>CM055966.1:24650000-25250000 GCA_029531755.1 Holothuria leucospilota
TACTCCTGCACCTATATTGGCTGCACTCGTAGTATGTACGTCATAAGAGGAGTACATATTCGACACCTGCTATGAAGGTAAGCAGCACATATGCTACGGCACTATGAAGTTGCCATACTGTAAGATCCACGAGTATACCGCTAAATACGAATATATTCGGTACTATTGACGGTTTACCGATGTTTCTGTTTAGCCATGTAGTCGAACCTTCATGATACTATATTCTGTAATTTGCCCAACACTTACACCCCTTCTCAGCAGTCGGTCAGGAAATAAATTGTGTACCTCACCCTTTTAATATATGACACACAGTTTCTTCCTGCAAACGTTACTAACATATGCGTTGCACCACGTGTATCTCTGTACATATGGGTGGGCACGAGGAAACTATGCAATTAAAAGTATACGTTAACTTTCTTATTCTTACTTAATAATTTGTAAGGGAAACGGATCCTTTAATGTCATCATATTTCTCTCATTGCTGTGTTAATTTGAAAACGACCATATTCCGTCGATTTTGCTACCTGAGACATGCAGGCTCCTACATGCAATCAACTCTCTTGCCAATCATATTGTAATAAGTCAACTTCACGCCAGATGTGAATACGTGACTTTTTCTAAACAGGGACTTGTACGTTACAACTCCCTTTCTAAACAACCTATATATCCTAACGAGTGCAGAGAAGGCGCAGGTGTAATACCATCCGATCAGGGTGTTGCAACTCCCTGGTCCGATCGGGGAGGCACGTCATTGCGCGACGCAACCCGACTCGATCCTCGCGTCGCCAAAAGTTTATACAGCTGCGACCTGCAGTATTAAGACCAAAGACCAGTTGTAGCAGGTTTAACTTTGCTTCGCCTTCAGTCGGGAGAAACAGACATGTTCGTTTTTCCCGACTGAATTCTGCTACAATTGTAAAGTTGAAGCTGCCCAATCTGGTGACCGCGATTGTCAAATACCATAGTGCAACCATGTCGAAACGGGTTAGCCATTCGTGTGTAGGATTCGTTGCCAGTCGTGCGACCAAAGGTTATGCCGACTGTTGGAAATTAGATCAAAACATTTGCATGGAGTTGCGTCAAGCAAAAGCGTAGTGTGCGCCTAAATTGCCCTCTCAACGACCAGGAACCTAGTCGCCTCGTTTTAGATATCTTTACGGCCTACATTATCTATCTCGAGTTTTTTAAACACTTTCCGCGTTATACCTGGTCCTCTCAGTGGCTTATCATGCGATGGGGGGCATACTAGCGTTTGCACCGGGTCCAAAATTCGGAACCGGGTACCCGAAGTCGATGGTCGGTCGGGTACCCGGGTACCCGAAAACATAACTTCCGTTAGGCTACAAGTTCGTTGTAAAGTCATAATAAGAAATTTTGCTTTTGCACGTTGATATAATATAACACCAACGTATCTTACTGTACGTACGGGCATGATAAGTGTTCTTATGAGTGTGCGTGATAAATTTTACAAGAAAAAAAGTAACATGTTAGGTGTTCTGTCACACGTGCAATCTATGTTACTGTAGTGAAACTTTGGATCCGGGTAGCAATTTCAGAACCGGGTCTTGACATCGTCTGTCGGGTACCCGGGTACCCGGTGCAAGCACCAGGGCATACCCTTCTCCTGTGGGCCAGAGTCCCGAACGGATCCCAATCAAGGCCTACCTTTGCCTTACCCCAAAAGGTGCACCCTTCTCAGCAGTCAGCCAGGAAACGACTTGTGTACCTGGCTCCCCATTAGTATAGGCTATGACCAGGGGGTTACCCGCCATCTCTCTGATATGGTACACAGCTCATGCATACATTGCTAACATGTGCGCTATACCATGTGTATCCCAAACGTATTATATAGCTGGACACTCGGAAGCTGTGAAACTGAATCTATATTAACTTCGATCCCTCGTCCTTGTGGCCTTTTAAGATTTGCTGGAGGATAAAACTTTCTTAATTTGTAAAGGAAACGAATCCTGTAAATGCCATCATACTACCTGTCATTCACTGTGTTAATTTGAAAACCACCCTGTTCCGTCGGTTCTGCTGTCATTCTACATGCATGCAATTAATTTTCTTGCCGAGCAGGTAGTACTAATTCATATACAATAAATCATGAAAGTATTACCTCGAAGGTAGTTATTCCATGCTTAAATGGGCGGAAAACCTTAAAGGGGCTATAGCATCACACCAAACATATTTAGGAATATGATCATATCTCTAAATACAATTTGTGACTGCACTGTCATTGACATTGATTCAAACAGTAGCTTCATTCTGACGGGTCAGGGAGTTCTTCTGGCAACTCCCTAGGTTGGTCAATGATGCATTGTGCACTAGGTCAGTTGTGTTCCCAAGCTCACACCGCGGAGTTGCCAGCGAACTCCCTGCTCACACACAGTATATGATTGGGTGGATGTGGCCGTGAGCGATTTATTCTCAGTACAAACTGTAACTTTGTCTAGGAGCTGTACTAGATAGGTGTTTTTAATTGGAGGAGGGGCTAGAGGAAAACTTAATGGGAGAACTTTTTCTTTCTTTGTCGGGCGAGATTGTAGAGCCTTTAAACTGCACTCTCAACCAGACCCATTGCCCCATCTGCTTAAACAGTAGGACCTACATGTACTGGATGGACACGACCATGTCACTGCCCATTGGCGTATCATTTGTGACGAAATACAGGGCCAACCTCCCAGGGGGTCAGGCGCAATCAGTGGTGTAGCCAAAAGCTTCATAAGGGCGTCTATCTCCTTGATGAACAACCCCTGAACACAGAACAACGGTCACAAGTTCTTTAGACACACGGGCTTTCGTATGTTATGAAACCATTCCGTTTTCCCGAACGGTTCGAATTTGTAAAAAGAATGACAATGTATATTCAATGTATCATGTCATAAACGAATATGTGCTGCTATCGAGGAATGTTATTGTACCTTATTCCATAGTAAATCACTCTATTACCGCCATGGCTACAAGAACTTTCGGCGACGGGAATTGTAAAAGAGTGGTTACCAGGTACATACTCATAAGCGTAGGAAGCTTTTCGAGACTGGGGGGGGGGACTGAACCTTGTTTCGGATCGCCGTCCTAATGTTTCGGATTCCCCCTCCCCTTTGGAAAATTTTTGGGTATTTGAGGGTCCTCAGATGCAATTTGGTGCAACATATGGAAAGGGTCTTGTTATTTTACTATGGAAGCGAATTTTGCTGATGACGGATGACGGATCAAAAAAAAAAACGGATACAATATATGGAAAACCAGCTTTATGGTGCGTTTACAGCAAAACCGAAATCTGCTACGTTTTGCTGGCGGGACAAGAAAATATTTTTCCCAGGGCAAATAGGGACAATTTTATTTCAATAAAAATAAAGGTAATGGCCCCATTCGTTCTGAGATAAAAAATTTCACGTACCGCCCGCAAAACGCAGCAGATTTCGGTTTGGTATGACCTCCCCTGTTACCAAACTATCAACAATTCCTTTGATGAGCGCCCATTTCAAGAAAGACAGCAATATTTGCACTTGGCGTTGCCCCCCAGCCCATCGATAGCCAGGGGTGGAATACATAGGCCTTAGGGGTACGGTAGTGTCCCTCCTCAGCTTTCGATTATACCCACCCTCCCTCCCACTTTCCCCCAGCTATCACAGTCTCGATAAGAGACTATCATGAACGAATCATACAAGTGCCGCTCTAAAAGTAGATACGTCTTCATGACGTGACTTGTCACGGTACTGTATATACACTGAAAAGAAGTTCACTTGAACCAACTAAGCTTTAAGCTCAAAGAACTGTGTATCACGTTCAGGTTCATACAAGGATTGGTGGCATACCCAGACATACCCAGGGGCGCAGCGAAGGTGTTAACTTTGGGGGGTGTGGAGATTATGTTTTGCCGACGGATCTGGTAATGCGTAGTGCGAAAACGAGCTTTAGCGGGTGGGGTCCAGGGCCCCGCCTAAGGACCCCTGGTGGGGTGTCCCCCTCCCCTCTGGAAATTTTTGGAATTTGTAAGGTGCCTAGATCGCAAATGGTGCAATATTTGAGTGGATTTCTGCCCTAAAGAGGAACCTCAAAATTTACACCCGGGTAGAATTTGTGTGTCAGATGTTTTTGTGCGACATTTGTCGCCGTTTATGCGACATTGTCGCACAAATAGGGGCTGGCTAAAACACTGGGCCGGCTTAAGGGCCCCTGGTGGGAGTCCGTGGGGCTTCGCCGCCGGAAGCTCTGAGGTTATAGCTTAATTTCTCGGTAAAAATTAAGTCTCATGCAGGACTGGTATATTTTGGTTCATAATGCATTATCCAATGCAAAGATTCCGGTTAATTTTAATGTGTTAGGCTATTCCTCCCGTCATGCCAGGAGCTGAGCATGTCGTTCAGAATTGGAACACTATGTGTTCAGCATTTGAACACTAGACGCTGCGATAAGTGGATAGGCGTCCGGCGTTCAAAAAGGGAGAGAAAGTGTTCAGAATCTTAACACAAGTGTTCAAAATATGCTTTGAACGCCAGAATCTGAAGATGGGTTTTGTATCTGTTTCATTCCGGTGTTCAAAAGTTAAAAGCCTGAGACTGCAGTGAAGGGAAGACAAGCGCGGCACGCATTATTTTTCCTTGGATGTTTGTGGGTAGACCGGCTCCTCAGAAGTTTGCAGAATGTGTTTTAAAGACAGACTGTCATCACCCCAAAGTATATTTTTAGTGTATGTATATGGACTGCTCTTTGATTGACATCAAAGTTTGAAAATTTGAAAGATGTTTAAGTCAAGGTTAGGGTTTAAAAGACGGGCTAAGGATACCTTCTCCATGGGTAATCGGGTGCTGCTCCCCATGGTGATGATAAAAGTGAGGAATAATGGGCAGAAAGTGGTTATAATGGGGCAGAACGCACCGTCTGAACCGATTGACCCATGCGTCCCGAAATTATTGCAACAGACGCATGAATACTGGAGGGGGTACACAACAATTTACCGGTCCATTACTTACACACTATTTTGTCTCTGTTACATGCCCTCCCCCACCACCCACAACCTTGTCAAAGTTCACAACCTAGATATTCCCCCCCCCCCACCCCAAATGAAAGCTGAGTTGGCCAAAGTGGCACCACTAACTTACGATAGCATGACAGTTCATAGATGTGGAGCTACAAGGGGATGAAGTTTAGAGGGTGTGCACCCGTCCATATTTATCCGCAAAGGGACAATTTAATTTTTTAAAACAGTCAGGCTAAATCACATTTAATTCATCCAAGTTTTGCACCACACATACATTAACATGTCCTGTTTCAAACCCATGAAAATCCAGTGACAACTGCTCCGTCATCTTAACATGGATAATTCACATCTAAAAAGGACGTGGCGGTGTACTTATGGATCTAATTTTTTCGGGAACCTATATCCTGCTCTTCTATGTTCTCAAGTTCGGGAACAGCTCTTTCACTAATACCAGTGTGCCCAGTGAACCTACATCTACGACGTACCGTATAAAGAGGTCTGATCTTTCCTTTCTGTAAAGGGAGAATGCAGTCACCCCAATAAAGAATTGTATAGTAGACTATCCTATTTCCTGAATGGCTCTTGAGAATCATGTGACAGTATTTTTCTCACTCAGTTGTAAAATTTACAAGGAGCAACTGGTTGGTTTACCTTGAATATGTAACATTTATGTCCTAAAATATTATGAAAGATACCTGGAAGAGAAATAAGAAGAAATTTGTGACATTTAGCTATTGTTTCAAAATAAGTTTGAGGCGACTGCCTTTGACCTTTAAAGAGATGCTCTGAAACGTCTAACCCCACGAAAAGAACTTCTTGTGTTCTAAAAACAGTAAGTGTACTTCATGTGAAGGCGAATACCATATGGAAAAATACACTATGCGTGTCATAGCAACAATTCTAGCCTTATGACGTATTTCTTTATTTGTTTTGTGACATACAATTTACATAATGAACCATTTCCCGTCCGATTCATATCCGATCTGCTTCCATCTATCTGTGCCGTGATTCAAGGGAATTATACTGTACATCTCCAAGGAAGTCTAGAGTATACCTAAATCGTGTCACTGTCAAAATGAGGGCATATGCGGAGGCGAGATACCCTGGAAAAAATGGACGCTTTTGACAAACTTCCTATCTAACAAACTGTATGCTGTATAAATGAAGCATTTTCAAAACACACAGATGATGTAACATATGATAAAGACTACTGGAATCTCAACAAATATTCCTTTAGGTTCACAGTCTATACTTTTACTGTAAAAGATATATGTAAACCTGCATTAAAGCGCAACCAGGACTGGAAATAAGTGTTCCGGCAATCTTCAGATTTCATTATCACTTTCATGGAATAGAATATCCAGACTCGCAAGTAATCAGGTAGTCAGATGGAGATTTCTATGAAGGAACCACAACCCGGTTGCCTCTGACAATGGAGTGTATGGGGGTGGGGGGTATATAAATGGACATCCACACTTATTCAGGAAGGGGTACTGAAATTGAAGGTTCATAGGCGAAACCCGAAAAGACTTGAAAGTTGGATATCTAATGGAAAAATTCATGGGCATTTAAATGAAGCCTTAACCTGTCAGTCAGGAATATTTCCACCAGTACAAGTGGCTTCATAGGCTGACTTTTTTCCATTTCGTCCGGGGTCGTACTGGTTACGAAAAATTATGTAATCTCCACCGACGACTAGTCGAATTTCTTGGTTTTTCTTTTAATGAAGGCGGATTCTTCAAAAAAAAAGAACGGTTTTTCCAATTTCAAATAAAAACCCCTCGTTTTCCACTTTTCTTAGATAAGAAACCCCGAAAATTATCCGCACTTCGTTTACCTCCGTCATCCTTTCGTCATCCCGTCGCCTTTCTCGGGGCTTTGGATTGCTAGCCCACCTGTCAGACAAATCCTGGCTCCACCCCTGCCCGTAAGCAGCTTGTGACAAGGTCATTTTAAAAGCGCTATAAGTGCTCCAGTCAGGCGTGAGATCCAAGTTATCTGTAGGACAGACCGTTAATTTCGTAGTCTTTCGGGTAACTTGCTGTACTATCGGTAATAAGTGTGTATAAACATACGTGCAGTGCAGAGGGGAAACCAATACAAGACCGAGCAGTGATGCTCATTGGACCAAATTCGATTTGCAAATTCCACGTCTCTGTATTGCAAAAGGAGGGGAAAAATCCCACCAGAAAAGCGTAATTTTAGCGCGCCTCGCGCGCATGTGCACATGTAAAGCCGATACTGTTATGCTATCTATAGTAGGCATGAGATATCATCCCCTGTGGTTCCCGCAAACTGGTTATCACATGGTCACCTACAGACTACAAACATAATCCTTCCTCGGTGCCCCCTGTGCGGTGCCGGTGCCCTCCCCACTATATCAGAGTTCCTGGCTACGGGCCTGCATATAGTTTGATGGTTTATACAGGTTTATACCTGCACAGACTACGTCACTCCTTTATATCATGCAAATGACACCCGTACTTCAGTGATTACCTACACAGACCTACCACGAGGTGGGGCAGGGGGATGCAGCAACCCCCTCCAAAGTGGGGCAGAGTAGTTGCTATTTATATTTTGTCTCAAGCTGTAAACTTGAGACAATTTTCCAAGAAATTCCTTGTTAAAAAGGCTTATCCCCCTCCCCTTGTGGTTGAAAGTATTCCCGTACATTTAACGACCTACGAGAGAGGTACTGTTGTTAACTCAGGTAAGTGTTTTACCCATTCCGTTCTGACATAAAAGCATCACACTGATGTCATCCAGCTTTGCAGGCAAGTGTACACTGCCAGGCGTACACCGCAGTCTTAATTTCGAGAAACCTCAAACCACAACTTTTGATTGTCTTTGATTAGAAGTTGCGGCCCGGTCCTTCCACTTCTACACTAATATCCTTCTTACGGTTTAGGTGATTTGAGGTAACGTTTCCTTTAAATCTACATAATTGTAATTCAGACTAGAGAAGATTGCAGTGCGAAAGGCCAAATGTAATGAGAGGAAATGAGTAAACAAAGGTTTTCTGGGAACTGATGCAGTCGGGATGCGTGTAAAGGCTTTGTGTGACGCATTTTCCTTAATGGCCCTACAATCTAGCCCTAGACAATAAAAATGTTCCTTACTTATTTTACTTCAAGCCTCTCCTCCAATTAAAACAAAGACCTTGTCTAATGCACCTCCCAGACAAAGCTACAGTAGCTTGCACTGAATTTACATGGCTCAGTGTAATATCCACACAATACTGTGTGCGAGCACTTGGGAACACAACTCAGTGCACAAGTCATCATTGACCAACCTGAGTGAAGTGTCATTGAAAGTGCAGTCACCAATTGTATTTAGTATGTAGAGATATGATCACATTTCTAACTGTTTTGGGAGAGATTATAGGGCCTTTAAATTTAAAATCAAGGTAACGCAAAGTATCGAGCTCTATGCTCAACTGTAAACTACTCGTTGACTATCATACTGACTGTGCAGCTGTGAGGTGAGGGATGTAGAAAAATGAATCAAACACATGCACGAAAACTTCCTCGCATGCAAGACCGTGATAGCTATTGTTTATAGCGATCATTCATGTATATTAATGAGGATACCTAGCTGGAAAACTATGCATATGCAAGAATTGCTTGTTCCGTGAATCTTGGAACTAGGTGCATAACACAGAGCAGTCAAAGGAGCAGGGCGGCACCCTATAGGAAAACTGTCACCTCCACACAAAATGTTTTGAGAACAAATATGATTTTTGTCTTAATACATCATGTTAACTTACCTCGCCCCCGAAAAATATATCGCCCCATGGAAGCTACCTTCAAAACCTTATCTGGCTACGAGCGTGGCATAACAAAGCTAATTAGTTACTAAGGGAACGGTAAGTAATGAAAAGTTTGCGTTTTAAGGTTTTTTGCCATGCTTGCATCATAGCTACCGTATTGCTCATCATCATCCTCCATATTTTGAGGTGTGGGGACAAGCGGTCCAAAACGGCGGCTGCGTTAACCTAACTCTTAGGCTGTAGATCGCAGGTTCTCAAGTGCATAGCCGTCTGCAGGCCAATTGCGATCCGCAACCATGAATTAAAATAGCCCGGTGAAGCATGAGGAGCCCGAAATTTCAACTAGAAAACAATTTGATCTATCTGTCTATTAAGTTCTGGAAGTGTTTGGCATTTGTGAACTCATATTTCAGTGGCCCCGCTTCCATAGGAGTAAATCTTGGGGGATGGGGATATATCACCCCCCACACACACGTTTTGGAGATGCACCTGTTCATATTTTCACAAGAGATTGCCTCAAGTCCCCCCCCCCCCTCTCTCTCCCTTCGCACAAATCTCCTCCAATGCCCTTCTCCGACACCTGGGAACCCCTGTTATAGTTGAAGCCCCTTGATGAAAGAACAGTTGGATTTATTAGAATACCAAGTACTGCCATCAATTGCACTCAGGGCCGTAGCGAGCGGGGGTATGGGGGTGTCCTCCCCTCCCCCCCCCAAAAAAAAAAAATTTGGTCGTCCGTCGGCAAATTTTCGGTCTGTCGGCAAAAAGGGTAGAGTGGAAGGAAAAGAAAAGAAAAGAGGAGAGGAGGAAAAGAAGAGGGAAGAAGAGAAAAGAAAGGGAAAGGAAGGGAGGGAAAGGGAAGACGGAGAATGAAAAGAAAAAAGAGAAAGAGAGAACGGGCCAGTCTGTTATCGGCTATTTCGATTTTTGGCTCTTCATCTGATTGGCCCATTCAAGTTGAAGGCCCGTCGGCCAATTGATTATGCATGTGACGGCCTTATACGGCCGTATCAACGGCCGTCGGTGTAATTGGACGAGTGACTAAGTCCGTCGGGAACTCGGGAAAAGAAAGGGAATTAACGGCTTCCGTATAGGCAGGGGCGCAAATCCCGGGGGGCAAGGGGGGCCTTTTCCCCCTCAAGTGAAAAAGTGGGGGCCAAACCCTTATTTGGCTCCCTAGAAATGTGAATAGCAATACTCATTTTTTTCGCCGCTTGTTCACTTTTGACATCACAACAACACATGACAACAATACAATTATAGGCTATAATTGACATAGTATTTGAATGTCTGTTGACCAAGGCCGTATGGAATATCATCTGAAGCTGAAACCCGGCGCAGACGGATCAATTTTCAGTCGAAAACACTTAAGACATGTCTTAGTTATACCATCACTTCGTTTCCTAATCTAGGCCAGAGCGATCTATCTGCATTTTGTGTCCCGGTTCGTGAAGCTCATCAGTAGTATTAATTAACTTTGTGCCCTAACTAACCCATTTGACAAGTGTAAATGTTCTAAAACCCAGGAGCCTTTACACTAAAAAACTTCCGTTCGAATTAACCTTTCTGCAGCTTCTGAAATACTAAAACCCAGGAGTTTCCGGGGGCTTCGCCCCCTGGACCCCTACCGGGGCTTTGCTCCTGGACCCCGCCAGGGGCCCTAAGGAGGGCCCCTGGACCCCACCCACGAGGGCTTCGCGCTCGCGGTGCACGCTACCCGAGCACAGTTTCAAATCCACGCTTACACCATATTCGTTTTCGCCCCCCCCCCCTCCCACTCTCAAACGGAGATTTGCGCCCCTGCGTATAGGTGCACTATTTTGTGTCATATGACATTCTTAAAAAAACACTTTCTGCACATTATTCCTCACTTTTATCATCACCATGGGGAGCAGCACCCGATTACCCATGAAGAGGGTATCCTTAGCCCGTCTTCTAAACCCTAACCTTGACTTCAAACACATTTTGCAAACCTCTGAGGATCCGATATACCCACAAACATCCTGGGAAAAAGTAATGCGTGCCGCGCGTGTCTTCCCTTCACTGCAATCTCAGGCTTTTAATTTCTGAACACCAAAATGAAACAGATACAGGACCCATCTTCAGGTCCTGGCGTTCAAAGCATATTTTGAACGCTTGTGTTAAGATTTTGAACACTTTTTCTCCCTTTTTGAACGCCGGACGCCTATCTACTTATCGTATTTGAACGCCTGACGCGTCTAGTATTCAAATGCTGAACACATAGTGTTCCAATTCTGAACGGCAGGTTCAGCTCCTGAACTATAGTGGCATGACGGGAGGAATAGCCTAACACATCAGAATTAACCGGAATTTTCGCATTGGATAATGCATTATGAACCAAAATATACCAATCCTGCATGAGACTTAATTTTTTACCGAGAGATTATGCTAAAACCTCAGAGCTTCCGGGCTCGAAGCCCCCCGGACCCCCACCAGGGGCCCTAAGGCCGGCCCAGTGTTTTAGCCAGCCCCTATTTGTGGGACAATGTCGCATAAACGGCGACAAATGTCGCACAAAAAAATCTGACATGCAATTTCTACCTGGGTGTAAATTTTGAGGTTCCTCATTAGGGCAGAAATCCACTTGAGTCAAATATTGCACCATTTGCCATCTAGGCACCTTTCAAATTCCAAAAATTTCCAAAGGGAAGGGTAAACCCTCTTAGACCCTTTAGACCCCTCCCCCAGGCCACAGATCAGTAAATGTCGCATTGAGAAAACGTCCAGGCTAAATACTGGCGGGCCTCTGGATCCCAACCGCTTACAACTATAGCGGCCTGACGAGAGGGATAGCCTAATACATCAAAATTAGTGGGAATCTTTGCATTTGATAATGCATTATGGAATCAAATTATATCCATCCTGAGACTTAATGTTTCACCCAGAGATATACTTAAACCTCAGAGCTTCCGGGGCGTTGCCCTCCGGAATTTACTAGGGGTCCTTTAGTGGGCCCAGTGTTTTAGCTAGCCCCTATTTGTGCCACAATGTCGCATAAACGGTGACAAAAGTCGCACCAAAACAAAAAAAAATAAATCTGACAAGCAAATTCTACCCGGGTATAAATTTTGAGGTTCCTCATTAGGACAGAAATCCACTCAAATATTGCACCATTTGCAATCTAGGCACCTTTCAAATTCCAAAAATTTCCAAAGGGGAGGGCCCCCTCCTCCAGGCCACAGATCAGTAAATGTCGCATTGAGAAAACGTCCTAGCTAGAGCACTGGCGGGCCTCTGGATTCAAACGGCTTAAAACTAAAGCGGCCTGACGAGAGGAATAGCCTACTACATTTAAGTTAGTGGGGAACTAGTCTGTATTTGACGATGGATTATGAACCAAAAAATATCCATCCTGAGACTTAATTTTTCACCCAGAGATATACTTAAACCTCAGAGCTTCCGGGGGCTGCGCCCTCTGGCCCAACCATGGGTCCTTTGGCGGGGCCTTGGACCCCACCCGCTAAAGCTCGTATTCGCACTACGCATTACCAGATCCGTCGGCAAAACAATCTCCACAGCCCCCCCCCCCCCGATAACACCTTCGCTACGCCCCTGATTGCACTTACTATACCAGCTAGGCCTATGCAAAGATAATAATGTAGTTTTGTTGGTTGGTTGGTTGGTTGGTTGGTTGGTTGGTTGGTTGGTTGGTTGGTTGGTTGGTTGGTTGGTTGCCATGGTTGGTTGGTTGGTTGGTTGGTTGGTTAGTTAATATTTAACGACACACGAACACGAATGTGTTATATAGTGTCAACTAGATTATTTCGTTTCAAGTCCTCCCCTTTAGTCGCCTCTTACGACAGGCGGGGCATACCGTGGGCATATTCTACAACCCCCAGCCTACAGGGGGCAAGATAATAATGTAAAGCTTAAAGCTTGCATAAAATACACAGTGTTCCTATTTCTTTCGTTAACCATCAGTACAATACTTAAGCATTCAGTGAGCTGTTTGGTGTGTAATATGAACATTTTTTCCCAATAAAACACCAAATCGTATCGATATTGCAACTATGCAATGAAGTTTGAATAAACAAAGTAGATTACTAAATATTTTGTAAGTCTCCTTCCACGTGATAGGATTTGCATACTTACATAGCTCACGTTATTTATGTTGTGGGGGCTAAAACAGAAATAAATTGTAAAGGGAGTTATTTATGGATTTCATTGAGAATTGTGCTTGTTTTTCGCTTGTTTTTATAGCAAATAGGAAAGAAGCACATTTTCATACTATCAGGACTGTAATTTATCTAACCTGAAAAACTGCCACGCTAATGTTTTCACCATCGAAACTCCGTTTAGTTTTATAGTGGGTAAGGATATTTCACTGGTGCATGCCACAAAACCCTGATTCTTTGTCAACATGTTATTATAAAATATAAAACAAGGGACTTTTTATTATTCCACATACCGGTATGTGCTACATATTCACAGTTTTCCGTGCTTGAATGCAAATGACTATGTTAACTCAACTGACAAACACGGGGTAAAGTCTAACCAAAGTGTGGAGCTGCTTTGTATCAGGGGTGACGATCTGTTGAAATTATTGGGGGACACCTGCTTGAGTGAACACTTTGCGCTTCCGGCCAGGGGTATACAGGAGACCACCATAGGTCCCCTGTTGGGGTGCAGGGGCAAAGCCCCTGGAAGCCAAGCACATAGAGGACACAGATCATATGTTTCTGATCTAAAGGTCTCCCAGATGCCATTAATAGGCTAATATCACAATTATTTATATCGATATGTGTGTAACAAAATTTACTTTTCTGCGTTCCTCTAAATATTGGAGACGTTTTATATTATGTCCCCCACTAAAAATAGTTAGGGGGTCATGTTCCCCCTGTCCCCAGTGATCGCAGCCTAAGCTTTGTATAGTGTAGGCGGCTGCGCTTACTATAGCAAAATATGAAACTTTCTGACCAATCACATTAACACCACAACGTACACTTAAACCAAACTGTTCGAGTGGTTTTAATCCTTCTGCCTCTTTTTTACTGCTTAAAAAGCTTTGACATTTCTTTCAAAAGTCGCATGGCCGAAGGGCGACAAAAACCTCCGAAATTAACGTCAGCACTAGAAAGTTTTATTTCAGGTGTAAAAATGTTTCAGCCTTAATATTTGTGAAGTAAACTTACACACATGCCAACCATGCCATACAAATTCTTCGTAATTTTGTCTTAAGTTTTGCCATAATTTTACAAGTTTTATACCGAGGTCCGTAGCCAAGGGATCTAGGGGCCGCACCCCCAGAAAACATTCTCCACAATATTATAAAGTATACTATGGCTTTAATGCATTTTAGCATATCTCGCCCCCCCCCCGAAAATGTTTTAGCCTCCTAGATATTATCTCCACCCCACCCCACCCTACCCCCCTTTCAGTACTTTGTCTGGCTACCAACATCTTGCTATTTGCCATAACAGCAATATTTTATAAGCTTGGTGCCTTGCATAGTTATGGGCCCCATCATGCAGTTCTTTACTCACGTCAATTTGTCAGTTTAAAACAAAAGACAAATGTGACAAAATAAAATGGTACATTTTACAACAAATTCAATTCATATCTGTAATTGTGCAATCCGTTTGATTAATTATTCCGTTTCCTTCTTTTCCAGGTGGCTTTATAATTATCAGTTTCCACTAGTTAGATCTGTAATAATACTCTTTAACTAATTTTGTTTCGATTTTCCTGACAGGAATTTCCTGAACTAGGTACTCAATTTTTGGTTCACAGGCGGGCTGGGATAATTTAAGGGACGGGTTACAATTAAACAAAGTACTCATATATTGTGTGAATTAAGTGAAACTCACTACATTTGTAATGTACGGTATATTGTGTTATATTGTGTTAGTTTAGTTCCTAGATTCTCAAGTGGCGGCCCACCGCGACTTGCACCAAAATGGCCCGTAGAAGATTTGAGGAGCCCAAATTTTTAATGAGAGCAAAATTTGTTGAACGAAGCCCTGGCTATGGCAATAACTATATAGCAAAAACTCCAGTTAACGTGTCCGGAGGCCCAAAACACATAGTTTAGCTGGTAGGCAGGTAGGAATGGTGCAGTCAGGAGATTAAAAGTATCACTCGTCTCGTACAAATCAAATCTGTGGTTTCCCGAATTTCAGTGCGTAGCCACAAGGGTGGCCGCCGGCTTCCCTTGGTAATCGTCCTTACCCCCTTCCCCCCAAATGATTTTGAAAGCCACAGCCGATACCGATAATAGTGCCCAGCCCTTCCCCTGAAAAAGTTTACCCCGGGAACAGGTCGTTGCCCCCTCCCCCGCCTGTAATGTCGGTTGTGTTTAACTGCTGCAAGATCTCACTAAGCTGCATAGCTAACCATAATGTATGTCCCTAAATCAGGACCGTATGTCCCTTTTGATTTCAGGCTTTGAGGCCTTGAAGGTCAGTTGTTTTACGCCGCTAGGCGACCACAAATGTGGGAGAAGCCTATATGGCTTATGAATTACAACTTCACGTCGGGTGGCTAAGCAACTCAACAATTTAGACCAAATATGGTTTCTTTTGAAAAGCCAGTTCAGATGGGAAAATCTTAGATTGCTCTTGGATGGAAAACCCACCTTACTTTGACCCGGCCGGGGATCGAAAACCGTACCTCCCGTTTGTCAAGCTTCATTGCTTCAAATGCCACCGCCTTTATCAACCAAGCCACAGCACCTTACGTAGATAGTCTATGGCGTTGGTGTAAGGCTTTAGTGGCAGACACAGCTGGCCAGGCCCACTGTGCGTTCCGAAATCAGCGTGTTCCCTTTGACGTTAGGAAAGTGTGGGGAAGCAACTGCGGTCCCGAAGTATTACCACTTTACCAGTGGCTGATAATGTTTCTTCTTTGAAAAGTAATACACGTGTTAGGCCTATAATTGTCTGTTTGTTACCCTAAAACATATACCGTACCTTGCCAAGTGAATCTGGATGTGTATAATCAGTCTTTGGATTTTACTTACTGAGCTGAAATGGTTCTAAGCGACGAGTGTGTGAACCAGAGTCGCCGGCGACACATCAACGGCTAACAATTAACTGTAAAGACAGATCAGTCAAATTAGTCAAACTGTAATCGACTAACTGCGATAGTTGACATTATTTTGACTAATTTCTGGCAAATTTCTGACAACTTTTAGACTCCATTGAATGATTTATAACTCATAGTCACCCGTCCGTTAGTGTGCAAATAGTCAGATAGTACCTAAAATAAGTCAAATTTGAGTGACAATTCAACAGGCTAATCGATTCCGACACTGTTTTGACTAGTTTTGTCGTAACATACATCTGTAAAGGTCATCGAAGATTGACCTCTTCGGCAAATGTCGAATACACATCTCTTCTAATTAGACCTCTTCCCTTCGCCACCAATTTGTGTACCCCCGGGCCGTCGCTATAGGGAGTGTGGGGTGTAACACCCCCATTCAAGAATCCAGTCGGCGAAATTCTGCATCAGTATAGGCAAAATGAAGGGAAGAGGAAAGGAGAGAGGAAAGGAGGTCAGAGAAAGAAGGGAAAGGAAGGAGAGAATGAAAGAAGAGGAAGAGGAGAGAGGGAGAAGGAGAAAAAAAGGAAAGACGAAAGAAAAGAGCGTGTGAGTTTAAGGGGGGCTCAGGGAGGCGAAATTGGAATGACGTATCCTGAAAACTACTCATGTTTTAAGTTTCGAGAAAACCCGTCAAAAGCACAGGAAACGTAAACATTCTCTTTCGGCGGAACTGCGCTCCCATAAGCTTCCCAAACATGCCAAAAGTTGTTCATGGCAATGTGATATTGTGTCACGGTGAAACGACAACATTTTACACCAGTCGGCAAAATGAAAGAAAGGTGGGGAAGGAGGAAGGAAAAGTAGAGAAACAAAGAAGGCAAAACGAACAGAGTGGCCGCCAAGCATAGTTTGAGAGGGGAATTTTATACGCCTCTTTCCACCATACTGGCGTCTAGAATTACGGACACCCCATTTGAGCTCGAACCAATTCATTATAGTGTATAGAAAAGGCCTACATGAGTCAACTGAACAGTGGGAGATAGCTACTCGAGTAATGACTTGCTATAGTCCGGCTTGTTTTCCGTGAGTGCTGGTAGACGCTGAATCTCAGTGACAAATCTATGTTTTAGACTGCAATTTTATGCAGTGCACAACGTTTGAAATTAGGGATGACGAAATGTGAGGAACAGGGAAAGAGGCGCCGGCACAGTGTGGGGGGGGGGGTTGGAAACGCATGCAAAGTGATTCGAAATGTTTCATTATTTAATGAACCCAAAAGTCGTTTCATTATGCTATAGATGCTATAGATTTCTGCAGGGGGTGGGGAGAGGATGTGTGTCTTCCACCCAGTGACGGATATATTCAGTCTATCACGACTCGTTGTAAAACTATCAAAATTTACGTATTCTGAAACAATCAAAATTTTCGCGCGCTCTGCGTTCTCTGACCTTCATATTCTATTTTCTTGAATACTGTTCCACCCAAAACGTATTTGTTCAAAGATACGTCTTCGGGTTTTATAACAATTTCAATGCAAAATTTCGGCGAGCTTCACGTGCGATCGCCACGGTTTACACCCTATGCCTGATGGCCATTATTAGAACAATAATGCATGAATTATTCAAGTGAGGACTATTTTCCGAAAACTTTAAGTCCAACCTCAACCTTGCATCAAAAGACAACTATGGGCAACATTTGCAGCATAATGTTCATGATTCGAAGTATATTACTCATTGCCCATGCTTATTCAAAGGTCATTAAGTGTATTTTCAGAGAATAAGCGTTATGAAACATGCAACTTAGCAATCATCGATACCACTTTGCTATTACCTTTACTCCCATCGCTGTCATTCCTGATTGGGAGCTGTACATTTGGATTCTCGATCAAAATGAATTAGACTACGATTTTTGCTCCTGAAGTGTCATTTGGATCTCAGTTGAAAGCTTCACACTAACTGCCCCATTTTGTAATTACCCCAGAGCTTCCAGACAGCCCTGTGGCGGTCTCTTAGTACCGCCATTGGAGGTGTACCATGCCACAGCCAAAATACCACTAAATAATGGCAATTTCTTAACATGTAATTAGTTCAAATCTTTGCCAAAGATAGCACCATGCTGCATCTTAACCACCTTACCTAAACGAAAATCTCTCAAGGGAAGGAGTTTCAACGGTTCCACTAAGACACCACACCCTTTCCTTACACCAAACAAAAATAAGAACAATTTTTCAACATAAAATCAGTTCAAAACTTTGCCAAAGATAGCATCATGTGGAAGCCACCATGAACCAAGAAAATTTTCTCAAAGGGGAAGGGGATGCCCCTCTCCTTAGACCCCTCCCCCGGATGGCACCTTCGCACTAGGTGACAAAGGAATTGGCCACCCACGAATCTGCATACGTAACACCGCCATTTTGGGTTTATCTGGGATGGCATTACGACATCATCTCCTGTAGTGCCCCCAATCTTCAAACCCCGGCAGCCCCACTGGACAGAGGGCTATGTCAGATCCCCGTAACAGAAGTTTGTAATTTTGTCGGGGAGCCTTAGTGTATGTGATAAACTATGTTATACCGGACGGAAGTGCTACCTGTTGTTGCTTTCAAGGAGGGCAGATTCTTTTATAAAGCCCTAAAAAAAAATTGCCGCGCTTCGTACGCTTTGGGGTTTCATCGTTCCATTTCTTTAATAGCGTCGTTTCTTATAGCTAAGCAATGCACAGGCCCCTCTACCTCTATCGGTAGTTTACACAGTTTTCTGTAAAGATCGGGAAATCCACAACCGCGTGGTTGTTTTATTTATCGCACAGTACGGTAAGCGGCGACGACGGGTTTGACCATTCTCAGGCAATAGGGGTCCCGGTGCAAAGTATGTTATCACCAATTTGGACCAGCCACACTGACAGCCGATGTAATTTACTCCTAACGTGAACCGTAAGTGTTATGGGATGCCAAATTTTCGCCCTTCTTGTGCCACACGTGGGGAAAGATTCGTAAGTATAGAGACAACTTGTGTTTTTTCTGACGTAAAACCTAAGTCCGCGACCGTGGTGAGGTCAGCATAAGCCCTGCATAAGCCCTGCATGTACAACAAAGGTTTTCCAATGAAAATACCTGGCTCCATGCATCACCACTTATATGGTTTCATCCAGTTGCTTTCAAAGTGGTCTGAAAACGGTGGTGGCGCTACGGGGCATTTCCCCTCCATTTTGTCCACTCCCCGCTTTACCAACTAAATCTGGTAATGAAAGTATAGGTTAACCGTTTGCACAAGAAAATGTCCCCATTGCAAATTAATAGACTGCACTTCTAAGCTGTCTTGAAAATGAAATATTTTCCCGCGCGACTCGCGCGCAACCATCACTGCTACTTGGTATAATTAGGCGTACTTCCGAATTTCTGTATGACAGCTGGAGTGATAATACTGTTCCAAAGCCACTTTACAAACCCTACAGTCATCCGTTCTCCCTCACCCCTCCCCCATCAAAACTCCATCAACAACTCGACCGCGTCCCTGACCCCTCCCCTTTCATCTCTCCTCCATTTTGGGGGGACTCCGGAGATATTTTACAGGCCCTTAATACTGGGGTGTACACAACATACCCGTTTGCCCGAAAGTTATGAAAACGAAATGCAAACATTTTTCATGCAGTATTTAAGTTTTGGGTGCTGGCTTCAGTTCTGTAAAATTTAATATCTTAATCAGCCAAACTTGTTATGACAGTAAAGTTTATATTAGCCCAACGCAGACTAACAGCTTGTCGATTTGATAATGCAGGGCGCTTGTGAATGGGAAGGATGAATGATGGGAAAGTTGCATACGGCGTTTGAAGAATAATTCAACTAAAGTTGACCTACAGGCAGTCATAATGAGACATCCATCCGCACCGAAAAAAATGTTAGACATCTTAGCAGTGCAATTTTATTTTACATTGCAAAAGTTTTCCTAATTACTCAAATTTCCTTCTAGCTATCTAGTTTCTTTCGTCTCCTTTCCTTTCCTTTACCTTTGAAGAGTGGACATTACACCACCACCCCACCCTACCCCCGTAAGTACACCCCAGCGTGCCACTGAGCATGAAGTTTGACTTCTGAGGTTTCTATCCTGTCAGCACATCATTCAGGAATTGTTGCAATGAAGCTATGATTTAGCACAGAATGATGGAGCGACAGGCGAACAAACTTGCCACCCCTCCCCTCCTCGAATTCGAAAGGTATTTCTCCAGTAGATTGTTGAAAAGAATCGACTCATTTTCTCGGGAAATATGCATGTTCTTCTCTGGCAAAAGCGGCTCAGCTCCCTATAAAAAATGTCCCATTGGAAAACAAAAATCGGGGCGATGCGCAAAGCTGAACAAGATTTTTAATGATTGGATAACGATAATCTTAATCCTAACCTAATCCCGACCCTAACAAAGAGTACAATGAATACAACACAAAGTGGTCAACCAGTCATCAAGAACCTTGTTAGGCACTGCACATCAACCTGGGGGCAGGAGGGGGGGGGGCAAAACTCCTGTAATCCCGACATACTTTCACATGAATGGTTTGCGGAAGTAGAAACTTTTACATGACAACTGCAGTCTACATTATAAAGCTTCATCAGTGGCAATCAGGTATTTCCCGATTTTATGAGCCCCGCCGTAGACAAACGTCAAGGCCGATTTCTTTACTTCATTGGCAAGTTTAAGTCAAAGGAAAATGTTACTTCTGTCAATTAGCCAATTGATTCGACAACTGACAGCTCCAATTCTCGTCAAGTTATTCTATAAGCCTACGTGCTGACACTTTCTCGGCAATACTTCTATAGAGGAGTGTTCAACTGTAACCGTCTTTTAATTCTAAATCGTTTGGGATCCATGTAGGGACTCGGACACCACACAATTAAGTACTGTAACTACATTTAGAATGCTACAATGGCACGATTGCCAATTATGAATTATTTCTTTGGACCAGTTCCTATTAATCTCCAATTTTATCATTTAAAATGGAATCCGGGTATAATGGTATTTTATGTCCCGTTTTTATCAAACAAAGTTACATTAGTCACAGCAACAGTGACAAGATTCATGTCCTTGCATTTCTTTTCGTCAATGTGTTTTTATAGATAAGAAAAGAGAGAGAGATGTGGGTCTTAAAGCTTTCAGTCTCCTGGAGACGTGTGCTTTCATTATAGTTTCACTCTTACGGATTTTGTTTCGTTTTTTTTTTTATTTTGTCGCAAACTGATTACTGAAAGTGTTCTTGTGTTTGCATACAATACTGGTTCTATGTGTGTAGTAAGTTGCCTTTTTAAACGCCGTGATCCTATAACCCCCGTGGTATGAAAAGTATGTGCCAAAACATTTTGTGACTTTGTAAGTCCATTAGTCATATTTTTATCATATATTCTGAATTTATTCTGCATGTATATTTCAACAGTGACCCCCTCAAGAGCTAAAATGACATTTTTGCATTGTTTGTGCTCGAAATTTTGGCTCTAATTCCAACCCCCCCCCCGCCCTTCCTAGAGTGAAGACACTGAACCCTCCCCCTTCCAAGTTGCGCGGCCCCAGAGCCATATATGGCTCTGCGCGGCCCCTGTCCACAGCGCCACCATATATATTTAATTAGTCCATGCATATTGGTTATAATGTTGGAAATGTCTCCGTTGGTATTTTTAAAGGTTGACTTTTAATAATCTGTTGCCACCTGTTATAAGGGCCCAAACTTTTGAAATCTTAGATGAGACGTACAGGGATTTGCCAGGGACTAAATTCAATAACTTCAAAAATACAGACATTTTTCTGCTTTAGGCGGTGAAAACCGCATCTCAACAGCTGTAGCGTTTGGAAGATACTTATTTTCAAAGAAATGTATTTTTTTTTGTAGAGATACAAGGCATTATGGGAAATCTGTGATGTCATCGCGGCACATTGATTCAACATGTATTTCTTAATGATATTGACACTGCTGTGGGGTATATTTCCAACTTTGTCATACCATACATATGGTATATTTTTATACTAGATCTACATGGAAAGATATTCAAATATTCCAACAGTATTAAATTTCAAGGACAAACAAGACATTCAGTTATAAAGAAGAACAAAGGGAATCTAAGGCAATGTGCCCAATTATCATTACATTCTGTGACCTTGATGAGAACTGGAGGTATTTTTTGACAAAAATAAGTAATCTTTAAAATGAGATATCAAGAGCTAGAAATAGAGTATTTCTACAGAGTAAGGAAGACAGATTGGGATTGTTTTTTGTTTTTATTCTTTCTAGTCACATGAGACCCTTATGAAATACCACTGGAATATGTCTTTAAGATGTTTTTACTAGTTTCTCTTTAAACGAGTCATGACCCGTTACATTCTTTGCCATCACATGTCACACTGTTCACACTTAATATGTTTACTAGGTTATCGGTCCTATCAGGGAGCAAGCCTTCCTCCAAAACAAGTTTGTCATCAGCAAAGTATGTTGCCCTTTGCGCGTTATGTTCAATCCCTATTGAATATTCAATCACCTTTGACCTTTTGGTATCATAAATCTCAGATCCATGGATGGCACATCTTGTCACCTAATTTGGTAACTGTTTAAACCTGTATCACTACATGTCAAGTCCGTCCAGCTATCAGGATGTCATAAAACATACCGCAATTGTTCGCGCACACCGTTTCCATGGAAATGAAGTGAATGGCGGGAAGGAAACGTTCCAAGGTTAATCTGGCCTGATAATTACGTGATTTTTGAGGGGAAGTCCCTGGATTTTTCGATGTTGAGCTAAACTCAAAAAAGTTTCGTTCTAAAATTCCCAAAGGGGACGAAAAAGTCAATCGACCGAGTAGGGCTACCCTTGAAACGTCATTTATTGTCACATTCCCGCGTGAAAATCTTTCTACTTCTTCACAGTGAAAAGTGTCCGCATACACCTGATGCATATGATGTCACAGAGCAGAAAGTGCTCTCTTCCTGGAGGAAAATGGCGTATCATCGCAAAGTACACCATCAAATGCAGAAAGCTGATTTATCAACCAACCGCATGCGTGCGTAAGTCTACTATACGCCCGGGCGAAATCTACTGCGTGCGTACCATGTGCTTCATTGTTTTCATCCAAAATGACGTCAGTGTGAAGTCAATGCATAAGGTCTATAGAGGTTCTTCACTGACGTCACAAATACATGTGACAACAACAAAGTCGGTCATAATGGACGTCAAATTTGCGCGCAGCATGCACGCTTGTACAAAGAGTATTGGTCAAAGCTATAATTTCAATGTTTAGTTCCTCCTTTTCAAAGAATGTTTCCTTAATGATGTCGAAATTTGTTGCATAATCGTCAAGGAAATCGCAGACCCTACCGTTTTATTGTCGATTCCCAACAAATATTCAACGTAGAGCCTAGATTTTTTTTT
The DNA here is from genome assembly GCA_029531755.1 of Holothuria leucospilota. Classification (NCBI taxonomy): domain Eukaryota; kingdom Metazoa; phylum Echinodermata; class Holothuroidea; order Aspidochirotida; family Holothuriidae; genus Holothuria; species Holothuria leucospilota. Next base: position 24,673,159 of record CM055966.1, read on the forward strand.
CTAAATTTCTTCAGAAGAAATAGTAAACTCGGAAGTCCACATACAAAATTGCCTAGTGCTCACTTCATATCCGGTGAGCGACTAAAGTTATTACGATTGAGTATTACTATATATGATTGTTATACTGAGCCTTTAAATCCAACACAAGTGTAGCACACGCAGGCTTACACGAATACACGTACACGTAAGTATAATAGATCGTTATATTAGTTGAGAAAATATATATATAAGTTTGACGTCCAAAATGGTGGTACGGGTAAAAGCGAGCCCATTATGCGTTGCGTGAAAAATCTCTACAACAAACCCTCGTTCAGGTGGTCTGCCGGGCTACTTAACGAGCACCCTGTTGGTTGCGCCATTCTGGCTGCACATATGGACGGCTACCTTGCATTTTGCTTACTGTATTCGTTGTTTTTAATTGTAGCCATTTCACCTAATGAATGTCGCCCTCACTTTTCTTTTATGTCTATGGAAAGGCCATTTCTGTAAGAAGATTCTGTCCGTAACTTCTAACGCTCAATTACATATTTTTGTGTAAATTGAGGGCAATACATACATTGAGCAGTGTAGATATGGCGTAAAACTCCCACATGAATGGCTATCAGTTAGAAGTCAAATTTATCATTCTTAATAGTTACATCTTCATGTACGTAATCAAATTCTAATACCTTTGTTTTCCGGCCTATATTTGAAGAGTTTCGTTCATTCACATACCCTTACATTTTCAAGTAAAACTCAGCGTAACCATATGTACGGCTTTTTTGATACCTTGCTGAGTATAAAGGAATCCATGCAATCACCATGGCGTGTGCATGTATGTATTGGTGTATGTTTGAGGGTGTGTGTGTGTTGTTGTGACGCTTAGCTTGTTAACACAATATCCCAATAAGGAAAGATGAGTACTTTTCATCCCCGTTATATGGATTTTGCATGTAAAGAGGAAGAACTGCCCAATTGTTTTGGTGGAGTTCAGCGGTCATGTGAGGTCACCAGATGTCCAGATCCAAAAAACTGTACAAACGATATCTCAAATTAGGAATGAATGATACTTTTCATACTTGGTATATCGATCTTTCATATTGAGAAAAAGAACATTTCTTTAGTTGGAATTCAAAGGTCATCTAGGGTCACCAGAAATGAAACTACGATAACCTTTGAAAATGCATGTAAACAACCTACCTCAAGAAGAATAAAATGCAGGAATATCATAATTTGCATGTGGATGTCCCATATATTGAGGACAAGAATCCTATCGTGGGTGGAGGTGAAACCTTACAAGCACGATATCTCATTAGGGATACTTTTGGTGCTTCTCACTGTTAGCATGTGGATGCTGCACATTATGTTGAGCCCCCTTATTGTATGTGGTGGAGATCAAAGGTCATTTGAGGTCACCGGAGTCAATCTGTGAAACCTCCTACCCAGGATTTCTCAAGAAGTGTAACTTTAGAAGATCCTCACTTAGCATTTTGAGTTCCACATTACTAATTCAAGAAGACGTGTTTGGTCACATACCACTTGAGGTCGGCAGAGGTCAGACCTTGTAAACACGAAATCTAAAGAAGCATAGCATTTAGGGATTTCATACTTGGCATAAAAATGTTTAGTTCAAAACCCTGTGGTGTTTGGTGGAGGTCAAAATAATGTCCGATTTCATTAGAGGTCAAAGAGTGAAAACCTTATAAGGATAATGTATCTTATGAACTATAAAAAACTTGTCGAGGTCTTGCATTCTGGCACCGCCCGGAACCGCCCAACGTCGTGTATGCCGGGCAGAATAAAAGAACTTGTTTACACGTAGTTTGTAACTCTTCCCGGTTATGTAATAACCCATACACAGTTTTCTAGCGTCATCATTGGATTACAGTGAAACCGTGTTCACACTGATAAAAAAGGAGTATATTGATGAAATTCTAAGGCACGACTTTTCCACATTTATCATCTTCACAATTGGTTAACTCACAGCAAAACAAGTTTCCAGTTTTAAATGGCCTGCTTCTTACTAAAACCATGAAAACTAACCACAACAACATGAGTTCTAAATGTTCTTGTGGACAAAAAGGAGTGCATGTTTCTCAAAAACGACTCTCACCATGATTATGCTTACATTGTATTACCACTGTAACTGGGACGTCAGTTGGGCCTTTCAAACTTGTTTTCGCTAAGTGCTGGTCTAGTAAGACCAGACTTTAAAGGAAGCATAGTTGTTCATAATGTGTTTATTTTAAGCAAGGATATTATTTTAGCCTATATACGGGAAAATCCCTATCGTAGCTAACACATTTCAGCAACTCACAAAGTGTATTTACAGTTGAGTTATTTTTTCAGAGCGGCTGGAAAGGGGTTGACTCTATATGACCAATTAGCTTTGATCCCGACCTATCGCAATTAACGGATCTTTTACGACCTACATTTCGTCCGACGTTAGGCCAGTAACCAGGGGGTGTTCCCAGGGATCTGCCGCTACCCTCCCCGATTGGAGAGTTCCGCTTCGGCCATATCGTGAACAAAACTTTAAAATGCAAAATGCAGCGCCACTAGTATCTAGACACTCTTCATAACGGTAGCCTATGAAGAAAAAAATTTTAGATAAAAACTCCCCATAAGACAACACAGGACCCCATATGCATGCTTTTTTACCCGAGGGCTGACACCAGTTTTGACAAACGCCGAATGTAGCGACCTACACTGTTAAAACACTGTTTAAAATTTTTAAACAACCACATATTAACCAGTGAATCGCTCAATGTTGTTTAAATTTCAAACAAGGTTGTTTCAAATTTAAACAATGTTGTTCAAATTTCAAACAAGGTTGTTTGAAATTTAAACAACATTGAGCGATTCACTGGTTAATATGTGGTTGTTTAAAAATTTTAAACAGTGTTTTGACAGTGTATGAGAACGTGTATCAACCCTCTTTTCTTTTTCTCAGCTCGGGGGAGCGTGTCCCCATCGCCCCTACCCCCTGGATACGCACCTTAATCCATCACTGGAATGGCGTTCACACTCATAGTCCCCATAAAAGTTACAGATGTTACAAGTTACGGGTACACCCAAGATCCCTTCGAATGGACAAGCATCCCTCCTCGTTGGACAGCCTAGTTTTAGACCTGCAACGTAAATATTTTCCTTTGAGCTCCCCGAAATCTACCTTTAAAATCTTCGACAGTTTCAAATTAAAATGTTAACGGTGACTATCTTCAAGAGAGGCATGCGTTTGTACGGTAGGGCATGAGAGTACACGGGACGACCCCACTGATCTATGTGTATAGATCAGTGGACTACACTTAATAGAGATTTTCACGTGACCTAAGCGCATGTCAGTTTGGGATGCAGGCCGTCACAACTCATGCGAAGAAGGTATTATGTGTTATCGATACGCGCGCACAACAGGACCTTGCATGGGCGGCTCTAGGAAATTTTGTTTGAGGGGGAAGGGGGCAAACTCAAGTTCGTATTCTGGGAGATTCAAACGTCCCCCTCCTCGGCAATATTAATGGTCCGCTCCGGATAGTAAAATAGGAGTATGGTTATTATTATGTATTACAGTGATGCCCCATGTAGTTTTCGAGAGCTCTTCAAAAACCATTTTAGGCCATAGGCAAAAGGGGAGGGGGCCTCCCCCAGGCAGGTCGGCGATCCGAAACAAGGCTCAGCCCCCCCCCCCCCGTCTCGAAAAGCTTCCTACGCCTTTGTTTCAGGCAGTCATGGGCTGACTACTTTAAAAATAGAAATAAAACCATATCAGCCCATCGCTACTCCATAGGGGGGGAGTAAGAGGCAGGTGAAATGGGCAAAGCAGCTTGATTCATTTGTATAAAATGAGCCCCACCTTTACATATTTTGTTGTTTCTTTCATTGTTTCACAATGTTTCAGCAAGAAGCCATAAAATGTTGGTTTTGTGGATTCCTTTCTTAAAATAGCGAAAATTTCGAGCACTGAAGACAATTGAAAACGATGAAATGATAGCACTATTTTGGATCTCAGTACCGTTCCCAAACGAAATTTTTTAAAGGGGGAGGGGAATTCCCCTAACTCAGAACGACGTCTCATCCTGGATACAAATAGCTAGGTTAAAAAGTCTCACTACACTGAGCTTAGATTGACTGTTTGGTGTGTTTATTTTAAATCAATTGAATCGATATACTTTAGCACAGAGGTTGAGTACCTTTTGCTTATAACATGCTATTTGACAGTCATAAGACCGCTCGTGGGTCAACGGCGCTGTCAATTTGGACAAGGAAAGAGAAACCTCTCCTTCTATGGGAAACACAATATGTTTAGGCTACACTCCCGTTACAACTTTTTGTAGACAGATACCTATGCTAATATGGCCAGGTGACACCCGGGGAAAACTGCTTTTAGTCGTGGATGATAATCAACTCGGCTAATGGATTGTATCTATAATGACCCCGAAAGCTCTGAAGTGTCAGCAAAATTCTGGGCGCTTAACTCCAGCATTACCGTTACCTTGTGTAAATGGCATTATGATGCCTAAGCTAATCAGATAACAAATATCAGAGCGTGTTCATTTGTTTTGATTACCGTACCTTAGCTCGCACTAACGGTAGGTCCATTTGTGATGTCTGAAGTGCATATAGTAGCAAACTAGCAACTAAGAAAACGCGCGCGAAGCGCGCCGAGAAAACATCGTTTTGAAAGCACTTTAGTAATGTTTAAAGTGGGTATGACACGGCCAAAGCACTTTTCTCAGTAAATATTCTTTGGGTACAGCTTGAAATGAAGCGAATGTTTTCCCGACTCAACTACGTCCATAAACACAGTAATACGACCTTGTGGATTCTCAATTACAGGCCAGACTCAGCCATCTGAAATTCGAAAGCGAAAAAAAGTATGTGAGCGCGTCTCAAGATCGTGACGTCATTGGAGGCACGGTTAGTAACACTGTACCAGGCAGCTCACTCATCGTTCTACACATCGAATAATGTGCATGCTAACGCGTGTTAGCAGGTACATCATTGCAAACACCTGTGCTACGATACTATACAGTATATACCGCGCGTGACCAGTGACCACATTGTGAACTATGCGTCGTTGCGCGGTGACTGCTTACCATTCACAATAGCAACGTTACTGAACAGCTCACTGAGTAAAGGCGCACTTGTTATGGACTGTCCATACATGTTCATGGCTGTTCTGTACAGCCCGCCCGGACCGCGTTCTTTTTGCACAAAAATAAAGCTGTTTATTATATGCAGGAAAGCTAAAACACGGGCGCATATGCACGCGAACATATTGGCCAATGATATGCTTCGAAGCCCCCTAAATGTTCCGCGCTTTGCGCTCTATATGTTGGGCGGGTATTGTGATGTAATCCTTTTCATGAAGTTTCTAAGATATGAAACTTTCCCAAAGCGTTGCATTAGTTTCACATCTAGATACGCGTCCTTACATAGCGCAGTGCGGGGTACCGCCAATAGACGAGTTGGGAAATTAGATTTTGCTGTACCATTGTACTACCACAGATGAAGGCCACAGATAATTGCGCACAGACAAGCGGGCATTGAGAAAGTATTTCTCAAAATTTCACAATTTACTGCCATACTGCCCAACCTGTTCGGTCCACGTGAAGGAGACTAAGTTTATAAAGAACTTTTCCTCTAAAGAAAATTCTCTTTAACCCGTGATTGAAGTCTAGAGAACCATAGTTTAACACTGGAAAATTAAGCGTGATTACACAAAATATCTGTCTTGCACATGCAGTCTCTGTTGTGGTACACTTTCCTTCCCAGCATGCATTGTATCCCAAAGTTTCCCAACTCGTCTATTGCGCCATAAAAGTCAGGTGACCTGTTGCGGCATTTTTCGAAATTGGATTTCTGGACGTTTTTCTGCAAATTCTATTTATGCCGAACTGCGCCGGTTTTAATTGTGTGTGAGATGATACTTTTACAATACTGTACCCAATCTTGCAATACACAAAAGTTATTTTGGCCGTGTCATACCCACTTTAACCTTCGCATTGCGTTGGAAAGTTATTCACTTTAATTTTAAACCGAGTCAAGGAAAAGGGAGGGCCTTACCCATCTCGAATTACATGTTTTATTAATTTATTATTTTTCTTGGAAAATTGAAGACCAAGCTTTGCAAACTTTGGGGGGCAAGTGCCCCCCGTGCCCCTATGGCGAGCCGCTAATGGGACCTTGGATACGATTGTGATACAATTAATTAACCCTTGACCCCGTTTGGAGGGAAAGCGCGTAAGAAAGCAAGTTACACCAACAAATGCATACAGCTGATTTGTCAAACAATCGTATACGCGCGTAAGTCTACTGCAAGTGCGTGCGATACCTCCGCCGTTCGTGCTTCATTAGGAAGCTTTAGATTGCACGACGCGGACGTCGGCTACGACGTAATGACGTCATGTTGTAACCATGCGCATGCGTCTACGTGAACTTCACGTTGTCAGTGTAATTGTAATTCTACACCGGGAGTCGCTCGTTTTGGCGTTGTGGCTAGAACGGCAACGAGAGGCAGCATATGACGTCATATAATTGTGTTGCCATGCCAATCGTTGCATTAGAAACTTAAAATACGCGTTGCACACATATCATAAATTCATCGTCGTCCATTATATCAGTTAAATAACCATAGCAATTGCTTCACGAACTCGATGAAGGTTTGCCACTCTCCAACTTAGGCCTACATAAGGAGTAAGTATGACTTATACTTCCCGCTAAATAGTGTTACCATTAACAGATCGGTTTGCGCGTCTTCTACTCAAACGAAGTTCGAATATCACCACGCGACTTTCATGCCGCGTCGTAGAAATCTAAAGCGCAATAGTTCCAGGGCGCGGACGTCAGATCGACGACGTGGACTGTGGGTTAAAACGCCGCGTCGCCCTGCCCACGTCGTGTAATCTAAAGCTCCCTATAGAGGTTTTTCACTGACGTCACTGCGTTCGCGCGTCTCTCTATTTTGACGGCCAGGCGCCCAATGTATAACAATCGTAACTAAGATCCTGCAGTCTTTTGCGCATGAGCAGTGACGGCCAGTGAGCCAAATTGAAACGCGCTGACGTCACGTGAAAAACCTCTATTGTTTTCCTCCAAACTGACGTCGCGTGACGTCAATGCATAAGGTCTATTGCTTCCACCTATAAGCGTGAAGGAAGTAAAGGTGTGTGTAGACCGCCCAAACCGGGACCAAACCGAAACCACCCGAAACCGAAGTGTTTTGGGTGGTTGTGGTGACCTCGGACCGACGGTTAGGTTGTCGGGCCTGTCATGAAAGCAACGTCATTTCGGTCTCAGGCATGGTCTATGTGTGTTTTACCCACCCGAGAGAAAACCCAAAACCAACGATTCAATTAGTGTAAATAAATTCCATGTCTCTTTACCACCCCCAACTGAACAAATCTATAAAACCGTATAGTTTATGCATGGTCTCTATGTCCATAGGCGTACGGGACTCTTCCAGTTTGTGGGGGCAGAAAAGTTTTTGCCTGAATCTCAAAAAGTTGCCCGAATTTCGTTGCAGTTCAGGAACATAAAATAGAACAACAAACCACTACATGCGCGCAAAGCGCGCGAAAATGTTTGCACATTTTTCGTGCATTCGATCAAAAATCTGAAAACTCAGTAGAAAATTCGGGCAATCTTTTCACTTTTACCTCATCTTTGCCGGAATTTCACCTATTATGTGCCTGAATTTTTGTCGTTTCCTGCCCTCAGAAATTTGGGGGCAGTCTGCCCCCTGCCCTCTGCCTCGTGCGCCTGTCTTTGTATTGAAGTGAACTCCATTTAAAAGTGGATGTCAACCCCCCCCCTCCGATTATTTCTCAGTATATTTAGTATTTTTTAATTTTAATTTGCATACCGCGGAAAAAATCTTATTAACTATTGGCCCTATACTCGTTCCATGAAAGCGTGCTTCGGGGTTTTTTTCGGGTTGGTCTTCAGTGGTCTGAGAGCTTTGTCGGTTTGAGCAGTTTGGCTAACACCCAGACTGATGCCGGTTTGGTCTCGGGCGATCTCAGTACGATGCTTAGTATAGCTTTCGAGTGGTCCTGGTTGTGTTCAAACCGACTATTGGACGTTTTGGACAACAAAAAACCAGACCGATGCTCACCTTCAAAAAGTGATCAAAGCTCGTATAAAACTGTATAATTGGAAGAAGTGGTGATAGCTGGCCTATAAACTGATTAACAGGTCTATGAACTTCAAATCAGTCATTGTGCCTTTATACTTAAGGTAAAGGCCGCTTGTGAGAAATATGAAAATTCTTCTCCAGGCTTGTACTTGGAATAAACTGAGGGATGCCTTCTTCGACTAAACAACGTTCCTAATTTTCAAGAAACAATAATTCTGTACGACAATGATTTATTTGTTTGTTGTCAAAGTCGCTGGACTATTATAAGTACTTCTGCTCCGATATTTTCGCTCTGTGCTAAGTTTATGATATATGCTTATAACAGGTTATCTTTGGTTTGTTTAGAAGTAGAGCGCCCTGAATTTGCCGAAGCACTGCGCGTGGTAGAGAAGCTCTCTAAGAGGTGAATACTGTTTCCAGGGCTGTTAAGTCCAATCATTGACTGTGACTCAATTCCGGACTCCGAGTCCGTTTTAACTGGACTCAGAATTAGTCCGGAATGGGGTGCACCTGGACTCGGAGCCCATTCCAGCCGAGTCCACAAAAGTGGAAGATACGTTGGTGTGCACTTGGTGTGAATGGCCAAGCACAGTCAACAAAATTACAGGGTGGGCTAGGCTATGAAAGTGACAAATAAAAATTTCCTTTTTGATTCCTTGCCGAATGCAAACGGAACCTATGCAACTAGGCGCAAGTGTATGTGCGCGCGCATGCATGGGTGTGTGTATGTATGTGTATATGTGTGGGTGTTTGTGATACATAGCTTGTAAACACGATATCTCAAGATAGCAGTGATGGATACTTCTCATTTTTGGTTCATGTATTCACCAGATTAAGAGGAAGATCCCCACTGTTTGTGATGGAGAACGGAGTTTATGTGAGATCAACAGAGGTCAAAAACAGAAAACCTTGTGAACACGATATCTCAAGGTAGGGAGCATGGGCGTTTTTCATACTTGGCATGTGGATGCGTTATGTCAGTAAATGAACTGTATTGTTTTTGGTAGAGGTCAAAACTTATCTGAAGTCACTGGAGGGTGAAAAGATCAAAACCTTGAAAATGGCTTGTAGGCCCTAAACATGATATATCAAGGTGAAAATGATGGACACTTTTCATACTTAGTGTATACATTTATCATTTTAAGAGAAAGAACCCTATAGTTTTGGTCCAGGTCGGAGGTCATTTGAGGTCACTGGAGGTCAAAAACCGAAAACCTTGTAAACACAATGTTTCAACATAGAAATGATGCACAACCCGCAGTGCTTGGCACAGTCCGACAATGCCCAACACCACCCGGCACTACCCGCACCGCCCGCACCATATAGAATGAAAAAAACCTTTACAAGGACTCCTCTTTCGGAAACTCAAGGAATCATTAAACGGACGTTTTGGTTAATTCAGTGTACTTGAAACTTCGTATACGAACCATTTGTGTCAGATGCTTCATTGCCAAATGGCCGGACTCGGAATTAGCCCGGAATTGGGTACACTGGAAACAGTAGTGGTCACTAGAATCGGAATTGAACAGGGAATGGGTTTGGTGGATACAGCCCTACTTGTTTCGTCAACGCATTGTAGAAAAGGAATGTTTTGCATTTGCGTAAAGAAGTAGGACCTACAGTGCAAAAGTTTGTGTAGATGGTTAGGCTATCAATCAACAATTATAGCTCGCCCCAACCTGTACATAACTGACAGAAATTCTTATGAAAAGTGAAAAAGGACCTTCAAAGGTCTGCTGTAAGTGTTCATTAAAGGGGAAATCTGCTCATCCCAGACAGTTCCAATTCCCCCAACTAAGTTAGTTTTAGCCCCGCACATAGCTGTCTTTAGTTTCTTCTTCTGCAGGCACAAACATAGCCTAGTTTATTGCCTGAGGCCAAGTATCCTGGTGAGCATAAAAGGACCTAATGTGTAATCAGAACACTCTCTGTGCATGCTGTGTAATGTCAGCTATTCTGCATCTTTTGAATGTTGTAACTCTAATGTCAATCACAGAGCAGTCACTAATTGAGACTTTTGCTTACACCCAAGTAAAAGTCGTACGTGGGGTGACGAGTAGCCTATCTGTCTTTAAATTTATCACGTGTTGATTCTTCTGCTGCAGTGTCATTACCCTGATTTACACGCTGAGCTGTTGCCTTCAAATCCGAATGACTAAGTACTTAAGTTCGGTACCTGCCGTATGCCGCGTTGAAGAAATTTGTGTAGTTGTTGTTTTATGAGGTGTTCAAATTGACAATTAGTGACAGGTTGGAGGAACTGGTCTGTAACTTATGTTGAACGACCAGGGAACAACCTTCTTAAAACATCTAGGTCAATGATGGCAGCGAGAGCTGTCACAGTTGTCCCAGTCACCTAACCCAGCTTGCCGGAAAACTTAAAAAATTTTCCTCGCCCATCAAGCATATTAATCATCCATAATCTGTCAAAACTTTAAACGGAAATTTGCTCGCAGGGTGATAAAACTTTTGATCGTTGGTTTTCAAGTTCATTTATCAAAACTGCTGCATGAACGCCTTAAATTCAACCCAGGTAATGCTAATAAAAGTTACCAAATCGCGTCGCTGGCACTGTATGTAGGCCAAGTTGTTGAAGGAGATGCCGAGTTATTCAGTTTAGAGGGTTAAATATATCAAGGTGGTGTTAAGTTGTGCTCTCAAAAGTTTGTCATACAGTGATCAAGACTTTTGTAGGGAACGGGCGTACAAGCTGGTGCATCCGTTGACTACGGGCCCTGGCGGTCACTGATTCCTGAAGTCTGAAAAGTGTGAGGAAACAGTAAGCCTTTGCTCCGCATTCAAGGACGCTGGATGCCTGCAAAGGCGGTTCAAACGAGGGGGCGATGGGCCACATCTTCCTCAAGTTTCGATGAAGACATTTTCCCGGGCATGTTACTCAAAAATTCCACGGGCAACAGCGGCTCTCAGCCCCCCCCCCCTTACCCTCCCGGAATTAAAGCCCGGGAGCCATGATTGATATGCCTGCCTGGTTTCACTACTGGAGAACTCTGTTTCTTCGAGCTGAAAGATACCGGTCCTGTTTCCTTTATTTCGTGTCGTTTCTCCTGCGAAAAATAATAGGTCTACACTTGCCCGGTACTGACCTGCAAATCAGCTTCCACAATTTCAATGCTCTGGGCAGAACATGCTGTATTTGCGAGCAAATGCGTTTTTCTTTTCTAAGTCCCTCGCGACAATTGCACATAAACCAGAGACACGGTTTCACATTCAAACCATTCTTAACATACTAATTCCTTGTTAAGAATGGTTTGAATGTGAAACCGTGTCTTGGTTTTATGCGCACTTGCCGAGAGGGACTTCAAAAAGAAAACGCATTTGCTCGCAAATACAGCGTGTTCTGCCCAGAGCATTGAAATTGCGGAAGCTGTTCTCTCTCTGGTTCTTGCTTGTATACGGTACGTAACAACCCAAAGGTTTCTCCTGTTTCTTTAGGGGTGTGATAGTTAAGTTTGCCTATTAAATAACCCTAAAAATAAAACTGGTCGAAAAAGTTGAAAAATGGCGACAAAATGTGCCTAAGAATATCCCTAACGGATCTTTGAATAGTTTTGGGTGGTTAAATAATTATACTGTCAACTTATTGATTTTTCTAATGAGCAGTATTTCATGAGAAATAAAGTTATCCTAACTGATAAGAAGATATTTAAGTGATATTTGTTGTACTTTCACTTTCTTTAATCTAATTCATATAATAGCCCGGCAAGGGAGAAATTTGCTAGAAACTGTTTACAGGACTCAAGCCCCGTTATGTTTAGTGAAGTATACAAACGGATAGCATTAAATCCATCAATCTAGACATTCCTTCTACGTGGCTCAAAGTTGACAAAACATCTTGTAAAATTCCTTGTAACGGTCAGCTGCTAATATGTTTTTACTATAATATTGATTTAATAGACGTATGAACTTTCCAACACATAAGTTCTGAGAATATTACAATTAGTGAGATTTGCCTTACTTTGCAATGGATTTTCAAGTCTACTTTTCGCCGTTTGTGTGGTCGTTGGCCAGCAGGTAGTGTCTACGTACAAGCCATGTGAACAAATTTTGGGGGTTGGTTTGAACTTGTGCTAGCCATGCCAGGAGCTGCCTGCCTTAGGGTTACTGTGAATACGTAGCTGCTCGTGATTTCGCTTGCGGAGTAATACATAAAACGTCCTTTGTATGCATGCTAAGGGCATAACAAGTAGTGCGAATGAAAAAGTTTTCACTCCAGGTTTAAGTTTTGACATATTTCTCAACGTGCGGTCGATCTTTCTATCCATAGAAAAATAAGTCAGGACTCGGACCATATAGACGAATTAGGATAGGGTTTACATTGTTTACCGTGTGAGTGCACCTGCCCTCTCCGCTACGGAAAGTTCAAAGAAAACCTACATCGCGGCATCGAGCTGACCGGCCCGAATCCTATATAGAGCAAGATATCGCAATAGTGCAATCGGTTGTAGGAATGACGTCACTGGTGACCGAAAGGATTCATGAGTGTTTTGTCTGAAAGGTCATACTAATGTTAGGTGTGCAGACTAGCCTGAGTCAACCAGAAGCCCTACTTACAAAACAGGTTCAGCACAATGCTATAACTCCACTTTAGTTGCAGCAAACGTCATTTGGTCATTAGCGAGTGACTTCTCAAAGGATTCAAGAAACCAAAATTAAAGGTGATCAGTCGTCTTGAAATATTCTTTGTGACGTCAGCCTTTTCTTGACATGTTTCTGCAGTCGTCACTGTTCAAGGATACACCGTACAAGTAGCTATGATGACATCGGTATAGCTAGTAGGTATACAGCTACAAGCCGTCTCTTCTTGCTTACCGATTAGCTATACCATGCTTGTACGGTGTATCCTTGAACAGTGACGACTGCAGAAACATGTCAAGAAAAGGCTGACGTCACAAAGAATATTTCAAGACGACTGATCACCTTTAACTTCTAAAGAGCGGCCAGTGGTGTTGCTGCGTGTGCATGGGTGACATTTCCTAACGTTATCAACTAACAGCTGGCCTAACTGTATACTGTATGATTTAGGCCTAATACGGTGTATTAGTAAACAAATTTCCAACTCGATTACACCCGCGTATGCAGCTGGCCTAACTTGTAATACGTGATTTAGGCCTGATACGGTGTATTGTTAAACAAATTTGCAATAATTACACCCGCGTATGCAGGATTTGGGGTCGTGACACCAGTTTTGACAAACGCCGAGTGTAACGACCTATGAGAAAGTGTAGCAAATTGCTATTCTTTTTCTCAACCCCCTCCCCCTCCTTCCAATACTCTCCGGGATTGCATAGCATGTCGCTGCGATTTCGTTAGAAATGTGAGACCCATGCAAGAGACATGTGAATGCAGTATTTTGGCTTTTTGGAAAAGTCAGTCAGTATACTTTTCAGTTCAGTTCAGTTCATTTCGGTTTTCTCCTTTAATACCTCCTCGGAGGTGTGAGAGTCAATACATACAACGAATAAACTGGTAAAGAGTATTATACGAAAAGGAACAAAATCAGTAATAAACAATTGATACAAAGCAATTTAGTACATTTAACTACAAAACTAACTTATAAACCTAATCACCAGACCCCAACTGAAATAAAGTATATATCCAAAACAGAAAACTGGACAGACATGCATGGACCTACACAGATGCAGTACAAAAGCACACACACACAAACGTACAAACCTACGTATGCACATACATGCATACACTCTTACAATGAAACTACTTATTTAAAACGATTGGCTATGATACTACAGAATGTGGCCAGGTTTTTTTGCCCCTGCCTTTTTCTTGATGCTAGAAGCTGAGCCATTTTAACAGTATTTGGACCCACCCTATAATATTTCTTCAAATAATACTTTCTTTTAGATTTAAAAGCGGGATACATTGAAAAAGATAATGGAATTCATCACCAATCGAACGGGAATGTAATACTTTGTTCGACTACTTTAGATACGGTAGTGTTTTAATTTGGCAGCAAGCGCAAATTCGAAGCTGATGCGTGCCCATGTATTTCCAACGCGATCAAGGAAATACACTCCGGATACTTGTATTCAGTAATTTAATACAAAGTGACAAACGTACCGTATATAAGCCCCCTAGTGACTTGTCATCTTTTAATTTATTACCGGGCTACATAAGCTTTGAAGTAGGTCTAGGCTTCCATTAATTTTTTAATGATTTTGATGATTTTAGGACTTGTGAAGTTAATAAATGAACTTAAACTCCATCTAAGCTGTCGTTATTTTAGGTGTTAAAAATGCAACACGCAACACTTCCCCTACATTGGGACACGGTGATCGTAGTTCTTTTAACCATATAGACCCTTTTCCAAATAGCGATTACACAGGATTGTGGTATAGAACTTTGGTATGCGTCGTTTTTGGCCACGGTAAAATGCCATTGACAAAAACGACGCGTACAAAACTCTGTCCCACAATCCTTTCTAATTGCTATGTGGAAATGGGTCTATGCAGAAGACGCATTTTCATTTGCATGACTTTAAAGTGAAAATTTTGCCTGTGACTATAATGAATCATTAATGTCGAAATGTCGGCATTTCAAAAGAACCCTTTAGAACCACTCCGACCATTCATCTTCCCCTTTCAACAGACCTCCACCCCCCCCCCCCCCGAGAAAAGAAAAAGAAAAAAAGAACCGCCTGTTCGTCCACACTCTAAATGCAAAAGAGTGAAATTCACTCCAAAAGAGACAGTAGTTTTGGACCACTCCTAGTAAGAATGAATTTCACTCGGGGTGGAGTGACAGTTCACTCCAAATAGAGCGATACTTCACTGGCATGGAATGATATATCTCTCTCCTTCGAGTGAATTTTCACTCCACCCCGAGTGAAATTCACTCTTACTAAGAGTGGTCCCAAGCGGCAGTCTCTTTTGGAGTGAATTTCACTCTTTTGCATTAAGAGTGCAACCCTGTTAAAATGGCTAATTGGTGAAGGTTCTTAAAACCTCTACATAGACGGATTACTTGCACAAAATTTCTTTAAGGATGATTTTTTCTACACTTGTGTGCCGACTGAGTTATTCACCTTCAATAATTGCTCTTAGAACTCTCCTTATAAATGTCTCGATATGCCCCTGTCCTTCACAGACACGTGTGGGCCAATTTTCCACTTTTCCAACTGATCCCCCACCCCTACAATTTTTCATTGCTTTGTTTTTCAAATGACCCTTGACCCTCCCCCCCCCCCCCTGTTTCCCCACCAAAGTATAGTCGCTGGCTTGAAGCCGCCAGAGGCCCTTACGTGGTCCTTGAGCCCCAAGCTGACAGGCTTTCCACACCCATAGCGCCATGGGCTCATTGTAAATCCCACATGTCACAGTGTGCTAAAATGTTGTCCCCCACCCATGCCCCCCTCTTCAACAAGTCTGTCGGAGCAGGGAGCTGTAAGACAGCTTCCTGGTCGGAGACAGCCGCGACATAGCTGTTATTTAAGGAATAGATCGCATTTGATGGACTATTATTGGTGTATAAACCGTCGAGACTCCAAATTTGGCAAAATAACGGACGAGGCGAAGCCGAGTCCGTTATTTTGCAAATTTGGAGTCGAGACGGTTTATGAGACAATAATAGTCCGACAAATGTGGTTTATTCCTATTCTACCACCAAAAATGTGTGCAAAACTTCATTCTTACCAGTGTTTACGTTTACTGACCGTATGTTGTGGAATAACAGGTCAGTGTTTAAAGGCAGTAGGCAGTCACCCCAAACAGAGTGAGTGTATCCTGTCACTTTTAACCAATCAGAATGCAGGATTCTCAATAACGGATGGCTAGAGGTGGTAGAATTAAAGATGTGATCACAAACCTCTGCCGTTGTTTACAATAGCGAAGTGTTATCAAATCATGACTATGTAGACAAGTGCTGGGGTAACCCCAAGCACATGCACGCACTCGTATACGCATGCACACATACACACATAAACTTACCATTAGTGGACAAAGACTAAAACCTTGGAAAGTGAGTAGAAACTTGAAGTTTCAGGAAAGCATTGTAACCAAGTCCATTTGTCAGCACCACCTGATTTTCAATGTCGCATCGCGATCCCTGCAATAACGGTCTTGTACAAAAGTTCGTGGCCATGAATACAACGTGCACTATATAATAATTATTACTTTTATAGCACTTATTGTAAAAGTAAGCTCTAAGTGCTTTACAAACTTAAAACTAAAGACAAATTCAAAGCAAAACAAAACTTAGACAGTTAGAAACATAAATCGAAAAATAAAAGTAACATATAAGTTCAGGAATGAATTTAGCAATTATTAACACAACAAGAGAACTAAGGAAGTCAGCAGAAATTATTAAAATACTGTTTAAAAAGTTAGTCTTCAAATTACGTTTGAAAGAGAATAGAGAAGTAATAAATCTGATTAAAAAAGTGGTAACTGGTTCTATTCTTTTCAGCATAGATTCCATATGACTGATCTCCCAATTTAGAAGATGATTTGGGCACATTTAGTAGAAGCTGGGAAGACGACCTTAACGTACGATTCGTTTCGTAGATATTTAATTGTTCAATGAAATATTTTGGAGCAGATCCCCTAAGACAATTAAAACAGAGAAGTAATATCTTAAAGAGTTAGAGTTAGATGAGGTTTTACGGCTCGGTTTCTAACCAATTTGTTTAAGTCGGGCCGGCCACGGCCCTTTTTCCAGTTGTGGCTCACTGGCTTGTTTTCCGTACTCCATTGCTTATGCTGAGCACCAGGTACAATGGCAGTAGGTTCCATTTTTAAAGTCTTCGGTATGACCCGGTCAGGAGTCTTAAACCCTACACGGTATTCTACAGACAACCAGTGTAGTTGGTATAAATGAGGTGCGATAATTATGATTCCTAAAGGGTAAAAGAGATATCAGCCTGTAGCCGCAAAATTTTGGCAAAATTTTGAAATCACGAACAGTTGATATATCGTTTCTTTATTTATTTTGTATTTTAATTCATGGAAAGATACATCTAAAATTCACATAGAGTCTTATAGAAAGGGAATATAATATTATCACAGCGATGTGAATCCCGCAATATCAGAAATGCAAGGATGGTGGTTTTAAAACGTCAAGATTTACCGGTACCCCGTAATGATCCCCCTTATATTTACCATAAAATGCACGGCCTTGCTACTATATTTCATGATTCTCGGAATGAAAGCTAGATAAGCGAATCCCAACATTTCCAATACTGTCTAGGCCTCCCTTAAAACGTACCAAAAAGGTGATTTCAATCAATCCGATTCCTACAAACTTTTAAGCTGTTTTACTACTGAAATTATCATAAACGAACATTTTTGAAATAAAATTTCGAATGCCATCGCTGTATAGATGCCTACGCAAAATGTTTCGGAGAGGTAGGTTTACTAGCTTTTCCCAATAAGTGCATGCGTCAGATCTCCCGCTGGGACTGTCAACGGAGGTTACGATTCGCTTGCAGGCTTCGAGTGTGTAGTAATGTGGTTCCTTTTCATTGAATAACATTGCCTCACATGGAGAGGTTACATATAGTTCACTCTAATGGTGGCCGCGATGGCAACCGCAGCAACAGGTTACTCATCATTTTAGTGTGTATAACATAAAGAAAAATAGATGAATAAATGTGCTCATCATTTCTTCGACGTTGTTAAATCTTTTTTCTTGGATTTTTGTCCATTGAGTGAAATTGACTGACATTTATCAGTACTGGATGTACGCCATGTTTTCTAAAACTGTCCGCTCTTCTGGGACAGTTATTTCTTTGTTATTTTTCTTTTCATTCTTTGGTTTTTGCTAAACAGGGTTCGCTATTAATGCTACTGCAGTTTGATAAGTCCACCATGTACACGACCGCAAGGGGGTCATTACTCTATTTTCGGGTTTTCTTGTTTATTAAATTTTGAACCAAGTTGCCCAAATTTCGGTACTGTCGAATCGGTTGGGAGTCAGTAAACAATGCTGAATAGTTGCTCATACTGTAGGGAGACTTACTACGACCTACTGTATAGGTTACGGAATCGCCGTCATTAGGGAGGGGTGCAAGGGAGCTTTTTTTGGGGGGGGGAGGGTTAAGGGAGCTTAAAGGAGTGTTTAAATGAGCTTAAAGGAGAGGTTTAAGGGAGGAAGATAAGATGCAAAATGGTTTTCGGCGTTTTCAGGTACTATGGTCGACTTTTTTATTACTTTAAAGAAAAAATGAGTCCAGAAAACCGAAATGTGCTGGAGATCATCCATTTTCCATCATTGCCACAAGCTTAAAAAAATTGTTGGTGGGGGTTTCAAGGACATTTAACCTTTTCAAAATACAATAAATAACGATTCGTGTTTACCAAAATGCGTCATTTTTCACATTTTTCAAAAGTACAAAAAGTTTCAAAAGAACGATTCCTCTTTGTAGGCCTCCACTGCTGAAAATGAATACATTGATATCCCGTTATAGCTCTTTGGTAAGGGCGGAATATCTTTTGGAATAGTGTTTTTTACCTTAGTTGGAGGGCATAAGTAATCAGATTGACTGTCTCATTTTGCCTAAAGGTTTCATTGTTCCTTTGGTCAAAATTGAAGTGGTAGGTCCCGTTACTAGCTCCTTACCTCACCGGGTATGCCTTTGATCATACACAGGATATGCCTTAAAGGAAAATATTGCGTTTAAAGGTGATCGGTCGTCTTGAAATATTGTTTGTGACGTCAGCCTTTTCTTGACATGTTCTGTAGTCGTAACTGTTGAACGGATACACCATACAAGTAGCTATGATGACATCGGTATACCTAGTAGGTATGCAGCTACATGCCGTCTCGTCTTGCTTACCGATTAGCTATACCACGCTTGTACGGTGTATCTGTTGAACAGTGACGCCTCAGAAACATGTCAAGAAAAGGCTGACGTCACAAACAATATTTCAAGACGACCGATCACCTTTAAAATGCACCAACGTGGCATGCAAAGTAAATAGCTTTAAACACTATTAAACCATTTCTTCTTACCAATTAACTATAACAACCGCTTGATCTCTTCAAAATATTATGCATTACAAGAGTTACGGAAGTTGCACCGTCTGAATTTTGGAAAGTTTGGGCAAACAAATTATTCTGGAGCAACAAATAAGCAAATTTCTTTCTGTGACTACCTTATTTTTTGAAAAGAAAGCTACTGTACTGCCTTATTTTGAATTATCGATCATTCTGTATCTATAATTATTGGGTTTAAAAACAAGAAATTTTTCTGTAAGCAAACGCAGTATTTCCCTTTAAATATCGTCCAGTTCTCACTGTTTATTTGAGAAGAGAATTGGGTTGGGTTGGATCGGATTGAGTTGAATTGAATTGAACTGAATTGATTTTGAATTGATTTGATTTGTTTTGATTTGATTTGATTTCAACTGAACTGAATTTAATTGAACGGAACTAAACTGAATTTAGAGATGGCGGTTATTAACCACCTCACTCTAGCCTAATGTTAAACATATATATCGAAACAGAAAGCCCAAAGGCTGTGTGATTCCTTGCCGAAAGGAAATGCCTTTTAGCACTGAGGTTTATCCTTCTTGAGATATCATGTTTTACGATGCTTTCACAGTTTGACCTCTGGTGACCTTACATGTATAATGACATCCACCAAAACAATGGGGTTCATGTAAAGAACATGGGTCGTATAACCTCATGTACATGGCACACCTTGGGAGTGATATTTCCATGAAAGACACTCACTGGCCGTTTACTTTTTCAGAGTTGTTTCCCTTGACTTAAGATGGTGACGCCAATGGAAATATGTGTGTCATTTCCGTTTCCTGACATGATGGTCTTTGAACATAATCCCCTACCTGCAACAGTAGTCCTTGTTATAGGCATAGAAAGCGTGAGGCTGGGAAGGGGGCTTTATCCCCCAGTCAAAAATGTGTGGAGGGAAGGAAGTATACTTCCTCCCGTCAATACTCTTGGACGAAAACCCCTCGTTTGTTTCCTCTGTACAATGTTAAAAATTTGCAGTTATTTTCTTTAAAAGTTGTCCGATATAATTGCATCTAAGGACCCTCAAATGTCCTAATACTTCCCAAAGGGGATGGGGGAAGACCTCCAGGACGGCAGTCAAAAACAACGATAACCCCCTCCCCAGTCTCGAACAGCTTCCTACGTCTATGGTCCGTGTTACCGAGTCAGTGCATAGCAAAAAGAGCAAAATTGAGAAGTCTTTTTTTTTCAAATCTTCCCGGCCCCGTAAAGAATCTGAGAACGTTAACACAGGAGATCAAAGAAAACTGTATAGATTTTTTTCCGGAGAACCCATCTCCTTTATATATAGTTATAGGTAGTCAGCATCACACATCCTAGTTTGACAAAATAGGGCCGTACACTTAAAGGGGGTCGATTTATTGCCAATCGGTAAGTTCAGTAAAAATTGGTTTGATTCATGGTGTCCCACACAACAACTAAAAAAGGAGGTGCCCGACCTCACGGTAGCGCTAGGCTCCGCAGTCAAAGTTTTAAAATCGAGTGACAGAAAATTTGGATAGGGGAGGGGTTAATGGAGTTACGCGAAGACCACATTTACCCAATCAGCCAATAACCTTGACAAAATGGAATTGCAATTATAAATTAACGAGGTAAGTCTCAACATTAAGCAACGCATGTTACTTAAATTCATTCTGTGTTGAATGAGATAAACTATATTGCAAAACTAATGATAGAAATAAAGACTTATTGACTTTTTTCAATTTTTTCACGGCCCTCCGGTTGAGAAACACTGATTTAAAGAATGTATTTGTGCATATTTTTTACTTTCGACACACCGTTCCGTATCTGGAAGACGGGACGTTGTCCCTGCCACATGACCCCCTTTGGCTGCACCCATGCTTCGAGCGCCCTCTCCATCCTACCTTCCATATATGAGAACATGATGTGACGTGACATAGTCAATTATTGCATTAGCAGTATCTCTGAGTCTCTAATTCTCCACTGAAAATGTTGCACCTCGTCACCAAAACTTTTATGACGACATACCGTAACTGTTCATAAAGGTAATTGCCTTTTTCACATGCTCACTCACGGTATAGGAAGCGACCACCAACTTAGCTCAGCTGCTCAGGGGCTTTGCATATTGAAATTTCCATACCCATCTGTAGCACACACCGGTACCATAGGCGGAACCCAGAGAGAATAAGGGGTTTTTCTACCGCACTTTTTAGCGATGTCTCAGTGTGAGGGTGTGCTTATTAACAAGATATATCTCAAGATATATCTCAAGGAGTGTAACCCCAAGGTTTCTCATACTTGGTTATGTCGATGCCATGAATATGGAGTACAAGACCGCGATGATATTTGGGAGAGTTCAAAGGTCAAAGATCATCACAGGTCAGGCTGTGAAAAAGTTGCAACTGTGATATCTCAAGAAGTGAAATGTGTATGAATCCTATAATTGGGATGTGAATGCTTCATGTGATCTTCGTATTTTAGTGAAGGCAAAAGGTCATTTGAGGTCACCATGGTCAACCTATGTAAACCTTGTAAACTTGACTTACCAAGAAGGAAACAAGCTTCGACCTTTCATTGGTATATAATGTCTAAAATCAAATGCAAGAAGATGATTAAATTATGACTATTTTAAAGTGATAGCACCCTGTTTGATCAATGCCCATGGATCTTCAACATTCTATACCAAATGTAAACGCAGTAGTTTCTCAACGAAATACTCTCAACTTGAGACCACAGAACTAAAATTAAATCTCAGGGGCACGGAATACCTAAGCCTTTTGGCTTTCTGGTTACTAACATTTTGTATTTAGTCTAATTTAGAGATCAATAATTCTTGGAACGTAGAGATATTTTCCCTCCCCCTGCCTCTTCTTCTCGATAGACCCTGAATCCGCCTCCATACAGTCTTTAAAAAAAAGGTTTTCCAACGAAGATTTAAGGGTTCATGGTCATCCGAATTTTTCTCGAGAGTGGGTTGGGATAGGAGAAAACATATAAGGAGATCGCCTTTATACCTAGAACAAAAAATTCCCAACATTGCTTCCCATATTGCCGGACATGACACTTTCCGTGACTTACAAGTTGCATTTAACAATCTATATTTCAAAATCTTGGAAATTTACACAGCTCGATTCCGTCGATAAAAATTTGAAAATTCCTGGTGGCAACTGCCTCCGCCACCGCCCGCCACCGCCCCCCCCCCATCCGATACAAAAGGTCATGTAAGGGTGTACGCATTATCAAATTGGCAAAGCCCACAGGATGCATCTTCCCCTTCCCCATAAGAAATTTCCATCATGCAGGGATTTGTCCCTTACGGTCTTCCGTACAAAGGTAATAATCAATTTACTTTAGAAAAAGTACTGATTCATGAATGAATTGCGCATCTGTATGTTCACATTTCTATAAATATTTCTTTCGAAAAATGGGAAGGGCGGAAATATATACTTAAACATGAGCCAGGGACAGGAGGAATAAAGGAAATTGAGTGACTTGAAATAGACCATTTCAATGGGCCAACATAATTTGAACAATAGTAATCCGACCTTGATAAATCACGTTTAATTGCAACAGGAAATGTTTTTTTGTAAGCGTCACTATCCGGCCTTTTATTGACAAGAAGGGTGTGGTTGCCAGAAAATAAAAGGTATAAAAACAACTTTTCGATTTGTTATAAACTTTACGAAGGACTTGACATGAAATTGTGACGTCATTAACTAATTGAGCTCATCCATCTATGTAAATAATGCATTGAGAGAGAGAGCAGGCATCTTTTGCCACAGGGAACTTAAATAGGAGTTGACTGCAAATTCATGTTTCTGGATCGATGTTTTGTATATTATATTTCAGGGTAAGAAATTGGGTGTTTCTATTCTTCGGGAGTGGTATGTGTCCAGGGATCTATTTGTATTCTTCAAGTTGCCGATCGATTAGGAGAACCTTAAGTATATTGATTTCTCATATACTTATGGTTTACTTGTATACACCAGTATCCAATCAACCTGAGGGTCTACAACGAACAGGGACCGTAGGTATAGTTTCGTTGATAGTTACAATCCTGCTAAAGGGAATATCATTTTGCAACGACTGCAGGAGTTCATTGCAATAAGTTGATCATGTCATGTCATTTCGACAATTTTGAAACTAAAATTTAAGGAAATAAATTTTGCATATTCTGGATAATTTTTCACTTTTTCATTTACGTTTGCCGTGCACCAGGGCTGGATGAGGGTGTTGGCAACGAATGCAAATGTAGACTAACGGACCCAAGCTTAGACAGGCCCTGCGGCTTGAGGGGGGTCCTGATGAGTATGCAACGTATTCCAGCTGTATGTAAATAAAGTCAGTAGGTTTAACTTGCTTGAAACAGTACCTCGTTCAGTGAGGATGAAAATTACCCACTTCGGCTAAAACTTCCTTACAGGCTTCTTTGTGTACCGTACTATGCAACAGAGAAAAACTTAGGTAAAGTTTGTTGCATTTAGACAGACGTAAAAGGGGACCATAGACGCGGTGAAACGGAATTACAGGCTGTGCCCCTTCCCACACACATCTGTTTTGAGTTTACGACGAATAATTAACTGCTTCGCCAAAAAGAAAATTCGGGTAGCGAACTGGTCTGCCAGAAGGTGCTTCAGGCCGGCTTGCAATCTACTTCAAGCAAAGCTAACAGCCAACCGGGTGGAAAGCCGAAATGCCCGGAAAAACCCCATGTACGGTGCCGCGGTATGTACAAGATTCAAACTCAAGCGCCTATGAAACAAGTTGATGATGCACGACAGCGTCACCAGTCAATGGTGGCACCTGAATTTGTCAGACGGGGACAACCTCCTCTCGAGACGGGGGTGGAGTAGGGCAGCGACCCGAAGCCTTGACGGAGGTGACGGGTTGTAGGGTCGACAAAGCCACATTTCCGTTGCCCTCCGTGCTTCGCTCGCCGAAAACTTTGATTTTCAATTGATAAAAAGCTGAAAATTTGTATGATTTTTTTTGAAGAAAGTTCAACAATTTGGGCCCTTCTGCCCCTGATGGCGCCACCCCTGCCACCATATCCCAGAGGTACTCTCTCTCTGACACGTTAGCTGTCCGGTTGGTCCCCTCACTTTGACCATTGCTCCGCCTCTGTCGCAGCAAAACAATGCACAAGTTACCGTGACGAACGAGGAGTATTTTGAGGTACCATATTTTGGTTGTCATTTGTCACTGTGATCTGAATCAAAACGTTCATTCAGTTCTGAGGACTGTTAACTACAATTATGGAAAACATATATCTAACCGTTTCAAATAATTTTTAAGTAAATTTCTGCCGTCCTTTGTTTGACCTTTCTGCATCTGTTTTGTCAATTGATCGTTTTTTTTTTCTATAAGAGCCTTTTCTTTTGTACCCTGCTATAGCGTCAGTTATATAAGCTCCGAACAAAACATTGTTATAAAAGCTATAATAAAGTTTACTATTTTGAACGTCTTCAAGACTTAAAAGTGACTATTGCAGATAGCTTTCGAATAGAGGGAAATGAATGGGAAGGACTTTCATTATGAAGCCACAGGTTTGTAAACTTTATAGTGCAAATCCAGGCGTGGATCCAGACATTTCGAAAAGGGGGGGGGGGGGGGCTTAAAGCCCCTTGAATATTCTCCTAGATTAAATTATGCTAAACTTCGGGTATTTGTTATTGTTGATGTGGCGAAAAAGGGGGGCTGAGGCAGGGAAAGCCCCCTCCTTGGATCCGCGCCTGAAATCAAGGCACGGCGATTAAAACCTGTTAAAACTAGTGTTCTTCTTTATCCTTGCAACTCTTTTTTATTCCCACCGTTTGTTATCTTGTGAGGGGCCAAGTGCACTTTGGTTTCGAATTTTTCTGCCCGGGGGGGGGGGTATTTAGGGCACACAGGGCCCTTGGCCGGTAAGAATGTGGGGCCTGAATAATTCGTTTTTTCCAATTCAAGTAAAATGTTCGGTAGGCTTATCAGTAATGACAGAACTCTCGGCAACGAATTATTACTAAAATATAAAATAAAAATATTAGAGAGAACATGCAATGGAGCCGTTTCCAACATGGATTAAGGCTTGTCTTCCGATTACGAATATATTTGGCAACGTTTGTAAGCCAAGGGTTGCTCTAGTGGTCTTTGTGAATAGTGTTTTAATTTTATACATTTTAGGGTGAGGGGACCCTGCAAACGAGGGGTCTTAGGTCATGGCCTAGTCCCCCTTCTAGGGTTACCAGACGTTCGGATTTTACCGAACATGCCCTCATTTTGAAGGCTTACCTAGGTGTCCGGGCGGATTTTTAAACTTGCCTTAAATTCCGGATTTTGTAATTTTTGTTACAAAACTGGTCGGACGTGACCAACTTTACAGTTAAAAATTGCTCTTTAAGAAAACATTTGGTCGAAACATCAACAGCTGATCAAGTCAGTCACTGAACGTTATCATAATATAATCAAGTTAGCCACTCTTTAATACGAATGGAGTAAATAGTATAGGAAAGTGAAACACTAGGTTTGTAAGGGTTCGATCAAATAGGCATGTATAAATATATATATATATATATATATATATATGTGTGTGTGTGTGTGTGTTTCTTGCTTAGAACAAGTTTTCACAACTGAAGAAGAGCTGGTAAAACGCTCGAAATATTTTGTTTCGCATTTAGCTGGAGAGTTTTTCGATTTAAGTTGGCATGAAGATATCCATTTTTTGTACGTTTTGTTTTTCTTTTCTACTTTATTTTTTTGGCCAACACACGCCTATCACCATATCATATATATATATATGTATGTATATATATATATATATATATATATATATAAATATATATATATATATATATATATACTTGTAAACATGAGTATCAGCACGGTGACCAAATATAATAATTAGCATTGCCGACAGTATAATTGGCCTATGTAGGCTGAGTGTTGCTGCGAAAGTTTGTGCAAAATATTTGAACTAGTACAGCACGAAGAGTCATGGGGGGGGGGGAGGGGGCGTACCCGAATCGATTTCCGAATGTTTTTAAAAGAACCCAAACTAGGGTTTTTAAGATATAGCTTTCTCGAGGTTAGGGGAAGGTGTCTTTTCAGTGTCTTGATAATTATCTATCACAAATCGTTCGCAAGCTATCAAAATTTTCACACGCGGGGAGCTTTCAGCCTCGTTGCCATGCTTATTCTCAATACCGTATCGTTTCAAACACATTCGCACTATTCATCTGTGAGGGTTTAACAATGCGGCCGATTGTTCGTGTGCGTAGGTGTGATTATGGAGGAGAACAGCGTTGGAAAAATACAGGGGAATTCCTTTCGTCTTTCTCACTTTTGACACACATATTTCATGAAGAATCAAAGCTTCGGGGGATTACCAGGCAGCACACTCGCTTTTTTTTATTTGCAAATGTATTTTGTTAAGGAATCCAAAGTGATCTTTTTGAAGAGTCTGCATGGAAGTTTTGTCATGGATAATAATTTTAATTCTAAATTTCTGCGCGCTTCGCGCGCATTAGTCACGGTGTGCACTCCATATCTCATGACAATTAGGCTATTGGGGCAATACTACAAGGAATTATTTTGGCCAAAACTTTTTCAAAAAATAAGCCGTTCAACTCCAATTTCCCTAGAGAACACGTATCAAGAGGCTTGGGATCATAAAGCAATCTGATATCATGAGTGGTCACCTATCGTTTTTAACCAAAGGGCCTTTTTAACCAAAGGTGTTAATTTCTAAATCATAAGATCACATAGTAAGAAATGTTCAGATTGAACTTAAGGCCTGGGAAATGCCATTTCCTGCAATCTACCAGATATTTTGGTGAAAATTTTTCCTTATACTAAGGTGCACCAACCGATGGTTTTGCTCCGTAGCTAGTGTCGTGGTGGTGCTTTTTGGCAAATTCCTCCTTTCAATTAAAATTTCTTTTTTAAAAGGTCTTGCCTCCCATGCCTCTGTAGGAACAATGGATTTTTTGCCACTAGGGAGACCAAAAAATTTCTGCGCGCTCGCACGCATGTGCACACTTGACTAACCGTGGATCATGACGTTTTGTTTCAGCAAAATCGCGGGAACCCTGTATAGGCTAATGCTACTATATCTGGTCCATTTTGCATGTAGACACCCTC
This sequence comes from Holothuria leucospilota, assembly GCA_029531755.1. Taxonomy (NCBI): domain Eukaryota; kingdom Metazoa; phylum Echinodermata; class Holothuroidea; order Aspidochirotida; family Holothuriidae; genus Holothuria; species Holothuria leucospilota. Next base: position 24,700,361 of record CM055966.1, read on the forward strand.
CAAGTCATATTTTCTTCTAAGCAGATGAGGGTTTCATCCCCTTGTAGACCCTACCCAGGTGGGCAATTGGTGATGTCCTCCTTTTACACAAACAAAATATGGTAACCCTACCCCCTCCCTCTCCTTAAATTTGCCACTGGCTTCTCCCACCCCTCAAGTTGCATGGTTTCCGAGATCATGGAAAAACCGTGTATTTAAAAGGGTATGCATAGCTGTGCCAAAATAGGAGAGCAATGGGGAAGAGCCCATAGCCACAGATAAATTCAGGAAAAAGTACCCGAAGTTTTATGATCCCCTCCCAATTTTTAGAGCTATGTTTGCAGTTGTAATGGAAGGGTCCGTAGCCGGAAGAGGTACTGATCAGCTGAAAGGTGCAGGGGAAGCTTCCAGAGGGTGAAACATTTTTAGGGTGCGAGATATGCTGGGGGCATGGTAAGCGTCCCTGCAAACGTGAGACTTGCCCTTTCTAGTATGACGAGCATCCGGGCTACAGGCCTGAAACGTGGGGGTGGGGGGGGTGGGCTGCCCTTTGCTTCTTAAGTCGCAGGGAATGGTCGGATTTGCAGGGGGCGGTCTCCTATTAGCCCTGGGTAGCTCCCCTTTCCACCACCGTGACGCCCCATGCATGGTACACATGGGGCTGTAAATATGACTATTTACAGGTAAATTAGTCAAAATATGAACTCTAAGAGCACACGTGACCATTTTTACTTTTTCTTTTTTGCCCGAATCTTTGAGCCTTACCGAATGATTTTGCCCGAAAATTTCTACGGATTCTGCCCGAATTTCGCGTTTTCTATTTTTATGGGGCAAGGATGGGCACAGTGTCCCCTGTATCCGCCTCATACCACTTTAGCTAGGCTATGAGTTGTGAATTTTGTCTTGACTTATTTTAGAGTGTGTGTGTGTACTGGCCTGCCATCCAGAGCATTTGGGATGCAGGATTTTCTCCCATATATAGTCATGTACAGGCATGCACTATACGGCAAACCCACGCACCCGTGAGGAGGAACTTGACAATTGGATTGTTAGAGTGTGCGATTTCCTTCAACTTTGCTAGGGCGTTTGGGATGTCAATACAGACGACCCACGAATGGTGAGACGCAGAACTGTATCTCTTATAGACCTAGTGACAAATTCGTGTTAGTATAGCCCGATTTCCTGGAATGTGAAGGCGTTTGAGATTATTCAACTTAATTTGCCCACACTGACGATCCACGAATGGTGCAGTGGACATAGAACTGCCGCCTACAGTCACAAATTCGTGTTTTCGAGCACGATTTCTTGCAATCAAATGAATGTCAAATTTTCTGACCTTTTCCCTCTCGCCGCTACCCCTCTGTAGGACCATTCCCTCCTCCCCCGTAGTGGTGCGATGCCGTTATCGGCGCCTGTAAGTTAAAACCGGAATGGCACTGACTCTTGAATAGTTCGATGATTCGTTTCACGACGGGACCACTCTCAAGTCCTTGGATCCCGGTGACGCCAGGTGGGGCCCCCGTCGGGGAAGGTTGCCCCCCATAGGGGAAATTTTCGGTTTCGTCGGGAAGCTGTTATGTCATACGATAAAATATGTAGTCCTCGACAACGGCCATTCACCCTGACGATTTACTTGATTTTGGTCTAAATTAGGGCAAATTCTGCAATAACCCCCCCCCCCCCCCATTTTCAATTTTCTCCGTTTAAAACTCAGTTTTTTTTTCAAATTTTCCATGGTGAAAGCCCATTTTTTTTTCAAATATTCTATTAAGAGCCGGAAATGTTGGGCGCGCCTCGCGCTGAAATTTTACTTCAAACATCGTTTCGGCACTAGTATCGCCCTTGTCGAGGCTTCGGATTGCTTGCCCCCCGTCGGGGAGCTTGGCCCCTGTCGGGAAATCCTGGCGCCACCCCTTGGCAGGGTCCACCTTTCTTTTTTTTTTTTTTTTTGGATGTGTCTACAGTGGTTGAAGGCTGGAGGGGGTGCGCCATAACAAAGGATGTCATAGCCCGCTGGCTGTCCATGGAGCGACGATTTTTCAATCTTCAGTGATTGATCCAGATCCCATGGCCAATACACAGCGCTGTAATAAAATCTCATCTCGCGTAGCTTAGGTGAATCTATGATGCCCAAGGTTTATTTTTATGAGACCCCACATAGTCCTGCACAAGCCTACAGAGAGCTTACACGTACTACTTGGCTGTTTACATTTTGATTCGTTGTAAGAGCAACGCTGCTGCTTTGTTGATGCTGCAAATTTCAATTCCTGTATCGCTTTCTTATTTATGTACTTTAAATTAAACTACCATATATTATTATTATTATAGGTCATTATACTAGAGATATTTGCGACCGTTTACCCGGTGCCCTCAATTCTTGAAGTAACCTTTGGTTTCCTGCTTGTCCTTGGATCCTTTGATCAATTGACACAATATTATTGAATTATGTAGAACAATAACTATTTTAGTAATACGTTTGACCCTCCGTTGAGCTCTCAATCAGTTCAAGTCGGCCTCTACGGGTATACTTACACGCTGTGACAGTTGTATGTAGTGTACTCTAATTGAACCCATGCTTTTAGGGTATAGATAACGTTTACACGAGCTCCGCTGGAAAGTCAACAGGCTTGTGCGCAGTTCACGAGGCATAGTGGATTCACAATCGCAAGGGTTTTCTGCCGTCCTGAAAAAGTTTGTTCAACTTTGAAATACTTGCAGGATATAGCCTAAGCTTCAAGGCCGTATAGCAGAGATCACTCAATAGGGATACATTCACCAAGGATTGTTGGCCTACACGGCATGACGGAATCTTTCCGTTCGGTGGGGGCAGGGGAGAGAGGAGGAGGGAGAGAAGGGCTGGCGTAACTGCCACATTTTAGCCCCCTTCCGTAATAGCTTGACATGTACAGGGGCCCAAATCCCGGGTGCAAGGGGCATTCGCCCCGGGCCAAGTGAAAAAACTAGTGGAGGGGTAAAACCATAACTTGGCCCCCAAGAATGTTAATAACAATACTCAAATATTTATTGAAATACTAAAACACAGGAGCTTTCGGGGCTTCGCCCCTGGACCCCCACCGGGGTTTTGCCCCTGTGGCCCTAAGGCCGACCTCCGCACCCACCCGTTTTGGGTTTCGCGCTCGCGGTGCACGCTATGCGTGCACAGTTTCATGGTCACACGAACATCATATGCATTTTCGCCCCAAATCTCAAACAGGGATTTGCGCCCCTGTACGTGTTCAAGTGTTAGAGGTTACCGTACTTAAAATAAAGATGTGATATTCATCTGGCAAATTTGCAGCCCAACAATCTCCACAATTCCTCGCTAAATTCTGAAATTGTAATTAATTTTATGTGCGGATCTTCGTCACAGTTAACTTTATTCCATACCGTGCACGGCTTGGTTATTGTAGCTGCACACATCGACATGATGGACTCAAGGGCGGGGGATCGCGAGGGATGGGGGACATCGTCCCCAATAGTTTCTTTTGAGACGGAAAACCTTTCGTGTCCCCAATATTTGGTTAACAACCATAATATTTGCTGACATTGTGAGTGAGGGACACAGTCCCTCCAATAATTTGATGGAGAGGGACGGAATGTCTTTGATATTTTGGTAAAAACCGTATTCTTTGTGTGAGTATTAGACTTTCCGATGACCCAGAGGACCTTAAATACGTTTTTTTTTTTCTTTCTTTCTTTCTTTCTTTCTAACGGCGCGCCTCCCGCACACCGAAGTGCAGGTTCGGTGATTAAGAAGATATTTGTAGACACATTGAAAGGAAGAAGCAGAGACTGGAGATTAAAGCCCCCAGTCAAAAATATGGTGGGTCGCAAGTATGCTTCCGCCCCCCTTACTGGCAATTCAAGGACAAAAACTCATTTTTCCCCTCCCTAAGAGTTGTCAAAATTTCGCAGTAACTTTCTTTAAAATTTGCCACATATTTTGCACCAAATTGCATCTATAGGACCCTCAAAAATTCAAAACTTTTCCAATGGGAGGGGGATACCACTCCCCTTAAACGCCTCCGCTTGGACGGCGTTCGGAAACAACATTCACCCCCAGTCGAGAATGCCGACTGCAGTGGCCAAGTGGTTAGAGCATCCGACTTGCAGCCGGAAGGTCTAGGGTTCAAATCCTGGCCGGGTCATACCAAAGACTTTAAAAATGGAACCTACTGCCTTTGTGCTTGGTGCTCAGCATAAGCATTGGAGTAGGGAAAACAAGCCAGTGAGCCGCAACTGGAAAAAAGGCCGTGGTTGTCTCGACTTGAACCAATTGGTTGGAAACTGGGACGTTAAACCTCATCTAGCTATATAGCAAATCTAACCCAGTCGAGAACAGCTTACTACGCCTATGTATATTCCCTCTATAATTTGGTTGGAAATGTAATACTATACTTGTTCAATCTTCCTGGTCAACTTCAATGATATTTGCTAAAACTGGTATATCTGAGATTCGACTCTAATAAGTTGGACTTAAAGAGGACGTGATTCCTTAAGTATTTTGGCAAAACCCGCAATTTTTGCTAACATTTGCGTGTAGGCCCATAATGCATGATCCCTTATATTTGGGTGAGATGGCGGAATCCCTTTCATCCTCTCTCATTTTTTTTTTTTTTTTTTGTGAACGACCGTAGTATAGCTCTATTGACCATGAAAGGCAAATTTTCACCACTCTTTCGACCGCATCTCTTGCCACATTCATGTCTGAGACATAGACGCACATAGGCACATAATATATTCAACTGCATATCCAGGGCCTGCAAGTTAATGCATTTTATTGGGATATCCCCATGCAACCCTGCGAGATTTCAACAATTTAGGCTATACACAAACGCATATGTATAGATCAAGTGTGCATATGGGTACACGTATGTATGTATAAATATGTACATTTATATGTACATATACATATAGATTATTTTGAGGTTTGCGACCTCCCCCTCCCTTCCCCTCCCCAACCCCTCCCTCAATTACCAGCACAAATCGCCACCCTTGGATGGACTTCCAATTAAGTCCAGCTAAGGCTCCAAGCTCCGCGTGCCCAAAGGGGGACAGGGGCGGCGCCCCTAGAAACAATTTCAGCTCCCTAGCAAATTCAGAATTACTATCACCTTAATGCTTTTTAGTATCATGCATTCCCTTAGAAAATATTTCTCCCCCTTGGACACTATTTCGCCCCTTTGCCTGGCTACGGACCTGTTTAAATTTTAGCCAGCTGGTCACGAAGCAATGTTTGTTTCATTGGGCGTGGCCTGGATTTCTTCATGTCGACTGCAGGGGGTGGGAAGGATTCATGAGGCGGCGACTAAGAGCCTAGTCCAAGATGAAATAAACGCTAAAACGCCTCGAAAAATTCCGCTCTTCACTTGTGCCCAATTTGTAAACTGTTCTGCTCCCTGATAATACCAGGGAGTTGCAACAAATACAAATATACGGTACTCTAGTCTATAGGGACGCTATATTTATGACCAGGGACGTACATAAGGGTTACTGGTGGTGTGACGTCCCCCTACCCTTTGTGAATAACAAGAGATGGTCTCCAAACGATCCCAAACAGCCTCTAAAGGCTGAGGAGAGGAGAGAAGAGAAAGTAAGAGGCCGTTCAGTTTCAAGGGAAAATGCAGTCACTCCTTGAATTCGTGTACCCGGTGCCATAATTCATAAATGGCTGTTTAGGTCATGTGACGACATTTTGTTACTGAATTGCATGTTTAATTCAGAATAACTAATTAGCTCACCTTTAATTTGAAATATTTTTGCTTTCAAAGTCATGAAAGATATTTGTAAAGGAAATAAGAGAAAATTTGCAAATAAATCTGGGCAGAGTGCTTTTTCACTTAAATGGATGACAGCACACACGCACAAACATGCACCCCCCCCCCCACATACACACATGGTGTTCGAGGAGCAGCCCATTCGGGCAAAAAATTGCTGTTTCAGGCAAAATGTAGATTATTTTCGAGTAAGCTGATGTCAAAATTTCGGGCATAGTGCTGCAGACTCTCCTCCCAATTGAAAGTATAGAACCGTTCGTTTCTGCACATACAAACCAGCCAACTGACCGAGGGAAATGGCGGTGGTAGCCTTAGGCGCCGTCAACTTGAAAAAAAAAATAACGGAGACTGCAACCTCGTGACGTGTTGCCGGCGAAGCCCAATTGGCTGGGTGGCAGTGGGGTCCTCCTCCGGAGATTTATTTAGGTTAGATGATTTTCATGGCCAATTGACCATTCCCAGAGAAATGCTTCGTCGTCCAGGTTCGATTTGAAATTCAAGGGAATCATTTTGGTTTAACAGTTAGGCTACTACATAATTAAGAGCTGACCTATTTTTTCCTTCTTTTTTGTGAATATGCAAGGCGCGGCTGGATCTGTAAGTTTCCAGCTTCCAGAATGCCATTCATGGACCACCTTTGCTGGGGTCAAAGGTAATGCCCTGGTGGGATCCAGGACAAGCACCTCGGAAGCTCCGGCAAGGGATAGGTAGTGAAATTCATTATGGTAGTAATGATGCGCACTAATCAGGCAACTAAAATCTGAGTTTAATTTCCTTTTAGGTAACTCAGCAGTCAGCATAGGAGCTAAGGGGCGATCGGGCCTGCAGCCCCCCCCCCCTCCACCGGAGGTGCGACGAAGGGTAATTTCTCTGCAGATTACTAAAAAAACTCGGTTAGTCGGTTCCAAGAGAGTATTCAATTCGGGTTTTTATCAGTGGCACGGGGGTCAAGGGGGCGAGTGCCCCAATCGATTTCAGCGGATTTTTTTTTTTTTTTTTTGAAAATTATAAAATGATCCCAAACGGCGTTTAAGCTACAGATTTCTGTACGATAGGGGTGAGGTATGTTTTCGAAAAAGTGATGGATCTATTTTAATTATTTTCTTTCACAAATGTTCTAAAACTATCAGAATTTTCGCAAATCCTTCGCAAACTATCAAAATTTTGGGGCGCTCCGCATGCTTCAAAACTTCCCGCTTCCCCCAGCGGACGCCCATAGGCAGCACTGTCTGACCGCAGTAAAAAAAAACGATATGGAACTGGTTTCACACTCTTCAAGAGCCACATTTCTATAAGGCATATGTCCCCAGTTTCTTTTTACCTCTGTAGCCATTGTGGTATCCGTACAAACCCTCGTGCACAGATCAATGCAAGTAACCCTCCAGGCAAAGCCCCGCCCGGGCCCATGGCCCTGGGTCGGGGAAAGTTTCAGTACAATTTCTCTAGTCCCCGTATTGACACTGGTAAAAGGTTTCAGTAATACATACACTATGGGCCCATGCAACTTGACTTTCCCTGCCAACGTTAACTTTGCCTCTCCAAAATTAGGCCTAAGTCGCTCCAGCTCCCCAAAATCCGAGCAGATGATTAGCCTACAGAGTAGATAAAAGTTTCCTAAGGAAAATCAGGGTCACTCCCTCAGTTCTCAGTCATTTTTCATAATTTTCAAGGCTTACTTTACTTTTTTTCATCATACATTTCTTCTTTTGTTTTTCCCTCTCGCGCTATCTTTCTTCACATTTGTTTGTTACTTTTAATTTTATTCATTTTTTTTTATTTTAGTTCAGGCTAGACCGACAGGAATGGTGAGGTCCAAAAATTCGGACAAGTTCCCTTTAAAAACCGATCACCGTTTTGGGATCTGCGGTCATGCTGTGTCCAGAACTGAACAGGCGTGATCTTGAATTGAAGAAACAGGGCAGTTACCAATAAATTTGACCGTCTGTCATTCTTGTAGCAACTGCCAGCCTGCTTTCTAGTATATTCTTGTGGAAGTTCAGGAGGAAAAGAGAAAGTTCTGCAATGGCCCTCCCATACATTGGTTGTCCAAAGAACTGACAAATGCTTGAACTCTAACACTAAGGGACATGGTCATGACCATGAAAAAATACACACCTACAAAGCATTTTTTTTCAAACGTCTATAAATTGCAAACCTTTTAATTAACTACTGTGGTCACCAGGATGTTAATTGTGAAGTTAAGTGTAAAACAGTTTTCATAACCTGCAACTTCAATAATTGTCCGAGTTACGTACAGACAATTATTTGATTTCCTTTTACTGTGCACACTTTCGAGAACTTAAGCTTCGAGGTAGAGCTACTCTAAATCAACCCACAGTTGGTGATTGGAAATGTTAGCTGAACCCATGCGTCACACATAAGTCAAGAAGCTTTTCGCAATTTTACAAAGCCATTTCGTAATCACTTTTCATCGGACCATTATCTCTCCTCCTAATGGGTTCATTCGGTTAAATGTACTTAATATTCATGATTTCTACGAACCTGCATATTGTATTCCTCGTATTTTCCATTCACCCCATACTTACATTGGTGAGGAGTGCACAAACATCGCTAGGAGCCGTGGAGTGAGAAAAGTAAGCTTACCGTACATATCGAGGCTGCAACAGAAAACAGAATCAGAGAGTCGCAAAAATAAAATGCCGTCTTTGAATCGAGTAATCGCTTGTCATTTTATACCGTTTGAAAATTTTCAGTCACGTAGATTAAATCTTGGGAATGATTAGTATTCACTGTATGATAGTATACGTACGCGTTGCTATCCACTGTATTGTGAATTGGCAAGTCAAATCATATGATCGCTCTTATCAAAGACGTATACAATGATGAGGTCATTCATCTTTTATTACTAAAGGAGAATTAGCGGACAATCAAAATATTTTCCTTCAAAACTTCATACATGGCTTGTGTTACTTACTCTTAGTGCAAAATTTTCAATTTTTGAGTGATTTATGACCTTCTTTTTACAAATTAATGGTATACGTACTCCGTAATTGGTAGTTATAAAATCCAAAATATTTGTTATTACATGATTTCTTAGTAAGTGTAATGAATAAAACATGAACTTAGTACCTGAGAAATCCTGCTTCGTACTGTCAATCATTCTGCCTATCGGCCAACACCCCCCAATTTAGCAATGGTGATTGGTTGTTGTTAACCGTTATTTTCATATGCAAATTAGGAGGACTCACTTCTGCGCGGGAAGCAAAACAAAGCCATTGCAACACATCATACTCAAAACAAACCGTACTACGCCATAAGCTTCTACTTTGTTACTCTTTGGACGTTAACAACTATCTTCACTGTATCAATATCGCAAGGTGTTCATTAGAGTACCAACATATGGGAAACTAATAGTGTTTATATCAACTCTGATGTTAAGCTTGTTCAAATCCTGTTTTAGGGACAGTTCTTCTTAATTTACCTATCTTTTGGCTGTGTTATCCACATTGATGTTCGCGCATGTGTGGTTTGCAATCAGATACGACTATGTCAGTGGTAAGTCTTTCGCATGGAATAGTTTGTTTACTTTTTTGTTTTCGTTCATTTTACCTCAAATTCAGTTGATATGCTTATTTCATGCATATCAAACCTAATCTTTAGCGTGTTAAGTTTCTCAAGAGGCAACCTTAAGACAATTTTAGGCCTCTATGAGAAATATTTTGAAGGTTTTGTGAACGACATTTTCGTGTTTACCTCTTGGCTTAGCACTATGTATGAGTGCAAGGTAAAGGCACTCGCGTAAGCAGCCACGTGCAGTACCGGTGTTGTCAACCAGTTTGACTGAGTCATTGTGTGGAGCCTCGTACCGTAATGGCGTTGTGGTGTCGTACTGAATGCACTCCAGATTTACTGTGTAATGTGCGAATTCCGCATTATACGTTAGGCATTTGTTACAATATTAAATCTTTTGCTTGACTGAGTAAATATAAATGAAGCTTTTGTTGTGGTTGAATATAACAGCATTTAAGAATGAGAATAAGAGGAAATGTGTTTCTTCAGATCTGGGTAAAACAGGGGGTGGTCAAGTTTAAATAAATATAACTTAGGGCCTAGTTTAGCCTAGGCTATATTCGATGTGGGTATAATTAATACTAAATAGCCTAACGGTTATTGTGGATAACTTTGGTCTGTGCCCTAAACTTAAAGAGACTAGGCTGCTATGTTTCCTTTTATTATTTACGTTTTACATTTAGTTTATAAGCGTATGATAAGGCTAGTAGGCCTACTTGTATGCAAGGCTTTCGCCAGAGAGCAGTCCAGGAGTCATTTGAACTCCCTGAATCTTGAGATTGGCTCATAATATGCATAGGCCTAATGTTAGGCCTGTGTACATTTTAATGCAAGAATTTCACTAGTATTTCCTGTTTGTGGACTCCCTGAGCTCACCATCCTGGCTTAAAGCCCTGCAAGTTGTATGGCAAACCTGTTAAATGGAAAAACTGATCTTGACCTGACTAGGCTATGTTGCAAAAAAATTCTTTGTGTATTTTCAGGAACTAGGCCTAAGTTTGGGAGATGCCACTAAATCTATGCCAGTGACATCTACCTGCAGTAACTGCTTAGGCCTACATAAGAAAGGGTCTGGGCTTTTGAGTCCATGGTTCTTTGTCCCATGGCCTCATGCCTAGAAGTAGTGCAGGTTCAAGTCCTGTTATGTGGTAGCCGTGTGCTTTTATGTGTCAATATTGAGAATCCAGAGTGTGAGTACATTTGTTGATTCTGAAATGTGTCATCACTGAACCCATCATCACTGAGGGGAGATGTTAACTTATGGGAGGTAGGGGTTATGATCAGGAAAATAGTATTGTAGTGTGGTGTTAAAAGCATGTCTTGAAACACTGTGTCTCAAAGTGGTACTAAAATGCTGGAGTGCATTGCCTGTTATAGGAAACATAGTTGTGGGAGAGCTTACTGTCATTCCAAAATTTTTAAGATATTAATCAGTTAGTTTGTGAAAGGGGGCAATTACTCTCTGTACAAATTGTAGGACTAGAAAATTCTCTTTTAAAGTGAGATTTCTGGATGCAAGTATGCCCATTAGAGGTAAAGAATTGGGAGTAGCATTGTTGTAGGTTACCCTGGATTGTGCTGACCAGGTACTTCTTATGACATGCCCAGTTGAGTCTTGGGATGTGCTCTTGGGGGAAGTACTGTATGGCAAAGGCATTACTTGTTGAGTTAGTCTGCCTTCCATACACACTGAATACTTGAACCACAGTATGGTTAGCCTTCCCTGTAGGAACATTGTCTTACCAAGCTGTAGAGACAGCATGTATGACAGAATGTCAGCTTATCAGTCAACAAACCAGCGATTTCAAGACTCTGTAAGTGTTTCATATTATGAGTACCAATTAAGGTGATTGTTTTTTTTTTTTCTTTTTTTTTTTAGGTTTTGGATACTTCACTTTAAACTTGGTCGCTGTAACAATGTTAGGTTACTGTTACCATGTTTCAGTACGGTACTGTCTTGATTTTTATTGCATACTGGTCAAGTGGTAGTGATTAGTGAAGTGTTATCATTTTTTTTTTTCTTTTTCTTCCTCACCAGGATGAGTTCCACCCATTCATCGAGGCGGTTTTGCCTCATGTCAAATCTTTCGCTTACACATGGTTTAATTTACAAGCGAGAAAGCGGAAGTATTACAAAAAACATGAGAAACGTATGTCCGCGTATGAGGAGAAGCAAATAAAAGAGGAACTTGAGAATGACAAGGCGGACGTAAAACAGAAGTGGGCCTCTCGGCTTCTGGCAAAGCTAAGGAAAGATATACAGCCTGAGCATCGTGAGGACTTTGTATTGAGCATTACCGGCAAGAAGCAGCCATGCTGCGTGTTAAGCAATCCCGACCAAAAAGGCAAAATGCGTAGGATTGACTGTTTGAGACAGGCAGATAAAGTATGGAGGTTGGACTTAGTTATGATTGTTCTGTTCAAAGCCATTCCCTTGGAAAGTACAGATGGCGAAAGGTTGGTCAAATTGCAACCTTGTGCAAACCCATCATTGTGTGTGCAGCCTTTCCACATGGGGGTGAGCGTCAGAGAACTGGACATGTTCTTAGCAAACTTTATAATGGCTCCCGGTAAGTTGTCAAGCTTTCCATTTAAATTCATTAATTCAGCCGATGATGAAACTTGATAATATTCTGAGATACAAAAGTGGTCATGCTTACACAATCTTTAATTGAATATTTAGAAAAAAATTGCCCAGCATTTCAAAAACTAAGATCTGCCTTTACAGTTTCCTGTCTGCAAAGATTTTTCAGTCAACTCCAAAGCCATGAAAATGGCAACTGAAACTTATTTACATAATGGTATGGCCCGACTACTTCCAGTGGGGTGGGGGGAAGGGGGCTGAAGCACTTTTGCCCAAAATTTTACTGCATGTTTCCCCAAAAGAGCAAATTTCTGCCTGAATAGGAGAGGGGAATGCACCCCATCAGTTTCCCCTTTCACCCAGCCTTGTACCCCTATAGGTGTTTAATATGCACACAGCGAATACTGGGATAGATCTGCAAAAGATTGAGCTACAAGGAATCAGTCCCCTCTCAACCAGTAGATTCCCATAGCTGGGCACCCCTCGCTGATGTAATAGTTACGCCCTTTGTGATACCCATCCTGAAAATTTCATTCATTTTTGCAGAATGGATCCATTTCAGGTAACGAGACATGGTGTTTTGAAGTTTTCTAGAGGTAATCCTGACAGTTAAGAATGGTTCTGTAGGTTTTAATTGATGACAATGTGTTAAATGGAACTTAAAAATTCTACTTAATGCTGTAAGACCCATAGCCACCATCTGGATGTCAATTTCCAAAAGAGATACTTGGAAGGACTCCTGAAAACGGGACCTAATAGGAAACAATGAACCTACTGCATGTGTTCCCTAGCAACAGACATGAGGTATCCACTGTTATTAAAAACATTGTCATCTTTGATTCTGGGGGTATTCTTTTTTCGTCAATGAGAGTATTTTGCATAGAGAAGCAGCAAGTATAAAAAAAAATGGTGCATTTTCTGTTCCATTGTTCATTTAATAATTGCATCCTTTATTTCTGCAGTATTCTTTCCTTTGCTGAAAAAACTTTCCCTTGATACACCAGTGCGCCAGAGTCTGGCTCAACAGTACACTATCAAACTGAACATTTTACATTTTGATAATATGCAAACAATGGGCATGATTTTACACTTTGGTAACAATCCTGTAACTCACCAGGGGAACAAAGGGATGATCCTCCCCATCTCAGTTGTGTATTGGGGGGGTCCATATTTTCCCCCATTCCCCCCTCAAGCTCAAATGATTTGCAGGTAGCTGCTCATTACCATCTCTACCATCTTACTATCTCTAGGGCCAATGATTTTCCGCGATTGTGGAAAAATGCGGGAAAAAAAACGGAATTTACTTTTCTGCACGGAATTTAACGGAATTTAGCAAAAATTATCAGGCTCAAAATACATCAAAATTTTTGACAAAAACAGTTTTCTTCAGAACTATCCCAAATGAATGCCTGCATATACCAAAGACATACACAGACATTTAACCGTCTAAAATGGTTGCAAATTCACCTTCAAATCATCAAAACACCTTGAAGTTACGATCAGAAACAAGCAGGACATTTACGAAAATCGGCAAAATTTTGCTGGTATAGGCTCCAGTTTGCCTATGCGATAGTGTGTTAGGCTAGGTGGTATGTGTGTCGCAAGTGTTTGCTGTCTTCAGGATCGTAACCAGAGAAGTTTAGGACTTGTTTTCAACATAATTACTCCAAAATCCAAAAATCACGGAAAGGGGTTATGCTTGAAACAGAATTTTGTGGAATTTGAAAAGTTAAAACGGAATTTTGTGATTTGTGAAGCTTGTACAAGCTGTTTGCTTTTTCAGCCCTCCCCCACCTCCATGTTCAAGTTATTGTTTCATTTTGTACAGATTGCATTATGTGGAAATAAACTCAAAATCATTGGCCCTATATCTCTAACCCAGTGTGCTGTACCACAATCTGTCTTTGTTGAACTTTGTATGTTACTTAAAATGTTATTATAGCATTTCAACTTTCAAAAGGTATAAGCTACAGTACCCATTGTATTAGTATACAATAGTCTCAGTGCTGTTATTTGAATGAAACAATTTCATGACATCACATCTAAACAGTTTACACTAAGTATGGTGTCACACAATGTTCACAAATCTATATGGTGTGAAAACAGTCCATACTTAAGTATGCTTTGTAGCCCAGGCAGGACGAAATGGACTGTTGGTTAATTCTGATTTGGTAGTCTCAGATTCAGTGTCTTCCGTATACAGTGTCATTCTCTGGAACTTTAATATAAGTTAGAAATGTTCCATGTAACTTTTTGCCAGTGTTGAAGGTGGAACAATTGACACTTGCCTTTCCATATCATTAGTAGGTACACAGCATGTGACTGTATGTGTATCTGTAGACAACACTGGCATATTTCCATGCTGTGACTTCTTTAGTGTGCCATGTGTTACGAATGTGATGTCACAGTTTACACTGTTAATCTAATTGTCTCAGCCAAGTTCCCTGCAAACTGGCCACCATTTCCCAGTGCACAGAGAAACTCGCACAAACCCAGTCTTGTTTCTATTTAGAGTAACATATCAGGGTTAGAGGATTCAGTGAATGTCAAGGTAAGCATGTTTTCATGTGACAGATGTCCCTGCCATGTATTTCGTGCATACAATCCGTACATACTGCCTTCATACCACTGTACACAGAACTTGACAAGTATCATGAAAGTGAAACACAAAGTCAGTAGCATGTTAATAAAACCTATAACATTAGGAGCGGGAACAGCAAAGGAACCTGTCGTCTTGTGAGAATAGCTTTCTGAGTGATGATGTCATGTTGTCATGTGCAGGTTGTGGAATGAACTGTACTGTACTTTAGAAAAAAGGATGCTAGGAAATTCCATAGGAATAACTGAAAATGTCAGGTGCAAATTTAGGATTTTATGGTATATATCAGCATATGGAAAGTGTGTTGATAGTGAATTTATGGTTGCACTTGATTAGAGACAAGAGTTTTCCTTTTTGTAAATTAGAAAACAGAATTTGATGTTTTGGGACTACACTATTTCAATGGAAGTAATGTGCAAAATGACATTAAAAAACGGAATTTGGCTTTTAGAAAACGGAAAACTCCTGTCTCTACACATGATCAACCACAGGGTTACCAACATTTTAAAAGAAAGTGATGTTTGCCCTGCATGCTTCAAAAGAAACATTAGGAGCACACAACATTGCTTTTTACTTGTGTGCCCTGTTAGTTATTAACCATGCAGCCCCTTTTGATGAAGCTGGGGGGGGGGGGGTCTGAATTAAATGCATGGTATATAAACAATGTCATTTGTGTATTCTGAAACCTCTCAGGGTTGGCAAATGTTTGACATTATTCTAAGCCTAAAACCGTACTTACCCTACTAACATTTATTCAAAGCATCTTGCTAATACTGCAGGACCATGTGTCACATCTTAAGAGACAAAATTTTGTACAGTCATCTCAGTACTAGCTAAATAACAATTTTTAGACATGCTGCTAAATTTACTGTAGCTCATAGTGCCATGACTGCCATCAGTAGATGAAATATGAAATTTATTCTTGACAAGAATTGACATCTATGGTACAGCTTAGTTTGTAATTAGCTCTTTCGCCACAAAAATGTTGACATTAGCTTTTTACCAACAGCCATACATTAATAGAAATAGAACACTGTTGGTTAAATACTGATATTCATTGATGGTTCCTTAATTTATATAAAAAACTGTCACCTTAGCCATATTTTGAAAAAAAAGGTAAACCTTACTAACTCCTCTTAAGAGTTCGGGAGATAGCTGCTTTCGGGTGAAAATGAGAATTCACCTAATCATTCAACCTAAAACATGAATATTTATGAGCACTCAGTTTCTACTTCTTCATAGCAGTCAATCAGATGATCCAGAATATAACTGTTTCATATTAAAGATAGTTGATGGATGTATTGTATCCTGCATTCAGAATGAAACATTTTAAGGACAAAATATTGTCATATGACTGAAAAGAGCCATTAATGAAATTACGAATTAGGATACCAGGTCATACAGAAATTGGGATAATTGCATTTGCCTGTTAAGTTACAAAAAATGTTTAAAGCTACAAGCCAGTACATCACTGATTGTTGGCTGCTCTTACGAATGGTAGAACTTTGAAGATTGGCAACACCAACAGTGAACTTGTCTCTGTGAGTATGCACAGCAGAAAAAATTGCTTTCTTTAAAAAAAGTAGCTCAGATTTGTTTAAGAATGGATATACTGTAATATACAGTAAAATACGTTCCTTTCCTAACCACCCTTTAACTGCTAATAATCTTGTGGTAGTTGGTTAAAATTTTGTTTCTGCTAGTCCCTTTTAGATCACTTTAAAGGGGGAGATTTCCTCATTCCAGACAGTTCTAGTTATCCCAAGTACAGTAAGTTACTTCTAGCCCCGCCCAAAAGTGTCTTTAGCTCCTCCTTGTTCAGAAACAGGCCTAGTTTTATACTGCTCAAGGCCACATCCTGGAGAGTACAGAAGACCCTTATTTGTGTAATCAGAAATGTGCTCTCTCTGCATGCTGTGAAATGTGAGCTTCTCTGCATCTCAATTTTCTGACTGTGATGTCAATCAGAGTTCAGTCACCAATTGAGAAGTTGGGTTACCCCTAATTAGAAATGTACTTGGGGTGATGAGTGTCTGTCTTTAAACCTGCACTTGTCATTGTGCTGCATATATTGAAAAATTATGAACCTGTTTTGTGACTAATTGGCCAGCATCTTTTAGTTGCCTTTGTATCACAGTATGCTGATAGAACTGACTGTTGGATCATACAGCTTACAGGTAGAGCTCTTAAAAATTCATTAGCATAATGATCTCCACAGCGACAGACTTCTGTCATTCAAGTAAGCATAGAATATACATTATATATAAAGAGCAGAGGTAAGATTCACAGCTCAAACCATGCCAAACCTGAAGTGTATCAAGGTCTTCTCAGAAGTCATTCAGCTCTAGCCCCTTCCATTTTGTCCAAGAAATATTGCAAAGAATCCAGAATAATCTGAAGATAAAAAAAACTGAGCCTGCATCTCATTTTCTGTAATATTGAAAGGAACTGTGGTAAACATGGGCACAATTCATCCCCTTTTTGGGATACTGAGGAATCGCCAAAACCCAGATTTCATGAATCTGTGGTGTTTCCATTTCACATAGTGACCAATGTTATCTCGGAGGTTTTTGCTTAGTTGTTTATGTTGTAAATTGTAGAAAATAAAATATGTTACTAAGTCATTTCAATGTTTAATGAGCAAGTTATACAGATTTGGGCGAAAATTGCATTCGTCACTTTGCTAAAATGACCAAATATACAGATTCGTCACTATGCCAATTTGCGAAACATCAGTAAACCAAAAAGGGGATAAATTGTTTAAAAGTGACACCAAGAATATTGGAATTTAACGGAATCTCTTCTTCGTGGATCTGGTCTCATTCTGTGGCTTATGATTTAAGGTATTCTACTCTAAGAGTAGAACATCATAACTTTGTTAATAATACAGGGCGATTGAGATGGTATATAATGCCGCCATTTTTAACAAAAAATGCAAGACATTGTAGTGATTGAGAAAGCCGACAAGCTTGTAACATGGAGGTATCACTGGACATGGGAAACTTGTGCCAGTTCTGAATTAGGAGCAAATAGTGTATGTTGCAGCCACCTTAATTTCATTTAACAATATTATTCGGATGGCACAGGTGATGTATGCTTATAGTTACAGTAGTTCTATGACAAATATTTGTCCTGATGAAATATTAATTTTATTTCAAGATATCTCCATGGCTGACTTGTAATTATTGTGATATCATAAGCAGTGTCCACATTAGCTGGCATAGCGTAGCAAAATGCTTCTCAAGTGAGTGCGATTTCAACACAATTTCTGAAATGAATAGCAGTTTTTGTACACAAAACCGTATGCAGAATTCCATGTGGCCAAAACGACGCCAGAAATTACTATACAAAATTTTGACACTAATGCAGACTCAAATCATAAGTACATTTGTGTTGTAAGTGTCATAAAAGATATTAACTATGAGGGAAATAGGGTCAGATTTGAAAGGTCCAGCTGATGTAGGCCTATGCTAAATCAGAAATTGTGTGTCCTCACCTAGTCACCAGACTGGCTGGTTATGCTAACCCTGTCAGATTTAGTTTGTCTTCGTTTATTAAATCAAAATGTTCAAAAAGGTTTTACCAGAATAATATCAAATGTACAATCTTCATAAGAAAAAAAAAAACTTGTTTCATGGCTAATAAAATGTCATGATGAAAGAAATATCAGAATAGTTGTCTTATTGGACACAGGTAATTTAGTTTGTTGAAGTTTCATTTCTTATTAACAATAACCAGTGCCACACCAAATATTGCTTGCCATGTATGAGCCTGAAAAGAAATGACGGACAGACAGATTGCTTCCTACTTTTTGAAGGACGTGATGACAAACGTTTTATTGGGAAGGGGGAGGGATGGGGAAGATCTAAGGTTGGGAGGACTGTGCACGGTCTTTGGGAAAATTTTGCTGTTGACTTTTCAACTTGTGCTTTGAATTTCAAATTGTTGCTTTTAGAGCAACGAAAAAGCTTGTTTCCTGTTGAAATAAATGTATTAAGCTGCCAACCATACCCCCTTGTGACATCGGGTCTCTTACTTCACTGTACGTGTGGAAAGCTTCATTTCCATTTCTCCATTTCCGTTTCCTTTAAGCAGACTACTTGAAGCACGCAACAAAGTGCAGCGCCTTAAAATGTACTCATGGGCAAGAAATCCTGGTTAGTAGTACAAGAAATCCTGGTTAGTAGTTACATCATAATGGGCATTGCAAAAGGTTGTACAGGATTCCACATCACACAAGAATTTGAATAACCAGGCCCAGGATGAGTGCTGTAGTATCAGAGACCATATGCGGTACAGTAAAATGGCTAAGATTTTTTATGTGAAGAGGGAAAGGGACATGACTGGTCTAGAGTTTAAAGTTTATTTTGAGTTGTTACCTTTCTAGATACTGTACCTGATTATTTCTGTCTATGCTTGGGTTCTGTAAGGAAGGTTTATGACAAATCTTTGGTAACTTCTGTAGTTAGAAGGTAACATTGGTATGGATTAATGGAAAAAGTTTTTTGCTGGTTAGTATCAGGTTTCAGATGTATCCACCTAGCCATTTGAAGCCAAGTGCTAATTCATTAAGTTTTCTGAAGACCAGCAAAAGCTTATAATAAAGTAGTTTAAAATTAGATACATATCTAGGGGATTACACAGCTTATTGGCTGGATTCATGATCCAGGAGGGGGGGGGCAGTCTTCTTAAAACAGCAGTGTCAGGATGACATGGTGCTGTGGCCAAGTGGGAAAAGGTGGTTGGCATTGAAGGGATTATGAAACTAAGCAACTGGGAGCCTGGGAGGTTAAGGGTTTGATCCCCGGCCGGGTCAAACTAAGATAGGTTTTTTCATCCAAGAGCAACCTATGGTTTTTCCATCTGAACAGGCCTTTCAAAAGGAATCAAATTTGATATAAATTTAATGGTTAACCACCCAAATTGAAGTAGGTTATGAGCATACTGTATATAGGCTACTCCCACATTTGTGGTCACTTTAATAGTGGGGTAAAACACTGAACTGCCCCTCAAGGCCTGAGTTATCATTATCAGCCTCAAGGCCTGAGTTATTATTATCAGTTAATCAAGGCCTGAGTTGTAAAGGGCCTGAATTATTATTATTATCAAGGCCTGAATTATGACATGCCAGTCCAACCCTTACCCTCATCAAATATTGTTAAATCTGGCAAGTGGCCCTTTGTTATGATAATTGCACCCTCTAAGGAATTGTTTGGTTGCTTGTTCTCTACAATGCAAACTAATGAGTTCACCCAGAAATTTGAAACACTGTTTTCACTTTTTTTATTTAATGCATTAATGAGTGGGCATGGCTTATTAGCTCAAAAAAAAAAAAAAGCTGAATCCTGCTTGCTCATTAAGGCGAAATGCATGCCGTCTTTATATTTGAATGTCATTGCATAAGCAGAGTTACAAAACAGTAAATGAGTAAAGCTAAAATTACAATTCTTTGTTACAGTACTTGTTTCAATTAGTATTCATAATTGGTCAAATTCTTGGAACCGTGCTCCTTGATAGTCAATGTTTCTAGTAACTATATTAAAGTACAAATAATATGGTACAATCTGCAAGCCAAAAATGTTGATTAAATCCTATACTTAGTGTATAGTTGCTGCCTAGCTGGGTTGTAAACATGTTCTATGCTTGTTTCTGCTTACAGTATGTTGAAGAGCGCAGAGTTTGACTGAAGGTTTAATAAAGAGATAACAAATTTACCATTGATTTCCAACTCATTAAAAGTGGAAATAAGTGTTCTACCAATTGAACGTTACGTAATTTGTCATTGAAACCTCTTAATGCACTTTTGCATTCTGGGTTTATTCATGTAGTGAAAATCAGAAAATGCAATTTACACACAGGTATTAGAATGTCCTACTACAGTATGGATGGAAAGTCGGTTCAGTATTTTATGAGAAGAAATGTTAGGCCATGTGGATTATCAGGGAGGCGATAAATATAACAAAATCTGGCTGTAACCATGTTTAAACATTTGCAGGCCTACTGAGTATATTTAAATACCACAGTAAAGGACTGTGGCCACACAAGATGGGTGGGTTGTTCTTTACTTTGCTTTTGGCAAGATTCACATAATGAGTTGGGTTATTGTGCAATAAATGAATGTAAACAGAATAAAATGTGTTATTACAAGATAATTGAAAATCTTGTAGTAATAGTACTATTAACAAATTTCCATTTTTGCAAATTTCCTTTTCTTTGTTTTCTTTTGGCTGATAATTCTGTCATTTGTTGCAAGAGGAACTGACCAGTAAAGGCAGTTTAGATCCTTGTGCCATCAAATGATGTACAGTAAATGTACTTAGTGTTTACAGTCAGTGTATATAGCAGAGATATGGTTACAGCCAAGATGGCTCTGGTGCTCAATAAATTGCAGAATGTTTGCTGTCATGATGTTCAAGGTCACACCATAGTAATTAAAGAAGAATGAAGCTAAGTGTGGACAAGAGAGACATTAATGATCGCCATCACTGTCGCAGTGGAGATTTTTAATGCTGTGTGCCCTGCAGTAACTCTCAAAACAAACGAATTAGCCGACATGCTTGTACACAGCTCTGCTTTATTGGTAGGGTTCTAAATCATTGTATCAATTAGACACTTCAAAAAAGAGTGTGGTATGGTAGGTGATAGGATGTTGCAAGTTTTGAAGTACATGTTAACAGATGGGGATGAAATTGTGTGAATAGCATACTTGCCAACCATTCCGGTTTAAGCTGAACTGTTACGTTTTGTGAGCTTTAAAACCCTTAAAAATCAGAACGTTCCGTTTTCCTGACTTTTAGTATTAAAATGTAAATGATCAGAAAAATCGTGAAGCAATAGCTTGGCAAAAATAAAGTCTATCTTTGCATACACCTAAGTGATTTCAACATATATTGTGAACATTTAGAGAGGAAAAGAGGAGTGTCGCCCCCTGGACCGTACCGATTGAGGTTTATAGCGCTTGTGCACTCGCCGCACACAGTGGATCATATAAACTACATATGTTCTGTTTTCTGAGATGACAGTGTTGGCAAGTATGGAATAGTAGGGTAGCAGCAAACACAACAGTATGTATATAAACCTACTTCATTCTACAGTAGGTAGGAGGTCTATACCTAGTTGACCAACATTATACTGCACTTTTGACTGTTGTAAAATAATATGGACAAATTCAATGGTTAAAGTGCGCAAAGAGGTATTACGATGTGTTGGGCTACTATCCTGTGTTATCATGGATCTATCATCCAATTAAACCCTGGGATTATGTTAACGAAAAAAAAAAAGGAAAAAATAGCGGCCTGAAAAACTCCCTTCACGCAATCAGTATCCTACCTCTGACAGTGATGTATACTGATATCAGTAATACAATGTGATGTGGGTGAGTTAGGGAGCTCTGATGTTTTCAAACAAAATGAGAAACAGCAAGTGCGTGCCAGAAAGTTCTGTCTTATGAGCAGTGTTGTCTACTGTAATGTACAAGTTTGAATGGAAAATTATAGCAAAGTTATAACTTGATGAATTTCCTTGGAGTGAACAAAGCCTTGTTACAGACAATTTTTCAGGAATACAGGTCTACCTGAATTGATCAGTTGAGCTCCAGACATCAATGTTCACATGTAGTCTGCATCTCATTCACTATGATTGCACTGTGGAAGAACAGGACACCATTCCTTCCAAAAACCTTAAAATGGATTTTGAACATTTGGTCAGCTTCGGACATTTCACTTCAAACAAGGAACATTGTCAGGATTTCCTTCAGCTCTACCAGTCTGTGAACTTCTGACTATGGAAATTATTAGTAGCTGTGGCTGGAAGGCTTTGAAAGAAAAGGGGAAATTTTCTTTTGTCAGTCTCACCAAAGTCCGTCTTGAGCTCTCTCTGTTGCATGTATTGAAGGGTTTAGTATGTCTCTATTTCAGTGTTTCCACACTCAAAATTGATTTTTCCTGAAGTGAAATCTAAAATTTCCTGAAATTGGTTTGGCATTTCCTGAAATTTTCAATAACGCTTGTTTAATTCTAACTTTAATGGCTGATCCAGGATTTCACCCTATCAAGCCATGCATCATTTTTATGTGACACATGCCATTTCCAGATTTCCCAAAATAATCCCACTTCCCGAAAATTTCCCGGAGAGCACCCAGATTTCCCGAAATTCTGGTAATTTCGGGAAGAGTGGAAACACTGTTCCATTTTGCATATATACGTATGTCTTTAGCCGTGAGTTGCTTTTTAGAATCGAATGCATGATTCTATACAAAAAAGAAAAAAAAAAGGTGAACAAATTTCAGACTATTATACTGAATTAAAGTGTCTTCGCTACAGTAGATAGTACTGTATCTTGTTCGTTAGGATCAATCTTCAGATACACTGCGTAGATATTTTAACTGTGCTCTTCAATTCAGTACCCTTTGGCCCTATAGTACACAGTACATCCCCCTCATGCAATATGTTATTCTCATCTTTAAGGCCAGGGAGGGAGGGATTTGTGTAGTTAGCACTTGACATAGCATGCAATTGTTAAGAATTTTTCACTTAAATTTTTACAGTGTTCGTGTGTTACTGTTAAGTGTGCATCTTTTTTCTCCAAGGCAATAAATTGTTAAAGTGACAACAGTTTACTGCTGAATGGACACTTAATAAATAGTCAGCTAAAAAAAGAAAAGAATACAAACTTGAATTGGATCGAAGGTCATGTGATTGTTTCTGAAAAACAAAAACAGGAAAACTTCTTATAAATGTGTTTGTCAGCAATCTCTGTGGCTACTCTCCTTGGAAAATACTGGAAACAGCTTTTGGTGTAAACAAATGATGCAAGGCAGAAAATACAGTGAGTTTTGTAAGTATGGTACAGGCCTGTAAGGGCTGGAGAAAATGTTCATTTCCAGCCAGGAAGGGAGTAAAATTTTCCACAATTCTTTCTGTATTTTCATGTACAAAAAAAGCAAAATTGCCCACCAATTTTCAGAATTTCCCTCCAAACGCCAAGATTTCCCAGGAAGGAGCCTCTCAGCTTCCCAACTTTTTCCACCCATGCAGGCCTGTAAGCACAAAGTTGATAATATTCTGATTAAATTGTGATAGCAGGGCGTGACATAAGTTACTGTACAAACTTTACAAAGGCTACAGCAAAATCGAAAATGGAAGGAAGGGCACTGAGAGAATCTTAACCCATTAAAAACCTGGGTACATTTGAGGTACACTATGGCAAACATCAGGGATATGATGGCTGTTTGCTGACATCAGTTTGCTGCCATCAGTTTGCTGCCATCATTTTGTCAGTTTGGGTTTGTCAAGCCTTTTATGCAGTGAGCAGTGTGTTTAAAGACGGACAGTCATCACCCCAAAGTGTATTTTTAGTGTGGGTATATCAAAATTCTCAGTTGGTGACTGCTCTTTGATTGACATCAAAGTTTGAAAATTTGAAAGATGCAGAGTAGCTCACATTCCACACAATGCAGAGAGAGTACTTTTATTACATTTTATAGCCTTGTATGCTCACCAGGACATAGCCTTAAGCAATAAAACAGGTTTATTCCTGCACAAGGAAGAGCTTCATACAGTTATGGGAGGAGCTAGAAGATGCATAGTTGGGAGAATCGGAACTGTCTGGGATCATGAAAATCCCCCTTTAAATTAGTGGTCACAGGGGTGATTCTTGTAGGAGCAAAAGTGGGGGCATCCTCTCCTTTCTTAGGAGCAATAAAGTAATATGGCCTAGATACTCATATCAGTGGATTTTCAGTGACCCAACATCACCTTTCACATCCTGTTGTGAAATCATTTTTGCATTACTGAGAGTAGCAATGACCATAACATCCTGTTACACTGATCATTTTGAAGATGCCTGGATCTATGATATGTGGGCCTTAAAGTTTTAGCAAGAATTGCATACTGTATATATGTGGTTCATTAACCATACACAGGTGCATAGCAAAATGGGTGGGCTGATGGTTCAGATCCCCCCTTTCATGATCTAAATGCAAAAAAAAATATGAGATAAGCAGTAGTAATGCCTCAAATCACCTGTTTCTTTTGAGAATATCTCAACATATGACTCCCTAGTCGCTGACCTGCAGTCCTATGTACAAAGAAATTAGGACCTGAGGTGCCGGGGCACGTGGAGGCTATGTGTATGACCAATTGGAAGTCTTTGTGATCTAGTGGTTCTCTACCCCAATTGGGAATACCTGAGTTTCTGTACTTCACAAGAAATTATGGTAGCCAACCATACATGTTTTTGTATAAAAAGTGTGAGCCCCTTGAATCTTTCAGTGGCTGTTTTCATGCATGCATACAATATAAATTATGCAGGGTTGTAGAATATAAGGAAAAAGATAATACTTGGCAGTTTCTTCCTTCAAAAAATGGAGGAATGTTGCTGATTTTGATTAGTCTGGAAAAGCTGTAAGAGGCTTGGAATTGAGGACCAACATTTGAAAAGTCTGTGCTTTAATGCATTTGACTTAAAATTCTGAAAACTTTAACAAATCCAGCCTGAAAAAGCAGTAAGGGAAGTTTTGAGGTTACAGTACATAACTACTGTAAGTATACGTTGAAAATTTGTTGATAGTCTTTAGTGAACTGACCAAAATAGCCTGCAAGTAGTATTGCCAATTTAAATACCGCACGCTGATGATAATCATATGTGTTGTTTGGAACTGAAATGTGTGGTTGAACTGCAGTTCTGGTCTTTTACGTTTTGTTTGGTTTGAACTACTGTAATTGGG
This sequence comes from Holothuria leucospilota, assembly GCA_029531755.1. Classification (NCBI taxonomy): domain Eukaryota; kingdom Metazoa; phylum Echinodermata; class Holothuroidea; order Aspidochirotida; family Holothuriidae; genus Holothuria; species Holothuria leucospilota. The sequence continues at coordinate 24,725,557 of CM055966.1, forward strand.
CCAATGTCAATTACCATGTACCATTAACAACTGTTGCAGATTTTCCCTTTTCCAAAATGAATTAAAAGAAAGGGGGCAAAAGTTTGCCAATTGCAATTTAAAATGTGAAAGCCATTCCATTGATGCTATGGAGGTGTAGGCGGTGAATGACAGACCTAACCTTGAACACACCCCCTCTGTGCCCTTTGGACATCCTGAATGAGTGCATTTTGTTTGCCTTCATTGGTTCGTTTTTTCAAAGTTCACTGCAATGCCAAATTATGTTAAATTGCTTTAGGAAGGAAAAATCTTTGATCTCTTCTGTTGACAACTGTTATTTCCGATGAAGTTCAGAGAAACCAGCTGGAAACGGTTTAACAGTCATTGCTCTTACCTCTAATCCCTGGAAGCCATTTAAGAATTGATGTATTGCTTGTAATTTATCATTGACTTCAATCTCTGTACATAACTGTCATTTTGTAGTACCTACACGATGCATGTAAATTTGAAGCCGCCTTGTTTTTACAGTATGTAGTACATGGTACAGTATGTGCTATGTTGTAAACATTGTCATAGGTACCTCTCCTATGCACTGTAGTATAAAGTATACACCTGCGGTATAATGAAGGGCTGCAAAAGTACTGTACTTTGCGAGCAACTCTTTAGTGTTTAGGATGCATTCAATGTGATATCTGAAGCTTAAATGTAGATAGCCCGCTGAGAACATAGCTTGGAGGTTTGTCATACACTGAAAAGAACTTAGCCTAATTTGTACATGGTAAAGCCTGTACTAAAGAGGTTCTTCACTGACATCACAAATATGTACAAGTGACAACAATAAAGCCGGCCGTATTGGACATTAAATGTACAGCGAGTACAGGGCTTGATTTTAGCAGTTGTCTGGTGTCCCGTGACAACCAAAATTTCTGATGGACAACCAAATACGGTGGGTTGGTTGTCCATCAGACAACCAAAGTTCAAGCAACAAGTTAACAGAATGCTTTTAGGGTTACTGCAGATTTCTTTGTGGACTACAAAATTTTCTTTTGGACAACCAAAAAAGGCAGACAGGTCGTCCGATGGACAACCATAAAATTTTATTAAAATCAAGGACTAGAGTAACATGTACCATGTATGCAAAAAGGCAAAGCTTAAGATGCTTAGCTCTTTCTGTTTCAAAGAATATTTCCTATTTTCTTGATGATGGCAAAAGTTTGTTGGATGATAATTGTCATGCAGAATCACAGGCCCTACAGTTTTATTATCATTTTCCAACAAGATTCAAGGTCAAGCTAGATGGGTTTCTGAATTCTTCAGAAGAAATATAGAATGCAGAAGTCCACATTCTAAATTGTGCAGTGCTTACTTTATATCCTGTGAGCGCCTGAAGATATTACAATATTACGATCAGTTTTTTTTTTTTTGTGATCATTTTAACCCCAACACATGTAGCCTACATGCAGGCCTACACATACATGTATGTATTTAATCAATAATGAAAAGTTTTTTAGTTAAGAAAATATTCTTTGAAAGAAGGAGCAAAACATTTTACGCTTTGGGCGATGTGGTTTGTTCACTGTGTAGTTCTTGTGCGTGCACCAAGTTTGACATCAGAAATGGTGATACAGGTAAAACCGAGCCCATTATGATGTCATATGAAGAACCTCTTTAGGCCTGCATGTAATTTATCGGTATAATGCACTGGCAAGTAGTTTGGTAATATCTGTGTACCCTCGTAGGATCAAGATACAGGATCAAGATTCTAAAAGTGACATGTACTACTGCCTGACTGTACTGTCATCATTCTTGGATTGAGGTGTACACTATATGGTACTGTAGCCTGCACAGCTGGCAGTGTCTCCCAAATCAGGTGACTACTGTAAGTACTTTACTTTCCATGTTACATCCACTATCCTTGTACTCAGCAAGCTACCAGTAGTTGCTTTGACATGACATTTGACAGGAGTGGGGTGAATGTACTTTGTGGTATCTCCATGATGAATATGATACTCTGGTCAACATATTAACTGATGTGCAGTACACTTACATTTAATGCTACAGGTATGTGGTAAAGTAAATATATTGATTTTATTCACCCTATGCACAGTGCATTTTTAGCAGCTGGAAGAAGTATGGAAATGAAGGCTGAGCCTGGTGATGATACATCCCCATCACATATGCTCATTGTGGCTGTCTTACAACAGTACTGAAGCTGTGCAACGCCCAAACCCATCTGTATGCCATCTTATGCAACGCACCCCCTCCCCACCTCTGAAATTGCATGCTCATTATGGCACTGTTAACATAATTTAAAGATGGATTTGCATCACCCCAAGTATGACTTTTACATAGGGGTAAGCAAAAGTCTCAGTTGGTGACTACTCTTTGACTGACATCAGAGTTACAAAACTCAAAAGATGCAAAGCAGCTCATATTACACAGCATGCACAGAGAATGTTTTGATTAGATTACACATAGGATCTGTTATGCTCACCAGGATGTGGCCTTGAGTAGTGAGTTATAAATGAGTTATGTTTGTGTCTGCACAAGGAGAAGCAGTAAAGACAATTATGGGCAGGGAGTACCACCAAGGAAAAGTGATACTTGGGGTGATGCAAATCCCTCTTTAAAGACATATTTACCATCTGTGTATCAATTAATATTTAGTTGCACTCCATTTTTCCAGAATATTTACCAGAAATTGCAGAAACTAAAAAGATCACATATTTTGTTTAAGTTATGCAAAAGAGCTGCATCCTTTTACTACTGGGACAGTTCTGCCCTGAAAGGTCACATATACATTGTGAAACCAAGTTTTGATTCAGATTGAACTGAAGGGACACAGTAATGACTCCAGAGAGTCATTCTGGTAACCTATTCTAAGTAATGTACTGTAGAAACTAAGCCTACACTTGGCAGACACCATTTCTGTGCAGTTTAATACTTCGTTGGAAATACCTTCGGCTGCTAGCAACATGATCATGATCAGCAAAACATGCTCAGACTTGCCTATGACTGTATTCCATCCAAGTTTAATACTCATCATTTTTTGTAGGTAAATTTATACATACAGTATGTAGTGTACTGCTAAAACTTAACATTCTGTACAAGAATGGCGGCAGGGAGCATACTTAATGCAAGCTTGCAAACATTGAAAGTGTATGAATTTAAATGGGTCATTTTCAAGGCTTGAATTTTGTTGTTTCATGGAATGATCATAAAAGTTGTTTTATGTGTTGAAATTGAAGAAATATTGCAAATTTATGTGTTTTCACATTTTTGATTGTACACCTTCAAGGCCTGAGGTATTATTGAATTGCAGTCATAAAATGGTTGGGCTATAGAATTTTTTATTTCTTCACTAAAAATTGGTTGAAAGTTTTTGACTTGTTTCTTTGGAAAATTTTACAGTTCACTTTGTACACTTTACTTACACCTTGCCTACATGTACTAAGTTGCAAGTTCAACATCTATTCATGCTTACCCAGATAGTTTCAGCCTGCACACCCAGTGTCTGCCATCTTGGCTTGAGGCTCGTCCTCGTTGGTGCAAAACACCTACAGAATAACCTTTGTTGAAGGGGAAGGTCTTTAAAAGTGTTTAGGTTAAATTAAAGCATTTCTGGGACATTAAAACGTGAGGAAGGCAAGCAGTTTTGAAAAAGGTTTTTTTTCCCATGCCTAATGTTGGCAACTGGCAGACTACCCCATCTCAGGGCTTTCCCTGGCCTTTACCCCTACAGTATAAAAGTTTATGTAGGCTGTGTGTACTCTCTCCATATTCTAGAATCAATGGATAGTTTGTAACAGGGAAATCTTGCACTTATCTTCTCTATCTACGTTTCAACCTCGTGATCTTGTTGTCCATGCACTATGAAAGCACTCAATATGGTGTAACATTTGTGAAGATGCTCCCTCTTATTTGATTGTTAAAGATACTGTAATGTTTACTTTTGCCATTAACCTACATTTGACTTATGAAAGAATTTTGATCATACTCAGTATTTATTGCCATCATTCGTTGTAGCTATGATCCTTCAGTTTTAGCTGGAACACTTGTTGCTTCATCTGAGGTTAGGTTGGTGTGTTTATGAATGTTCATATAGCTAGTAGTGGAGCTCTGTAATTAATTATCTTCTCTACTATTTGAAGGGAGCGTATCTGGTTGAGAAATGTTTCGTACTCATAAATTACAAAAAAGCACACACAAAAAATATGAGACGTAGATTCTAGTGCTGCAATAGACATAAAATACTTGTACAAGACATTGCAGTTGTGCCAAGCACATGCCAAGAAACACAAGTTACTGTAGTGTAAATTGTAAAATATCAAGACTTTTCAGTTGAAAATGGCTCAAGACTGGGGATTAACTCTAACCTGTCAGAACAGGCAAAGGAGGTATACAGTAGGAAGCAGGATTGGGAGCAGTTAGTAAACTTGCACTTCATTTTATATTCTCTGATGGCTAGTGAAACTTGGAGAATGTGGATGGGAAAGTTGATCCAGATTCAACCTGGTACTGTAGAGGGTCCTTGGTGAGCTTAAATGGCTTCCTGTCCCAAAATTTACCAGACTGAAGTGCTGTAAAAGGACTTAAAAAAGCATGGTGATACTAATATTGATGTTACACAGTACTCAGTCACAGACTAACCTATGCTCTGTTACAATGTCAAAGTGCTGGTACAGATAGCTAAGTGGTGAATGCTTGTAGCAGGTTAGAGAAATAAGGGGAGACCCCTCTCTCTCCCTCCCCCCCCCATAACAACATGTGGAGTATGGAAGTGTAGTATCACCACCTTATCGTGCACTCTCTCTCACCACTGGGCGGTAACCTGGTAGCAGTATTAACCATCTTCCAGTGAGTGGCGGTATGATAGATCACTTGCAAGTAACAGTTTTGTGGTTTTTACGTTCAGTGTACCTTTTCAAAGTTTGTGGTAAAGGAAATGACATTCCACAGATTATTTTGCTGACCAATTTAACTAAAAATATATCTTCATAATGACACTTTAATGAGCTTCCTTAATAGCCAATACTGTTAGCATTCACAATAATTACATTGCCTAAAAAGGAACAATTTACACTGCTTATGGATCCCAAAGAAAAAAAAACAGAAAAAACAAAGGAAGAAAAAAAAACCAAAATTTGCTCCTAATTGCCAGCATTGCCAGAGGGTTTTCTGGAGAAATTGACCAATTCATGAGAAATGAAACAAAGTTTGTTTAATACAGCATTCATATTAGTTACAGATTATGTTGATAATATCATAGCCATAAAACAACAACAAATATCACCCCGGAGGAAGCCTTCCCTTGTAAACAGTAGCTTTGTTCGTGGCTTCCACTCTACAGTACCTTGTGGAAACCATCACCAATCTTGCACAGTTTGCTTTTCAGAGGTCAAGCAAAGGTGATTTCCAACTCATTCAATAGGGAAAAGCAACAGTTTGAGATTTCTCAGAAAAGGAAAAAAATGTTTATTGTTCGGTCAAAGGGGATATGGAAGTGAGGGGATCTAGTAGTATCTGGAGAAGCAGCAAAAGTAGGCTTGTGTAGTTCAAGCTGTGAAAGCATTTGATTTTAGATGTGTGTACCCTTGATGGCAGGTGCATTGTATGTAAGCCTTAGGATGATGTGTTTAAGTAGCACATGATATCACCCTGCAGGAAATGGTGTCAACCACTCAAGGAAGCAATAGAGCATATCCCATTCCTTTATAAAATGGTAGGCTTACTTTGATTGGAAAGTCATATGACAGTTATGTGTCATGCAAAGAGAGGTCAAAAGGTCATTGGTATTTATTTATACATGCTACAATGGTTGAGGCATCAAGTTGGGAATTTGAGGGAGCTTTTAAGATTGCTCAGAGAGTGAGGGCATGAGCACTCTACTGGCTTTAACCAGAATGAACTGGAAAGAGGGTATGACATCATCAATTCAAATATAATTATAGATAGTTATCTTTTGGCAAATATTTGCATTCAGTTTATTTCAGAGGTAGCCTAATTGTTGACTAGCATCACTGTGTTAAGTTGTTTTTTAATGAATGGACAATTAGCATCTGTGTTCTTTGGTGGAGGAAAATGGGAAATTCAGGAAGTTTCTTCTCAGAAAACATAAATTTGCATTTGGAGTTGGATGGGAATGGAAAGGGACGAACACAATGAGAAAGGCAACCTGAGCACTGCTTCCTACTGACCATAATTTTGGTTGTGACCTGCAGATAAGGTTTGGAGTTAGAGTTAGATGAGGTTTTACAGCTCAGTTTCTAAGCAAGTGGTTTAAGTTGGGGTGGCCATGGCCTTTTTTCCAGTTGTGGCTCACTGGCTTGTTTTCCCTACTCCATTGCTTATGCTTGCAGAAGTCATTTTTAACTGTAAATACTGAAATTCATGCATCACAGACAATCAAGGAATTTCAAATGTTCACCGTTTTCTGTCTGAGATTGTGTCTAATTTCCAAATAGAGTATTGGTGAACTATGCAGTCTTCCCAGATTTTCTGTGAGGCAACCGGCCAAATTTAGCTTTTCATGGGATCGGAAAATGCCAAAAGACAATTTGCTGGTAGCAACACCCAAAATGCTTAAGAATCATCAGCAAGTTGTAAAATAGACATGCTTTTTACGATCACCAACCGAGTTTAAAGTCATTCATTTATGCTGTTAGTGTGAATTTTGGGACATGAAGTATGTACTTTATGACACTTTTCTGGGAAAATTGTGCTAAAACATGCATTTCTAAGAAAAATTTATAGTCAGATGTAAAAATGCCAAAAAAACTTCAAAGTGCTGTTTGGGGTTTGTTTTAAAATTCTGCATGCCAGCAGCATCTCAAAAATGCCGAATGCAGTGTTTTTGGCATTTAAAAAGCAATATGGCAACCCTGGAACTAATGTGGCAGAGCTAATGACTCTGAACTGTAAGCTGTGTTTACAGTAAAATCTAATGACCACTGTCATCTCGAGATAAATGTTTTAATCATGAGTGCATGACAGTTCCGAACCATTGGTTGGTGTCATAGTGGAATCTCTTCTGGATGAAGAGTCAGCAGGTGTTTGGTTTTGTTTGTTTGTTTATTTGTTTTTTGAGCAATGTGGCAGCTAGTATTTACTATTGATTAATAAAGGGTTAGTAAGTCATTTCTTGTGTAATTCTTAACAGGCAAACAAAATAACTCAACTTAAAAAAGCATACCCTACTGTACCAACTACTATGGTATCCTAAATCCTGTAACCTACATCATGGCTCTTTTTCTTCAGGAAATAACATTTTTGGTGCTGAATTGTTTAAAGTCATGGAGAATAATTTTGGCCAATGGTGTATCTGTTATGCAGTATGTTGTGAGACAAAAATACAAACAGATACTTGTAACTTAAAGGGAAATAAGGAGATTTGTAACATTTGCCTGCTGATTCAAAATAACATTGGAGTGAAAACTGCTCACTATGATATATCACTATATCATCGACAAAACCTCCAGCGGAAAAGTCAGGATATCATGATCTATATTCTTGTGAAATATGCTTATAGTTTTGTATACAGGGACATGGCCCAGCTGTAGGAGGGGAGGGGTTTTAAGGTTAATATGTTTGAAGATCCTTGGTCTCTCATTATTATGCAAAATACATGTCTTTGTCTGGTATTGTTGTATATAAAACTTCAAGAATGACTGCCATTCACTCTTGCCACAGTTTTGTGCTCACATCTCTTTTTGCATTTGGTATCTCTCGAAAGTCTCCATGTTAGCTCAGTATTTGCAAGAAATAATAAGCATTCCATAAAGTGTTTGGTTTGGGTATGAGAACAATGCCTGACTTACCTGTCTCCCACCCTACTGTACTTAGGCTGCTGTAAACAGTTCTAAAAGTTTTAACCTTAGTACTTGGCCATAACTCAACAGAGAGGAAACTGAGGATGAAGTTCATTAGGAATGGGGGGGGGGGGTGGGTGCAAGAGGTACTGTAGGAATAGAGTGCACACCTGTTCAAGTTTTTCCTTCCTGGCATGGGGAGGAGGAGAGCAGTGCAATATTAGTGTGAATTCATTGTACCCAAACCTAAATTTGAGAAGACCTTATAACATAAGGAACAAAGAAGCTTTTCAAACCAAGCAGCGAGTTTAGGTCTTTACTATGGAATTGGAATATTAAAGTGAGGTCACCATTACCTGCCTGGTGAATGAGACTGATCTACATACAGTAGATGTACTTCTGCAAAATGACGATTTTTGATTTTCTTTCATTTCTCTTTGAAGAGAGGGGAGTGGTGGATGTGATAGAGAATCTGCGGAGTCCAACTGAAACAGATCTTGAGGGTAAGTCAGGGTGATTTCTTCACCCCACCCCCTTCCACCCCCCCTCCTTTAAGCATTGAGATATGCACAGTGCACCTTCCCCTTCCCATTTGTTAACCATGTTCAAGTTGCTTTGATGCTGTATGAATGTGACCTGTATTGATCACAAGTATCTATTGTTGATGTGTGGAGTTTTGTGAACATTTAGTGGCAGTCACTGTCCATAGAATTTCAGTTTCGATATTGGTCATATTTCATGTCAGTCTCATTTCATCCATATTTAGTTTCATATGTTGTGTTTTGTTTTACTTAATTTTGTTCAAGATTTTCTATTTACTGTTATTTTTTGGTGGTGTTTTTAGTAATGGGTGATGCATGCTAGTGCTGTGGTATTTGAATATATTAAAATCTATACCCTTACATGCCTCCTGTGATACTGGTACCTCACAAGACTGCTTAACTGGCTGTACAGTAGCTTTCCCGATACTTATGAGTTGTGTGGAGCCAGCAATGAGTGAGAAAACTAGCCCTGCTTTGCATGACTGCCAGTGCCTACTATCCGATAGGGATGCCTTTATTATTGCCTGGGAATGATAAAAATACTACTAGGACTCAGGGCCTGATAGCAGATGGTTCATAGCCAGCTTGTCAGTTTTGTAGGAGATGAGTGTTAGTTTTAGAGCCGCTTAGTTTTTGAGGGGGCAGAACTTGAAGGAAGTGGCAGAATTGAAACATAGGTGAAATGGAAGGGGGGTGGCATTGGCTTAGAATGTGATGTACTTAAAGTGTTGGGTACCATGTCACTGCTTGTTTACACTTTGCTACTGTGGCAGTATTTGCATATTGGTTTGCAGATTTTAAGTTACTGTGACTACAGCTTCTGGTTTTAAAAACTTAAAGGGCAGTTCTCATTACTCTCGACAGTTCCAGTTCTCCCAACTAAGCAACTTGTAGCTCCTCCCATAACTGTATAAAGCTGCTCCTTGTGCAGACACAAACCGCCTGTTTTATTGCTTTAGGCCATGTCCTCGTGAGCATACAAGGCTAGAATGTGTATTCCAAAAACTCTCTGTGCATTGTATGGAATGTGAGTTTAATGCTCTGCATCATTTGAATTTGCAAACTTTTGATGTCAATCAAAGAGCAGTAACCAACTGAGAATTCTGATACAACCACACCAAAAATGTACATTTCTGTGTATATCCTGCATTGTTTTAGCTTGCTTTATTCAGTTGCTTATAGTAGAGTTTAAGACCCAAAACATTGTAATAATTTTAAAAAGTTCCTCCAAATTAAAAACAAATCTGAAATTTTCACTGATGTCATTTGTGGGCTAATAAATGTGCAGATGACTTCATTTTGTATGCATCTATTTTGCCTTACATTTTTTTCCTTGAAAGAGAGGGTAAAATGCAAATTTAAAAATTACATGGTACTGTACATAGGCCTATTAAGCCCTTTCATTAGTACAAAATTTGTCCAAATTGAATTCTGAGAGAACTCTTCGTAATCCTGTTTTTGAAGGGGAAATCCTCACTTGATTTTATGCTCTGAACACTTCGTACAATACATTACCGTGTTGGGGACTGGTCTTAGGTTTATAACTGTCAGCATAACTTTTGAAAACATGACCTTTCAATAAAACTAACAGTAGTATGCTGAACATTATATAGTGCTTACTAGTCTGCACAGCTGGATTAAGTATCAGAAAGGGTCGTCAGCCGACTCCTGCAGGTATTATTAATAGTAAAAGATCATCTCCATGTGTACTCATATAAATGGGTGTTCAAAACACATCGTCTCAGCCTCCCTATCTGTGTCACATTCCAAAGGGTGTAGGGCCAGGTGTCATAATAATTAGTTGGAAGTACTAACTAAAAATGTGGTGGTCAATCTATTAATCAACCTTGTGGACTGTCACCACTGTTTGATGTTAGTTAAGGTCTTGAAGACGGAACTTTGTTTTAGGATGCTAAAGTGAGCGTGAATGGTGGAGAAGCCTATGGCTTATAGATTTCAACCGCCCATCAGATGGCTAACCAAATTGGCAATTTATAGCAACTTTGGTTTCTTTGAAAAGGCCAGTCCAGATGGAGGAAACCATAGATTGCTCTTGGGTGAAAAACCCACCATACTTTGACCCCTCAGGGGATGGAACCCCCACATTCCAGAAATGCTAAGTTTCATCTCTTCAAATGCCACTGTCTCTGTCCACTTGGCCAAAGCACATGCTCACATTTAATTAATGATGCATTTATCCAAACAACACTTGTTGTGACCCAGTGTCTCCTAAGCATGCCTCTCACTTGACGTTTTATCTTAAAAAGGTGGACATTTTCCATATCACTGAAGAGCTGTATCACTGCAAGAAAAATGTCATTCATGAAAGGATAATACTGTTGCCTTAATAATGTTGTAGTCAGTCTATCAATATATTGGTCCAGAACTAAAAGCACCCCAATTCTGTAAACTGCATTTTTTGCCAGCTAATTTTGTGTCCTAGGGTAAAAATGTAATTCCTTTCAGAGGGTATGTTTTGGAAACACCCTTTGCCCACTGAAAAGTTTACCATGGCTATTTTATGGTCTACCAGGGCCAACTTCAGCTTTGTTGGTAGTATTTAGGAGGAGAGGAGAGCTGTATTTGTAAATTTTGGTATTTTCCCCGTTTTCGATGTGTTACTTTCCGGGGGCAGTATGACTGGGGGGGGGGCAAATTGCCCGTGGCCCTCAGTAGTTTGCTTGCTGTTTTGCACGCTTAGTAAGTTCATCAGTGGAAAGTATGTTAGTAATACTCGCTGTTAATTTTACCTATGAGTCATACAGAGCTACATTAAAAGGAAGCATTGTTCAAAGTTTTTCATAGCCTTCACACAAAGGCCAATCATGACACCTTTGTGCATTCAACAAAGCAAATATCTGTTAGAGCATGCAGATATATAAAAGAATATTTTCATGAGCACCTACCCCCTCATTTACAATACTCAGAATTGTGCATGCATATGTGTTCTCTGTCAGTGACCTGTGGTTCACCCCTTTATTGCTATTATTTTCTACCAATGAAACTTTATCCCTACCCTCTTGCCTCTTTGGGTGAAGGTCATGTACAGGGTAGGTGGAAAACAGTGATCCCCGGTATTTTGTGGTAGAAATTCTTCCAGTCCTGGGGGGACAGCATGCCTACATTATTTGGCACTCATCACCTCTTTGTATCTAAGTAAAAAAGACCAGGTAGGAGGCATCCATAAGCTTCACCATTTAAATCATTTCTTCCTAGCCAGTGTTAAAAATAAAGGAGAGGAGAAAACCACAAATTCTTTCTACCACTTTCACTTTTCTTTTTGACAAAAGTTTTAATCCCAACTTCTTTACACTCAGTTCAGTCAAGCCTGTTGACTTGTTACACCATGAGCTGTTTCCAACTACTTGAGATCCTTTTACTCAGAAAGAAATTGACTATTTCTCACACATCAGGGATTCCGAAAGAAGGCTACAAAATGCAAAATGAATTTTAATGGCCTGTCCCTTTCATTGATAAGTTTCAGTGCATGAATTCTCTCATCCTTGTTTGTGTTATTCTTTTGAATCAATTATGGCAAAGTTTGCTTAGAAGAATAATGGATTACGTCTATTATTTCTTGGAAGCAAGTATTTTGTGTTTTGTGGTATACTTTCGTAGCATTAGTCATGGAGAAAAGTGTTTAGAAGAGCTGTTGAATAAATAAATGTGGCACAGTAACTCCTTACATTGTTTGTGGCTTGCAGCTGTTGTACAGTTGTGGGCTCACAGTGAAGGAAAACAACAGATCGTCACGCAGGATTTTGTAGAATTATAGATTCTGGAACATTGGGCTCACGCTGCATAGAATGATGGATGTACTTTGCCAAAATGGTTGCCCTTGGGCACAGTGGCATGACCATTAATTTTTCATGGGGAGAGGGAATGCAGGGAGGTGCCACCATTTAATGGGAGTTTGAAATGTGCCTTCTTTTGTCGCTGGGCATATGAATTTTTTCAGTGTGGTATTTCTCCTTTTGAACATGATCACTACAAACATTCCCAGCATTCTTCATCTGCCAGGCAGTCATTTTGACTACTTTATGAAGTGGAAATTTGACCATTTCCCAATTTCACCAACTTAACCATGTTCCAGTTTGAATATTCTGCCCATTTGAGGAAATGAAACAGGCTTTATCTTGAAGCACGACAAGCTGTCAAGCTGTTCTATTGACTTTCTCTGTAGTTTTCAAATACTTAGTGTGATCTGTCTTAAGGAAAGGCCCATACTTGAACACAGCTATGCAGGCTAGGTTATGCTTTATAGCCTGCTTAGTGGCATTCAAGTCTGCGAACAACTTTGAAGCCATGACAACATCTTGAGAATCTCTGTTTGTTTAACATTCGGATCCCTAACATAAATTCTCAGCTTTGACTCCTCATTCACAAATACCTGGGGTAGAAACATATTACGGCCATCTGTTGCCTGCTTGGAAGATACGTTTCTTACATGTGATTGAAGTTGTGTTTGAAAATTTGGCAGCAGAACATTTTTTGCTCTCAGAAGTGAGCATGGCAGGCTGTTTGCCCCTTTTTGTACCTCACTCAATATTTATTCCATCAAGGAATCTATAGGTGCAAATATTTTGGCTTTTTATCTTTCGTTTCATATCATCTTCAGAGTCTTAGATCTGTACTTGCCTGCAAGTACCAACCATCTAGTCAGGAGTTTCTTAAGGAGAATCCCTGTGTGTAGGTAAATTGCTTTGAAATCAGTCACCAGTATCTGAAGAATATGTCTTGGTGTGAATAAGGAGATGATCATTAGTTAGTTGGTATCATATACTAGAGGGGAAGTGTGCACAAGATTTCATTTTGAGAAACTGGCAGGTTTGGGTTGCCAAATTCCCACCACCCCCTGATAGACTCCCCCCTCCTCCTTTCATCTATCAGTTTCTCTTAAAACTTTTGCCAGTGCCCAACGAAACACTAGTGCTGGGAGATATCCCCCTCCTGCAAGTCATTGATTTAGACATACTCTTTCTGGATTTGGCTCGGATTGAAAATGTAATTTAATTTTTATTGAAAGGATACATATGAGGGGTAAATTAAAGGCAAAAATAAAAAAAAAGATTGTCATCATTTCCTTATTTTCCTGACCTACGCATTCTCGCTGGTCAAGTTTGTGGGAAGGATATTACCTGACACCTGTACTAGAAACTGGACCATATAAGGGGAGTTTATGCAGTGTAGCATTTTGTAACTACCAACTTTCATTCATTGATGTGGAGTTTCAAAGTTACCACAATAATTGGCTTTAAGTATCACCATGTCAGTGATTTATATCAACCCTGAAAGCATCTTTTCCATCCCGTAAAACCACAGTAAAATAGATAGATTGGTGTGTATATATCTGTTTTTCGGTAGAGCCCACTTCCCCAGTAGCTTGAGAGAGATTTCCTGAAAAGAGAGGAATGCCCCATGGTATTCTGGTTACAGAGGAAATCATTACTTTAGAGATGCCTGTAGGGTCAGGTTATTAAAACATACTGAAACATGCACGCTCTTTATTAGGAATTTGTCACACATCACACAGGGAGGTGGCAATATCGTGTTGAGTTGTGGTCCTTGAATAAAGCTTATGTACAAGAAATATTGCAAATATGAGCTTGCATTGAAGTGGTGTGGTCCTGTAGCTGGCTGGTTAATTTTTTAGGAACTCAAAATTCTCCAGGTGGGGGGAGGGGGGGAAAGTATTCAGATGGATCCACCATTACTTGGGTCTGTTAGTAAAACCATGTGCAAAATTGTTATTTGTAGGACAAATGTAAATAAAAACCATGAGATTTGTATAACAGGAATTTGGATGAAGAAAATGCAGATTATCATTTCTGATACCATTTCAACAAATATAAGGCATGAATGTACCAGGAAGTCAAATTTTCACACAAGGCTGTATGCTCAAAGCTACACCAAAGAATTTAGGGAGCTCTCTCCCAAAGATTTCATCAGTTTCCTTCCCCACATTTTTACAGCTATGAACATATCCAGAGGCAATCAGTACTTAGAGGCCCTCATGAGTTAGTGCTGCAAGGGATCCTTCCAAACCCCCTTAAATTCCTTAACTGCTTTCTGGGCATACACATGACTAGATGTCGGATAATAAATATATGTTGAATTTCCAGAGAATGTACACATGGTTAGATTTATAAATCTTGATACTTCAGTAATTTTTTTTTTTTTTTGGGGAGGGGGGGGGGGGGGGGGGGGGTGGGTCAAGAACTCATCATGAGAAATTTGCAAAACCCTTGCTTATATGAAGGCATAGATGAACATTTGTGACTCAAATCTGAACTTTTTAGAAAAGTGAAATACTAGGATTTGTTAGTGTTGTGTATACTATAAATAACAGGGATGGATCCAAAGGGGTCGGAGTGGGGAGGATGTGTGCCCCCCCCCCCCCCCGATTAGCACAAGCTCAGCTTAAGGGGCATAAAGCAGTTGCCCCTGACTTATTTTGAAACATCAACTAAATCTCCCAAATATCCTCTAATTTCCCTCCCAAGTATTTTAAGACATAAATATTACATTTTCAAGGTTAAACAAGGAGTTACTGTGCATGAATTTCACAATTCAGTGAGAGGAAGATCACATGCTTCTGAAGAGCCATTCATGAAATAGGATACCCAGGTACAATAATCCAAATTGGGGTGACTGCAGTAACTTCCCTTTACAAGACACAGTGTTTTGATATGTACCAATATTTTGGTATGTGGCTTTATTTGCTTCAACCCTATCCTCCACCCCATTTAAGACTTGCTTGATCTGCCAAAAGGACCTCCCAGATAAGTCTCTGCACATTACCCTTCAAGTTTCCAACAGATGTGGAAGCAAACAAAGGAATTCACTCCTTTCCTTCTTGCTTCATCCTTCCCATGTTTCCCCCCTTCTTTCTCAGTTTAGCCCTTCACAATGACCTAACAGCTTAATTTCAACAGTGCAAATTGATCCTGGGCAGTTAGTTGAAGGTCAGCAAAGTACAATGAGCTTAGAAACCAAGGAAGAAGAATGGGCCAGTAGAAGTTACAGTTATATTTCAGAACAGACTTTAAATCAATAATGGACAATTGTTGGATCATGTGATGTCAGGTTGTGCATTTGTGGTTTATAAGGGATGATACCCTTAAAGGGTATAACCATCTCCTCAAGCCGCTGTAAGCTTTCCACCATTCCGATGCAGTATCAGTATTAGGACAGAAAGAATGAAAAAAAGAAATGGGAAGGAAATACTGTTTCCTTTTGAGGTGAGCAGCAGTATGTAATCGGAAAAGTTACAGATCATCTCTTATTGTAATTCACTTGTTCGTGGCATAGGTTGCATAAGATCTACTTGAATTACTCATAGGTCAAGGCCAATTGAGGACATTTGTTTTAAAGGGTTTGTAATCATTTACTCTAAATTTAGTTTGTTTAATGTCTCATGTCTCATATTTCCCTTACTCTAACAGTTTCTTTGCAAATGTTTAGAACATAAATATTGTTTATGTTAACTCACCACAGTGTTGACTGAAGTTGATCTTCTTGTGCTTGAAATCCTTTCGCTAGTATAACGTAACTTCGCGGGAACTCCCGTAAGCTAGACTCCCACATAACCAGGTCCCATGCTCAAAACATTTCCCGCACTTATCCACACACAAAGTACATGTAAGAGTTGGGGGACGATTCCAAAAGCGAACAGGGGAAATTCCATGAAGGCAAGGTAGTACGAAATAAAAATGAAGGTCCACAACAGTATACACAACTGAGGTAACAGTTTATTTAAGGTAAATCAAGGGGTTATTTGACATGAATTTAACTGTAGAGTAACAAAATGTTGTCATGTGGTTAAAATGGGCCATTCATAAATTAGATATACTAATTCTAATGGAGGTAACTGCTGTTTCCCTTTGTATGGTCATTTCACCTCTACTTTGAAACGTTATGTTACCTCTTTTACACCTATTATTTCCATAACAAAAATAGATATTCCGTGGTGTTTCCAGAATATGAACATTGCATATTCAAGGAGGTATTTGGCCAAATGAAGCAATTCAAGTAACAGAATTATAAAGATCCATACATGAATCAGAAGAGGGGGAGGAGGGATACGAATTAACAGAGGGGGAGGGGGGGATACATGCTAATTCAGATTGTATGGACTACATCTTATTCTGTCATTTCTATAAAATTGCAATAACATACTGTAACATCAAGGTTTTGAAACTGTGAAGTCGCCATTTAATTGGACGCAACATTTTCATGTGGCCATAAGATTGATTCTGTGCCCATCCTTGCTTTCAAAAGAACCTTGATTTGGCTCTGGTACTGTAGCATACTTCAGGAATTTACTAAAATATTTTAGTTTAATGTTCGGGAACTTTATGCTTTCATTTCCTCTTCCCCAAAACCATGAGAGATAGGTCCCTCCTATTGGTCGGTATCACCATGGAAACTGGATACTGTAGAGGTACTTCCATGGTACCACACTGGTACCATACTACTTTCTGCATGGTCTCCTACTACTTTCTTAACTGTCTTTCATAGCACTTGGCACAGTGCCAACATCAGTTCATTGGAACATGAGACCAAAGGTGACCGTTTTTCAGGAAGTTCACATTTACAACACATTATGTGATAATGGTGAAGAATTTATTTCCATATACCCTTACAACACAAAAGGTAATGTCAGCTTGTTTTAAACTCTAAAGTCAAGATTCAGTTGGTTTTAATTTCAGTTAAATCCTAATTTAGTAATTTGAATCATATTAACAATAATTTCTTTGTTTATTGTAATACCCATTTACACTTCCAGTGTTTGGGAACCCTGCCAAGTTTGTTGAATTCTAAAGCTGTATGTAATTAGATGGTGTGACTTGCTGTTTTCACCCAGGGTTCAAAGGCAGTGACAATGCTGGGTCCGTCAACATTACTTGCAGGCATACAGGTATGCACCATTAAACATGAACTTTGAACGAACCCAGCTTTAGCTCTTTCATGTGGGCCTGAACTGGGGGCATTTGAGAATGGCAGAATTAAACTAAAAATGTGCCTGCTGTGAATGTGTTCTGCTTCAATTTAAATAATTTACAGGAAAAATTTTAGGTGCTAGTTCCCAAACCAGCTGTTAAATTATGAATACAGTTTGTTGAAAATGAATTTCTAAAGTCATCTGTTATTTTCTGTGGTAGAAGACCTCAACATGTTATGGAAGGACTTACAAATGAGGAATGTGCCAAGTTGATATGTATGTTTCTGAGGCAACCCTGTGGGACCTAATCTAGTTGGTCAAAGGGTTGGTGTGGTAGATTTTCATTTTATTATCTATGCCTGATGGGTGTGTTGGGTACAAAGGCAGTGTTTTCCTGGATTTTTCTCCCCTAAGTTGAATGGATAATTGCCAATTATATTTTATCATAAAGAGTTCATTCAAGGGACGCACAGATCACCGAATACCTGACTTTAGGTCTTTGTCCTTTTGCAGTGTTTTTCCTTGTAAATAACCATCCTTTTAACAAATGGTATGGTTAAAAATGATCAAAACAAATTGCTATGACTTTAGTGGATAAAAGAAAATAAACAGCAGTTTGAGGCAGTGAAGCTTTAATGCATAAAATAGGTCAGGTGTTTGATTTTGAACTGAAGGGAAGTGGGCCCATAGCCAGCTACAGGCCCTCTGAAAGGAGCAGAGATTCAGAGGTATTTGCATGGATTTGCTATGGAGGATCTGTTATTGAAACCATTGACTTTAACAAAAGGAGGGGGGAGGGGATGTTGTGCAAGTCCACAGCAAAAAGGGGGCCAGGGACCCAGTGCCTTCTAAAAAAAGTTACCCCCCCCCTCCCATAGAAAATTGAAGTTGATCATTACCTTAATGCATTTTAGTATATCTTGCCCCCCTCCCCCTCCCCCATGATATTTCATCTCCACCACTTCAGTACCTCACCTGGCTATGGGCTTTATGTGGTTTGGGTAGATGATATAAGTTCAGGGGAGATTGCTCTAGGATGTCAGGCTATGGGTCTACAGTAGGTGTCAGTACAGTGGGATTTTCATGGATGAATGACATCCAGTTGTCCCATCACAAAATTCATATTTGGACCAATCCTCCGAAGTGTTAGTTGGACTTATCAAATTTCCTGGTCTACGTCGCTCCTCGCTTACGTGCTATTTACATATGTATTTCCCTAATTACAATGCAATTCCTACAAGGCAAAGCCTAGCGGTAGAGCATCTGCCTCTCACACCGTGCACGGAAGGCCTGGGTTCGATTCCCAGGTCAAGTCGTACCAAAGACTCTAAAAATGGAACCTACTGCCTTTGTGCGTGATGCTCCGCATAAGCAATGGAGTAGGGAAAACAAGCCAGTGAGCCACAACTGGAAAAAAGGCCGTGGCCGGCTCGACTTGAATCCAATAGGTTGGAAACTGGGCCGTAAAACTCCATCTAACTACAAGGCAAAGACTCCTACCACAGAGGGCACCCCTCGAGAGTGGACATCAAGTTGGGCAAAGAAGGACTGATGCAAGCTGGATACAAGCCTTACGGGATAGGACAGGGTTGTCCTGTATGCTAGGTCTTTTTGCCTTAGGAATTGCAGGCAATTAGTTAAATACATATGTAAATAGAAGGTAAGTATCAGCGCTCATAGACTCCCAAACTAGGTAAGTTTGGGGGATTATGCTCTAAGGATTCGTGGACAACTCCCCATGGACAATTCTCACCTGGACAATTTTCCCGTATATAATAGCCCCTGGGAAATTGCCACCAGAACAATATCCACCCAGGGCAATTTCCCACTGGACATTTTCAGGTAGGAGAAATTGTTATGATTGGGAATTGTCTAGGAAGAATTTCCAGGATGGGAATTGTTTGGGGGTGTGGCTTTTTGGCACTGCTCTATCTGCAACCAGACAACCCCCCCCCCCCTCCCGGACAACTCTCCCAGGACAGTTTATTTTTTTAAATTTGTTTTAAACCACTTATGTTGCCAAATCCACGGTCAAACCAAGGAAATGTCTCTAATACATAAATTTTGAAACAATTTCAGTTTGTGAACAAAGGCTTTAGCCATTTATTATGGAAGTAAAAATGCAAAACTTACCAGGTCATGAGTAAACCTATATTAAGGCAACTGTATTTTCCTTAAAAGAGAAAATTCAGTCGCTCTAATTTGAATTAGTACACCCAGGGGACTTTATTTATGAAAAGCTCTTTTTAATCCTCTGACAATATTTTTGTTATTAAATTGTTAAATTTATGCCAAGCATCCAAAGAACTACATGTTGCTTTTATGTTTGGAAAGATCGTGAAAGATATCAGAAACAGAAATAAAAGGAGATTTGGAAATAAATTTGGGATGACTGCCTTATTCCCTATTTTGTTTATTCTGTGCATTGATATTTTTAGAACAAAATAGTAACTTCACTCTGCTGAAATAAATATTCCTTGTGTGGGTGAAGATAACATCTCTGTTCTTGTTTTTGAGTCTTGAATAAGTAGACGTGACCTTATAAAATCTAATTAATGAGGCCTTCTTTTTTTTTTTTTAAGCTTATTTTCTTTTCAGAAATTTTGAATGGAGACACTTGTGTACACTGTAGCTTACTTCCTTTATTTGATTTTACTTCATTGTGCTTCTGACTTTTGACCTATGACTAAGAAAATGTATAGATATGACCCTTATTCCAAGTTCAGGGGCATTGTAGTTGATGTCACTGTGTGGTTCATTTACTGTATTGTGCTGGCTATTCTCTGCATTAGTTTTCCTTTGTTTCCAGTGTGTTTGTCCCCTCATTGCCCTTAAAAGTTATTTTACTTATTTGATCACAATCAGTATCCTATTGGTCACTGTAGTAGTGCCTTCATCCTGTCAGTGCTTTGTTGACCAGTTCTATAATTTGCAAACCCTGGATTTTCGCAGAAAAAGCAGTTGTAACACCCCTCCAGCATTTAAAGGGCACATACAGTATTGTCACCTCAATTTGAACTGATATGCCTAAGGTATTTGAATGGGCTCTTTGAAATTAGGTTACATTGTTTTGTTAGGAAGATTCATGCGGAGTGACTATGTTGTTTACGTTTGGTATGTAAGATTAATGTCCTGAAATGACATGAAAGATACTTGTAAAGGAAATTAGAGGAGATTGGGAAGATTTTTAAGAGATAGCCTTTCAAAGTAAGGTTGAAATGACTTCATATGCCCTTTAAAAATGGTTTATTCTGTTATACAGTCACTTCACACATGGGAAACAACTTGTGTTGGACTTAAAAGATGCTGAAGAGAGGTCCCCTGTTATTGATGCAGTTTGTATTCTGTAGCACCCCTGGGAAAACAGCTGATTGGTAAAGGAGTTATATCCTCGACCACAAAATCTTGGCTACTCCTACTATTAAGTTGGGCAGGAAGTTAAGTTTGGTATTTTAGTATTTAGATGTCCTTTCTGATGTGATTATTAAAAAAGCTAAAAAAAGGCAGTTTTATCCCCATCAGACTAGCCACCAAGACCCCCTCAAGAAAGTGTGACTTTTGTTCCACAATGCTGTTCTGCAAAACTGATTTTATGATTGAGGTGTGAAATATTTTTGTTATCGTGAATTTAAAACAAATGATAAGAGAGAAGGTGGGAATCTGGGGAAATAACCAGAGTGGTAAAAATAAGTTGCAATTCAGTGCAAGATTAGCAGAAGATAAACAGGTCTCTTACAATCATAATGTGAGTGTACAATATGTTACCTCAAAATCAGGTTGTAGAGGCATCCTTGTACATTTTGTTATTTACCTCAAGAAGCTTATGTAGGCTACATATCAGGATGGTAACATTGTAAAAGATTGAATGTAATTGATTGCGGTATTTGTGTTAGCCGTTTGCTTAAGATGGTTTATCCCCTATTCTTCTTTCCCCTTTCATCCAGAAATCAAAGGTGGTAATTTAGCAATTTAGATTCTCTGATGGCATAGCTATATCGAGGCACGCAGCAAATGAAAATGTCACAGTACCACTGAAACTTTTAAAACATGAACTTAAAAAACTGTTGGTTCTTTGTTCAAAAAACAAAGGAACTTTCTCTTAAGTCAATTTTCTAATTAGTTGTCCAGCCGTGCATTGTTTGAAATCCACAAAATACCGTTAATGTTTTTGTTATTTTACCCCTGACATTTATTACATCTATAAAACACTATTTATACTTTTGAAATCACAAACAAGGAAATTGGCGGTTATGTATTTGTTTTCCTTAGTACTTGTACTTAGCTGCTTTTTTCCTCCTGTGACCTTTGTTGAAAGTGTTATCTCATCAAGTCATGAATGGAATTTGAACAATTAAACATCTTTAATTACCTGTCTGAAAATAATCCAGTCAAATTACTAAATGTTTATTATTTTAAGGTGATATGTCTAGAAAAGAAATGAATACCCCAAGAACAGTTACTTGTGATCAAGTTAGTCGTCCTTGACTTCGTTATGTGGTAACAAGTCTTAAAGTAGTTGTCACAGCCTTTGCTAGAAAACTTGAAACTTAACTCATTTTGAGAGTACAGTGGGGAGTGCAAGTGCCTCAGGCTGTGAGTACAAGTACCTCAGGCTGAGGTGGTGCCACAATTTGCCAGACGGGGCTAAGGTCCTCCAGGGAGGGGGGCAGCAACCTGAAGTTTCGAAGCTCTGACAAGTGCAATGGTTTGCCAAAATGATGTGGAAAGTAAAATTTTTGGGGTCTCCAAAGTCTCCAAGCTTGGCTTCTGTTGGAAAAGATTTGGGGCTTTTATTTTAGGAAATTTGAAAAATTTTGGTTTTAAAAGAGGAAAATTAGAATTTGCCCTAATTTAGAGCAAAATTAGTAAACTGTTGGGTTAAGAGGCTGACCTTGGGAACTGCACATTTTATGGTACACTAACCTGGCACCAACCCTGACCTCAAGCTGTGAGTTAAACTGTTTCAGTCTGTGAGGACAAGAACCTTAGACTGTATTAAAGTTCAGCTACCTCAGGCTCTTAGTGCAATTACTTCACATTGTATGTACAATTATCCTAAGCTATGAGTAAGTAACTGAGACTGTGAGTATAATTAGGTTGTTAAAACAAGTGCTTCAGGAGGAAGTTCAGGCAGTAGGTAGAAGTACCTCAGGCTGTGAGTACAAGTACCTCAGGATGTGAGTACAAGTACCTCAGGCTGTGAGTACAAGTACCTCCAGTACCTCAGGCTGTGAGAACAAGTACCTCAGGCTGTGAGCATTAGTACCTGGGTGATATCCTTCGCACAGTAGTGTACTTCAGGTCATGATTGGTCATTTCTAGTGAGCATGAGTACAAAATTTTACATTGGTATCAATACTTTAATCTTTAATGACTGCGAGGACATCCATACTGTCAGGTACAAGTAAACTGTAGTCACATGTTTCACTGTTTTTAAAATGGACAGGAGTACTAATTACTTTACTTGGTGTGAATAAGTTGAAGCTGAGCTATTTTTCAATTAAGGTTTGTTTTGTAACTTCCAAATCATCTTGGCAAACCTTCAGTGGCAGACCTGGTGGAGGGGTTAGTTCAAGGCGGGGGGCTGATATGTTACGCTGAAGTGGATCACCACCACTGGTTTAATGTTCAAGGTATCAAGGAAAGATTTTGCCAATAGTACCCCCTGACAAATTGCCAGAATGCACTGCCCAGGTCGTGTCCTTTACAGTACATCTAAACTCACTGTCTTTCTTCACATTTATTAATACCTGTACAATATATGCCAGTCCAGGTAATCCTTCAAAGGATCCTGAACCCTAGTTTGAATAACACTGACTTAAAGGGTATATATACTGTGTCTCCAACCTTTATAGTGTAAAACATCCGTTGAACCTGACAGATATACTTGAATTTCATTTACAAGTAGTCGATCTTGAATGATTGTTCACACAACACAAAGGTCTGTATTGCGCATCATTACCTTAAATGTTTTTTAAAATGGATGAATAAGACTCAATTGTTGCAATCCTTCGTTATTTAGAATACAGTAGGCCAGGGTTTCTCAAGAATTTGGAGCCGAGGGCTACTTTTACTAGAGTTTTTTTACTTACAATTTATTGTAGTAGCCAGAGCTTCGCTAAGTAGCCTGTTTTGTTAAAATTTTGGATTCCTCAAATCCTCATCAGACCATTTTTGTGGATGTTGCAGGCCGCAAATGGCCAACGGGACACAATTTGAGAACCAAGGCAGTAGGTTATAGTATTTGAGTTAACCGTGTAGGCGTGAAGGATTCAGTTTTCTTAGGAACATATTACTGTGTCCCTTGTTTGTCTAAGTTTGGCCATTGAAACATCAATGTATACACAGGTTATTGATATTCTATGTGAATGGGCATTCATGTTAGTGATTAAACTGCATGCACAAAGTACAGTGTGGTACAGGCAGTACTGTACCATGTGCGCTTTTGTGCCTACACGCTGTGCCAGATAGAGAAATGGCTTTGTCTGACACTACCTGAAGAGAAAGCGGATTTTTTCAGGAAGCAAAATATATAGTATTAACAGCTTCAACAAAGCCATGTCAATGTTTTTAATTGCAAAGAAAATGTTTGAAATGAAAGTGCCTAGATTAATTGGCGGTTACATTTTAAAGTAGAAATAAATGAAAGGTTGGACAGTGTCATACTGTAGGAACATTCAACAAATGTTCATCTTAAAGTTCAGGCAATTTCACTTGTATCTGTTCATCCACCCTATCAGCCCATAACATTGGTGATTATCTTTCCTCTACTTCTCCCAAATTGTGTCAGGATAAGTTGTCCGTATTTGATTGAAATGAGGTGATTAAAATTTTGCGATTCAGATCAACTCTGCAACAGAATAGAAAGGAGGAGTGGTGGTGTAGGGGGTGGTTTGTCAATAATAGACTGTGCAATGGAACCACAAGTCTAACAGGGTCCAATCCAGTCTTCCTGTGCCTTCCCCTCCCCCACCCACCCCCTACCCCCCCCCCCCCCCATAAAATTGTTATATCAGTTTCTGCCATTTAGTGTACTTAATGCATCAGTGTGAAAACACAAGTATTTCTGAATATTTATGAGACTGGTAAACTTTTAAGACCTGTCCCTGAGCTACACACTTTGCATTTGTTGAAAGATTAAGGGAACAGTACAGGGGATCACTTCTTCCCAAGGTTACCACTTCTGGTCTTTCCATAGTCTTGAATTGTAGCATTTAGAATGCTTTACAATATCTTCAATTACCTGAAGTCACATTTCATGAGACCCCCCATTCCATCTGAAAGTGAGTAAACAAAGGTACTGTAAAGGAAATGAAACACTTTTTTATCAGTTTTCCACTAATAGAAATTAATCTTCAAGCGAATTCAAGAATTTTGAAGCGGCGCCATGTGAAATCAATCAGTTTCTTGTTCTTCATGTATATATTTACAATGTGTTGTTGCTTCCTGGTCATAAAAACTCAACTCTATATAGTTTTATGAGTTTATCTTCAAATCAGGAAGCGTCTCTGACACTCACAAAGCTTGTCGTCAAGTGGGTCAGGGACAAGTACCGAGATTTTTAGAGAATGCAGATAATTTAAGGTATGGGAAGTACATGAATTTCATGAAAGCTCGTACCAATGGTTTGAGTCTGTTGATGACTGTTAAGATCTCACCATATTTTCAAAAACATCAGTGTAAAGCTAGACCGTAATTCTGTCTGTCAGCAGGCCTTTAGCAAGACAAGGTACTAAAGGGGGGCAAAATATTTTGTAGGGGGCAAGGTTAGCCCAAAATATGTTTAGGGAAAAGAACTTTTCATTTTCTAGGTGTCAAATGTTTTTCTGGGGGGCACCACCTCCCCGGCCCCCTTTGATTACTGGCCTTCCTGTCAGATTTTCAGGTGTTTATCCTAGTTATAGGTTTTACTCTGTTTCACTCCATCTTAACCTAAGGTGACCGTGACTGTATCTTTTGATGAATCAGGATTGGTTGAAACTTTCAAAGGTTCAAATGTTTAGGTCATCAGTGACAGATTATGAATTTCCACGAGTTGTATTCTGTAATGCCTGAAGTCTTTTGTTCACACTGTACAGTAGCAGTAATGTTGGAAAGAACATGTCAGGATAGGTAGAAACATTCTTAGTTACAAATTTAGTGCATTGTTGACAGATTTTTATGAGTTTCCTAAGTTTTACTTTTTGAATTTTGTATACATAACAGCAGTGCCCAGAACACCTGGGGGTGGGGTTTGGATTTGACCTGGAAACAAAAAGGGAAGTGGGAGGGAGGGCAACATATTAAATGAGAAGAAACTGTTTAGTAAAATTGTTATTACAAAATAGTCAACAGACAAGGAGGCGGAGGCCTTGTCATTGAGTGAATCCTAAAGTAGCTCTTGAAATGAGATTTCACTTCAGACCCCTGATAAGCAGTCACGAAGATGATAAAAATTTCTGGGTATGCATGTACAGTATTTGAAGAATGTGAATATCAAACAACAGGGGCAGTTTGTGAGAAAATGTGACAGTTCATATGGAGCAAGAACTCTGTAACGTAGTTGATACATCAAGATGTAAGGACTGTAGAAGCTAGGCTTATACTTTTGAAAGTTATGTCATGAGTTGATGCTAGTGAGCAGCTCGAAATGGTTTCCATCGACTCTAATCAACAAGTTGTAACAGCTTGTGATGGTCACAAAACCTCGCAGTTGGTCCCATGTAATTGCAGAAATTTTTAGCTTATCCAGAAAAGCAAGACTTTCCAAGATCATAAAGACCTCATAAGATGCTCACATGAAGCTAGTAAGGGGCCCTTACAACTCGTGAGAGCTTGGTTGCAAATTTTTGTACCAGTTTAATACAGTAAAAACAAGTTCAATCAATTTGGTGTTAAGAGCAGTACAGTTTCTATACAAGTTTGATACAAGCAGAGGGAGATATGTGATCTCTTTCAGGCCCTTGCGGATATTTACGTAAACCTACATTATCAACTCAAAACATGCTCATGAGGCCTTGTACAGTCTGGCTTGCCTAAATTTACCGACCATCTGCAGGATGTACCCTAGCAACCAGCATGCTAACATGTGAGCCCAGCTTATTCGTTGTCTCCTCTCATTCTTCATCTTTTTAACAGAATCCAGCATGTTGATCTGTTGGGTACAGTAGCGGAGATATTGTGTGAAAAAAGGTGGGAGGATGAAGGGATCTTGAAGCATCTTGGGAGCATCTTCAATAAGTGAAGGTGGGGGAGGGAGGGGGATGTATGTATCCTCCTTGGAATTTCCACTTATGGTTGGGTAGCCATGTTCCGTTGGAGAATCAGCCAAAATTGTCAGCTTACAATTAGTTCCACCATCATCTTTCTGTTCTTTTTGCAGTCATTGGGGTCACAAACAGCCACCATGTTCTATTAAACAGCTTCGTCTGTAGTGAAGTCTTTTCTGCACCTGAACTGAGGAAAGTCACGCAAGGTATGGTACCACAACCTTCCCCCCACTCCATGACCCTTTAAAGGCTCTCTAATCTCACCCCAGACATTAACATTTCTCCCTACTATAAAGTTAACTTCTAGCCCCTCCTCCAATTTAAACCAAACCTCCTGTCTAGTACATGCCTCTAAGACAGAGCCACAGTAGCTATTCCCGAGTTTGAATTACCCGAGGTAATACTGCCAAACAGTGTGTGTGTGAGCTTCATTGGAAACACAATTGACTGTATAAGTCACTGTAACCAACCAGAGTGGAATTGTACTGTTTGAAAATGAATGTCAATCAAAGTGCAGTTATCAACTGCATTAGAGCTCTAGGGTTATTCCTAAATATGTTTGGGCAGAGAGTTGCTAGTAACTCCCTGGTTTTGGGGGATGCAATATCTATCCCCTTTAAAACCCCTTTAATGTCCCTTTCTGCCAGTAGTTTTGCTGTGTTTCACCTTTCAAAGTCTGGGCACACTCTTCATAATTATTCTTCTAAGCACTGATATAAGACCATACATTTGATGCAAACATGAAATTCGAAGTTTCCTTCAGTCTGTGTTACCCAAGCCTGCATTCCTTTTTTTCAACGACAGATCAACAGAGCCATCTTGGTGTGTTGCCACACTTCATGCACATACTACATCATCGCTGTAAATATCTTTTGAAACCATTACACCGTAACATAATTCTCGCTTTGTTCTAGTATACATGTGAGACTGGTGGCATTAGGTAGGGGAAGGAGGGGCCGAAGCCCCAGTGGTGAGAAGTTTTTCAATTTCGTCGGGGAGCCTTAATGGGTAGAACCAACCTCTGATGCTGACCAATCACATCAATAGTTTACTTATTTTTGATGTCAAGGAGGCAAAATCTTCAAAGCACTTTTTCAAATTTTCTTTAGAAAAACCAAAAATTTTCAGATTTAAAAAAAAAAAATACCAAATTTTCTTCATTAAAAACTGGCAATTTTGGTGCACAAATGCATGCAGAAATTTTGGGTTAGCCATTCCTATGGTAACTCATCACTTTTGTCAAGGCTTCAGTTTTTGGCCCCCTGTTGGAGAGTTTGGCTTCCTTTCCCCCAGTAGGCACCACCTGGTGCAATGTGTTCCTACCTCTAACGAGTCATTATAGTGCTTCTATTTTGAGAAGTGTTCATAATACTGTCCAGAATGGTTTAGTCACTAACATTTCTTGGCTGTCATATGCACTTGTCCTGTGCCTTTTCTTTAGTACCAGGGGGTGGGGGTGGTAGAGGATCATGATAGCCTGGGTTGAGCAGCATTTCACTTGTTTAACTGGTTTGGCAAACTTGAATGGAGAAGTATATTGTGGCAATTGGGGGGGGGGGGGGTGGTATACGTTGGAGGTTACCAGGGGGACAACTGCTCTTCCAGTAGAATATTCTTCAAAAGTGATGCCTTTTCAGATTTTAAGCCAAGTTGGGTGAATTGGATAAAATTGTGTGATTCATCACTTTTTAATATGCTCACCTCCAGGAATGTAGCTAGCCAAATTTGAGTGCCGGGTAATTGTCCTATCTGGGGAAAGCACCTCACCCCACCCCACCCCACCCCATGGCATCTAGGCCTACCAAATTTTTCAGGCATTAATTTTTCCTTTTTCCCTCATTTTACTTTAGGGAGTAAATTTAGGGCTAGTTTTAGGTCTTGGTAGGCAGATTTGTGGTGGGCAGGGAGGCGTGTGTTTGCCTGGAGTGCCGGGCGAGAATATCAAGTGCTGGGTGTCACCGTCCAGCACCTCCCACTGTAGCTACATCCCTGCTCACCTCAACTTTATAACCTGGGTAAGCCACTGGGAGTGGAGGGTAGGGGCGAGGTGGGGTGGGACACGAACAGTATTAATCAGCAGCATGTTACATGTGCAGTGTCATTCCCGTTTGTGTTCTTCACTGTTTTGTCAAGAGAATGGAATAAAAAGCAACAAAAAATGAAAAAAAAAAAAAATGGGTTGGATGATATTCCTCATTAAAGGTTATTCAGTTTGTCAAATACAGTAATCTATCACAAAGACAGGATAAGGGAGGATTTTACCCAATAATGGGATTTTTGAGATAACATCGAACTGTTCAATGTCTGTAACAGTCGTTGACTTTCACAAGTGTTTCTGATTTCCCATTTTCACTATGAATGTTAAAACTTAAATCTAGTGGTTGTCATACTTGTCGTCACATGTCAAGGTTCAAAGGTCTCAACTTCTTTTTCTCATCCAAGATATGATACAAAATTCATCTCATGTTGATTCCCTACATTAGACATGAAATTTGTCGTCACGATACAACACGAGATGATTGTTGTACTATTAGACTGTGCAAGTTGATATGCCAGATTCCTCTGGTAGGCATATTAAATGTGAAAGCTGGTATTGCACCTCTGTTGGCCTTTGCCATTGTACGTAGAACATGGACATTTAAAAACATTCTTTTCAAAAATGTTTGATGGTAAAAAGCCACAAACATCTTTTTAAATCTGCCAGAACGTTGTAAGCGAACAGGGGGTTTGGTCCCCCCCCCCCCCCCCGGCCCCTGTCTGATATTTGTAGGCAGAATTCATACATTCTCCTGTAGTTTCATCAGCATCCAGTTGTTGGTGTCCCCTTCCCATAGTTTTCAAGTAGGATGGCTGAGCACTCGTAGTTGTGGTGTCATCTGGTAATTTTGTAAATTGTGGCCCTTCACTTCACTCATGACATAGGGAACACGGGACCACAGATTCTAATTTGGACCACTTCCACAGTTCTATAGTATGGATAGATTGCCAATGTTTAGAAAATACATTTAAGATTTGGCATCTTACGTAGCGCAGCAAACCATTTGGTGTGCAAAGCTCAGTTGTAGGTGGCATCATGTTAGGCTCATTTACCAGAACTTGTCAGAGATGTTGCAGACTTGACAGTCATTAAGCAACATCAATTTTGGGTTTTGAGACTTCAGAATTTTTGATATATGTTTGACAGCCATAGACTATAGATGTGTGCTCCATTCATCTTAACAAATTTACAAATGGTTGTGGCATTTAATGTGGCCTCACTCTTTGTAGGATCAATGTACTGGTTTATTGAGATTTAATTGTTTTGCAGATTATAAAGACACAAAAATTTGCCCAAAATACAAATTATTTGTCATTTTATCAAACTGACTTTCATGTACAATGTTGGGTTTAAAATAGAGAGTGCATTTACTTAAACTGTAAAGTAGAAGCAGATCAAATACAGAAGGCATATTGAATAGAACAGGCAAGTGATTCCAGATACAGTGAGTGTATCCACTTAAAATCAAGTATTATTCCTGAACTTGTGGTGCTTCAATTTTGTCAAAAAGTCTTTTTTTTAAAGGTTTGATTTTAATTTGTTTATTTCTCACATGCTTTCCTTTTGACAATGTGGTTTCCTTTTCCTTGTGTTCCTGACTCCATAACCCATTTTTTGCTCACTTTGATTTCCTTTTCATATGCAGCCAGTTTTTTTTTGTATGACCTATTTTCTACTCCGTTTTCTAGTTCATGTATTCCAGTTTTCTGTAGGTTCTGTTATTTTTCTCATTTATGTTGGTGTTTTTATTGAAGAGATTTCACCTACAGGTGGGGGAGGGGTGAGAGGGCAGTGGGAACAGGTGTTTTCCTTGACATTTTCTCACATTGGCAAACAATCATGACATAAATTTTGCCCTGAAAATGGTAAACGTTTTGCCTTAAAATTGACAATTTTTGTACTACGGGGAGGGGCTGCTCCTCAGACTTTCCACCTGCCTATGCTCATTTTAACAAATTTCATGGTTAAAATGTTACATCTATGAAGCATGCTTGCATTTGCAGCAAGTATCAATCTTTTATTTGACCATTGTTTCTTTCGTCTCTTGTTTCAGCCACTATGGGGAATGATACAAGGCTGGCTGTATCAGTCAGCGACATAGATGGAGGCCTGCCATATTATGGGTTCAACAACAATAGGCATCCGAACGAACTTTCCAATAATATTGCCATCAGAAGGGGAATACCCACCAGCTTATCAATCCCAGGCGGTATGAAGAGGGTCAAAAGGAATTCCAGTACGATGTCGTCAGCTGACGAAGACGGGGAAAGTATAGCAGGAGATGAGAATGATGGAATGCTGGCTTACGGAAGATCTCCTGCCAACTCAATTAGTAGCCACTCCAGCACGTGCACCTGGCAAGGGGATGTTGACCCAGGTGAGTTTGGAAGATGATATAGTACAGCCTCCAAGCAGGGCTGCCATTTGGCCGTTTTATCAGCCAAGAAATGCCAAAAATAGCACATTTGGCCTTGTTTGAAGGTACAAATTGGTCTTTTAGTACTGGAATGGAGGCATACTGGCCCTGGGAAAATCCTTTATCATATTGATGCTGATATAGCAAATCTTGAATTGGATAGTATTTCTTTGAAAGTTTAGTCTTGACGTGATAATGTAATCTGGTTGCCCTGCTTTCAACATTACAGACATATGGGTTGCAGGCAGTTTTTACTTTATGGTCCTTCCCAGTTGGCACTTACATGGTTCCATAGTAAACAACTACAACTTCCATTTGCTTGGAAGAATAATCAAATTTGACAAAAGTCAGAAGACCTTGACAGAATTGGTACCAGCAAAATCCAGAACAGGTTGTGAAGTGAAGCCAGTATATCACGCAAGTTTTGATTCCTATATGCAGACAACTGTCATAATGTCAATTCCCAGAAGTAGGAGATTATAACAGTTTGTAAGAATTTTAATCTGCATGCATCCAGTATGATGGTACAAGTCAAACAGATATCTAAAGGATCTACGCTAGGGTGAAATTAAGGTGGATTGAACCATGGGCTGCTTTCAGTCACAAAGGTGTCTCCTGGTTCCCTTCTCTTGGTGGGACCAGTGGCCATTTCTAACAGAAGTAACCACTTGCAGCAATACACACAAAATCATCTCAGGGTCAAAATATTGTAAGAATTCAAGGACCAGGGGGTCACTTCTGCCAGAGTTGTCCCATTTTTAAATGTCTTTTGGACAAAGCAGTTGCCACCTATGAAACACTGGAGATGGGTGGCATGGAGCAATAAATAAGTACTACAGATAGTGTCTGTCAGTTTTGTTTTGCCTAATTTAGCACAATGACTTCTATAAAGTTCACGAGAAATTAGTACCAGCAGAATCAGGGGCAGCTGTACCCCTGGAAGGTACTGTACACCCTCAATTAGCAGGATTCACGAGGAGCTCACCAGGTTTCAGTGGTCCCTGACCCTTGTTTATTGTCAGCCTTTGTAAAAATGTGTGGGCAGTTATTTGTTTCTTTCAGATCTGTTTGCTTGTAGTTAGCTGGAACTGATAATGGTCAAAACACAAGACGTAGGGACAGATATCTGGAAATTCCCTTCCCTGTTTTATCCTAGAACTGAGAATGGGAAGGGTCCGGCGAATGTTATTGTCATAACTGTTAGACAAACTTTAGAACTATGTGAAGGTTATTGTTTTTCTAGGGAGTGATAATGATGCTAATTCTTCCTTGTATTATTTCGTTTTTCTTTTCAAGCGGGCGCGCGTTTTCGTTATTTTTTTTTTCCCTGGCTGAACAGGATGCTGTAAACTAGCTGTATCAATTGTTTCTGTTCCTTTGTACGTATTTTAATGCTCTGTGAATATGTTATAACACTTGCATATATTTGCATGCATGATAATCTTCAGTTCTGACTAAATTTTCATTAAAAAATGATCAAGAAACAAAAGTCAAAGGAATTGTGATCAGAAAATCAAGTAGCACTCAAAATGATTTCCCTGCCAAGGCATTTGTGCCCACCTTTTCCTGTGATTAAATTCTGTCTGCTATTGTTTTGGGTAAGATCAAATTAACTGCAAAAACTGTAATTGTTTGGCCAGCTTTCTTTGAAATGACATGTGATGAGTTAGCTGTCTTATGAAACAAAGGGACACATGCTGACAATTTTGAGCTCTTGAAAGAGTATTTATTGGCTCTGACAATCCACAAAAGATATTCTGGTCTACAAGTTTTTTCCTAGTAGTATTAGAAGCCTGTATAACCACATTTGGCTTGTATGTGTATGTTTTCACTTCTAAACATACTTTTATCTGTAATTGGCATCTGTGAATGTTGTGAAATTTTGGGAGCCTACCCAAAGGTGTGTAATGAGGTTTATGTGTATAAGCAGTTCAAGGATTAAATCATTAGTATTCAGTGACTTTACAGTTGAGTATGTTGGTTTTAGTTTTGTAGTGAAGATATCAGGGCTTTAACTTCGGTAAAAGCCCTAAAAGGTTTTTCTGAACTGGGATGAATTACCAAGCTCAGTTGTAGGATGATAGGATTTGCAAGTCTTGTTGAGACTTAACTGAGCTTGAGGTTGTAGTATTGAAGACCGTCTCATTCAAAGAGCAGATAAAATGATGCAGCTTGAAAAAAAAAATGGTCAAGATTGCTAGATGTGAGGATTGAAATGGTATTGAGTTATCCAAACTGAATAAACATTAGGGATGGTTTTGCTCTGATGAAAAAATGTGTACATAGACATGGTAGTATTTGTATTTTTGCTTTTGCAAGAGATACCAGGGCCCTACACTTACTTTCAAACTCACTTGCCAAGTCGGGCAAGCAACCACTGAAGTCTATTTCATTTCTCCTTACCTCCTATTTACATGTATCATTATTGCCTGTAATAACTGTATGGCAAAAAACTAATAGCACCGATTATTGGATGGCCCCCTTCTTCTGTCTTTCAGTTTTTACACATTTACAGTAATAAACTTTTGTAATTGAAGGGTTCTCAACCCCAGAAGTCGACCTGGAGACCCTCAACTCTTCTTTTCAAGAGTGGTGTGATTTGTGAAATGAAATTTTTAATACTACTGCAATTTCCTTCATACTGTGGGAAAATTTCTTTGCTTTGCACTTCAAAATTTGAGATAAGAGTTACTAGGCCTACTTGCTCATTCGGGCAAGTTGGAACAAGACAGAGCTCGCCCTGGAAATTTTTTACCTGCCCCAGGCAAGTGGGCAAGTGTTAATGTCGAACCCTGGATACATAAATAAATTTACCAAGCTAAGTTTGGGTTGTAAAAAATGGAATTCCAAGGAGCTTTTCCATTGTTCTACTTCCCCTTAATGTAGTAATCTGTAAATGTTTATAATGTAACCACTTTATCATACTTTGACTAGTATATGAGTGCTATTTTGGCATTGAGATGGAGCAGCCACAGCTTCCCATTCCCCACCCCTTATCCCCCTCCTTCCCCATCCAGACTTTTTCGTACATGACCATCCCAAGATTTCTTCATCATTCATAGATGCAAGCACAATAAGTATTGTTTGTATTATAACTACGTAATGATGACTGGCTTCAACATCCTGTTTGGAAAATGATGCAATGCAGTTTGCGTCAGTCTTGTTAGTTACTGAGAGTCGTTACCCTGGTGAAATAACCTG
Organism: Holothuria leucospilota; assembly: GCA_029531755.1. NCBI lineage: Eukaryota > Metazoa > Echinodermata > Holothuroidea > Aspidochirotida > Holothuriidae > Holothuria > Holothuria leucospilota. The sequence continues at coordinate 24,759,733 of CM055966.1, forward strand.
CCTTTTACAAATTTTGTTCATGTCCAACAGGGAAATTATGATGCTGATGCATCTTCACGACGACTTCCTTATCTTACGACAATGACAGTGCGAACACGACTTTGGAAGTTCGTCTTCTTGGGATGATTGTTTTCACAATCACCAAAAGTTTAATAACATTTACAGTGATTGCAAAATAATTGGCAGTCATACATGGGTCCCTCTGAAAGGTTTGATCAGTTTCAACAGCCCTCCTTTGTATTTTTATGATGTCTTTTGTACACATCTGAACAGAATTCTCATGGCCTGGACAGAGTCATGGAATTTGTTAAAAACTTAATGATTAAAGTCACGAAAATTCATAAAGGTTTGTACAGAATGAAAAACTTCTTTAAAATTCTTGTACAACAGTGCAGATTTTTTATCCAGGATTGCTATACCCTTGAAAATTGGTGTAGTCACGGACTTTCATGGTCAGAAAAGGACATGGAAAGATCATATAATAATATTGCTCCTGAGGGTGCAAGATCCTTAAGGGACAGAGCCTAAGGCTATTTGAGGATACTTAAAGTGCAATTTGTAAAGTCATCACAATTCACATTTGCATCAGTATACCTGGATATTATCAAATCATAAAAGGAGGCCCTTTGTTTTTTGTTTGGAGTCACGTGACCACTTTTTTGAGTAATGAATTGTAAAAGTCATGCTAGATTGATCTTTTTTAAATACATGATATTTACATGCGTTTACGATGTGCAACATTGGAAAAATAGCTCGATGGGGAAATAAATAGATTTTGATAGGTGGTATCTGATGTATATTCCTGAGTTACGAAGTGTATTATTCAGAATTTCTTTTCAAGCTCTCTGTCACAATTTTACTCATGTTGGAGAAGGTATTAGGGCTCTTCAAACATTTTTGCATTCTTTTTATGTGAAGTTCGGGGGAAGTCATCTAAGCTTGAATCACTTTGTCTCCAATTTAATGTGCTTGTTATTGTCTAATACTTCCATGCAATTGTGTATACAACTTTGCAAAGCATTCAGTTAATGCACAAAAAGAAGAAGTTCCCAGAGCATCGAAATAAAATATTTACCCCCAACCCGATCTTAATTTAAAACGGACATGATTCATGTCTATTGATCTAGGGTGGCCTCCATTTTCAGCATTGTATTTGTTGTATACTGTCAAGATTCATTAACAGTTTCCACCAAAAAGTGATATTTAAAGCAAAGTTTGATTTCCTGTTAGTTTCCTTTCCTACACAGGATACCCTGGGACCATAGGAAGGGGTAGCTCATTTTCTGGATTACACCCAGAATCAGTCAGGTCTCCCTCGGCAACATGACAACAACAACCCAATAGCCAAGCCAAATACACCTTCTGGGCTTTCATACCTCAGAGTGAGGTTTTTAGATTGAGATTCTCAATCTCAAAGGTTTGGCTCTGCCTCCCCTAACCATCTAAACAATTTTTTTTTCTAGAAGAGGAAGGGGTCATTTATGGGAAAAATGTGCTCCATGTCTTGCTTCATATGTAGTTTTGATACTGGGTGGATACAGTCTATAAGGTGGCTGTTTTTAGAAGTGGACTCAGTTTCTTTCCTGGCACTGACCCAGCCTTCCTGTCCAAATGCTTAAAATAGTAAATTTAGTGAGTTATAGTCAGTGGCTCGGTGAAGTTATTTGTGTAAAACCCTTTATTAATAGGCATGTGCAAGATATCCCCAATAGCTTCACTCCAACTAGCAATAAATATATTTCAGAGGTTCAACAGTGTTTTGCGTTTTTCATACAATTGTTGTTAAATTATACAAACTATGAAACCAGTTTTGTATACATGTCTAAAAATGTACTCTGTATATCATTGTGTAATGTAAGTCGTTTTCAACAGCCTGCACTGTGGAGAAATGTGTACATGTTTGGCGCCCCCTGTCAAGTCAGTTGGTTAGTCTTGTGATAACCTCACCTTTTCAGACTAAGATAACACTTACATATCTTGATCATTAAATCTCCCAACATTCCAGAAGAGTCAAGGCTGAAAAGTTCTTTCAAAAGGGCAGAAATTATGGTCAAGTTGTTTCAAATGATAAAGGCAAAGCCCAAATTTATTGCAGTTTATGGGCAGGATAAGTATGTCTGGTGACCTGTGATAAATTTATAATTAGACTTAACAGGGGTTACAGAATTTTGTCCCATGAGCCACCAGATTAACTATTCTAATGGACAAGTCGACAATATTGATTTCTTTTTGTTGCTGCTTCCTGTTGTGATGTCATAAAATTTATTTAACCTGTAGATTAGTTTGAATTTTGATTTGTTACACTGTACTCGTATAAATTTGCCTCGGCTCGTTTACAGTTCAGTGTACAAGTAATGCAAGGGATGAAAGTTAAGATGCGCTAACCAGGAGCTAGGTCAGTGAAAGAGTGTTCATTCCTGGAAAAGTTGCAAGGTGGGGGACCAACTTTGAGTCAACCATTGGCTACTGTACTTTGGTATCGTGGATTGTGTAATTGTCCGGTATCACTTCACTGTTTTCTTGTTTGTTTATTTTTTGCTTTGTTTTGAACTTCTGACATTCATAACAACTTTCCTTGCAGTACTATATTTAATTGATATTTCTATCAACTTTTCTCAAGTTTAGTGATTCCTTGTACATAAACAAGTGGGTGTTGCAAATGGAGCTTAGTTTTGTAGTTCTATCATTTTAATGTGGACTCAGGCACAAATATGTAAGGATCAATAGCTAAAAATTGCCTCAAACCAATAGATTTGCAAACTTGATTAGAAGTAGAAATGGAGGCGGAAAAATAAGTTGCAGTTGATTAAATTTAGGGAAAAACTGAGGAAAGTTGTGAAACAGTTCAAGGATTTCACCCAAGGAGATAAAACATGGATTTTCCATTTCTGGGTTCCATGATCAAGTGGAATGTGTGATACCATTGGTGACCTGAAATCCTGATTCTTATCTGGAATGGAGGACCTTCTACTAAAAGCATGTTTTGCAATATTCTTCGTGATATTGAAAAATTATTATTATTTTTTTTTTAATCAGGTGATTTTTAAGAAGTTTTGAGCAAATGTTTAGTTTCCTTTTATGTATCAGACAAAAGCAGTCTAAATATTGTAGGGAATTTCATTCCTTTCCAGTATAAATTTGAGAGATTTAAGCAATTGAAGTTAGAGGACTTACCACTTTTGCCAGCCAAAGTGAACTTGAAGCAAGCAGTGGAAGTGGGGAGTAGAAAAGGCACACACTTCTACTGCAATACATCTTGAGAACCATATGTGGAAACTACTGGGTGGAAACTACTGTATACAAGAATTCTTGCATTAAGTTCTTCTTACAGAGAAAATATCCAAAAGTTTGGCTTAAACCAAACTATCAACTAACCTTTGATGTATAGATTGTAAAGATAACCATGCAAAACTGAGAGATATTTCTACTGAAAGAATACTATTTGTATTTGTTTTTGTTCTCCATCAAGGCATGAGCCCTCTGGAGCCTTCACAAACCATGGTCCCCATCAAGAGTCAACGCACAGACAAAGGCAGCTCATTTGTTGCTGTTCAGTCATCTGCCATGAAACCTACCAAAATCTCGCCGAAGATAGAGCCTGGAACAATTCCGCAGTCGTGTTGTTTACCTAATGGTGGTCACCATCAAGGAGGTACGTTTGTTGACAGCCAAGGACAAAGTTCCATTAGAAATCAAAACTTCCCTATTAAATGTTTCCCAATAGGTTTAGTGGATTGAGGAGTCATGTATTGTCACAGACTCTTATTCACCATTCTCCAAATTGAGAATGGTGTTTTGCCCAAGCGACTGTACTTCTTGGCTTCCGAATCAACTGCAGCTCATTTGAAATGCAATATATACTTATTTGGTAATGATTATTGGTACAGAAATGGTACACCAAAGGCAAAATCACAGGGAATGGAGCTATTGCTTGGTGAGAAATGACTTGGAACATGTAGAATGAACAGACTTTTTTGTTCAGCTTGCCATTATGAAAGAAATATCAGTGGTAGACCTGTGGCTGAAGCCACCAAGAGGCACTACGCAGGCTCGTAATAAAAAGTGTCATTAGCTTCATTTACTGTACATGTTGGGGAAGGTTGATGGCCGTCACTGAAATGCACAAATGTACAGGATTTTGCCAGGTCAGTGTTGCACAACTACATAGGTATTCCCTTCAGAAAACCAAAAAGGGAGATGATATTGTGAATGTTTCCATTCATATTTTGAGTGGTATTTAAGCGCTTTTCCATTTAAATTTGGTCAAAACCATTTAGATTGTAAGTGCCATTCTGAACCATTTGTGGTTTCAGTATGAAAATCATTGAGAGCCGTTCAGTCAACTTGGTTCGGAGTCAAGTGATCTTAAATATAATTCCGATTAAAGTTTAGTGAAACTTTCTCCTAGGAGGTCAGATGTCATTGCGTCGCATCATACGCTGTGATCGACATTTGAGACAATGCATTTCAGGTGGACCTACCGTACTACAACTGTTTCAAACTTGTTGTATACACATCAGGAAAGGGACATTACTTAAGTGGTTTGGAAAATTGAAGAGGTATGCACGCTGAACCAGGAAAAATGGAAGCCTACGACCTCTTCTTTAGTTACATTAGCATCTTAATATGAGGAAATAGGATCTTCTTTGTGTAGGGGAAGTTATTGGATTTCATTTTGTGTGAAAACGGGTTTTCTCATTTCACTTTTCGTGGAGACAAACGGTTTGGGTTTTCCCTTTGACAGAGTTGCATGCAATAGTTTCCCTTCCCAGGGTCCTATAGTAAAAGCAGAAGATGCCTTGCTCAAAAACATCTTTTCTTATGTTGAGAAAAAGGATTTCCCGTTGTTTAGGGCAGCGTTCATCATAGTAGCATGGGCAAAGTTTCTTCCTGTTGTAAACTAAATACTTGTGCTGTAGGACACAGGTGACAGAAACGTCAGAACAACCTGACAAAAAAAAGAAGAGGAAATTTGCTTTTACGTCAAAACAAGATTGTGTAAAAACAGGGAAATGATCGGACAGCGTCTTCTTTCACTGTTTGTATTATTTTTTGATTGGATGCAAGTTGTATCAGGATCTTGTAGATCAGTTAAAGTACACAATCCATTTGTTTGGTTTTACAAATCCATTCAGAAAATGATTCATGTCAGAAGCAGGCAGTAGGTTTAGATGGAGAACACTTTCCTTAGTGTTGCATCATGGGATTGCAACAATAGTACATATTAGGTATAAAAGGTGATGTGAACTTTAAATAAGGATGTATGAAAGACGAGTTGCAAAAGCAGGGCAGGTCAAATTGTTATAGAAACATGCAAAATATGTAGTTTGCACCACCATACCCTCACATTTCGTTTTGTATTGTGTCATATTCTTGTCCTGAGAAGACATTATCTTACAGGATATCATATCACAAGGTTTGTTAGGAGGAGGAGGCATGGAATAAGGTTAGGGTAAGAAGTCTCGAGAAGACATCCTTCATGATATCATGTGAGGATTGGGTCGTTTGCATATCTCATGTTATGATTATTCAGTCTGTACTGCCATGAATATTCATTATGTGTACTATAGATGTTAACCCTTTGCAGCCATCACCCGATTTCCTGTTGCACACTGTGCTGCCCGCTAGGTAAACACAATTGTTGAAATAATGGGCCTTTCATTTGAAATGGTAAACAGATTATTACGCAAAGAAAATTTGTAGCTGAAGTGAACATGGAAAAAGTAGCAAATACTTGTCTGTATCATATCAGTTAGACTTTTTTTAAAAAATGCAGTTCTTGATTTGTGAATTAATATGGCTGCTGATTATCTGGATTCTTGGAACTGGTCCCAGTACTAATGTATGATCTAGACCTGAAACCACAAATTTTGCCATTGAATCTTCATTTAACTATTGGCCAGAGCCTTAGTCACAATCCAAAATACTCAGGAGCATTCATCTGAATCAATTTTACATTTTCTTTGGCGTCATCACAAGAGCTTCCTATTGTGATTCATGAATCTACATTGTCTTGCCTGACTTGCACCTAGGGCTCTGCCATTTTTGTTGCCATCTAAAATTGTTGCCAGTGGAAGTTAGCAAAAGAAATTTCAGTGGTGTCACCCATCCAAATTAAATGCAGAAGCTGTCCAGAAAGCCACAAAGACTCTAGTTGGTACAGTAGGCCTATACATGGTGATACTGTAGCTAGCCATGGCATTTCAGATGTAGTAGGTTTGATATGGGTGTAATAGTGCATATGTGGCCAAGGATGCAACATTAGCCTGATATGTGATATTATGTAGCTGGCTGTGAAAGGGTTAAGTCCAAATTTGCAATAGTAAGTTGAGTAATACCTTTTAATTTCTGTTTTAATGTGCATTGTGTCAATGTGAAAATAATATAGGTTAGGTTAGATGAGGTTTAACGTCCCAGTTTCCAACCAATTGGTTCAAGTCGAGACGACCACGGCCTTTTTTCCAGTTGTGGCTCACTGGCTTGTTTTCCCTACTCCATTGTTTATGCTGAGCACTAAGCACAAAGGCAGTAGGTTCCATTTTTAAAGTCTTTGGTATGACCCGGCCAGGATTTGAACCCTAGACCTTCCGGCTGCAAGTCGGATGCTCTAACCACTTGACCACTGCAGTCGGTGAAAATAATATAGGAACAGGTAGAAAATATTGTACTCTCACTGGTCAAGTGCATATGCTGAAAGATTTTTTATGATACCCAATTTTCTTAAGTCATTTTAGATGGAGGCTTTGAGTCTGCATCACTGGGATTGAGAGCGTGAACGGTGTGTGCTACTGTGAGAGCAACAAACATAGCTGGCAGGACTAGAAAATATATTGTATTTTACCTAGGAACAAAGTCACATTTCTTTACTTTCTTTACTGTTTTTACCTGTTTTCAGACATATAAAAACTCAGTTTCCCTTCAATTACCAAAATTTTCCTTGGATTACAATTTGCTGGCAGAGAGATTGCCAGATTGGAAGATTTATCCACCCATCATATCTGGTATAGACTAATTGAGAAATTGAGGCATGCATTAATGTTTTTGTGCTCTCGATCAAGACAAAAGAGAATCATTGCTCCTTCTGAGAATTGTCCATAAGTTGCTTTCCACTGATCTAGTCCATTTCCATGGATGCTTTATATGAATTAAGATAATACTGCTTAGTGATGTCCTTAATTTGATTTTTAACAACCACAATTTCATACCTGTATCAGGTTATGCAATAGACCAATTGGTCATAATTTGAAGTACTGTTATTTCATAGATTTCTGAAAATGTTGTTTGCTTCAGTTATTAGCTTTAGTGCATTTCTTTCAATCTCTGTCCTTTACGTTTTTTTCAGACCATAATAACCATCTGCCAAGTTTAAGTGAAGCAACGTCGATATCCAACCCCCAAACTGTCAGTGCCTTTGTCCAAGCTGCTTCTTCCTCAGCGGGACCCAACCATGAGGGATGCCCCCTGACTGATTTTGTTCAACTCGTCTGTCATTCAGATCACCGATTAGTTCCTGTAAGTCGGCTACTTATGCAAGTGTAGATATGGCTGTAATAGTCCCATCCCCAACAGAACTTGTTTCTACTAGTCCTTGCTTTTTAACTTTGTTCAAGAGCAAGTACTGCTAAAATTCTGTTTGGTATGGTGAAATATTTTTGATAAAACAGAATAAACTTATACATGATGAAGAGTATACCTTGACAAGTTTCCTCATAAGCTTTATCTTTCTTTGTTCGTATTGGGAAGATGAACATTTTACAGTCATAACTGCCCATCCCTTTTTGCACTTTTAATATGGTATCTTGCACACAATCTATAGGATGACACGGCTTAAAGATGCACTGGCATAGTGACTACTTTTTTGTTCTGATGTCTCTGTGTTCCAACAACTTAGGGGTTAGAGTAAGGAGTAGTAGTGTTTAGGGTCATGGTAATGGACACGACTTGAAACAGAAGTCATCTCAATATCAGTGATCAGCCACACAAAGCTATGTCTGCATGTATATAGTACCATAACATAGAGGGTTTGGAACATAGAGATGTCGGAAATGGGGGGGGGGTAATCCACAAGCATCACCCCAACGTCATCCAAAAAAAAAAAGAATCCGTCAAAATTCTTTCTTATACCATAAATGACATCCCTGTAGTGACCTTAACTAACATCAGGCACCTTGCAGATTGAGAAACCATAATATTTAAAGTTCATGTGAAATAAATAAACTGGCAATATGAAATTAGTCTTTTTACGATTTGCCTGCTCTTAAATGTTGAATTGAAAGACTTCTACAATCTTGAAATTTCACAACATCTTAGTTGAGAATTTATTTCATGCCCATTGTCGTTACTGGAGTCAGAGAACAAATACAAGTGAAAATCACAAATTTACAAAGGTGGTATATGAAGAAAACAGGGGAAAGTAACAAGAAGCAAAAGAACCTGAAGAGAGCAACAAAATAATTATTGCACTAGCCTATCAGAAAGATAAGTAACAGTAACAACAATCAAAACTGAGAGAAACTAAATGGAAAGAATTCATTCTATTATCACCAAAACATTGCACGTTTCATGCAAGTTTGTTTTCTTCCCTATCCCAAAAAGTTTGTTTCACTTCAGCTTCAGTTGGAGAAAGTTTGACACTTAACCAAATTCTCAATCACATACCTCTAATAAATTTTGAGATGGCAGCATACCAACAAATTTACTTGTCCTGATGTATCTTCACTCTTGCTCAGTGGAGATACAGATACAAAATCGCCTGTTTGTTTATTCATGTTTAAATAATGCTTGAAAAGGTCTATCAAATGTTTGCAAACAAAATAGACAATGTAAAGTGTAGTATAGCACAAAAAGATATCTGGGGAAGCAAGCTTGAATGCTGTTACAAGAGAATTGCGTTTATCTCTGAAATGTGATACATTCTTATTGCATAACATTTCAAGCATGTCACAATGAAAGTTTGTTTAAATATTACATATGTTGCTCAATAATTCGAGAGTGTTACAATGAAACTTTGTCAAAATATAATATCTGTTGAAGTTACAAAATACCAAGAGACCAAAACATCATACTGTAACTTTAGAAGATTGTGACCTTGTTGGTGAGGTGTTGTTGGCTTCGTGTATTGTGTATTAGAGCCTTCACTGCATGATGGAAATTGTGCTATCAAGAGTCTTTGATAAAACCTTTAACTTTGGCGGCTTTCATTATTTTAAAAAAGTAATGCAAGTGACTCCTTTCGGGAGTGAAGCAGTGGTGGTGAGTGGTGGGGTTACCCAAGGTAGGAGGGGAGGGGGTTGAATATCAGTTATGACAGTGTGGGAGATACTTTCACATTTTCATGGAGGAAAGCAACAAAGCAGCAATTTGTGGTTGTATCACCATGACTACAGCTAATTGCTCATGTAGTAAAGTTTGATTTGACAAAAAGTAACACATTTGACAAAAATTGGAGTTATATGGGATATTTTACTTCCTTACGTATATGTTTACAGGCTCTTAGGTCTGGGCTAGACTTGTCGGGCAGCTCATCAAAAATTGCAGGATTTATTCCCTCTACCATGCTTCCACCACCCCCACCTCCCCCTGTCGCAAGACCGATTGCCATAGCAACAGCGATTGGACAGACTGGAGCACTTTCAAATTCTAACCAACTGCAGCAGAACAATGGAGTGTCTGCAACCACAGGTCAGTCCTTTATATTTGTTGCTTATTGAATCCATGAAACATCCAGTCTTGTTATGACTGTCAGGAATGCTTCAGTTGAAAGGCAGGGAGGTCAAAGTGATGTTATGGATAGAGAAAAGTCATGTAAGGAGTCTCCCATTTTTTTTTTTTTTTTCATCATTTTAACAAGAGAATATATAGTAAAACCCTGTTTATCTGAACTAGACTTAAGATTTAACAACCACAACATTCAACACAATTATGGCAGTATCCACCAAGTTTTGAGTGCTTTGCAAGGCAAAATTCAAAGTAAATTTCTGCAGAAATGCACTAATTTTTCTCGGGCCTTGAAAAGTCACAGGAAGATGTGGCGATGGCTTAAAACAGCCGACGTGGGACTAAAAAACAATCAGTTATCTCTTTGTCAAATTTGAAAAAAAATCGTACGTATTTGTTTTGAAATTCTTGCTAGGAACCATGAGTTGGAGGCTCAATATCCTCCTATACTAAAATACATTAGGCCAGCTCAAGTCCTAGTTTCACTAAATCTGAAAACGTAGCTTCGTAGTGAGCTTCATAGCTAAAGAAAACGAGACCAGACCTTACAAAAACATTGATGCTATTTGAGAGTCTCCTACATATGCGTCTCTAATAGTTTTGGAAATTTATGCCAGATTTATACTCTAGATACCTCTCCAGATCTTTATAGCTTTTCTTCAGCACGTACACTCATTTAGTGTGTAGAAAGCATTGGTCATTCAGAAGAGCGTGGGCTTGAATTTTGGGAATAAAATCTCCATGTTTTAGAAGTCTAAAAATGTATTTGTCACATCACCGGTCACAGAAAAGTAATCAAATATTTTCTTGGATTTTGTCTGAAATTTTGCTAGCCTTTTGGAATTATTTTGGGAATGTGTTAACAATCTTTCTTGTGGACCCTGTGTACTGTACTTGAGGCAAAACCTTGAAACCTTGTTTAGCCGAATTTTTCCATTATCTGAACTACCTGCGGTCCCAGTGTGTTCGGATAAACAGGGTTTTACTGTAACTTACTCTTTGTTCAAACCCCCCTCCCTCAGAGTGTACTTTTAAATGTGTGAAAAAAAAGATCATATTTCAGTAACAAATCATCAAGTCAATGATAACAAATAACAAATCATCATCATTTATTACACTTTGAAAAAGCATACATGGGCCTTCCCTCAAGTTGCAGTTTTTTCAAATGTAAAATTGATGATCCTTCATTAAGCTCTTTCATCAGGGAAATGAATCCTGTGGCATCTGCCCCCACCCCCCACGATACTTAAATTGTGTTGCAGCACTTCTTTGTTATTGGCTGGAATTCAGCCAAATCAGTTTGCCAGTGACACAGAGTGTCAGATATTTGGATAATGTGTCTGTACAAAATTAATTTTCATAAGCTCATAATGTCTATGATTTAATCCATATTTTATGATAATTGTATGCGACTCAAGGTTACCTATATCCCATAGTTGATAATATCTTCATCCCCCTTCATTATGTCCAATTTACATATGTACTCCTAACTTTCCAGCTGATCTTAGCAAACTGAAGGGAGCCCTCTATCCCAGACTCCCACCCACGTCCTTACTTGCCCATCTTACAGACATTGCACATTTTCGATTCCTGGTGATATTCCTTCAAGTTTGCACCCTTTTGGGATTTTTGCATGGACAGAGTAGGTCTATATATTGGTTCTCATAGATCCCCAAACCAGGGAGCTCTTAGATCCCCAAACCAGGGAGTTTGGGAGAAATTTGTATGAGATCATTTGTGATTTACATAATACAATCTTTTTGGATATATTTGATTGAATGGAATCCAGGGGGTTATTTCTGAACAATCCATCCAAATATTGGGAGGGGGGTTGCCTCAGTTCAAAAACTTGACATAGTTTGTAGGGAATTAGATGCGATGACCTTTGATCCATGACCATTGTAAAACACCTTGAAATGGGTTATGAGGCAGTAATTTAGTATTTTCCTATATATTTCATGTCACTAGTGTCTACTTTGGTCTTCTTCACCACCATCTTACATATGATCCCTTTAATTGTCTGCCCTTTAATTGTAAGCTTTGCTTACTGTGAAATTTATCTGAAAAAGTAGAATCCTGTAAATCTATAGTCCTGAAGCTGAATTTATGAATCGGAGAACCTAGGGCTGAAGAAATGTTTATTTCCCGGGAGGAAGTCAGATTTTCCACAATTCCTCCCGTATTTTCATGTACATAAAGGATGTAAATTTCCCTCCAATGACCAAAATTCCCCTCCAAACATGCAAAGTTCCTGGGAAGGAGCCACCCAGCTTCCCAACTTTTCCAACAAGATGTAGAACCGGCACCGCCTAGTTTTGTGTTTGGTTAGCATTCTGGCAAACATACAATCTTGTAAATCATATAGAATGCATTGTCAATAGGTATTATGTATTGAAAGTATTAAGTTTAGTTTGTTGTGTAAAAAGGATAAAATAAATGGAAAATGATTGTTTCTTTCACTTGGTTAGATTATGAAGTGGTAACTTGCTGATGTGATATTTCTGTATCATACTTACTGATCTATGGAACTTTATGCTGCAATTAGTTTATTGTTCCAAAGAAATTCATGTTAGATGTTCCCCCTCCCTTACCACACCCGTCTGTCACACTACAACACTCACCCACTCTCTGTCCATAAGTATTCACAGCAGAATTTTGGCGGTTGAGAGAGGGAGTGAGAGGAGGGACAACAGATCTTGCTTGTTGCAATTTTGTCCTTCTGTCTTGCTTTGAAGCACACCAGCATTAATGTAGCATGGAAGAAATGTAAGTCATTGGGTCTTATGCCCAAATAAGGCATTTTTAAGTGTGCTTTTATAGTGTGTGGAAAGAAATGTGCATTGTCCCCTCTGTTGTCATGGTGATAATGCAGATGTGGATTCTATTCGCCCAACAGCCACAACAGTGCAGACAACACTTCAGCAGCAAGCAACCACCACTAGTGCAACGGTCACGACCAACCTGTCCTTGAACCCTTCATCCAACCCTTCCTCCCCACCCCCTCCAGCGAGCTCTTCCATTGTGAGCCCATTCACGGTTCTGAGTCGCAGTGATAGTTGCTTCGTCCATCACTCTAATCAACCCGTGAGTATAATGATACATCGGATATCTGCAGTGGTTCTTTGTTAGCTTTTTAGTTAATAACAAAACATTGAATTTTTGATACATCTTTTTCTGAGATGGAAAGGAATTTTCCAACAAAACTCTAAATTGCATGTTGGTGAAGATATTTTATCTTTCTTTACATTGTTTAACACCATACGTAAGGCTTGGATTTAATACTGATGTCAACAATAGCAGAATATGAGGCTAAAAAGGTTATAAGTTAAATTGAAAATTTATCAAAACTTTTTACAATTTGGTGCGATATAAGAATGTGGATTCTTTTCCCGCTAAATTTTGATTCTGGCCCTCAATTCTCCAGCAAGATTAAAATTCTCAACTTGAAATATGTCACACAAACATGGAACATTGCCATCTTGTCAAGAGTAAGAACCCCATCTTTGTATATGATAGTGTGTCATTGTTGACTCTGGGCATGGTGTTGAACACTCATCTCAAGGTCCATTATTTCGTCCCCTTTCTGGCGTACAGACAAATCGCTAAAAACGGAATTTCACCAATCTGTAGTTTTTCCATTTCACATAGTGACAAATGTTATCTCAGTTGGAGGTTTTTTGCTTAATTAATTGTTTATATGTTTTAAATTGTAGAAAATAGAATTATTAAAATGCCATTTCAATTTTTCATGCTAAGATGTACAGATTTGGGTGAAAATTGCATTCGTCACTATGCCAAAATAACCAAATATACAGTTTCATCACTATGTCAATTTGCGATTCGTCAGTACGCCAGAAAAGGGGACGTTTTATCCTGTCTAGGTGCAAACTCGATGCAGTTCAAACACTGTAAGCTCAATATTGAGCTGGACTGGGATCAACAATGGACCAGACTATACAACATGGTGCACAATCTCATACTTTCCCACTGTGCTGTTGGAATTGTTTTGGTTTCATACTTTTCAAACCTATAAAAATCAGAACATTGGCTGTCTCAACGTGGATCAGTGATGGCCCAGGATCAGGTGCAACATGAATGCCTACAGGCAGTAGAGGGAAGGGGGAGAAAGAAGAGGTAGGGGGAGGAATAAAGAGCACTTGAAGCTAAATTTGCTGTTTGAAAATGTGCAAAATTTGCTATCTAAAAATGTGAATGCCATTGGGAGCACCTGCAAAATGTGGGCAATATATTCCCCACTATCTCCACCATTTCCTCCCAGCCTTTGCCAGCAGTGGGGGTGATCAAATTTCCTTTGATATCTTGACCTAGGGACCACTGGACTTCCAGGTTTTCATCTTGAGTGCAAGGTTGGAGTGCAATGACAGAGTTCAGTGTAAACTGGTTAACCTTGGTTTTGGTGTTGAACACCATGAATCTCAAGTAAAAATGCTGTCATTCCATAATCTGATATTTAGAAGCACGTGTCATGTCTCTCATATTATGATTATATTTGTGTAATACATTGTTCATTTCAGATATTCTCTTATGCAAATGGTAGTCCAATGAGCTTTAGTCCTACATCCTTCCCATTGTTTACGTCACCTGTGGCCACGCCGAGGAACACGCCAAGATCAACCCCTGTGCCAAAGTGGAATGTTCCTCTGATATCATTGGAGGAGAGTGTTGATTATCAGATGATGGCAGGTAGAGTATTTTATATCTGACGTTGGCTACTTGTTTCAACCAGTTCATAACATCGTGTGCTTCAGGAGGGAATCTGTGTCCTTAAATGTATACAAAACTCCGGGCCTCCCAGCCAACCCTTGAAACCCATAAAATCCAGTGAAAACCCATATTGGGATTTTGGGCCCATATAAATATCAAAAATAGTCCATATTACCCATAACTCCCATATGTAGATGATTGTTGGTAACTTAAATTTTCTCTCCTAACTTGTTGTGGGCTTGAAATAACCTTTTACAACCCCACATTTTCAGATAAAATCAAGTCTCATAGATTTTCTTTTTTGAGTGTCAAAAAGTCTATACACTGCTTCAAAGTGGTCCACCACTTTGATAAATAAACAGGACTGTAGGCATTTTCCAGGTAAATATAGATAAAGTCTAGAGGTGTCACACATTAGCTGTCCTACTACAATGATTTTAAAAGTCCTTCTTCAAAGTCTGTGCTTGGATGAGCCAAGTACTTCATCTTTAGTGTACTGTTCATTAGTTTGAATAAACGATAGAAGAGTGATTAAATGTGTAATAAGTGGAGGCCAAGTGACACATTGTAAAGGGAGTTAAGTGCTCCCTGAAGCATGGGGCAAGGGACCCACCTTAGTGCTCTGGTGGAAGGCAAGGGGCAAATCTCCAAAGTTTGGTTGGTGTATTTGCAATTTTTGACCCTAGAATGAAGTCCCCTTAAATGCCAAATGCACACAAAAGGCAGCAAAGGTACCAATTTTGAAAGTTAGGTGTTTACTTGGGGCAATGAACCATTACATGTGCCCATAAGCAGGTAGCTGTAACTTCCCCCAGCCTAACTTCATTGGTATAGGGACAAGAAAATTTTGCAATTTGTAGCTGCTTAGCAGGTAACAGGAAATGGTCTCCACTCTACAAATTTGGAATAAACTTCTTATTATATTACTTGCCAATCTCAATACTGTGAGATACAGAAGAATGAGAGAAAGACTATACATGGTTGTTATGTACTTCTTCAGAGTCACACAAAGTCAGTTTTAATTTGGCATGTCTGTATGGTCCTTGCATCAATATGCTTATATTAAAGTGCCCCCAGCACATTATTTGTGATTGTTAGAGGGGAATTGCAATTTTACAAGACTTTGAATGATAAATTGAACTAATGGCTGGTCAGTTTAGGTAAGGGAGGTGGATGGCAAGGCAAATAACAGGGCTGTTAGGGAACCTTTATAAGATGACACCTACAAGCTGACTATCTGTGCATGCAAAGTAAAAGAGAAGGGTATTGATACTGTATGGGGAATGTATGATCACTGGGACTCCAGGCACATGGCCTACCTTGACAAAGCCACTACAATAGCTTGCCTAGAGTCAGGTAGATGAAATCACTGAGTGTTTTAAATTAAAAGGTGTGAGTGTGGTACACTTATGAGCAATGAAAGGAGGAGCTATTGCCAAATGCAGTTTCAAACTGAATATAAAGAATAATGTATCTATTGTGCCCCCACCTAGTTATGATAGTTGGTAAATATACAAATGAATGTTTAAGAGTGCAATAGTTTGAATAATTTCATGAGTTGAAAGATTGAACGTTCTATTCAATGAGGCAAAGCCAATTTGAATAGAACATTTCAATCTTTCAACGAATGAAATTATTCATACTATTGCACAAATGGAAAACATTCATTACTTGTTTTATATAACACCTAACTTCCTAAACAGATTTTGGTCAAAATTTGATTGTACGTGCCCCCACGATGGCTGACGTCACTGTTGTGGGTTAATCTGTACTAACCCACGACCGTGGGTTAGTACCAAATTACCCATGGTATGTGACCACCTATCCTCCAGTCAGATGTAGAGGAATTCATAAGGTGTTATATAAATGCTGTTAATTGCTTGACAAAGACACTGTAAGACATAATGATGGAAAAGGTCCTGTCCAAAAGTTTCACAAGGAACAACCCAGAAAAAGTTTTTTGCTGGTGCAGAAAATTTAGGATGATGTAGGAAAATAGACCTGATTCATACAGATAGGGAATAAAGGGAGTTTTCAGATACGTAGGAAATTTTGGGGAATAGAGGATTACTTTGATGCCTGTCACATTTACATCACATAATCATAGAAATTGTCCCAGATGTTACAGAATGAAAATCACTCACCTCAATAAATAAGCTCAAACACTTAGCAAGTCACGTGTTCATCATAAAGGGTCAGAGAGTTCTGTATGCTCTGTCTGTACTGCACGCCTCTGAAGTTATTTCAGATGGGAAATATAGTGTAAAGTGTTTGGGAAAGTTGTATAACAGAGTTCATTTGCCCAAAATTTTCTCGCTTCAGCCCTAATTCCAGTGGGGCTGAGGTGGGCTGTGTTTACCTACTGATGGACTCAAATTTAAACAGCTCAACTTGGCAGCTCTGCTTTTGTAATAAAGTTGTTACTACACAGTTCAGTGCAAGGCTTATGAACGAGAAGGAAGTAGCCAGTGCTGGTTCAAAATGTGAGTCGTGAGTAAACAACGAAAAAAAAGAAAAAAACAAATCTAAAACAGTAGGTCCACATTGACAACATTGGTACATGATAAAATCTTCTGCTGAAAGCCTAGTTTGGTCTGAAAATCCTACTTTCCTCATTCTGAGAGAAGTCTTTGAGAAGTTTGATCCTATTTTTACCCCACTTTTTCAGCTATGTCCACTTGGATGCCTATAATATGTGTTTTCTCTTTAAGTCTATAATTTATACATCAACCCATCTTCGAAATACTGTTCTCATAAATGAGCCTGCCCAAAAAACAAATCTTGAACTCCCATTTCAAGCCTTTAAAAGCTCATACTGGCTGTATCTGAACTTTTAAAATCCCATTTTGGCTTGTTTTTGACCTTTATAAAAACCACTATTTAGAAGTAAAGGCTCTGGGAGGCCTGGCAAAAGTGACACAATCAGCCATATGTAATCTCAATCAAACTGTTTTGCTTGATCTTGTTGAGTTTTGCAAGAAGGGTAATGGATCTATTCTTCTTGCAGTTTCAGCAACAGTATTAAGGTGCCAGCCATTTTTGTTTTCAATGACGTGAGAATCCTATGTGTCCATGATGGCATGTGTATCTATGTGTGTACGTGACTCTTGGCTTGTTAGCAAAGTATCTCATGAAGGGAAACTTCAGCAGTTCTCATGCATGGTAGATGGATGCCCCAATTAAGAGGAAGGACTCTAGTGTTTTTGGTGGTGGTCAAAGGTCATCTGATGTCATCAGAGGTCAAACTCTGAAAACTTGTTCACATGATATCTCAACTGGAAAGCATGGATACTCTTCATACTTAATAGCGTGTAGGTGCATTTCATAAAGATGAAGAACTATTTTGTGGGGGGTGAAAGGTCATCTGAGGTCACCCATGGTCAAACTCTGATACCTTGTGAACACAATATCACAGGATATGAAGCATGGCTACTCTTCATACTTGGCATGTATTACATAGAGAGGAACATCCCTTTTACATTTGGTAGACATTAAAGGTCATCTGAGGTCACGAGAGGTCAAACTTAAAACCTTGATAAATGGAGGTATAGCATATGTATTTGCCATATTGTGGACAACAATACTGTTGTTGCTAAATTTATGGGTGAAAGGTCATTTGAGGTTACTACAGGTCAAATTACAAAAAAAAAATCATTAGCATGATATCACAACACAGGGATACTTCTGGTACCCTATGTGTGAATGCTACACATTGGTCTAGGACATACATATTGTAGGCCGCTACTGTTGTTCTGCTTAAGTCTAATTGAAAGGATTCATGGAAACCTCACTGCATTTTTGCATTCTGGTTTTTCATTTTCATGAATTTTCAATCATGTCTTTTGCTCTTGTCTTTTTCAGGTCTTCTTCCAAATAGCACTGTAGATGATAGCGGACTTCTTCACAGTGAAAGTAAGTCAGTAATGAATCACATGACCCACTTTATTTGCACAATGTGTGGTGCTCCTGACACATTTCTGAAATAACATAAAGGGAAAGAGTTAATCTCAATCAAAAGCATTGATATAGAAAAAAGTATACAATACACATTCATTTTCTGTTCAGTGCGAATAGGTGTGTAACATTAGTAGCTTTGTCTATTCACAATAAGGTTTTTTACCATGATGTCCTTATTGATTGCAAGAAAGATTTAAACTTATGCTCTCATACCTACTCCATCTCTCAACTTGACAAGGAATCACTACGCCTCTTGGCGTTCTTGTTACAAGTTGTATGTTTTTAGAAGAGTAAAGAGTAAATTAAGAAACTTGAGAAATTTAGAAAACGTACTGAGGAGAAGTTTGAATCTACAATGGAGGGTTAATGAAATTTATGTGATTGTGTACAAACAATATTCAATATCAGTCATGTCGACAAATTTGTTTGAGATATATTAAAATGGAACTAGTCTTAAGGCGGGTTCATACTTCAGCATAGCGCTATAAAGCTATGAAAGTTGAACTGTTCAACTCTGAGCCATGTCCATGATAAGCTTGTATAAGCAAGGGATGCTATATATGGTTCTTAAAGCTTTATACTATGTAAAAATTTTGGAAGTATAAACCACCCTTTAGTCTGTGCCAGACTTGTGGTGAGTTTGTACACCTACTCAGTCATTGTACTCATACTCATTACATCATACTCCCATTCGTTACATGGTACTCATTACATGGTACCACACTCATTACATCGTACTCGTACTCATTACATCGTACTCACACTCATTACTTTGTACTCAGTCATTACTTGGCACTCGACTCATTACACTGTACTCGTACTCATTACACTGTACTCGTACTCATTACATTGTACTCACACTCTTGACATTGTACTCACACTACCAGACAGATCCATGCATTGCTGTGAATCTGCTATTTAATTCCCATCTTCATTTCATAAGATATCAGCACGTGCAGTTTTCACATTTTCTAAGGTAAAGTTGAAGCAAGCAGGTGTAATGTCATAGCTCCATGTAAACAACCACTGTTTTATTGTTCATTATTTTTTAAATTCTGTAAGCCTTTTAGACGTGTAGTCTCTCAAGAAAGATGTCAAATTCAAGGTCTCATCTCATAGGGTGCTTTCTCTTGATAAGATGAAAGGGATGAAAAATTTCAATACATGTTTGTATTCTGGTACTTTTGTTTCAGACCGATTTGTGCCAGTGAGCATTACTGAGTCCATGGAGACGGGAGGTGGGAGTAGTGTTCCCACTACACCCACAAAATGATGGCGCACTTCATACCAGTCCCACCAATTTATGAAATGGAAGGTTTCTACTTTCCGGTTTTCTTGGGGTCAAGATGTGAACAACCCACCCGTCGGTGACTTTACGTGGCCTATTACTTAAATCGGATTTGCCGCTTTCCTGAGGGTGAAGTGACTTAAGCAAGTCAAACCCAAAGATTGAGAAGGATTGGAAGGTGAAAGAAGTATTAAAGTGACTGGTGGCAGGATTATCAGGTGCTGGAAGGAGCTATCCCCTGGACATTTGCAAAGATGCTAAATGCTGAATGACCGGCAAGATTGTTTATTACTCAGAAAATTTATAAAGTTTGTAGAAAAGTTAGAAAAGAAGTAAAATGAATCATTCTCAAAAAAAAAAGGCATATCCATGTTTAAAAGTTAATCGTTGCTCATGAGAAGAAAAATGGTGGCAGATCATAGAGGTTTTCACAGATGTTAATGCTTCTTACATCTCTCCGTTTGTTAACATTTTGGCTGATAGGCATTCCTTGTATCATAAAATTGTCCTGCTCTGCATACCTACCATTACCACATCTTCTGGGCGTGAGCTGCGACTGCCAGCATATCTGTTAGACATTGGAGCATCACAGGGAAAACCACTTGTGTATGTAACAGGAGCATTGAATTATATAGATAATACACACCAGCTGAGAGATGGCAGTATTTCTAAAACCTTCATCTCTACAGCTTGGGAGACCAAGACTTTGGAATATGGTTGAATGTCCTTGATGACTCAGTGGTTGATGTAAAAAGCATGTCAGAATTTTCTGCTAACAGATCAATGCAGTAAAATGACACCTTTAGGTAATTTTCAAAAGGGTCAGGCTGGTATTTATATTCTTGGGCATTGAATCAGTCTATGCAATGCTTGCTTTGCCATCAAGTCTAGATGCAGAAAGGGCTGCGAAGGCTGCAGAGTGGAGTGGAATATAATAACATTTTCAACACCTACCTTGCTCCTTCATAAAGAACCTATAGAAGGGTTTTTAGACTGAGGAAACTCCTTTGTGATATTGTTTAATTTTTAAACTTGTATACTTCAGAAAACAGAGTTTGTGTTGCCACCTTTCAGGACATGTTGAGTAACCTTTAAAGAAAGCAAATTGAAAAAAAAAAAGAAAATAACCACAAAAAAAGAAAAATCAAAATCAAGTTTTATGGGTTCTTTAACTTTGAGATGGACATTTTAGAGCAAGTTATGAACTTGGAAGGAGCAGAGTACTGTTAGGTCTTTCGGAGAAAGTGTCGTGGTACATCATTTACGCAAGTAATGTTGGGTTATTAAGATACCAGGCTGTGTATATTTTAGTAGCATATCATATATTTGTAAATAACCTCGTAAATTTAAGGCATGATTTTACACTCAGAAAAGTAGTGTAAAAATGTACAGAATTAAATTTCTCTTTCCTTTTTTTTTTCTTTTTCCTAGACAAGCTTTGTACATATTTATATATATGGATTTGTTGAGAGCATATTTACAATATCGATTGTTTGTAACTTTTTTTTTTTATCTTATAAAACTTGCAGAAAAGTTGAAAGGCACAGTGATCTAGCTGTCAGTAGTATTAAACTCAGTCAGCATGGAGGGTCGAGCCTTTGATAAGTTTATATTAACCATAATGCTTACATACTCTCTTAAAGTTTTGGAGTCAGAATTTGTTTGACAAAATCGATTGTTTGATTGTATTCAGTTGATGATTGATGCAGTCATTTGTGGATGAACTGATCAGTTTATTGATTGAAATTGATTGATTAATTGATTGCGGTTGTGAAATCATTCCATGTGTTCAATGTTAGATCACTGTGCCTTCTGTACATGGTTTACTGGCCCTTGTGGCAGTTAGTACGGGTAGCCATTTGGTACTTTTAAAAAGAGTACAAAATTGTTTGTGTTGCTGGTCAGACCAACAGAAGAAAAAGTGAGTGCCTTTCTGTGTTGCTTCCAAATGCATGGAATTTTAATGAATGTACACCCCCCTCCCCAACATTCAGTCCTTCCTCATCCCTATAGTTTTCCTACCCCCATATTTATTCTTGAAGAGAAAGGCAATTTCTGTCTTTTGGTCTTCAGATAATTAGAATGGAGGTTTTCTTATAGAAATGGTGCTGGTCTTTTATCATGTTGTGAGAAATTTTGAAACCTGCAAGGTTAGTATTTCATAATGCTTTGGAAGCAGTGTTACTACTAGTGCATAAACTGAAAGCTTTGAATTAGAGAGTTTATATCTTGGGGTGGCTAGGTTACAGAGTACTTAAATTATGATGGTGTAATCCAGAAGTCAGTTTAAAAAGTTTGAAGTTTGAGACTTATAATGTGGAGCATTCATGTATTAACTGTCACCAGACGATAAGTTATTGCATTACCCTTCATGACTACATTCACCGTATTGGATAGACAGTACGATTTACATCCAGTGCACATCTCATTTCGTCCCCATTTTGGTGTACAGACTAAAAGGCAAAACCCAGTTTGGCATGGAAATGAATGTGCTATTACAGGGCTTGAAATAAGCGTGTTATTTCCTAGGATATTGACTGAGGGGCACCACGGCCATCGGTAAGGGCCCGACAGCCATGGCTGTCAGTGCTGCTGGTCATTTCAAGCCCTGCTTATTGGAAAGCCACATAGCATTTGTGAGTTTATCAGTTTTACAAAAGGGGACAAATTGACCACCATGATGAATAGCTGGTATTCATGCGCGTCTTTGTGTATCTCTGCGTAGTGTTGTTTTGCCGACCAATGGTGGAATCACACCTAATTGTGATGCCATTTACACATCCTCTTTAGAAAAGCACCGTCAGGGTTATTACAGTCATGGAAAACCTTAGAAATTCCTGGAATTCAAAACTGTCATGGCAAAGACATGGAATTTTGTCAGTAAATAAGAGATGAAAAATTGATATTTTTAGAAAAAAGTCTTGGAATCTTGAGCAACCCACTCATTAAGGATGCAAAATTTTTGGCTATGGTAGCCATCCATTTTGGCTTTCCAGTGTGTGAAAATGAACAAGCATTATGGCTTGGAGGTGTTGGGTGAAGTTGTAGCAAGGTGGTGGAATCTTGTGGATGGTGAATACACATTGCATTGTGACTGTATTTCTGAATGTTAAAAACAGTGTAAGAAGTGGTCTCGGAAAAACCTAGTTTTGTAGGGAAAGTCATGGAAAATTGACAGTTTTTTATCACAGTTTTTTATCACATTTCTGTATGGCCTCTGAGTTCTTCATAATTGTAGTCATAAAATTTCATGGGTTGGATGTGTAGATAGTTATGAAGGGAATCTGGTATACTTAATTGTGCTTGTTTAAAGAAAATGCCAGCAGTCAATGCCCACAGCTCCTCATGTTATGTGCCGATATTTAGGTAAGGACATTTTGCCAAGTTTGTCGTTGAAGAGCAAATGTTCAAGGTTATTGAAGGGTAGTAAAATTGACATACTCCAGCAGTAAGGGCAATAGTGCTACATAATATGCAGCTTGTTAGAAAAACAGTAAAAAAAATAAGAATGAATGAGGTGGTATGTTATGGCCAATTTTTTTACATTATGTATTTGGTGCTAAGGTAGGGTTTTGTCATGACAACAGTTTGTTACTTGTCATGATAATACACAAGTTGCCCTGATTTGGAAGTCAGATTGAATGGTGGGAAAGTTTGATAGGCCTATGCCAGATTGTAATAGTATACTGTAGAAGGGGTTAGTGGGACGGCAAAAGATGTGGTAACAGAATATTCACCCCTCCCTCTTCTCTTTCAACATATTTTTCAAATCTTCTTTTACTGTGTCCCCCTCTTTGGGAGGTAGTTTAAGAAGTTAATTGGTAAATTCTGGGAAACATATATCCCAGTGGAGTGTGTGACAATTGCTGATATTTAGTAGAATTTCATTGGAACGGTAATCAAGTAGTGTTTGAAGTCTGTATATGACAGAGGGGAGACCCAGATATGATGGTGAAGGGGAAGGAAGATGGAAGGGACTGTCAAGTGGGGAAGGGGTTAATAGATGGAAAATACCAAATCTGATGCTGGTTTTGCCAATTTGTTGGTGTGTGACATGGACAAGTTAGTTTATTAATAGCACGAAAAAGGAATACACTTTGGAAGCAGTGACAAAAAACATTCAAAAAGTGTTTCTATAAATTTCGAAAACACTTGAAAAATAATTTTGTAACCCATCACTGTGCTTGGATGACATTGCACGCTCTGAAATGAAAACCGGTCACGTCATGGGGAGATAAATGCAAAAAACTTGGCTTTGGGATGCCATTTGTATAATTGAATATGATTTGGTATCTTGTTTAATATTTAACTGATGCTATCTTTTCTCTCTGTACAGTTTATGAATCTTACGCAGCTTGTCTGTCTCAGCTCTAATTTGAATAACAAATGCAGCTTAACTTTTTTTTTCTCTGAACAGAGGCCTAGCTTTGTTGTAAATTATGGAAGGCACTATTTTTGGATCGGAATATTTCTGTGTACAGATGTTATGTTCCAGTTAAGCTAGCAGCTTTTCAAGAGCAGCTCAGAAAAATCTTAATGGAGAAAAAGAGTTTGGTTTGATCATTTCGTTTGTCATAAAATTGTGCAGCTTCCAAAGTTGTATCAGTTTCTTTTTAATGAGGATGGATAAATCTCCTCATATATCCCTGAAATTGGTTATGTTTGGGTTTTTAACTTTTCCCCTTCATTTTATAGTATTTGACTTTTATGTTTTTGTATACTAAGCTTAGGTTTGTGTCTCTTTCCAGATTTCTGATTTTTTTTTATTTTATTTTAGTATATGAAAAGATGCCTACAATGCAAGGAGAGAAGTGGAGGCAGTGTTGTAAAGAGTCACGACTTGAGTCACTTCTTCTCAAAATGATAGTGACTCGATAGAATTCAGGAGTAATTTTCCTATTGAAATAGTACAGTGACTCGAGTCAATGACTCGACTCGAGTCACTTAAAAGTTTGAAAATTGGTGACTCAAGTCACGAATCTAGTGACTCGATTACAACTCTGAGTGGAGGACAGTGCAAGTACAGGGATTGGGAAAGGACAATGGATGGGGGACAGGCAACTTGAAAAATGATCAAGAAGGTCCTAATGAGAAGTTGGTTGTATCCCAACAGTCTTTGCAGATGGAGGCAAAACTTTTATGAAAGAACATTTTATGATTTGAAGGAGATATCTTCCAAGATAAGTGTGTTTTCATTATGACCAGATATTATGTCCATAAAATAATCAAATGGTGTGCTCTAATATTGCTTGTCATGAATGAAGAGGCCGGCTTGTTTTAATTAAAGGGTCAAGCCAAAAGTAATTTTTGACTTGTGAGAGGAACTAAATATTTGCATTCCTGTCTGTGTGGTTCCAACAAGTAGTTATCCAGAAGTATTAATTTTGCCCACAGACAGCGTTGGCTCTTATGTTTTTTTTTTTTTTTTTTGGGGGGGGGGGGGGGGTTGTGAATTTAATTTTAACCATAAAATGTGACACATGCACCCTGTACCAGTTATCCTGTAAGTAGTACCATGTGCAATGGGTGGTCCCACACCTTGTTGAATGTAACATTAAGCTTGCCTTGCAAAAATAATATCTGCTTTGTTTTTCCTGCTTCCTGTAATTTTTTTTTTTATCGTTATGAAATTTCAGAGCCTATATTTCAATCTTTGAGTATTCATATACGTACAAACTTATGCACCCGATATTTGCTTTTTGTACAGTTATTTTCCCATTAAAAATTTTCTGTTTTGCTTCATATTAATGATAAGGAAAGAATAACAATGAATTACAATAATCTGCCAGAAAAGCTATTTTAGACACTTTGTGACATTGCATTTTCTTTTATTGTCATGACTTTTAATTAGGCTCATTTGTAGTTAGCAACTCCCGCAGAAACACAGTAACAAAAGTTGAAAGCTGTTCACGAATTCTCAGGTAAAAGGCTGGCTTTGTGGTTGGCATACAGGTTTATTTGGGGAATTGAAAGTGTCTCGATGCAGAGCATGAATGCATGCAGGTTTTGTCATGGCTTATTTAATGAAAAATTTCGGCGCGCTTCGCCCGCATTCATCACGGTTTGCACTCCATCTCATGAGCATTATTAAGGTTTTAATACATGGAACTATTCTGATCACAACACTTTTCCGAAAAAGAGAAGTACATCTCCAACCTCTGTTGGAGGCTAGGATCGAGCCTATGGGATTTTCAACCTAATTTGTAGCATGTTGTGGAAGGTTGAAAGTACGTATTTGCCGTTGTTTTTCAAAAATTTTTACCGAGTGCTTCGCGATCAGACATTACCGGTTTAGCCTAGATGGTGATTATTAATACAATAACGACGGAAAGCATTTTGAAATGCGCTATTCAGTCCTCAACCCCTTTTGCTATACCTATCAGGGAGGTCTAATATCACCTCCCTGCATGTACTCTCCCTCCCATTTCCCATTGCTGGAAGCTGTTCGTCTGGATTTTTGTTCAAAATTAGTAAGTATACGATAGTTGTAAAGTGCTCGACATGTATACTATCATTTGGATGTCCGGTAATAGGTACGATGCCAGTGCTCCATTTTATATAGTTAATCCTGAGCTTCCAGAAGGCCCTATGCCGGTGTCTGACAGCCTTAGATACCCTTTTATAATACACAATGAAGCAAAGGAAAATTTTCGTAATAGTCCAAGAATGTTTCTGTGGACTCCACGCAAGTATTTTTTACGCAATACCTTTCCCCAAATATGAGGCATTAAAAAAGCTAAAGGGAGCTGGAGGGGCTTCAGGAGGTTTGCTGAATACATACCCTTCTCTTAGACAACATACTATCCTCTTTCACCTAACCAAAAATTAAATTCACTAAATTATGGAAATTTTCCAGCCACATATGATCAGTTCCAAAAATATCCCAAAGATAGCACCATTTTGCACCTCAGTAAGCAACAAAACAAAAATTTCTCGTAGGGGAGGGGTCACCCACCCCTTAGACCCCTCCCCAGGACTGGTGGCACCTTTGTGTAATGAGAAAGGAAAGATTCCACACTGCTGTATACAAATCGCAGGGGCGCATAAAAAGGTACAATTTACGCAGATTGGGGGACTGAGGTGGCATTACAACGTCCAGTCATCTGTGGTGCTCCCCCTCCCCCAATCACCCAATCCTCGCGGCGCCACTGATCACAAATGAGAGAGCAAAGACCTGCCCTTTTAATACCACTGACACAGTAGCCGGCGAGTTAGCGGCTTGCCAGTAAAACGGTAGCTCGTGATTTTGACGCAATATGCCTCTCCGGGAAGCGCATTTTTTTTTTCACGAGGTTGTGGGGGAAATTGAGGCCTCCGGATAGAAGCCTATTCAGTGGAAAAGAGAGCCTGAATGGAACGAGGCAACTTGTAGGCCCGAGAGCTTTTCGGGGCGAGATACATTACGGCAACAGCACTTTTTGTTCTCACAAAACTTCCTCAGGTTGAACCGATTCCACAGCGACTACGCGCGCGCGGCGAACGTGAAATGTCTCCTTGCACAAATCAACTGTATCTGCAATGGTTCACAACTGCTACGAAGCTTATTAGTGCCCCGGATGATTTGTTTATGAGCTTGCATGCTATGCACACATAGAGCAGGATATTATAACCTGCTCTATGTATATTATGCACATGACTTACGTACTTATGATACGAATGGAGTCAACAAGTTCAGTTCACAGCTCACCAGGTCAAACGTTGTTGTTGTACATAGACTTCCGCTGCGAGATCATCGAGAAGTACCTGCTGTGCGCTCTTTCAAGTAAGGAATTTACAACGTACTGAAAGGCCAATTTTCCCAAATTTGTCAATGAAGCCTGATTACACAGAAATGAGTCTAAGGTAATATAAATCCATAGAAGTTATCCAGGGAAGCAATACTGTGCACCGTGGATAGACAAAAGGGCTGGTTGTAGTGTACTAGGCCGTAGCTTGTTTATACACCATTAATCTAGGCCTAGGGCCGTTAGTTATAAAAAGTAGGCGCGGTTAGTCACAGTGGTGTTGATATTTGTGCAACTGGTACCAATGCCGAGAGGATCCTCAGAAAGTCTGGGTAGCCTTCTTTATTAAAGCCCATACATAGCCTTAAAAGGTACTAGCAGCCGGCCTGGCCTAGCGTACTACTTGAAAGAGATAGGGTTTTGTAAGTGTCGAGGGGAGGAACCCAGCAAACAAAGTTGGATGCATCTGAGGCCCATAGGCCTAGCCCTAATTCACTGACTCCAAACGTTAGTCCTAACGTTATTCCTATCGAATTAGGCCTACAGTACTAGCCTAACTAGGCCTAGCCCCTGCCTAGACATAATAAGGTTTAGGCTAGGCATATTTTCTTTTGTTACAGTGGTAGGCCAATAGGCCTAGCTCAAATTGCAAAGGTGACCATAGACTCTTTTCCAAATAGGAATCACAAACGATTGTGGGATAGATTTTTGGTGTGCATCATTTTTTGCCACAGCAAAATGTCATTGACAAAAACATCGCGTACCAGAACTTATCTCACAAGCCATTGCAATCGCTATTTGGAAAAGGGTCTATTATCCAAACATCAGTTGGGCAAATAGGCCTAGTCTATAAGGCTGATTTGGATGTCAGCCAATTTAACCAGTCATGATGAGAAATAATATGCAGCTGTGGAGAGAACACCTTTTTTGTTTTTAGGGGGTTCGTACAGGGATTCAGGTCTGTGGTGCATTTAGTCTTTAGTCAGTAGGGTTTAGTGGCCTGGCTCAGTTGAATTTATAAGCCATCTCAGAAGTTACAGTGTAAGTAGGGAGTTTAGTTGTGGGCCTAGGTGTTCAAAGTTCGAATGGGTTTTAAATTCAAACACCTCATACAGATGCCCATTTATTCACCAGCCAGAGCAAGAGTAACAGCCTTTTTTGCCAAGAAATATGTAGCAATTATTATTTTGTTCTTTTTGATGGAATGATATTTTGAGCAAATCCTACAATATTTGCCGGTAAAGGAACGTTATGAAAGTTGGGACACATCAGTTCTCATGTGTTTGTAGTATGTAGACCACCCTACCACCATACTGAGACTAAGTAGGTTGGAGACTGCTATTTTTGTGCAGTTAGGCTAGCCTCAGATAGATGTAGGCCAAATGATGTGGGTGTGTACTGCATGAAAATAGGGGATGCATGCAAATATGGGAATGGAGAAGCCTATACCATTTTTACCCATATTTAGGGTTTGAAGATGACCTGCTCTCCTTGGATAAATGTGATGAGAAGGGTAAAACGAAAGGACTTTTGTTCTTCCTTTTAGCCTGATGGCTGTTCAAATATAAATAGTTTATGTGCTTTCACCCCTGACATTGAGCAAAATTTTGGGGAGGAAGGGGAGGGAAGATGTCATCCTAGGAAAAAAAAAGCAAAATGCACAGTAAATCATGTGATAACTTTCGGAAAATTAGCCACTTAGTTTTTTATGTCAATGTGTTGCACCCATTTACTTTTCTTGACATCTGTCTGTGCTTTCCTAAATACTGTGTTTTCCACAGAGACTTTCTCAAAATTTTTTTGAGGCAGATTTGAAAATTTCCAAACTAGTATTCATCCTACATTAGCTCTGAACATAATTACAGTAAAGGGGATATGTGGTTACCCCAAAACTTATTTTGATTGATTAATTGTAACAAATATCCTCGTGTTTCCTCAGCATGAATTTTTAGAGATTAGAAATTTTGCAGTAAAGGTAAATAAAAGATATTGTGTGTTAATTAAACAACTTAGCAAAAATATTGTCTCATGATTAAAAGAGCCATTCTTGAAGTAGGATACAGGGTATACTATACAGGGCTCGAAATAAGGGGGGCCCGTGGGCCCGATGCTCCTAGAAATTCGCATGGGCCCGTAGCTTCTACAGGGAAAGGGGCCCGGTTGGCTCCTAAATAATTTCAAGTATAACTGTATAGTCTGCACATGAACCTCTCCACCCATAAGTAAACGATCTTATACAGTATCTCGCACGGCTTGTGTAAAGTATTTCGTACCCTGACAGTCACTAAAAACCTGGGAAACACATTATTTTTGAAATCAGTTCACATCGCTCATTAACAGTCTGCTTTGTCACAACACGGAAGATCACTCACGCAGACGCACACCGATGTCTTTCATGAGTAATGTAGGCAGAGCCTCACAGGCAGAATTGTAAATTAGATATTACCAAGGAGCTGTTAGAGTGGCAGCGCCCTGGGTTCTAATCATGGAGTTACCTCCGAGGTGGTATTCTAATATATCGCAAGTTGGCTTGTGTACTGTTACGTCAGTGAGCTGCCAGTGGCAGCTCCCTGGTTACGTAACACTGTAGGCCTAGATCATTGACTGCACATATGCATGATGTCGGGTTCATCCAGTCAGATTACAATAAACAATAACATGATTGAGTGACTGAGGGGATTTGCAAAACCTGCCGTACTACGGGTAGGCTGCTCAGGCAAATACTTAGCCTTCATGACTGACTGGTTGGCGGGAATTGGACAGTGCCCTTCATTTTACCGGGGAATAAATTCCGAAGTTACAAGAAAATTTTGAAAATGTACATTACGTGCAACATGTACAGTTGTTAAGAACTGGTCTAAGAGGGTGTGGACAGATTTCAGGCTAGTTTCAGCATCTACAGTACTTATAGCCTACCTTAATTATACCTATACCACACGTTTCCAAGCACATAAAAAGCACCCGTACACTTTAAGTCTTTTTTTTTCTTGGTTAGTTCTGGGCCCCTTGATTTCTCATTTGGCCCCTAGATTCCATGGACAAGGGGCCTGGCTGGCCCCCAAAAGTTGAAGGCTTATTTCGACCCCTGTATACTCATTGTAA
The DNA here is from genome assembly GCA_029531755.1 of Holothuria leucospilota. Classification (NCBI taxonomy): domain Eukaryota; kingdom Metazoa; phylum Echinodermata; class Holothuroidea; order Aspidochirotida; family Holothuriidae; genus Holothuria; species Holothuria leucospilota. The sequence continues at coordinate 24,790,246 of CM055966.1, forward strand.
ATTGAGGTGACTACATTTTCCCTTTAAAATATATGAAGTTAACATACAGTAGAATGGTAATAAATACTTATATTAAGGTGCCATAATGGTGTACATACAGGGTATACCCTCATGCAAGTTTGGAGAAACCAGCTGTAGAATTACTTACCTACAGTAAAGACAAAATGATTGGTACGGTAATCTTAGTTTGCCAGCAATATCATTGAATATGCATTATGATTGCAGCACAAAGTGGCCACTAGATTTATCAAAATAGTTAAATAGGAGCTACTGTATTAGTAAACAAGCATTTCAAGTAGTGAAGCACTATTGAAATTTAATCAAAACCTTGAGTAAATTTGTATTTTGGTTACAGTGGACTTAGCACTTTTTTTGTTGAAACTCTTCTGTTGTACATAGAGCTATACAGCCTTATTGAGGCTTTATTTTTCATGACCTCTGGTGACATTGACTTATTTGGATGTTAGACTAATGTTCAGTGAATTTAAGTGTAAACCAGAGTGTGTATACAATAATTGCTCCAAGACCTTGCTCTTAGGACCACTGTTGTGTGAAAAGTGAAGAATAAATCCCCTCTTAATGTGGTGTACATTATAACCAGTGGGCTTTCTAAAAAGTTGGGGTTAGGGTGTGGAGTGAAAATGAAGCGGTGGGAAGGGAGAGGGTGAAAGTAAAGGATCCTTGGTTTTTATACAGGTCTACTCAACAACTTTGCTGTACAAGAAATTAATTAGGGAAGACAAAGGCCAAAAAGGGACAACAAGAAACCCCACACTACCACTTTTAGTGGTCTTACTGAAGTAAATGGAATACAACCCATGTCCAGTACACATCTCAGAGTTTCCCCTGGCGTTCCTTTCGTGAGGTGGCCACCTCACAGTTTTTGGCCACCACCTCACAGAAATTTGCTATACTTGCCACCTGTCCTGTACTAGCTATGGAAGTATTGATAGTTTTCGCTCACTGATGGTGCCAAATTGGCACCATATTACCCCCATGGACTCATACCACCCCACACTCTCTAAAACCCAGGGGAAACCCTGTATCTTGTGTTTTTTTAATGCTGCTTCAGCAGAGTCAGCATTGAGGATTTTGTTTTGCATGGCAAAACTGCTATGCATTTTTTATGTTGTATAGCAATTAACGTTTTTTTTTCAATTTTTGTATCGCTACTGTGCTCATTTGCATTGCAAAACTGCGTACTGTGCTCATTTGCATTGCAAAACTGCAATGCGATATGGCTATTGCAGACCCTGTGCTTCAGTGTCTTGCAAATCTCTTATGTAAGTTATTGTGATCATGTGATGCATTCCAATGTAGCTTCAAAAAAGTTTGCTGTCTTTTAATTACATGGGTAGAAATAAAAATGGACAGCTGGGAGGGTCCTTCCTGCAAAATTAGGACACGTGGAGGGAAATTTTGGCAGTTTAGTGGGGAAATCATGTGTTTGTACATGAAAATATGGAAGGAATTTTAGACTCTCTTCCCAAGAAATAATTATTTTTTACAGCCCTGTTTATTCAGTAATCTAAAAGTGCTCTGACACCCCTTAAAATCATTGGCCATGTGTTGAAAGTGATTGTCATGACAATGATAATTCAGTAACTTCTTTGCCAAATCATATGGTATGAATACTTCCAGAATAACAATATTTTGTTCTGGAAAAATGCAGGATAAAAATTGCTTTGAGATTTCAGTTTATCACTTGAAGGGGACACCATGTCTGACAGTTCTCATATTTGTATGATTGCCTTCATATACAGGGTAGTGAAAGAACCCTAATATTGTTTTTTGGTGGAGGTCAAAGGTCATCTGAGATCATTGGAGGTCAAAGTGAACACCATATTAACATAATGTCTCTGGAAGTATGGATACTTTTCATACTAATAATGTGCAGTTTACTGCTGAGGAGAACCTACTGTATGGCTTATGACAGAGGTCAACCTTCCATCTGACTGAGCTCACTGGAGCATTAAATTCTGAAAATCATGTTAACCCAATACCTCAAGATAGGAAGTATAGATACTTTTCACTCTAAGTGAAAGGTCATATGGGGTCACTAGAGCCTAAAGGTCAAATAGGAAAACTTGTAAAACTATGTTAGGAAGCATAGATACTTTTTGCCCATGGTATAAGGATTCATTATACTGATTGTAAGAATCCTGCAGTTATTGTTGCGGATCAGAGGTCATCTGAGGTCATTAGAGATAAAACTCTGTATGTAAGTACCGACTGCAGTGGCCAAGTGGTTAGAGCATCCAACTTGCAGCCGGAAGGTCTAGGGTTCAAATCCTGGCTGGGTCATACCAAAGACTTGAAAAATGGAACCTGCTGCCATTGTGCTTGGTGCTCAGCATAGCAATGGAGTAGGGAAAACAAGCCAGTGAGCCACAACTGGAAAAAAGGCCATGGCCAGCATGACTTAAATAGTTGGTTAGAAACTGAGCTGTAAAACCTCATCCAACTCTAACTCTTATTCATCATATAAACTTCTTTTACTTGGCATGTGGATGCAGTGACACATTAATCTAAATAGTGGTCCACTCCAGAACAGGTCTATTGTTGGAGCTACTTCATGAGAAAAAAGCTGAAGTCTAGAATAATTAATTTATGGAAACTTTGAAGCCATGTTGCCTTCTGCCAGTTTTGAGGAAAACATTTGATTTTTTTCTTGTTAGTAGCATTCTCCTTTGTACTTCTAGACATATGAAATTAACAAAATGGTGTCCCTTATCTTCATACAGATTTTTATGTTTCCATCTCTCAGGTACCTTTGTGGAAAGGTCACTGAATGACAAACTAAACAAACAAAAGATTCATTAGTTTTGACATATATGCCATAATTTCTGGGCAGGAAATTTCCATGAAATCTGTTTTAGAATTATCATTATTATCAAAACCTCAATGTCGTCTCAGTTATTAATGGTGGCAATATAAATTTGATATCACCCAATGAATGCAACATTCAAAGACAGTTTTGTAGATATTTACGGGCATTTTTAGTAAAATTTCTATTCTTCCTTTCAGCAGATATTGAAGACCTCAGACAGCCTTATTTGTGGTGGCTTTCACCTGTTTTTAGTCAGAAAAGATACCTGATATAATTCCAGAAAAAAAGATGGCATGTGGAGACTGTGTTGCTGACAATGATGGAGAAGACGTAAGTGTAAACAGAATTACATTACTGAATAGCTACAGTATGCATGATGGGAATGATTGCTATACCAATGAAAGACGTTTTTTTTAGTGCTCTAACGTTTTACTATTAGCACATAATCTTTGTATTATGGACACGATTGTCAACATCAGTGATGGGGTGAAGTGATTTTCTTTGAAGAAAAGGTCATCTTACTCAGTAAATATATAAAAGTTAGAGTGAAAGGGATAAAAACTTTGTGACATTGGTCTCTGACACAGCCAAGTTCCTGGCTTGCATTATGATACTGTAGTGTAGAACTCACATATTCAGTTATGTTTGTTTAGACAGAGAAGTGTTGGCATTGGCCAATGGTCAGTTAAAGAAACAGATGATGTTTATATTCTGCACGGTGGGTGTCATCGTGTCGTCCAGAGTTTGTGTAAATTTGTATTCGTAATTAATGTGAAAATAAATATATGTGGTAGAGACCCCGAAATTGGCGCACACCCAAAATTGGCGCACCTTCAAAAATTACTAGCTGTCACTGTAGCAACGTTACTGTAGCAAGCCTAACGTTTTTGAACATATCAGGTATTTTGTTTTTCACGATAATGAATCCATTTCAGGTACATGCATACCTTAATATGATTATTTTTCAAGCATTTTATAACTGCATCCCACACTTGGGTGTAATTTTAATATCTAGAAATAATACTCTCTGACAACAACAAAAATGACCTCGCCCTGGTGTGCACTGTCCCAAAGTACTTCTTCATCTGACGTATTTATGCCTGCACTGTGTGCTGAGTGTATAACCTAGGTTATAAGGTTATTATACTCTGTTTGTAACTTGACCAAATTTCCCATCTTTCTTAGGCAGGTTAGGTCTGCAAGTTAATACAAGTTTTGCATGATACTGTCTGTGAGGCAACTAAGCGCCTGCTCCGCGAAGCGGACACTGTTGCTCAGCACCTGTACTACATGGACTACGTAATACAGCTTGCTACGTAGGCATCTGTACGTAACTGTACAAAGTCAATGAAAATTGTTGCACACTACACATATGGAAAATGCGCCACTTTCGGGTGTTGTTAAGACTGACATCGAAGAAAATTTCGAGTCAAATCAAGCTTTCTTTTACTAATTTCTGGATGGGAGTAGGAAAAGTGTGGGTAGCAATGCATCGGTAAGTTACTACACATTTGCAAAAGGCAAACAGGAGAGTGTTTGGATTTATTTTATTCTAAATATCGGCTTGGAAATGCTTGGGTGCGTCAATTTCGGGGCAACCATGCTATACTGTACGTGCATGGATTATATTCCTTTGACCTTACAACCAATTAATTAGATCTGCATTAACATGTACCTTGTATATTATCACATGGTGTGCCATTCTTCAAGAATTACATACAAAGTACAATTTTCACCTCTTACATCTCAACTGCTGTGAACTTTGAGGTGTAGAACAATAGAAGGAAACAATACTAGTTCTCAAAAAATCTATTGGATACCTGTTAAAGTCTACTATATATACAGATCAGTACAAGGACAGGCATGTTTAAGTACAGTACAGATGAGGCAGATGCAAATATAAGTACAGGAGAGTGTATAAGTACAAGGGAGTGTAAATACAGTACAAGCACAGGGTATGACAAGTACTGGCTACTACAAGTACAGATCAGTACATGTATGTACGCAAGTTCAAGTACAGATAAGTACAGGCACAGGCAAGTACAACTACAGGGGAGTGTAAACACAGATAAGGACAAGCACAGGGTATTACAAGTACTGGCCACTACAAGTACAGATCAGTACATGTACAGGCAAGTTCAAGTACAGATGAGGCCCATGCAAATATGAGCACAAGAGAGTGTAAATACTGGTAGGTTCAACCATACTGTAGGATATTACTATAGTGCAGGCCACTACAGGTACAGGTGAGTACGTGTACAGGCAAGCTCAAACACAGACGAGTACAGGCACATGTGTGTACAAGTATCTATAGGCAAGTATGAATGCAGGAAGATACCGTATGCCAAAGCACAGGTCCAAGTATGCACTTACCACAAGTCTGGCTACAACACATGTTTTGAATCACCAGCTTTAATAATATTGTAGGAGTTTACTTTGTCCAGAAAAAGTAGAGACTTGTTAATCTATCAGCCTAATCAGTGCTGGTATTTGGTTAAAACAACACTGATATCAGTATGTATGCCTGTTAGATTGCCCAAAATATTACAGATCTAGAGACAGTCTTATGGCATCATTGACAGGTTAGCTGTACTTGAAATAAATTCCTATAAGGTAACTTTATATGTTAATCAAACACTTAGGCCTACATTACATACTTACGTTAGTAAATAGTCACTCCACTTTCTGTAAACAATCTATTTGCATAAAGCTGCAGCTTGAATGTAAAAGTTGGTCTGCTTTATTCATTCTCAATGCTGTAAAAATCACAACAGACTGCCATTAAGTACAGAGCTATGTGCAGTGTGTATACAATATTTTTAATTGTGGTTTCCAGTTACCAACCTGTTTTTATGGATTGCTAGTTAGTAATTTTATACAAAGTGACTGGTATTTTGGAAGCAAGTATAGATCCCTCAAGTAGATAATTTGGAGGGCTCTTCAGAAAGCTGTGCTGTGTGGTGGTTTGCCAAAGGCTGCGCTATACGTGGCATAGCTGTAGATGAGGGTCAATTAAAGGATTTAACAAAAATGGGTGCTTCAGAAAGGACAAAATTGGTGAGTTTGACATGAAATTTGTCATGTAACTTATTGAGATAACTAATGTATGGTATTTTATACACATACTGTAGTAACCAGCTTATAGAATGAAGAAGTTTTTCATTCCTCTTGAACCCTTGGCTCTGTAGAATTTTATTGAAAGGAAACTCAAAGTATTAGTATTTAAACTGTAAAACATTGTGTTGCGTGTCCAATTTGACAGCTATACTGTGGTATGTCTATTATACTATAGGAAGCTTACGTATATACTGTACAGTAGTGGTATGATACATACATACTTCTTTATCAACAGTAGCAGAATATACACTGTAGCAGTTTCATCTAAGTATTGTGCAGGGAATTATCAGGAACTGTATCACATCTCATTGTGCTTCTCAAGCTGGTCAAATTGCTATTCAAACTATGCAAATACTGTATGAAGTTAGGATTTAACGACACACCAACACAAATGTGTTATATAGTGTCAACAAGTCAAAAAAGTTTTAAGTACGGTTTCAATTACGGTTAAGTTCAAGTTTGGTTTCAAATACAGTTCAAACACAGTGCAAGTCCTCCCCTCTTGTCGCCTCTTACGACAGGTGGGAAATACTGTGGGCATATTCTACAACCCCCAGCCCACAGGGAGCAATACTGTATGAATAATACTGTATGAATAGCAGGGTTTTGTATGCATTCCACTGGTTTTACAGTATGTTTAAAAGCACAAGTAGTGTCAAAACATTGTATAATATTTTAGCAAAGTATTTTTCCCTGCTAGAGGTTCAGTTGAGAGAACTTGACTTTGAGAATGCTGTAGCTTGAATAAGTTCTACCTATAAATCAAAGAGATCATTTTTAAAATTCAGAGCTTATTACTATTACATGCATCTGGTCCACTCTATAGTACGGTATAACATATTACCTTCCTTGCATTTCTAGTGGTGTCCTGCTATTTCATTGTGATCTTTAAAGCCTGGTGATTTTAATTGTTCTGATTGTGTATTCTTTGTGCTCTAATTAATAGAGAGATAACTTTTCTGTGATATGTATATAGAGAAAAAGCACAGAATTTGGAAGTAGAAAACAAGTCACAGAAATTGTGAGTAGAGCACTGAATTCATGGCCATCATGAGTTCAAAATTTAGTGAACCTGACTGTTCTTAGTTTAACAAATGGCAAAAAAAAAAAAAAAATGATTTTTAGACGAAACAGGAAAACAAGAAACATTGAATCACATAGTAAAATAGACATTTAACAAAATAGGAAAACAAAAACACAAGACTTACAAAAAGGAATTTTCATATTAACAAATTGAAAAATTATGGCTTTACGAAAGAGAATTACCTGTACATTTTTTCAAGTGTGGAAGTGTAGCAGTCTTGGGGCTCAGGAAACTGAATCATGGTAGTGAAAAGTCTTGATTTTCCAAGCTCAGTGAGTGGAAAAGGAGGAAGAAGTTTCCAAATTTATTCTTGAAAAGGGTAAAATTTACCAGTACAGAAAATCGTTGACTGTGGGATGAAATTCTGATTCTGAGTGCTTCAAAATCTGGATATGGATAACAATTTGGTCTTAGGTCATACTGCATTGCTTGTCACTTTCTCTTGCAAATTACATTGACTGTCAGTCCTATTATTCTTTTTGTTTTAACAGTCATTAATGCAGAGTAAGAGTATCTGTGCTATTCATAATTTCTTTTCCAGTTTTCAGTTTGATGCTCTTTATTTCACTCAGTGCTCAAAAATACTGATGAAACAGTTACAGCATTTCTGACAATAATAAGTAATACAGTATTCATATATTGAAAGATTGTTTGAGAATGTGAAAAATGTGAATAATGAGGAATAATGGGTTCATCACTTCAGACAGTTCTTGTATATTGTTGTCATTACCCATTTTCAAAAGAAGGAAGTCAGAAAAGGTAAGAAGAAGTTAAAATTGATCTTTTCAAAACAAATTTTTGTTGAAAGTGACAGAATTGTTTAATATTCAAATCTAATGAACCTTAAAATTAAATTTTTCCACTCAGTTCAAACAAACAGGATCAATGGTAATCCAAGAAGATTTTGTTGGCTTTGAAAAATATTAGTTTGCAGTAAACCGTATGTCTTATCTACATGTGGAGAGGGGAGATGAAGTCAGGGTTTGCTAGGCTTTGATCTTCCATTCTACAATCCTGGCCAAAATTATGTGGGACAAATCCCCCACGCCCCACCTCAATGTTAGTTTTGAAGGAGAATTAAAGTTGAGTGCTGAAAAAAAGAGTGCGCTTTTTGTTTTCTCAACATTGAACAAGGGGTGGAGGGGAAGGTCTGGAAGTGTCCCAACAATTTTGTCCAGGATTGTAGGTACTGTATTAACTTAGGTACTGTAACTTACAGAATATAAACGTGCAGTTGGAAATTGTGGCTTGGAATCTTTTTGAAACTCAACGTAAGTTCTGCAAAGATTTATAACACTGTAGCATCTTGCATAACTGGCAACCTTGCATAATTTCTGAAATGCCTACAGTGGTTGCCAGTTACGGTGTTGACAACTAAAGTGAAATTCATGAAACCTTGCTAAGAATCTTGCCAACTATTTGCTAACTCGGAAGTTACAGGTATCTACTGCCGACTAGTTGCTACCTCGGAGAGTTGTTGCTAGAATGTTTGAAATTTTGATGTTTTGTGGTTGAAACTCACGGTAATTCATGGTAATGACTGTGATGACAATAATGGATACAATTTGTGAATAGTGTTGCTTTGCTCTATGTTCATCACTAGTACTATGAAAATCTGCACACACCATGATTCTCCTGGCCATGTGATCATGTCACAAGTCAGTGAAACAATCGTTTAGCTTCCAACTAGTGATAAAGAGTCACCCAAGGCCATTGCTTACGTAACAGACAAGTCTTGCTTTTGACACTAGGTTCTCAGTGGGGTGGCCCATTGGCCAATTGCTTCCTGTTGACATCCAGTAGTGTGGCCAACAGAATATTTAGGGCAGTAAAAAATTCTCCTACTAAATTTACTTCCAGCCCTTAAAATTTAAGAAAAACACCCTTATTATGCAAGTCCTGGACTATGCTACAGTAGCCTGGCCTGAGTTAAATTGCTCAAGGCCATAATCACACACTACTGTTTGTGAGATGTCTGGCAAACTGACAAATGGTATGTTTCACAGTAATGGGGTCCATTAACTCCCACAAGGCACCAAAATTTAGAAAATGTGCTTTGTCAGAACTTTTGGGCTGATGATAATCTTTAATGTGTCCAGTACAAAAATCTACATCCTTCAAGATAGCTAAGTTGACTTTTGTTATTTTTTTAGGCACAATGTTTCTTTTGTAACTTTGGACAAAGAAGGAGTTGCTGATTTAACTTGTGGACGGACAAAATTTAAAATCATCCCATGAATGTTTGAAATTTCCAAATTATTTTTCATGACAGTTCCTAAATTTGCAATAATCACATTCATACTTTGCAAACAGACTGCATAAAAAGTGTGAAAATAAAAAGCAACCCACTTTCAGATTAGTAAAATTTGTGAAACATATAGGTGCTGCCAATGTAACTCTTGGACGGACAAAAAAATCACGAAATATGTTTGGATGAATAATATTATTTTGCTGTTGTATGCACTAATACAAGTTTGAAAAGGCATAATTTCTGCAGGACTACACTCATGCTGTACAGTACTTTAACTTCACTTTTGTTCATTGCTGGTTTTCACTTGCCAAAGTACCAAAATATTACTACTTCATGTGTTGCAGTAATATAATGTAGAGTTACATTAGCAGCATCATGTCTACCTTTATTACTCTATTTCATGCTTAAAGGGAAAAACATATCCATACCTTCATTTCTATATCAGATAAGTGTCATTTGTGAAACATATTAGGATGATACAAATGATAAAAATATATGATGTATGCCTCAGTATTGATGATAATTCAATATAGACGAAAAATGCAGCACTGTTGTTGCTAATGTAACTTGTTCTTCCAAAACTGATAGTCTTATGTATAATATTTGGACATGAATGGCAATTAGTTTTTTGTTGATTTGGCAATGTATATGACCTAAACATTATTCCCAAAGCAATAAAAAAAGGTCTAAAATATTTCATGTTGAGTTGAGTTGAGTTGAGTTGAGTTTATTTCCACATAATGCAATCTGTACAAAATGAAACAATAACTTGAACATGGAGGTGGGGGAGGACTGAAAAAGCAGATAGCTTGTACAAGCAGTCCCCCCTTTGACAAAGTAAAGTGAACACAAGATGAATCGAGACAAAGTAACAAAAAACAACAAACAGACAACCCAGAAAACATAAAAATTCTAAAGATAATAAGGAATTTACAAGAGGTAGTTATAAAGTAGACGATTTTTGAGTCTGTTCTTAAAAGAGGAAATGTTGTTCATATTTTTACTGTTATCATCTAAACTATTCCAAAGGGTAATACCACTGTTTGTAAATAATCTGTGGGATACTGCATTTGACGAAAGATAAATACGAAAGCAGTGAGAAGACCTAGTATTGTATGAATGATACTCACGATTATAAGAGAAATAAGTGCCAAAATTAGAGGGTAAAAGTCCTTTTACATACTTAAACATGAAGACAGAAACTTGGTATTTGTAAATGTCAAAAACGTTCAGAATTCTTTGTGTAAAGAACAGGCATTTTGAGGGAGCATAATAATCAGAGTTGGTAATTATTCGAACTACCCTTTTTTGAAGCAAGTAAGATTTAAGTAAGATGGATAAGTGTTCCCCCAAATTAGATTACAATAAGATAGATGGGAATGAATAAGTGAATCATACAGACATTGAATAGTGTAGGAAGGAATGAAGGAGCTGATTTTAAACAGGATTCCAATTACTCTAGATATTTTGGAACAAAGTGCATCAATATGGTGTTTCCAGGTAAGGCTTGGATCAATATGAATGCAGAGGAATTTGACTTTATTAACAAAGGCAACTTTAGTTCCATCAATAAATATGTCAACACTGCCTATTTGGTGCTGAGGAGGGTGAAAAATCATGCAATTGGTTTTGGAAATGTTCAGGGATAATTTGTTGATTTTAAACCATAAGGAAACTAGTTCGAGTTCGCTATTTATTACCCGGGCCCCAGTTGTTAGATCTTTATGCTTGTAAAGAATACTAGTGTCGTCGGCAAATAAGGCAAGATGGAGCAAGGAAGAGCAGTTACATAAATCATTTATATAAATAAGAAATAACAGAGGCCCTAGGATGGAACCTTGGGGTACGCCACAAGTGATATTACTTATACTAGAAGACTTATTGTTTATGCGGACAATTTGTTTCCTGTTAGACAAGTAACTGTGAAACCAGTCAAAGGCAATTCCATGAACACCATAGTGATCTAATTTACGTAATAAAATATAGTGATTTACGGTATCAAAAGCTTTGGATAGATCTAGAAAAACGCCGATACTAATCTCTTTATTATTAAATCCATCGGTGATATACTTAACGATGTCAGCAGCCGCCATATACGTTGAAACATTTTTACGAAAACCAAATTGATTAGAATGAATAATATTATGCTTTTCCAAAAAACTTAACAGCCTATCATAAATTATACATTCTAGGACCTTAGAGATAGCAGGTAGAATTGAAATAGGTCTAAAGTTGGAGAGAAGCGATGAATTACCGGCTTTAAATACAGGAATAACTCTAGCTTCTTTCAATCGAGCGGGTACTATGCCGGTGGACAAAGAAAGATTGCAGATAAATGTAAGTGGTAAAACCAAATTGGGGCAGGTAGCTTTGAGTACTTTAGAAGAAATGCCATCCGTTCCTGTGGAGGAGCTATTCTTTAGATCACTTATAATACGAGCTACTTCGTGGCAAGTGGTGGGGGAAATATACATTGAGTTCAGAATAGGGCTTCTAAGAAATCTGGACAAAGGCTTGTCAACGAGTGGAATGCTATTTGCTAAAGTGTTACCAATACTGGAGAAGTAATCATTGAAGCAGTCAGCAACTTCTACGTCATCAGTAATCTCAACACGATCTTTTAAAATTTTGAATTCTTCACCACTAGAAACTTTACTTTTACCAATTATCTCATTCAAGGTTTTCCAAGTTTCATTCAAGTTGTGCCTATTATCATCAAACAGTTTTGTATAGTATGATTTTTTACAGTATCTAATAATAAGAGTTAGTTTATTCTTATAAGTTGTGAACTTAAGCTTGTTCAAAAGAGTGCGATTCTCGAGAAAACACTTGTAAAGTTTATTCTTCGTAGAAATAGACTTAACAATCCCGGAAGTGATCCAAGGTTTACTAGCATTACGTTTTTTGTTTTTAAATCTCACAACAGGGCAGGTTTTATCATATAATGCATTGATGATATCAATAAAATAGTTACAAGCTTCATTCACACTTGACATGTTATACAAATGCTGTCAATCATAGTCTGTCAACTCCCTGATAAAAGCATCGTAATTGTCTTTGGAAGTATTCCTTTTAAAAGTATAACCCATTCTGTACTTACGAGAATTATTATGAAGAGATTTAGCAAGGCTAAAAATGGGTAAATGATCACTGATATCAGACACAAGAATCCCTGACCTGGTGAATAAAGAAAAGTCATTGCAGAAAATGTTATCGATTAAGGTAGAGGTGGACTCAGTATTCTAGTGGGCTTAGTGATAAGAGGGGTGAACGAATTGGAGATCATAGTATCCAGAAATGCAGACACATGCATGTTAGAATCATACAAGATCAACATTAAAGTCACCCAAGAGAATACTTGGTTTTTTACTTCGATTAAGAACATTCACTAAAGCTGTAATCTCATCGACAAAAGCTACTAGGTTACTGTCAGGTGGTCTATAAATAACGCCAACGATAATGTTACGATTTAAGTTGACAGTCTCAATAAATAAGGACTCGCATGTGTTTGACTGGTTGCTTAAGTCATCCCTTTCCTTAAAGTGAACGTGTTTGTGTAAATACAACCCTACCCCTCCACCTTTCTGCTTGGTTCTATTGGAGTTTAAAAATGTGCAACATGTTAACAGGGGTGTTGCTATTAATCCAAGTTTCAGTAATACCGACTATAGGGAAACTAGAGTGAAGGGAGTTGCTAATTAAGTGAGATACCTAATCGATGTTCTTCCACAGGCTACAAGCATTTATATGTAACACAGATAATGAGGACAAGTCCTGTTTTAATGAGTCAGAAAGAGTATCAATATCAAAATACATGCAAGTTTCAGAACTACCGTCATAATTATAATTCATATCAGGAGTAGTAGAGTTGTCAATAAAATTATTAGCAAAAACATTGTTTAGCCTGGGTACGTCATATAGCGGGTTGCTTGAAGAAAACATAAATAAGAATTATACAAAACAACAACAGATACACAAAAATGATAAACTATTGTACAATAAATACTAATTCACAACAAGACACCCACAAAAAAATAAACATACCCAACAGGTAAATGAGAAGAAATAAATTAATGAACGCTGGGAGAGAGAGAATCGAATGATCAAGCGTCGGGCCCATGTTCTGACCACTTTTCAGCTGCGAATTATGAATCAAACCGTACCTTTTGGTCACATCATTCGCTGGAAGTTTGCTCGATGTAAAGTTCTCCATTGACAAAGAGCTGGCCATTTCTGAAACGGGGGCGTTTACCTTCTTTGAAGGCTTTGTCCATTACTGGTCGCAATCGAGCTTTGGTCTTGAAGTCCTCCTGCGTTAAATCTTCAGTTATGAAAAAAGCGGTGTTGGCTAGGGATCGACGAGCAGAGGCCAAGACTTCCTGCCTTTGTGGATGATACAGAAGTTTGGCGATAATATGACGGGGTCTATTAGAGCGTCGTTGACCAACTCGGTGTGCATTCTCGATAATGATATTATCCAATTTAAGATGATTTCGAAGGATGTTTTGAACTTCAGCAATAGGGTTTTCATCTTGCTTTTCAGCAATCCCTCCAAACCGTAGGTTATAACTCCTGGAGTATCTTTCAGCTGAGCCTCAGAAACCGATCGGAACTTCTCATGGCAATATTTTTTGAGATCGCCATGTAATTTGTCAAGTTCTTGGAATTTTATGTCTAGTCTCTGAGTTTCCTCAGTAAACTTACGTTGTTCAGCTTTTAGGTCTTCCACAGCTGTACTAAGAAACCCTGCACTCTTTTCCAGGCCTTTTTGAGTTGCTTCCAAAGTAGCTATTCTTCCTAGCATTGTTCTTGGTTAAGTAGCATGGAGTCCACTTTGTCATTTAGTCTCTGAAAAGCTAATTCCATTTAGGTACGTAGATCCTGCAAAGCACTATCTGGACTGCTAAGTGAATCTGTATTGGATCGAAGCCGTAATGTTGGCGGGGTGTAGGCTGAAGTAGCCTTTACCTTCGAGACTTGCGGAGATTTTCTTGGTGCTTCTTTCGATACTTTTTTGTCCCCCATTCTATGTTAAAATCACACCAATGCAATGACAACTATGAGATGAACACACTTGTTGAGATTGATAGGTCACAATCACGCAGACACTGTTGAAATTCTGAACTTTTTGAGAGCCGATGTGAGACGAGACTACACAGTTAGAGCGCCATCAAACTTGTGCAACTAGTTGTACTAAAAATGTGCAAAAATGTTGTACAAAAATGTGCAACTACTGCAAAATTCTTTGTTGCTAATTGTAACTTGTTGCTAACATAACTACTACGTAAGGGACGGACATCACTAAAAGTTAAATTTTATAGCCAAGGTAAAGAATGAAGCTGTTTAATCTCTGCCAAGTTACTATACTGCAGGTAAGATGTGCGACTGAGTGATATGAAGATATGCAAATGAATTACTATATCTGGAGAATAATGGATAACATTAATTGATGCTAATGTACAGTAACACTCAAATTGGACAGACATTACATTAGCAACATTTGATCTAGCTTACTTTAGTGAACAATTTAATAGCATTTGAGATCTGTAGGTTGGTATTGAATATTTTACAACACAACCAAACATGAGTAATCATTATAGATCACCACATGCAGGAATTATTCCAACTTGTAATTTTTCTGTTTGTGGACTGGCACTTATGCCAAAAATGAGCACTCAAATTCAGATAGCCAGTACAGACTATAAAATTATTAGGCTGATGAATGGTATTATTGTATTCATTACATGTCCAAATTAATAAAAATGATGAATAAGCTCAACAAATTTTCGTTTGTTAATTCCTTGATTATAAAACATTGATATAAGTTATTGGGAGTATTGTTCGTCCCCATTTGTCACGTTTTGGTTGCATTTACCCCCACAATTTCATAATCTTGAATGGAAATAAGAAATACTTATTTTTCCCATTATGAAGCATGGTGTTGATCAGCATAATATGTTTGCCAATGTAGCTCTTTCCTTCAAATACATTTCATTTGGTACTTATTTTCTTATCCACGTTTGGACCCCATTACTGTGAAACATGACAAATGTGTAAAGACATCATTAACCAATGACAGTGATGCTATTGCTTGAATTCATGTCAAAGTTTAGTTTCCAATTGCATTTAGAGATATGGGGATATTCCTAAGTATGTTTGAGGTGATGCAGTAGCCCTTCATATTGAGTGGTATTTCACTTTTAAAGGCAAGCTTATTAAACACATTCTGTCAATATCAATAATTGATCCATGGTAATTGATATAGGCTTTATCAGGGACCAGGTGGCTATCTTGAAGAGTGCGACAAAGTATTTTGTTCAGCTGATTTGAAAAAAAAAAACAGTGTCAGCACTCACAGGTGTCGGAGACAAAAGTCGTTTCTCTTTATGCCTACACACAGTACATCACTACAGTTAATGCACAGTTAGACTAATGGGCAACAACTGAAATACTGTAAGGCTCATTGATGTTAAGTACAATATCTGTGGGCTCTGTGAAGGGAACCTTTGACTATTATTGCTGGCAGGTTTGGGGATGGTGGGACCCTGAATGGCAGAAGCCCCTAGTCACAGGCTGCTACAGTAGTAGGCATGTTAAATTATGGACCTAATAGTTTCTCAGTGTACCTAATTGTTTCTCAGTGTACCTAATAGTTTCTCAGTGTATTATCTTGTAGTCCCATCAAGGTACCTGACTGAATCTCAGAATTAGAAAGAATGTGTGAATTTGCTTAAAGTTGAATGTGGATATTACAGTAAGATGATATCACGACACTGCTCAGTACCCCTGTATGTTCACCTCTCTGTATATAGGACCTCTGTGCACCAGAAAGTGAGCTTTGAAGGTTGTGAACCAGCTACAGTAAGGAAGTGGTTTAAATGCAGTTTACAAGTTGTTGGTAGGACTGGTTATTAATAGATGTAATTTCAAGGAGAAATTCATCCTGTTTCTATGTTCTTAGTTGAAAACATAAAGCCTGTTATCTTGGTTTCAGAAGCCAGCATTCGGAGTTACAAGTGGTGTTCTGTAGTCCTCCATAATTACCATCAGTCGGCCTGTCTTGCTATTAGGCCTACTATAAAAGCTGAGCCTGTGCTATGTGTAGTAATGCGCACAGCAGGAGTGTTAGTTGTGAATTTGAGGGCCAGCATTTCAAACAAACTGATCACATTACTCAACAATGCCAGTAAAACTTTCATAGGAAGGAATGTACAACCAAAGACAAAAGGTATTATAAAGTCCAAACAATGGCAGGGGGTCAGCCTACTCATATGTCAAGAAGAAATAGAAGCTGTATTACATGTATATATTGTACTGTGTGCAGTTTGAATGAACACTTGGCAGGTCATTCAGATAAAGTCAGCTGTACAGTTATACAAGATAGGAACATTGGATTAAACTTCTCATCTTCAGCAGTTTTTAGCCCAGTTTTAAACATTTTTGAGGTTGGAGATATAGAAGATTTTTTTCTACGTTTGTGCGCTACATTGAAATGAAGTCTTTAATGCTTTTCTTGGCTGTGTCATGGTATAGGCTGCTCAGGGGACCTCAGTACAATCTGTAGGCCAGTGGTTGGAACTGTAAGAGTGCAGAGAGAGACACTTTATAGCTGCTTGGTATTTTTCCACATTGACATAGCATGTGTACATATCTCATGCCAAAATTCTGCTGGTATATACTACATTTAATGTTTTTTGCTTCATAGGCTTCAAAGTACAGTAAAGCTTTAGTCTGGTTCGTAGGTTTCATTCTGAGTTAATTGCGTCAACAATTTGTGTTTTATTCTATTTCCAGATGGTGGACGCTCCCCTGCGTCAGGGAGAAAAAAGAGGATGTACCGACTGCCTTTGCTGCATAGTGTTTCTGGCATTTTGGATTGGAATGGTAAGAATGGAAATGAGGTGTATGTTACACAGGGTTTACATGAAGCCTTGCAAACAATGAAAGTGATAGCACTTTAAATGGGTTCCTTTTTTTAGGTGTGAAAATTGCTAGTTTTGGTATTTCCAAAGATATTTGTGGAGAAAATTTGGAATTCATTTTGTAGAATAGTATCCAGAAATATGCTTGTTAGTTTTTTGTTGTCATCTTTGAAAGGCAAAAGTAATTACTCAAAGGGGCTTATTGAGTTTGTTCACAAAATTCATGATTGTTTTTTCACATGTATCTGTTGAGATTTACTCAAATCTTGATGGTAAATGGTCAAACTAAGAGATTCTGCACATCTGACACACAACTGAAATGGTAATGATAGGGTAATTAATGATTAAAATCATTTATTACAAATTCGTGACTGAGAAATTTTTTACCATTAGGTATTAATCATATTATGCAACCCCTGGCCACAAAAGTACAATTTCTCATTTACAGTAACTATAGGAAGTGATACATGAGTAATGAGGCTAATTACAAACATTGTCATGCAGTGCTTCATGCAGTGATTTCCTTCAAACTCATCACAAAATAATATCTACTCATTGAACTTCCTTTAACGTAGGCACTGTCAATATATCACATGCTTGTTTCTGAGAGGGCTTGCATTTGTTTCGTCAGCGAAGTGTTCTGGTGAAAAACGTAGTAGGTAAACATGCTTAATTTTGCAAGAGATATCCAGTTTAGTATCCTAATGTCTTTGGTCAATGATGATTGACCATTTATTGAAACAGGTCAGTTCTGTCACATTGTTTAAAACCAGGCTGTATTTAAGAGTCTTTCAGATTTGTTTGCATGATTATAAATAAAATATTTCTGCAGAACCTCCACTATCCCAAGTGTATCATAGATACTTAGTAATATAATAAATTGGGAGAAAGCGTTTGCCCCAAGTTTATTTTCAAAAATCTGCTATAACTTACAGATCTCCCCTTATTTCACATACAGGTATCTTTCATTATGTCTCTGTATGAAATCATTGAAGATTGAAAGTAAACCAAGGAGGTATTCTGCATGAATTTAGCAAATAAGCTACAAAAATATTGTCACATGATTGATAGGATCCATTCGTGAATTAGTATGATGGTACACAAATTCAAATTGGGGGACTGCATTTTCCCTTGAATGTAATAACAATAAATATTAGAAAGTTGGAAAGGCCGAGAAATTAGAACACTCTGACCAGACCTCACAAAGGGGGAGTTTGGGTGTAATAAAATCATCCTTATCATGGTCATTTCTTTGTTATAAGAAACCACTATCACTTCTAGAATAACACTTAATCCCAGGTCAGTGAGGCACTTGGAGGAGTTGATTAAATACAACGGATCTGACATGTCCTATCATTGCACAGTCAAATCTTTTGTGTAGGGTCTGCACAGGAAGTCTTTATTTACTTACAGATAGGACTGAGATGTCATAAGGTGTCAATCAACCATGTACACTGTGGGGGGGGGGGGGGGAGTTTAATTGAATTAGGTAACAGATACACAGTTAAAAGTTCCAAAAATAGGGGTCTGAACCTGTAAGCAGAAGAGCACGCACAGAGGTTTGTTCTCAACAGTGGGGGGGGGGGGTGTTGATGATCTTTCAAAAAATTTACTGTGCGAAAAACACAAAATTAATGGGGGAGTTCTTTGAAAGAGTGGGGGGTTGTAACCCCTCAACCCCCCTCTGTTTCTCCGCCCCTGCAGATGAGTTCCAAATGAACATTTAACTTAACCTTTTAAGGTATTACATGTGCTTTCGTCATAACGTTTGTATCCGTTGCCCTGTCCATCACTCATGCTACAAGTTAAGTCAGTACAGTAAACCTTCCCCTTGTCTTTCGTAGGTTATGATTGCAGGTTATTCATTGGCCTATGGCAATGTTCTGCGATTGGTGTATGGATACGACAGCTATGGTAATGTCTGCAGTCAGATGAATGAAAAGATCGAAAACGTGACCTTGTCTGGAATGGACATGACAGATAGACCGTAAGTTGACTTTAGTAACCTTGCCATTCATTAAGGGTGTGACCTAAGATAATGGTCAGGACAATTCACAGACAAGAAAGTCACAGAATATGAATGCCATACAGTATTATAATACTTTCAACTCAGTGGGCATTGTTATAAATCGACTTTAGAACAGTTTGTACTCTTGGACTTGGATGAAGCCTCCCCACAGAGATAAAGAGAGAAACTCCCTTTTCATGTATAAATTGAATGGATTACTAGCAATCATTCAAGAATCACTACGTGCATGACTGGCAAAGGGCGGGGGGGGGGGGGGGGGGGGAAGGGGGACAAAGTGTATGCCATTTCTTAACATATACCATGCATATCATGTATTGAGGAGATCTGAGTCTGACTCTGAGCTATAGTATAGGCCTATAGCATGTGTAGTCTGAATGTTAGGAGGGCTTGTGAGTGAATACACTAAAGATAGACATCCCTATTAGATCTTAGTTAAGTCTTAATTAAGCTTTCTAGACTGAGATGAAGTGTGGTGAGAATTAAACTTGTCCCTTGGAAGAGCTTCATGCACACACAAGCTGAAAGGATAGTGTTTTAAACACGGAATGTATGCAACAGAAGAAAAAGTAAAAGCTTTTAGGCAGAAAAAGAAGTGATGCTCATAAAATTGACTTTGTTTCTGTTGTTACGTGTATTTGCCATGTCATTTGTGAGTGTGTGTAGGTGTGTGTGTGGAGAGGGGGTTGCTAGGGCTTCAGCCTCTACCGTGAAACTTTCCATGCAGTATGCAGGCCCAAATTTTTTAGACCCTAGAGGCAAACCCTGCTGGCATCCCTGAAATTGCATGAAACAAAATGGAGAAAGAGGATGTCAGATCTGATTTTGTGAATTTCTTGATGTCAGAGAGATCAGAAACAAGTCCAAGCCCAGGGCCTAGGTTTTCCAGTGTTGGCCTGCAGGCCATTTGCATCCCATAACAAACTGAAGATCGAGTGGCCCATGGAAGATTCAAGGACCCTAAAATATTATAGAGAAAGCAAGCCACGATCCATGATCAGTCTGGTATATGGTCCTGGATTAGGAAAGTGGCTTCCTGACCATGTAACATTAAACTTTACCTATGTAGCTTTTCTGGCAATTACAATTGTTACAGAGTAAAACTCAACTAAAAGTGGCTCTCTGCTCAAAGCACTTGAAAACTTCTAGCACAGGGTTTAGAGTTTTAAAAATCTTACTGTTTATAGAAGGACAATGACCTTTTATGACATTACAATTGGAAATTGTACTAGGACTAAGTATCCATTTGGAATCTGAATTCTCCTGATTGTGAAAGCTTAAAAATTTGTTTGTGGAATTGTAAGCCATGTGTGAATTACTCGGTTGTGTCAACAATTGAAATCTTCCCACCAAAAGTGTCCGAAGACAAATTTATGTCATGAGTGCTTGTTGCTCATGTTTAATGGTTCTCTTTCTTTGATAGCCATGTTTTTTTCATGGATATTACCCAAGCATCAGCATCACTGGAGATCTGTGTTTCCAAGTGTCCTGATAAGAAACTTTTACTTTTGGAAGACATTGCTGCATACTCAGAAGAAAATGACGTGAAGCTGTGTAGATACGACATAGAAGTGGATGACTACACCAACCAGGAACAGGATCTTATGGGACCGTGCCCGGAATTGGTTTTGGACAGGTAATTCTTTTACTTCTTGTAAAATTTAAAGAAGAGGACGGATATCGCTTACATTTCTAAGGTACTGTTCTGTATTAACTTCTAATGAAATGAACGTCTGTAGTACTCCTGGTAATTGGTATCCTCTCCCAGGGACATTTCCGTTAGGTGGCTGAAGTTTGTACTGCTCCCACCATAAAAGATACTTCACAGGTACCCACGTAACCCTTGGGTGGAAAGAGACAGTTAAGATAGAGCATCTTTTCCAAGGATGTGACCAGGAGTGTGACAAACAATCCAAGGGTCACAAAACCTTAACCACTTGTCTTCATGCTATATGGTTTAAAGTGTACCTAAAGTCTAAAATTTCAAAAATGTATGTTACAAAGCTTGAAAACAGCATCCAGATGGTCCAACTCCCATCTTCACAGGACATTCCTAAGCCGAGATATAAAATGTTGAAGCTTATTCACTCAGTTTAAAATGATAGATTGCACAAAAATTTGTGATGTCATTCTTGTATTACTCAAATGACAGTCCTTGTTTTTCTTTCTTTGTTTTTTTTTTTTTTTTCCGAAAGCTACTGCCCCTTGTGCCAAACTGCGATCACTGTCTTACTGTTATAGGGTGATAGGCTATATAAGCCCTATCCCTACAGCATGCTATGCATGGGAATGGTAAATGTTCCAAGTTCACATAAACATCTTAACTTTAAAAGAAAACAAAAGCAGGTAATGTGAGTTGTACAAAAAGGGGCGTCACAAATTATTGCACAATCGACTATTTCAAATTAAGTGAATAAATTTCAACATTTTACATCTCAGCAGCGGAGTAAGCTATGAAAATTGGAGTTGGATGAATAGAATTCATTTTCCAACCTTTAAAATATATATTCTTGTAATTCTACACTTTAAGTCCACTTTAATAGATATATTAGGTCATAATTTTGGTAGCAGGTACCATGTCACTGCAGAAAAGCAAAGTTCAATGGCTAGTTGACTGGTCCATTGGAGGGAACTTCAGTCCAGTGGGTAACAGACTTCATCAGCTGGGCAAATGATTTTGATGGCAATCTGTGCCTGTTGCAATGAAAGCCATAGTACCAGGATATACTCCCACATACTTTGGGTGTGATTAGAACCCAGCCACTTGTAAAAGAGATTGGTACACAGCAGCATATATCTCTCTGTCACCACCTGCAAACAATGACAGATTGTATAAAATTATGATCTAATTTCTACATAGATACCTGTACATAACCTTAATTTCTGGACTTATAGCTTGTTCTGACACATAAATATACATAGTATACACATTTTAAAAGGGGGAGCTAAAGCTTGTTTTATTAGCTCAGGCTAGTTTATAAAACAGGTTCCTGGGCTCCTATTGTTTTGTTTTGCTAAGAGAAGATGTTATTTCATTTTCTAGTGTTGTGGCAGGGCTACCTGCTAAAAGCCATGTGGCCTTGACCTCTTTGGTCTTTGATAACCCTTATCTAGGTCCATTTGTGTATTGAGGATAGTATAAAGCAGACTTTTATCAGGTAAATGCTCATTGACTGATGTGGCATGTGTGGTTGTAGTGACCCCTGTAAAAATGGATATATTCTTGTCCTTCCATGGAGGCAAAGATTTTCAAAGTAATGCATTGCTCCTAATGTGAAATTTTGTACTTCTAGGCCTGCATGTGAAAAACAGGCTGAGGTGTAGTCAGTAACACTTACTGTACAACCAGAGACAAGCTACGTGTTCTCATGACATTGTAACTGCAATTTGAGTCTGTGCACTAGAACTCATAAAAGGTGTTTATTGGTACTCATACTTGCAACCACAGACACTACACTTACTCTTGATATTGTACTCACACTACAAGTCTGTGTACTAGTGCTCATCAAAAAGTGTACTCATACGTGCAGCCAGAGACACTACACATGTGCTCATACACATGAGGTACTCACACTACAAGTCTATGTACTAGTACTAATCAAAAAGTGTGCTCTTACCTGCAACCAGAGACACTACACATGTGCTCATACACATGAAGTACTCACACTACAAGACTGTGTACTAGTACTCATCAAAAAGTGTACTCATACCTGCAACCAAAGACACTACACATGTGCTCATACACATGAGGTACTCACACTACAAGTCTATGTACTAGTACTAATCAAAAAGTGTACTCATACCTGCAACCAGAGATACTACACATCTGCTCTTACACATGAAGTATTCACACTACAAGTCTGTGTACTAGTACTCATCAAAAAGTGTACTCATACCTGCAACCAGAGACACTACACATGTGCTCATACACATGAGGTACTCACACTACAAGTCCATGTACTAGTACTAATCAAAAAGTGTACTCATACTTTCAGTTAGAGACACTACACTTGAAATTCATCAAAAAGAAGTGTGCTCATACTTGCAATCAGAGACACTTAAACTCACACAGTAAGTCTGGTATGAGGGATATGAGATTCAGTGGTCATGGAAGGGGTGGGGTAGGGGAGGATTCTTTTCTGTTTTGTTTTAATTAACGAATAGAAAGCATGTAGATATTTGTAAGGTTATCAGTTTAAATCTTGTATGGTATTGTGTGCTCCGTGTGTAAGCCTACTTTGGTCTCTAAACTGATATACATCAGGGCCGGAAACAAACGAAGTCCATGTACCCCAGAGCCTTTGTGTTTTTGGCAATGAAAAATTGCCCTCTAAAATGGGATCCATTTCAAGGCCAACTTGACCTTTGATTCTTTCCTAACAAAATACAACCAAACATACACCAGATAGCACAAAATCTTCTGTGTGGCCTTGGTGCCCTTTGAGATACACTAAGATTTCCTAAAAGTTACTATGAGAATGGCCTTGCCCTCGATCATGTCTTATTTCCAGCTCTGCATATGTTGTTTGTAATTGAGATGCAAGTAAATCTCTAGATGTATAGTTTGTCATTGTCAAAGGTTAGTGGTCCATTCGTCGTCAGTAGAAATGTATGAAGCTGCTAGGGCGTCTATAAGCTGTGTCAAACTTCACAATGGCGATATTGTGGACATAGTATATTGGTATATATGTGAATACAATGCAGCATACACAAAAGACATGCATCTAATTGTGGAACCTTAATGCAGCCTGAAAAAGTTAGGAACTTTTATTTTCACCTTCTAGACCTGAAAAAGCCATACAAGTTTGGAAACAAATGACAGGGGTCATTAAAAAGTCATGGAATTCTGTAGACACTGTGTAACATTGTTACAAGTACCCTGTTGCAAAATACTGGTAATACTGTGAATGTCGGTAATGTCAGCTTTTCCTGATGAGAACTTTGGCTGAACTAGTGAAGAAGTAAATGTGCTATATAGGACCAAGTTTCTTGTAGGCCCTAGGATCAAGGTAGAAAGTGGGCCTAATGTACTATCATTAACAGAAACACCCTTCTCTAGATATTACATTGGAACTTTTCATGCCCTTGGTTCTTTTATGCAGTACCTTCACATCACCCAATTTTATGATATAATCATATTAGCAGTTTGCTAGTTGTGTATGTGATAAGAAAGGGCATTCCTGAAAACTTAATCCTCATTAAAGTTTTGAGAGAAAAGCACTGCCTTAATGTAGGTCTATCTTGCCCCCTGAAATTATCCTACCCCACCTCAGAAAAACACCTGGGCCACCCCTTTTACACCTTGTCAGGGTGGTATAGGCTGGAACCTTTGTCATTTCTGTTACAGCTAGAAGCTGTTAGTGAAAGAAATAAAGGCAATGGTTAAGGGAAAGAATAAAAAGTCCTATGACAGCTAGAAAATTTGTCTTTAATAATTATGCCTTACCTTTGTTTGCAGCTATTTCCTAAAGTTGATTCCTTGGACTGGGCTGTCATTACATGTTCAGATGCTGTGACACATTAATCTCAGTGCATAGTCAGGTAGCAGGTTATAAATTTAGTATGTAGTCATATTACTTAATATAGACCCAGTACCAATATCTGCACTTTGCACATGCAGTAGTACAGCCTATGCTGTCATTCACATAAATGGTAATAATCCTGACTATGAATTACTTTATTATTATCTTAATTATTATTGTGGATGGTTATTATTTATTTTTTATTATTACACATTTGGTACAAAAAAATAGTGAAGGTACCAGGTAAGTGGGTATAGACCAGAGATCTGAAACATGCACAGTGAAGTGAGTGCACCCCTTACCCTAGGTTAGGAAAACTTAATAAGTAGATAAATAATGTTCAGATAGTCTTTTACGAAAGCCCTTCACAGAAGGAATTTCCTGCAAATCCAAAGGAAGATCATTCTAAAAGTCTTGAAAAGTGAACAAAGGAGGATGTAAAGAAGGTCTGTGTTCTTGCAGTCTGATGAAGTAGTTTTTTCCTGGGACATGATTACTTAGTCTTATGAAATTTAATCAGGGTTGGCCGGTTTTTACTACTCAGTAAAAACCAGGTTTTTATTATTTTGTTACCGGAAGGTTTTTCCCACCCGTAAGTGGGGAAAAACTGGGAAAATTCTGAAATTATATAGACTTGTGGAAGAGCATAAAATCTACAAGAAGAAAATGACTGCTTAGGGTAGGGGGTAGGGTTAATCCAAAGTGCAGCCATGATGTATAATCTTGTGGGTTTGCTAATTAGAATATTGTAAATCAAACATAAACTGGATGCTCCCATCAACCAACTTATTTTCCATTCCAGTTATGCATAATTCTAGAATCTAGAGAACTGACAAGTATTAAACTGTTGGTGCCTTGGTAGTGGGCTATGCTTTATCATCTTATATATGTCACATCTTTAAGTTTTGTTACAAGGACAGTTCATCAGCCTAAATAGTGCAACACATCACAAAAACTTGGAAAAAGCAATCTAAATTCACCTCACTTGTCCAGCTCAAAGTGTTAAATCACTCATGCATGAGGTTATAATAAGTGGACCATGTGTGCATCAAAGGCTGTGTATAATGCGTATGTCTCAAATACAGTGGACATTTAATTGGGCCCATGTGCCTTATACAGTTTGAAGCAGTTTCCATTGAGCCACCTGCATTAAAGTTTACCTCAATAGACAGTACTTGTGAAAAGAAGTGTCTGAGCATACAGTTGACCTAAAGAAGGTAGGAGGGGTGGGGGTAGGCCTATAACAGTTTGGGGCAACAGGCAATGCCTATTGCAGGGAATGAGAGTGTGACAAAATAAGTGCAATATGAAAAATACTCTTTGCCACAAAAAGTAGAATTAGGTTGTGATAAAATAGCATGAAATGAAGCTAAGAAACTCTCTTCATATTCAATTACATATGCCTGTCATGACTAGTATTATGCCTACTGCAGACCCTGCAAATAACAGACATGTAATAACAGTTTTCACAACGGAAGTGGTTTTTACTGGTATTTACCAGTTTTTCTTGGTGTTTACCTGGTTTTTACCACTTAGTGGGAAAAACATGTTTTTCCTGGGAAAATAACCCCTGTTATGAATGGATTAAATTCAGCTGGACAGTGCTCTTGAACAACTTTAAGACCCAGGGAAAGTGTCTGTAAAGCAAGGTTAATGTGCTTGATACTGATAGTGTTACAATAACTTCAGTCTGTCTTTGTAAGTATCATTTGGAAATGTTCTTTGATACAAAATTCTGGTAGTCCTCCTTTGGACAGCTTCCATATGATTTAGACATAAGTCAGAAGGGTGCCAAACAGTACTACAATGCAACAAAACAGGTATGACAAGTGTCTTGAATAAAAGTAAGAAAGAACATTAGGCATCCCGTTTGTACAGTGAGACCGCTTTCACACTTGAGAGCTGATCTCGAGGGGGCGATCAGATCCGGATCAGATCCTCCCCTCGAGATCAAAGGTTTTGTTTTCACACTTGATCCCCCGTGGTGAATCAAGCCCCGATCAAGCGATCAACATACAGGAAGTGACGCAATGAACCCGCCTTATCCTCGTAGCTGTCTGAAAGCATAAACAATGTCCCTTACATGTTGATCTTGGGTCACCTTGATCCTCCGAGCTTTCACACACGGTTTTTTGATCCCCCGCGCGAGATCTGATCTGCCCCGACGGGAGGATCAACATCTCCGGATCTGATCCTGAGTGCGAGAGCTTTCACACTACAAAGTTGATCTCGAGGGGGGGATCAGATCCGGATCTGATCCCCTGCTTGAGATCAAGTGTGAAAGCGGTCTGAGAAAGCAATCCTACCAGTCTAGAAGCATATTTACAAATATGATCAAAATGGTTACTAAAACAAAATTTGCCGCTGAACGGAACACCCAGGAGATCATAATTCTCTGTACAGTACTGGATTGCTTACAAGAAAACAATCATGAAATAAGGGATTGTTAGGTTTTCACCTTGAGATATGCATGACAGAGTACTTAGTTGTATGTACTGGTGCTTTGGAATTTCACAATTCCACTTGCTGTATAGTCCTTGCCAACCTAATCATATTATTCAGTATAATAGTTACATGGAAGCCTTGCAAAAGCAGTAGTACATACAGCCAATGCAGTCTTTTACATTGCCAGTAGTACTGGTGGATGTGAATATATGTGTATATATCATTATTTTGAAATTCTTGGTGGTAAAATTTACATAAAAGCTGTATGTAGTTGTAAGTGGGGTTGGGGGAGTGGGTGAGTACACTTCCAATAGAAATATCAGCACCTTATCCCATCCAGTAGCAATTAACCACCTGAAAATTTTCCTGTTGTTCAAAATTTCTTGTTTTACTTGGCTGTTTGCAATGATGCTGATGGGGTATCAAGATGGTGATTTAGAATTTTGGTTTATGTTTGTCTGACTTGGGAAGTTGTCCAATTCAGGAAGTTGACCACTTCAGGTCTTTGCTTGATTCAGCTGTTGAGCAGTGGCATGCAGCAAAGATCCCCTCCTCGCAGCCTTTGGGATGCATTCTTATTGATTAGATGGGAATGTTAAAAGAAGGGTCTTAAGGTCAAATCAAGTTTTGACCTGTTAGAGGGGTACTTATTCTAAGCATTCTGGTGAAATTTGCGTTGAAAATCAGATGAGTGGTTCCCAAGATATTCGTAGTTAAAGTTGTCACATTTTCAACACAAAGTGAATTTGAAGCAAGCACATATGACATCACATCCTCACATTAATGAACAGTCTTTTGTTTTTCTTTAAACTTTACAAGCAATTTTCTCCTCCACAGTCACATGCTATTGGAATGTGATTGCATGAGAGGCACGAGAATTTCACATTCCACACGGGGAGTTCCTGTCCCTATTAACTTCAAGGTCAGCACAACAGACTGAAAAAACAAAGGAAACAAAGCATTTCTCATCAATGTGAGGAAGTGATATAGCCCTTCTTTGCCTCAAGCTCACATTGGGTCACAAATGTAGTAACTTTATCTGTTGATATCTCTAGTACTACATGTCCAGTTTGAATGGAAGTTTCACCAAATTGCATAGATTTAGTTCCTCATTCACAAATGAAAATTTAATTTTTGCTTAAACCTTTCCTTGAAGTGGCAGTCCTGGAGGCAGGATTGGGAGAGATTGGTGCATCAGTGCTTCAGTAATCTGTGAGCACTAGTTGAAAAGAGCAGGCTAATCTTGGTGGTGCACATCCACAGTCAACCTGGTATAGGGTCTGGGATGAGCCAGAATGGCTTCCTGATGCTAAAAATGTTCAACATGTCTCATCAGCTGATGTAAACTGACAAACATGATGCTAGAAACGAATAGCAAGTTTTAGCCATCTCTAGTTGACCACTCGTAATCCAGAATCTATCAGAGAACTTACTGTTCAGGTATCTTGAGATCAATAAAGTTAAAGGGGTTTGAACCCTTTTAAAGACTCTTTGGTCAATAGAGCAAGTGTATTTGTAAAAGGGATTAACTGTTGCAATTGTAGAGATAAGCTTCACCCAGAAAGAAGCCTTTTTCTCGGGTAATATTGGCTAAAATGTCCCATTCAATTCTAGCAGCATGATATTCATGATATATTTTGCACTGCCTACAAACTTGATAAAGCAAAACTACCATTGTTGAGCTCTACCAAGACTCTTTTTTTTTCCTTCCTGTTACAGCAAACCAATTCTCAATAGGTGTATCCCAAATGACGTCAAGGAACTAGCAGAAGCACAGATAAATGATATCGTTGACTTCCTCAATGCTTCAGAATTTATCTCTAAAGCACTTATGGATCTCTATGTGGCTCGTTGGTGGATACTTGGTCTCTGCATTATATCCATGGGTAAGAAAAATAGTACAATGTAATATTAATGTTCATTATATCCATTGGTAAGGAAAGTGTATTACAATAGTGATGGTGGGGGCGACACCTATCCATGGGTGAAGTAGAATGCAGCAGTAGTAAACAGCTGTGTTCTCCTAAGAAAACAGAATCAGTGGGAGAGGGGTGTTCTCCCCTTCTCTAGAAATTAAGAGGGCATTTTGTATTTGAGGGTGGTTTTTGTTTCTTTTTATTTCCCCATATTTAAAAAAATAATTCAGCTTAGGTAAAAGAGCATTTATTCCCTTCTTAAGATCATTTTTGGGCAGGATTCTTGTGGAAGTTGCATGGATTTTGCTATTTTGCTCCTACTGTATTTATTCCACCTATTACTAGTATACTGTAGAACAATCCCATTGACTCCACTGTAGATTATAGTCTGGCAGTGTTTATCATCCTAATACAAATGTTGCCATACATAGTTGACTCTGTTAATTTTGTTTGTTCTTATCTCCCCCCAAAAAAGGGTCAGAATTGCCTATTTTTGGGGGTACTGATCTCATAGTCAGTTTTCATGAAATATTGATGACATAACCTAGCAAATTTAGTGGAATTAAGTCCAAGAACTACTTAGAGGTTCTGATAGTCCACAAATCAACTGTCTTACCATGCAAATGCTATAGTTCTGGTTTTGAATTTAATAAAATCTCACTGAAATCTGAAGTCTTGTGATTTATGTTTCATAAAGTAGCAGAGTATTCAACATATCCGATAACAGTGATGATCAAGGCTGCATGTATCTAAATACACAGCCTGAGCCTAATGATTAAAATTTGATCTGGCCCCTGTTTCATAAAGAGTTACGATCCATCTTAAGTTTGATCTGCCATGCGATCCTCTTACTGAAATCAAACTTAAGATCAATCTTAACCCTTCATGAAACTGGACCCTGTAGTTATAAGGATAGGTACTATTTGTTATCAGTGCGTACACCTTTCATGAGGGCAGGAAAATTTCATTTGACTGTCTCTCTCCATTTGGCTTTGACTTTATTTGTACTAGTTCTACCACATCTTTTACTTGCCCCAAAGTAGGTAATGCATGTAAGCATGTGGAGTTTGTATGTGCTAAACCCAAAGCTGAATTTGACATACAATAAAACCTGTCATCTTTTTAGATATCCTGAAATGTTTGAAACATGCTCTAAACATGTGGCACTGATATGTGCAATACAGTGTGTCTTTAATAGTCTTCACACTAAAGGGAAAATGTAGTCACCCCAAAAAGAATAAGTATACCCTGTCATTCTAATTCATGAATGACCTTTTTGGTTTCGATGATAAGAGAAACCTATGCATTCATGATGGCGTGTGTGTGTATGTATGTGTGTATGTGCGTGTGTGTGTGTATGTGTGTGTGTGGGTGTGTGTGTGTGTGTGTGTTTGTGACACTTTGCTCGTTAACACGATATCTCAAGAAGGGAAACTCTGACAGTTTTCAAACTTGGTACATAGATGCCCCATATTGAGAGGAAGAACCCTATTGTTTTTGGTGGGGGTCAAAGGTCATGTGGGGTCACCGGGGGTCAAAACCTGGAAACCTTGTTAACACAATATCTCCAGAAAGGAAGCTTGGATGAATTTCATACTTTGTATGTAGATGCGTTACGGTAAGAGGAAGAACCCTACCATTTTTGGTGGAGGTCAAAGGCCATCTGGGGTCACCGGGGGTCAAACTCTGAAAACTTTGTTAACACGATATCTCAAGAAGGGAAGCTCTGAAAGTTCTCAAACTTGGTACATAGATGCCCCATATTGAGAGGAAGAACCCTATTGTTTTTGGTGGAGGTCAAAGGTCACCTGGGGTCACCAGGGGTCAAACCCTGAAAACATTGTTAACACAATATCTTGAGGTAGGAAGCTTGGATGAATTTCATACTTAGTATGTAGATGCGTTATGGTAAGAGGAAGAACCCTATCATTTTTGGTGGAGGTCAACGGTCATCTGGGGTCACCGGGGGTCAAACTCTGAAAATCTTGTTAACACGATATCTCAAGAAGGGAAGCTCTGACAGTTCTCAAACTTGGTACATAGATGCCCCATATTGAGAGGAAGAACCCTATTGTTTTTGGTGGAGGTCAAAGGTCACCGGGGGTCAAACCCTGAAAACCTTGTTAATTCTTTATCTCAAGAAAGGAAGCTCTAACAGTTCTCAAATGTAGTACATGGATGCCCCATATTGAGAGGAAGAACCCTTTTGTTTTTGGTGGAGGTCAAAGGTCACCTAGGGTCACCTGGGGTCAAACCCTGAAAACATTGTTAACAGAATATCTTGAGGTAGGAAGCTTGGATGAATTTCATACTTAGTATGTAGATGCATTATGGTAAGGGGAAGAACCCTATCATTTTTAGTGGAGGTCAAAGGTCATCTGGGGTCACCGGGGGTCAAACTCTGAAAACTTTGTTAACACGATATCTCAAGAAGGGAAGCTCTGACAGTTCTCAAACATGGTACATGGATGCCCCATATTGAGAGGAAGAACTCTATTGTTTTTGGTGGAGGTCAAAGGTCACTTTGGGCTACCAGGGGTCAAACCCTGAAAACTTGTTAACCCAATATCTTGAGGTAGGAAGCTTGGATGAATTTCATACTTACTATGTAGATGCATATGGTAAGAGGAAGAACCCTATCATTTTTGGTGGAGGTCAACGGTCATCTGGGGTCACCGGGGGTCAAACTCTGAAAATCTTGTTAACACGATATCTCGAGGTAGGAAGCTTGGATAAATTTCATACCTTGTATTTAGATGCCTTATAGTAAGAGGAAGAACTCTATCATTTTTGGTGGGGGTCAAAGGTCATGTGGGGTCACCAGGGGGTCAAACCCTGAGACAGAGCTGCCAACCAGCATGGATTTTCCATATTCAGTACGGAAAATCATTGTAAATATGGGAATATGGATTTTTCCTTGATAATCCGAATTTTGAATGAGTAAATAGGTCCTTTCACGAACTTTATTATTCTTTAGCCAACATATCAAAAGACTGAGAATAGTCTACAGTATTTCACTTGCCTGTACAGTACTGTAGTGTATTTATTTGAGCCCAGTAATGTATGCTGTTATGTTATTGGTTAAATTTTTGTCAACAAGTTGATGTTAAACCAATCAGAAGATACTTTGCAGCAGATCCATGACATTCCATAAGCTACCATATCATTGGTTGATCAGTTGTAAACAGATCCACTTTCAACCAATCAGAAACTGTGTTAAAAGCTAGTTTCTGAGTGCAGTGACAGACTTTCACACATAGCCTGCCTGCCAAGGTCTGTTGAGCTGGCTGAGTAGCCCAACGTTAATGTTACTTGTTAGATTTGACTGTAACTGAATTGGAAAAATAGCACCAAGAAAATGAGAAATGGAGTAGGCCTAATCAAACTTACAGCAGGAATATCACAGTATGTTGTAATATGGCTCCTCTTCAGAGTAGCAGAGTAGCATGAGTAACCTTTAGTGGAAAATTTACCAGGCAGATCAAGTTTTAATGTAGGCCTAACGTTAGGCCTAACAGTTAGGGCCTAGGCCTAAGTGTTGTTACAGAACCAAAAACAAACATTAGCCTACACACACAATAACGTTAGACTCAGTACATAAATCTAATGCAGAGCTCCAGGTTTATGGGCTAGGCCTAGGCCTAGACAAAGTCCTACAGTATGTGTACCAATAGCGTGAAACACATTTATTGATTGTATTTTTCAGAATGTATCAAATTGTACATCGAGTATCACCCATATTCAGCACAAAGGCAAAGTCTTTCATACAGCATTAAAATAATCTCGCAAATTTTATTCAGATATCGGTAAACACAGTTTTATAGGTTTCACGCTATTGGTACACATACTGTAGTCCTGTGACTAAATCCTAGCCTAACTGCCACAGTACAGGCTAGCCTAGCCTAATTGTAGTACAGTATGTAGGCCTATGGGCTGTAATAGCTATGGCCTAGGCTAGGGGGTTAGGGCTAATCAAAGCGGTTATTGCCTGTCAAATGTTGGTACCCATCATCTAAGTTTGTAGTGTTTACAGAGAGATTTCTGTGACCAGCTGTGCATAGGCCTAGGCTAGCCTAGGGTACCTAGGCCTAGTTCTCACGTACACTTTGCTCCCTGAACTAGGCCTAGGCTATTGCAACACAAAGTTTTTCCCGTGTTATTACTGTGAGGGTAACATCGTCTGTTGCTACATACGCGTATGTGCGTACATGATCGTAACCATATAGCTATGAACTATGTCACAATTGAACAGCAGTGCATGCTATATAGTATATAGCATACAAGAGTGTGAACGTCCTAGTAACAAGATTTAGAATGTTTTAAAAACAAAACAGGACCGTTTGTATAAATCAAAATTTTTGGTCTCTTTTTGGAG
The DNA here is from genome assembly GCA_029531755.1 of Holothuria leucospilota. Taxonomy (NCBI): domain Eukaryota; kingdom Metazoa; phylum Echinodermata; class Holothuroidea; order Aspidochirotida; family Holothuriidae; genus Holothuria; species Holothuria leucospilota. The sequence goes on from CM055966.1 coordinate 24,823,734, forward strand.
ACTGAGTGCTAGTATCCTTAAAATGATGGGTCTTAAACATATAAATGACCCATAGAGGTCATTTACCTAGGAGTATATGTGAATTTGAGAAAGACTGAGACCATTCAAAATTTTTGAAGGTGCAGTAGCCCAATTTTGACAATGGGTATATTGCTGACCTAGTATGGGAATCCCCATACTAGGTCAGCAGACTGCGGACTAGACCTGGGCTAATGTTACTTAGGGCCTTGCCAAGTATTTAGCATAGCCTCTAGGCTATACTGTAACATTAGGCCTTGGGAATACTTGGGATATTTTGCTTTTTGTCCTTTGGTGACCCTGATGACTATCTTGGGAATTCTTGGGAAATTTTGCTTTTTGACCTCTCGTAACCCCAGATGACGATCTTGGGAATTCTTGGGAAATTTTGACCAGTGACTGAAAGATATGGGACATGCCATGGCATTATTTGGAATAGAACATATATCATCGAAACCTCAATGCATTTTTGCATTCTGGTTTGATCAAGTGACAATATTATTTACTGAATTGTTAGAATTGTTGAGAATAACTCCTTGCTTTACCTTTTTGTAATATTCAAAAACATCTTTAGAGGTACTTCTAAGGCAAACAAGAGGATATTTGCAAGAGTTTGCTGATTTTTTAAAGCAGTTCTGGGGGACTGTCTGCTGCCTTTAAGATGAGGTTGAAGTATTCATTCCACATCAGCTAAAATCCTGTTAAGCAGGGCTGCCAGACTAAATTTACACTTTATAGACCCTTTTCCATATAGCAGTCACAAAGGATTGTGGGATACACTTTTGAAGTGGGGCGTTTTTCTCAATGGCATTCTACTGTGCCAAAAATGATGCACACCAAAATCCAATCCCACAATCCTTTGTAATTGCTATTTGGAAAATGGTCTATGGCCAAACTTTCTAAAAAGTACAGCCAAATTTTAGATTTGCCATGCCTACATCATTTTCAGGGAATGATTTTCCCATGGCCAAATGACCACTTTTCTAGCCTGAAACATTTATTAATGTTTAAATAAGGCCATTTTTGCAATATTTGTGCAAAAATTGGCCAAATGGCAGCCCTACTGTGAAGAACATATGCTGGTGGAACATTATTCACTCCTCTTTGCTGGCTTGAATCAGTGATGTGTTTAAAAGGGCATGGCTTCTCTGAGTTTTAGAGCAGGGCTGCCAGATGAAATTCTCACTTTATGACCAAACTTTCTTCCCAAATTGGCCAAATTCAAGATAACAGGGAAGAATTTTTCATGCCCAAATGACTGTTTTGCATAGCAAAATGACGATTTTTAAATGGCAAAATACAACCAAATTAGCAATACTTGGCCGAAAAAATAGCCAAATTTTTAGCCCTGTTTTAGAGAGTGAAATTAGTTAGACTGGGGGATTTGTCTGGTGCATAACACACCCCTTTTCTCCAAAAGCCAGGGGGGGGGGGTGTTCTTGCATGTTCGAACACCATGGCAGTGTCCCAGGACTAGGAGCTTCATTCAGGTTTCTGGTTTTGTGAAGTTTTTAACCTTAAAGATAGAAATTAGAAATTGGATTTGAAATAAGATTAGAAATATTGGCAACAGTTTCTTCTTTTCATTAGATCTTACACTGCCAAGTCTAACTCTGTCAAATAAAAAGTGGTCCAGTCACCAGTATTTTTTTCTAATTATGCTGATAGTGCTCAGTCATCAAGATGTAGTAGTTTTTACTTAAAGGGCATATCTGACTGTTCAGCCCTTACTTTGCTACATCTTTTGGACCAATTAGATATCTTTAGTCTCCTTGCCAGTTTCTGTAATGATAATTCACAACACAAAAATTCTTTATAATAGGTAAACGAGGGAATATCGTATATTAAATCATCAAATCATTGATCAATTAATTGATCAATTCATTACTTAGAAAGTTATCATTTGAGCCTGGAAAGCTGTCATTTCTTATTTATTAGAATGATGCAGTTACTTCAATCAGGGCTGGAAGAAATACCTCTTCCACCAGAAGAGAGTCCAATTTCCCACAATTCTTTACATATTTTTGTGTACAAAAGATTAAGGTTCCATCCAAATGTCAAAATTTTCCTCAAAATACCCAAATTTGTCTCCAAATTCCAAAATTTTAACTTACCAACTTTACCGTCCTGTGATGCCAATTCAAGTTATGGTGACTACATGTGCCCTTTAAGAAACAAGTAACAGTACAGAGTTTTGACATTTCACATTGTAAAAAATTGACGTTGACCTGGATATTTTGTCTCACCTTTTTACAGTGGTTGCCTTCATTATAATGGTTCTTCTTCACATCATCGCTCAAGTCATTGTCTGGGTGATCTACGTTCTCTCCTCTGTTGGGTCCATTGGTATGTATGTCTGCGAGAAGCCTTAATCATCACAAATTTTTTTTTTCTTTTTTTTCCCTCAATTTTTATTTCACCCATTTCCTTAATGATGTGTAGGGCATGAACCCTCCTCCAAAACATACACTATATCAGTTTAATAAAAGACACAGTATGAGGCCCTAACAAAATTGATCGCCAACTTGCCATTGGCGAGTAACATTTTGCTAATGGCGACCTTCTCAAACAGTGGATTTTTTGATGCCGCTCGCCAAATGGAGAGTTGCTTTGGAAAGTTTTGTTGAGGCCTGCACAGTATATATGTAAATAAAAAGCAACACACTGGATAAACTCGTAAATGTAAACAGACATATGTAAATGTATGCAAAGTATTCACAAAGGGACATTCAAAATAGAAATTGGAAAGCAGTGAAGAGAAGAAACAGTAAGGGAGTGAGGAAAGAGAGTACACATGTCAGCAAGGCAACATCTGAGTTACAATGCAATAAATCGAGTAACTTAAAAAGATAAGATGTCGTGGCACAATGTATCACACAAAGTTACAACATTACAGAATGTTGTTGCATCACCTGAGGGAAACGCATCGTCTGTATGTTACACACGTTACACCTGCTTGATCAAAACACTTAACAGATATTCACAGTATTACATAGTTAAATGACAAAGATAGTAATTTCAGGTATTCTGTTGTCAGTTTAAGTACTTTCATTCAAGATAATTTGGTAGGATGACCTTTCTGCCTTTCATTCAAGTATTTGATCTTTTTCAGATGTGGCATTTGTACTAATTGTGCCAAAATAAATTCCTCATTAAATAATCTTTGGATACAACTTGAAACAAAATGAATGTTTTCTGGACTAAAATAGGGTCATATGTCATATGAAGTACCAAATGCAGGCCAGGCACAGCCCATCGGAAACCCAACAGTGAAAAGATACATTATGAGTGCGTCTCATGATGTGACGTCTTTGGCAGCATGGTTACTATGTAACGGTACAGGGCAGCTCACCCATCGGTGCACACACCTCTGCCATTCAATGGTACTAGAGCAGCGCGTGTGACCACATTGTGAATTGTGTGTTGGTGGACGGTGACTGCTTAGCATTTGGGATAACACCGTCACTGAACAGTACACAGAGTTTAGGCATGCTTGTTAGTGACTGTCCATGCAAGTGTATGGCTGTTCTGTACAGTGCGCCAAAAGCATCCTTTTTCACAAAACAAAACTGTGGCTTATTTAGGAAAGCTAACAAATGCGCTTTAGGCACATGCACATATTGGCGAGTGATTTGCCTTGAAGCTCCCAACATGCTCCTCACTTGGTGCTTTGTAAGTTGTTCGGGTATTGTAATGTAGGCCTGTTGCTGAGACACCTTTTTCTCAGCGTTAAATTAGTTCCACTTATATGTCTTCCAGTTAATTTGCTCTCTTTGTACTGCCAATTGCATCATATAGTCAGCTGACCAGTTGGGGCATTTTTTGAATTTGGATTTTTGTCGTTTTTATCCACATTCTATTTTTGCCAAATACTATTGTATCCAATCTTGCATAAACAAAACTCTTTTAGGTCATGTCATGCCCACTTTTAAGATATCTTAAGTCTTTGGAGAATTTAAACGGCATGAAGTATGACTACGGGGACTTTTAAGGACATGGAACATGCAGAAGGCTTTCGTTCCATTGCATGAAGTATTGAGATTGTCATCACGATTTACTTGTATATCATCTGGACCTTCATATCACTAGTAATTTGATAAGTACTGATTTGTTCTGTAATATATCCAAATATTGCATACCCTTACAATGAATAGTAGTTTAACACTCAGGTTCATTTAAAATGATTCCATTAAAGAAAACCAATTGTAGAGTCTTTTCAAGTATTCAAGACATGCTTCTGTAAGTTTGATTGTAAATATGAACTTTTCTAGAAAGAGTTAATTCTCTTTTTCTTATCCAAGGTTATCTTTTTTTGTGTGTGTGTGTGTAATTTTGATGATAGGTATTAACTTTCCTTTGGAAGCGCGAACTCTCTGATTCTTATGGGATTATTTCTTAAACTTAGCGTAACCCAGCATTATTCCTACTGTGACTTTACATATTAAGAATGAATTTCATTGTTTCATTGTCATCCTAAGTTTCCTAACTACCCCAACTGAAAGAAACATTCAGTTTACATCTTTTTGTAACCTGTTGTTTTAAAAATAGCTGGAACTATTGCATTGTGGGTAACCTATTACTATAAGAAGCGGGCATATGATGATACCCCACCTCACCAGCAGCTTGAGATGGAGGCTGATAATGTACGGACTTTCCTCATCTTCTCCATATGTGCGACGGTTTTCACAGTGAGTAGCTCTTCCAGCAGGTAGTAAAGGGTCATTTGAAAACAATGTAAACTTTTCATATTTCAGTATCTTCATATCAGTATGCCAGACAGTGTTTGCGCTAAGGTGCGGGATTGCATGAATCCCGCTTTTGTCTTTCGAATCCCGCACAAAAATAAATCTTATGCCGGAAAATCACGCACACATTTCTGCAGCTGAGGTCGTAACTACAATTATAATACACACATTAAATTGCAGTAGTATCTTTACCAAGTGATAACCCCCTCCTTGATTTTGAAAATCCCTCCCAAAAATATTTCTAGAGAGGGAATTCCCTCCCAGGTTCAATTCCTTAGTGTGAACACTGATGTCAGATTTGCCTAGCATGAAGGTTTTGCTCTGAGCCATGGTTTAAAGGGAGAAAGCAGTCGTCCAAAGTTTACTTTCAAAAATCTGTTAAATTTTACAAATCTCCTCTTACTTTGCTCACAAGTATCTTTCATTATGTTTCAGTATAAAAATATTGAATACGGACAGTAAACCAAGCAGTTATTGTGCATGAATTAAACAAATAATTAACAAAAATATTGTCACATGATTGATAAGAGCCATTCCTGAATTAGGATGATGGGTACACTAATTCGAATTGGGGGAACTGCATTTTCCCTTTAATACCTTCATAGTAAAAGTAATATCTAAGTCTGTAATTTTTGAATGGTCTTGAATGTCAGTGAATTTTGGGTGATTGATCTGGAAAAGTTGCTGCATGGTCAGGAAAAATTAATCTTTTTCATATTTTGCTTGAGATCATGTTGATACATGTGTCCACAGTGTGTAAATGGTGTAAAAAAAGTCCAAATTGTGTTTTCCCCAATGTAATTGGTTATCCTTTGTATTTCTTCACTTTTTCCTTTTTTGTTTTTGCAGGAGGGTAGGGAGAGGAGGGGAGGGGCTTTGCAGCATAAATTTTTTTCTTATGTCATCTTTCCCATGCAACACAACTGTATGGTTTATACACCCAAATAAAAAAGGACCTATTTTTTGTTAATTACACACAAACTAAGCTAAGCTAAAAAATCTTACAATATTTATGAGACAGGAAGAGTTCTTGAAGACTTTTTCTCAATGGGACACAGTTACAGTCTCTGTAGTGTTTGTGATTAGATTCTCTTTTAAAATTTCTTGGCCAGAGTGTAATATTGGATAAGGTTTAGAGTCTTGCTTTACTTTATGTTGTTTTGTTCCATATTTTCCAGGTGATCTTGCTCCTTGTTATTCTGGTTATGCGAAAAAGAATTTCATTTGCGATAGAGCTCTTCCACCAGGCGGGCAAGGCCATTTCTGCGATGCCATTGCTTCTTCTCCAACCGTTCTGGACATTTATTGTTCTCTTTGTCTTCTTCGTTTACGTGGCTGCTGTGTTTGTTGCCATAGCAGCAACAGGTATGAACTCTACACACTTTTTTTTGGCATAATGGCATGCCATACATCCATATTCAAATTCATTTGAACAGTAAGGTTAAGTTTGGAACGTAGATGAATCAGGGTATATAGCTGGGCGATTGCCCACTAGACCAAAGGTTCACTAGATTTTAAGGTTTGCTAGACCGAAGATTCAGGAGTTAGGATTTGAACTAGATTTACAGTAAGGTTTAGGATTAGACTTAGGATTATCCTCGGGCAGGATTAGTGCTTGGGTAAGGATAAGGATTAAATTAGAGTTAAGATCTTCAATCTAGTGAGCCTTCGATCTAGCGAAACCTTTGATCTAGTGATCCCTGCCCCTGTAGTTGCTAGGTTACATGTACTTTCTCCTGGCCACATTGAAATGAAGCAAGGTTTTGATTAAACATCTTCAGAATAGCCTTCCCCCTTCCCTTTGATTGTTCTTCCCTTTCTACTGATTCTCTTCTTGGCATGATATTGACATACCCTTTAAACCTGTCAACCGCCATGTAAAACTATTCACTCCTCACCCTTTATATCCATCAACAAATCACATTCAAGGTTTACAGGAGGTAATTTACATAATATTTAATAAAAGTTAAAAGAAGACAAAAAACTAGAGCTGATGTAATGTAATCAAGTGGAATTTATTTTAGCAGATGTTAAAGAAAAAGACAACAGTGTGAAAGTTGACATTATCCATATTTAGTGTTTGACCGATCATCTGTTAGATAATCGGCATCGGGCCGATTATCGCACAATCGGTAAATAATCGGCATCGGTAAAATTTTGTCATTCAACCGATTACCACCACCGATTATTTGAAAACTGGAAACAGGGCTAAAATACACTTCAAAGTTTCTGCAAAAATCTTTATAATTCACCAAAACACACATTTCTTTAAGTTCCCGCCCAAAATATCAGCACTGATACTCACATAACTTGCAACATTTTAAGCTTTCCAAATGATAGCGATCATTGTAATTGCTGCCGTAACTCTAGTGCAGCACTCACAGTTCAGGTGCGTGAAAGGGCACACAGTATTACCTACAAGGTGTGCATGCCACAGACCATGCCACAATCTGCATACAAACTGTACTACAGGAAGAAATGACTTCGCGCTACGTTTTTTTTCAAGTTTCAGTGCTAACCACATCATCTGTACACATTTGGTGCACATACGTACTGTAGCAACTTTGGAAACTTGAGGCTCATTATCCTGCATAAATTATGCCACTTCCCACATTCCTTTCGTTAAGTTTTTAATTACCTATGACCTGCACATGCGCACACGTAATTGCCATACAGTTCTTGCGAAGTTGAAGTTCACCTACGAAGCACACCAGTACAGTGTGTAATACATAATGCAAGCTAAGTGCATTGCCCGCCCTTTTTACGTTGCATGTTGGTCATGAACTACTCCGTGCTCCTAACTGATGAACGAAGGGAAACGGGCCCGTGTTAAATTCATGCTGGAACGGCAACAGTTTTTCGATTACGGGAATTTATCGGGAATTAGTTTTACATTTCATTTGGAGAATCTTTTACATAAGACGTAAGTGTTGGGCAAGACGCCTTAAAAAGGGTTTAAAAAATATATATCCATATCGTATGGAACCATGAGATGAGTAAATCAAGTAAATTGAGTGGAATGTTTAGTGGCCCTTAAGTGCCAAGGTAGATAGTTTTGCTTAAAACTGGGGTGGATAGGCTACTATATAGTACTATTACAGTCCAGTACAGACCTTTACACGGAATCTTTCGACATGATCGGTGTATTGTACTGTAGGCAGAGCCGTATGTAAGCCGACAGACTCTTTGGTTAACGTTAGGCCTGTGACATCGTACGAAAGCATGTATTTATGGTTGATTTTTATCTCAGTATTTCGAGAGGAAATCCTTCAAAAAACAATATTCCATTCGTGGAACGTGGGGTACTGTTCTTAATCGTTCATCTCCAGTGTGAAGGTTATGTTATGGTGTGTGAACAAAGTTAGAAATATGCTACTGACGGCGAGAAAACATGACCTTCCTATACATGTAAATAATCGGTGATCGGTAATCGGCATCGGCCCGATTGTGTAATTGAATAATCGGTAATCGGTGATTACCGATTATGGCATAATCGGTCGAACACTATCCATATTATTTGACAAAATTTCATTGATTTGATTAGCTCATACCAGCATGCTGGTGTGAGCTATTGTGATCACGCGGCGTCACTCTATCTGTCTGTCTGTCTGTCTGTCCGTCTGTCTGTCTGTCTGTCTGTCTGTCTGTCTGTCTGTCTGTCTGTCTGTCTGTCTGTCTGTCTGTCTGTCTGTCTATCTGTCTATCTGTCTATCTGTCCACACTTGTTCAAAATGCTTCTCCTCTCACATGCTTTCATGGATTTGTTTGAAACTTGGGCACAATGTTCCGTGGGTGGTGGGCCATTTGGGGTGTTCAGGAATTTTTGGTCCAAGGTCCAATGTGGACCCTAGGGCCCATTTTATGAAATTCTACAAAATGCTTCTCCTCCTACAGATTCTCTTGTACAATGTTGATGGTTTGCCATAACGTTACTCTGTTATTGGTCCCTTCGGGGTGTTCAGGAATTTTGGGTCCAAGGCGCAAGATGGACCGTTGGGTCCATTTTGTGAAATATTGCAAAGTAATTAACTTCTTCTCTATTTAATGTTTAAAGAGAGGTAACAGCCTCTCATTATAATGCTTGGTTAGTGATCTCATTGTGGTATTCTTGAATTTTGGTCTAAGGTCCCATGTGGCCCCCAATGGCTCATTTTATGAAATTCTACGAAACACTTTTTCTCCTACAAATTGTGTTGTACAGTGTTGATGATTTGTCATAATGAAGCTCTGTTAATGGTCCTTACAAATTACTTCTCCAATTTGGGATGAAGGATACTTTTGATACCTTTTTAACCAATTTTGTGCCATGCCTCTATTTTACTAGTCTCACAAAATCACTTTTCTACCTATTTTTCTTTGTACTGCATCCTCTTTAAAACTGTCTGTGTAGAAGAGGTCAATCCTGTGCAGTTGTTTAGGTTAGTTTAAAGGGAGCTGCTTAATGGGATTTCCATTGGGTATTTCCATTGTGTGTGCATTGTCGGAGCACGTGGGTGTTTGTCATAGTGATCCTCTGTTAATGGTTAATGGTTCTTTTAGGGTGTACAGAAATTTTGGGTCCAAGGCCCAGTGTACCTTAGGGTCCATTTTGTGAAATATTGCAAAATGGTCAATGCCTGGGTGATTATTTAAATTAGGGTACCAATGGTAAAATATGCTTTTAAAGGCAACTGTCTTGCTATTTTAATCCACATGGTCTTTGCTATGCTTTCATTTTGTCCTCACTATTTATGTAAGTGCATAATCTTTCAAAAAATAAGTATCATTGTAGTGAATCCTCCCAATTTTGATGAAAAAATTGGCTAAAATTAGCAATTTTGGGGCAAAAAGTGTGACATTTAAACTACCATAGCAGAAATTAGATTTTCCCTTATTTTTACACTTATCTTGCTCAGTTATTTTAACTTAAATGGTTGATGAGGTATCAATTGTACCCTTGAAACTCATATTTTATGAGAAACTGACATTTTTCTCTTTCCTGGGATTCGACGAAAGAGAGGTTCCACGTGAAACATTTGGTGTTACCGTTACAGTGTGAAATTTTAGTATCTTATTTTCCAAAAATTACCTACAGTAAATACTAAATCTTTCTTGTTTTAGTGGTTGATTGAAGCCTGTGCAATTGTTTAATGCATATATAGGTTTGGACAAAAGCAATTGTACAGAAAATAAAAAAATAGCCGTTTTGCAATTTGACAGGCCCCTTTGGTGTCACGGAAATATGTTACATAGTGAACCTTTGCAGTTAAAATACTACTACTTCCTAAACTTGATATGTTGTCATTTTTAGCTGAACTATAGTATTTAACATAGCTTTTAACTTACAGGTAGTAAAACTGTGCCACCTTGTTTATGATTTGAAATATCATACAATATTACTTTGGTGTTCTCCCAATCTAGGTTACACGTGGAACGTATTGTTTGTACCACAGAATTGAGATGAAACCCTTGACTAAGTAATCACAAGAGGTTTTAGCTTCAGACTGCTCAGATTAACTATAGAAAACCCATAAATGATGTAAAATAACTCAATAAGTAGTCTTAGTGGGACAAACATATTTTTGGTGTTCATGTTACACTGTGAAACCTATAATTTCCGTGCAATGGGGCTATTTTGAGGTCAAACGTCATCTGAGCATTCATAAAACAACTTGTACAACATCATTTAGGCCTAAGCCTACAATGAACTAGTAAATATAACAATTCCACCCATGGTTTCACATCAAAAATTATGGTACATGAAATTAGGGCTATAAATGTCATGTCACAGTCTGGTACCCTAATTAAAATAAACACCCTCCTCCTCCAGTTAATGTTAAACAGAGTTGAAGGCCTGTCATAATGATGCTTGGTTAGTGATCTGTTTATGGTGTTCTGGAAGTTTGGGTCTAAGGTCCCATATGGGCCCTATGGCCCTTTTTATGACATTTTGCAAATTCCTTACTCCTGCAGATTCTCTTGTGCAATGTTGATGGTTTGTCATAATTACATTCGGGTAGTGGTACCTTCAGGGTGTTTAACAAGTTGGGGTCCAAGGCACAAGATGGACCATAGGGTCCATTTTGTTTAGTATTGCAAGTGATTAACTTTTCCTCCAGTTAATGTTTAACAGAGTTGATGGTCTGTTATAATGATGCTTGGCTAGTGATCTGTTTCTGGTTTTGTGGAATTTTGGTCCAAAAGCCCATGTGGACTGTATGGTTTTATGAAGTGTGCAAAAGTGCATTTTCAACTACAGATTCTCTTGTACAATTGTTGATGGTTTGTCATAATGATACTTGAAATTTGGGGTCCAAGGCAGAAGATAGGCCCTAGGGGCTTTTGCTTTCTTAAATTGTATTCATGAAACAACTTACAAAGCAAAGATAGCATGACAAATTTTTTGTGACGTTCAGGAAGGTGCCATCAGGGTATGTGAGATTTGGGGTCATAAGCCATTTGACGTCATTTAAAGTCATATGACGCTTGCACTAACAAAGACTAGAAGCCAGGGACCCTTAATTGGTTGAAGGTATGAGCTTCAGCACCATTGGTGCTCTAGTTTAAATAGTTGGTTCAGTGGGAAATTGATGAATACCTACAACAAGCAAGTTATAGGATGAAACATGACAGACACCTATGATGATGGGACAGATTTGTTTTTTTTTTGGGGGGGGGGAGGAGGAAGGTGGTGTGGGGATTTGAGGAATGGTACCATGTACCATCCCCAGAGGTCTTCCCCCAGAAAATTTGAACACCTACATGCATAAAGCATCAAAAAATGGTTGGTTGCTAAGATGGGGGGGTGGGTGGGGTGGAGAGGGGGTCATTGTGTGAATTCATGTCAGTGATGATCAGATGGCAGCAGATTTTGATTTCTTTTTAAAGAGGAAGTTGTATGGTGACATTTGATATCTCACTGACTGCAAGATTATGTTCAGAGTTGAATGCATTATCAAACATGTTGTGGGAAAGGGCATGAAAAATGTGCAAAAGGGAAAGATGTACCAAACATTAAATAAGTCGGGGGTGGGATGGGGGATGTTGTGATCTGTCTGGCATCTTTTCTGTGTAACCCTCCATTGCATTTGAAGTTGTTGAGATGTTTGCACATGCACATTGTTTGGTGATATAACCCCCCTCCCTTTCTTACTCTGACAAAACAGTAGTTTGGGATTATCACTAGGTCAGTGGGCTTGTGAGAAACCTGTGTAGGATGGCTGCAATTACAGTTATTACATGTACTAAAGTATTTTGCTTCAGCTGTTTCCAATGTTGCCAAGCCAGAAAGCAAGACAACTTCTTGAAAAGATTCCATATTTGGGTCTAAAATGTTGAATGGAAAACCTCTACACAAGATATTGTTATCCAGAATTTACAGGATTTTGTGGTATTTTTGGTCACTTAGCATCATGAAATGACTGCCCACTCTGCCTCAGTTACTCCCATAATGCAATGTTCCCAATATCCTGCCCTTACCTTTAATTGCATACTTTCACTTATGCTATCTTACAATTGAGATAAGGTTGCCACTTATTTGAAAGCAGAGGGTAGGTCATGGCTAAACTACCGGTTTTAATTGTACCCAAAAACAAATCAAAAAGGAAAAAATGAAACCATAGCTACTTTTCCATAGCCCCCTTGACTCTTTGGTGAAGAGCCAAAGGGTGAAAACCAAATGTTACTCCTGAAGGAGTTCTGCTCCCCAAGGGGACAACAAGACTTAACCTAACCAACCTCTTGACATTCAGACCTCTTCATCATGGGTCTGTTATGCTTGGCCCTGCTCTAGACTGACTGAAAAGAACCGATACTGCACATAATGTTAGCCAAAGCTTGAGAAGAGATATCGCACTGTTTCCAAAGTCCCCTCGACTCTCTGGCAAAGAGCAGAAGGGCAAAAACCAAAGGTTATTCGTGTAGGAATTCTGCTCTCCAAAGGAACTGCATCCCTAGGAGACTGTAACTTCTTGAGTATGAGGTGTTTAGAGCAGAACTTGAATTTAATTGTGGCAAACAGTGGCATTATGGTAACTCCTTTGTTTGCAATATACTTTTCGTATTCATATAACTGCCTATGTCCCAATTCTAATTTTTATCTCAGTCCAGCTAGGCAATCGTTAGAACAAGATTGTTGTACCATGGCATTTATCTGCAGTAGATCTGTTAAACTCTTCTAAAAATGTTCCATATCCCACATTTAAACAGAGGCATTGATCCAAGGGTAAGTGGATTATTGATTGTGTTGCAGATTGTTATTGGAGGGTTACTCAGAGATCATTGTTCAAGAGGTGGGACTGCTCTTTCATTTACAGAACTGGTTATTGTTGAAAATAAGTTACAGTAACCTATCACTGCTGGTGGGGGGGGGGGGGAAGGGAGGGGTTCACTTCAGGTTTACCAGTAGTTCAGGAATTTGATGTATTCAGTTATTGAGAGGTTATTGAGGTCACTGTTTGAAGACTTGTAGAATGCTCATTTTTCATCAGGGGTAGGTGGATATTCTTGATTATGTGTTCCTTGAATACAGGTTTCGGAATTGTGATCAGGAATTCGAAGTACACTAGCAGTCATAACATTTCCCTTTAATAAAACTATGTTTCATGATGCTTCCCAACAGTAAAATTGTATGTCAAAGGTACTCTAAATCAAGGAACCAACTTGCAGGAATAGAACAATTCAGTTACAAAATCATTGCACCTTGAGTACAGGAGCCATTCACTGATGTGGGGGGGGGGGGATATGCTAATTCATACATCAGGGTGACTGAATGTTGATGTGGTTTACAATGCAGCCTATACTACATGAGTTTGCCTAATAGCCTGTAACTTGATTTGGTACCCATACAAGAGACTTAATTAGACACCAGGGTTCGAAATAAGAGATCACCGACCAGAGGGCACTTTTCCTAAAAGTAGCCCCGGTACACAGCTTTTCCAAAAAAGTGGCCCCTGGTACACGGCTTTAGCTTGGGACCAGGGGCTATTTTAAGTGATCCAGGGGCCATTCGCAAATTTTGTTCTAGTGTTCCTCTTTCACTAATTACAACTTTTTCCCTTGTGTGACATATGCAATAGTGGACACTGTTTGGTTGAATGGCCTGTTTGGTTGAATGACAGATTGCTGTGAGAAGTCTCTCACAAGATTTATAACCATAACTTTCAAAATACAAAGGCCCACAGGCTACACTTTTAAGAATAAGTAAGACTCTTACTCTAACTCTGACTCAGGCTTTTACTGTAAGAGTCTACGACCATCTAGGCTTGCAAGGCTATACCCAGGGATCCATCAAGCCTTTAGGTGGAAGGTCTGTTCGTGGATGGTTAAAAAGCCAAAAGAAAATCAAGAATTTTTTTTTTTTTTGAAACAAGGAATCTCTAGAGGCCACTGACATCACGATGAATGAATATATTGCCATGGATGACCTTCCTGCTGAGGCGCTGAATATCATTCGTCATGGTAGATGAAGCGTTTGAGCCTTCTTTCAGGAAGACACCATAAATAAAACAAAGTGTGGGCTTGGCCACCATATGCACATACGTAATACACACTAGGATAGTGTAGGAGTAGTGAAAGTTACTTGGAAGAAAAACACACCTTAGGCCCTTTGAAAAACTTACACAGGTAAAGTTTACAATATATTTGGCATAGCCTGTTGAAGGTCTAATGAACATGCCACATAAACTTTATATTCAAAAATATGCACTGACTCGCTAATTTTAAAAATCTTTCACAGTGTTTGCAATCTCTTACTCTTTTTTAGACTCAGGCCCTACACATTATAGGCTTTTTGTACTAGAATTGAACCACGTGTTAAGGTAATGATCATAGGTTCGTGTAACAATGTAAAAGCTTGCCACGCTGGCAAGTGAAACTGCTGCGACTTAGGGTACGATTTCACATTTAAGCATGAGGAGGATTTCATATTGAGACAGCTCAAAAGCCCTGAGAAATTACACACGACACATGGGTTTCAAACTATGTACATATATTACAGAACTCTTTCAACTGATAACAAAAATCTTGGTTTCACATCTTGGAGGCATATTCATCTGTTCTTGTCCTCAACTTTTATACACTCATGCTCGGATGAAGCTTAAATCTTCAGAGTGTGCACTAAACTAAAACAGTACTTATACACCTGATAAAAGTTGCACCCTTGTAGGCCGAGATGCTAAAAATTATGTTGGTGAGGGGTGTGGAATTGTTCCCTTCTAGGTGGCGTCTAAGTGGAGGCCTCATGAATCAGTCCGAGTCTCCAATAAATTCCCACCTGGACGGTTATCACCCAAAACAACCCTGAAAACAGTAAAAGTAATACCTTTAATGTTTAATCACACCAATTTTGGCAAATTTGTTTCCTGGCAGGCCCTCTCAAGTAAAACATGGTACTTTATACAAGTCTCCTCTGCGGACTTGGTTCACTTGACATTCAGGATTATGATGAAAATGTTGAAAAGGTAGCTCTTTACACCTAGTACATCGAGAAAACTACTAGTAGACACCCTCGGTGATGCCTACATTACATATCATCGTCTGCGATGTATGCTTATACCCAAAAGAATTCCTGTGTCATCCTCAGCGATGCTTAGGAAACTTTACCAAAAATCGGCCTACTACATGGACAGACAATTACATTCCCACATCTTGCTTCTCTGAGGGTTCAACCTGAAGTGTTTTACCCCTCTCTGTTATTCATATTTGATTTTATTTAATCCACGCACACATTCCCATGTCATTATTTCCCAAATGACTGTTTACAACACCCTCCATTGTATTGCCAAATCGATTCCTTCTTAAGGAACACCTGATCCCTCAGTAACCCTTCAGTCTAATAAAGAATCATGCACCTGTCTGTCTGCAGAAATTTTTAAAGGTATTAAGAACAAAAAGGATATTTTACCTGCCCGTGACAGCTCAAATCCGGGTTCTTTAAAAACCGCCGTTGTCATTTACATAGCAATTAATTATTTCTAGAGAGATGGCACATGTTTTTCTTCAGTATTATTAGCTGTAAAACTTTTTTAGTTGAGGTGTATTGATATAATTGGCTATCTGTGGTATTCCATTCACAATATTTCAAGCAAAAATTTGCAAATCTAAAAGACCAGGTATTTTCTTGCATGTCTGAAAAGTTTTGAGTCGCCATCTTTTGTGGGGATAACTTCTTCGGTGCTAGCTTGGTAATGTGTTTGCGGGAATTGCACTTGCATAATGCGCATGTACAGTAGTCAAATTCATATGCTGGGGAAGCTGTGGTAAATGATATTGTACTAAAAGTAAGCCACAGCTTTATGCATTGGGCAGTGTCATACTGCTTAAGTGTTATAATTTACTAAAAGAACAGGGGCGGATATTTTGAGGACGTCAGTGACCTGCGCAGGGACTATCCCCCCCCCCCCAAAATGGTGCCGGGGTGTAGGTGTTATGAATTCAGATGTTTGAGGTGCTATTTTGTCACTGATAAGCACCATTAACTCCTGGGGCCTGCTTATTTCGAAGTCTGTTCGACACACTCTCAAAAATTTGTAATGGTAATATAATTCTTGGAGGACAAAATGGTGGGTTTTGTGTGGAATCTTTGAGAAAGTATCTTGTCTTGGCTGGCATCAAGAGGCTGTAGGTAAATTTTCTGAGGCCAGAGGGTGAAAGGTTGAAGGTCAAATCCACAGTATTCAGTTTAAAACTGGTCTTATCTGGCCTTTAAACCTCCAGACCTGCTGAAATAATAAGAATACCTTAACAACAAAGTAGTGCTTTATCTATTCTTTGTTAAGAAGTTTGGTGCTTCCAGTGCCATAGGCTAGTATGCTATTTCCATCCTAGCTTTTAAGATCTGGCATAGTGCCCTCTATCTGTGAAGATCAAAGGTACAATCCATAGCATTGCTTTAGGTCTATTGGTCTAATAAACATGCTGCATTAAACGGAATACCATCAAGTTTTCTCAAAGTATAAGTGTTCACCGTGACCTTCAGATATTTTTCAAAGGGCAAGATCAGGACTAGTTTTGTCCAGCTGTGTCAAATATCACCATTGTACAGAAATCACTTTGTTAAGCATGTGAACAAACTCTAGGGACACTAGGATGTCTCGTGAATTCTTATTCTGTTGTGTGTAACATATTTTTCCCCATAGTCAGGACCTGCAAAGTTAGGTCTGTTGCTAAGGGTCTGAGATATTCTCTCAACTAAAATTTTGCAAATTAATGGCAGTCTCTTGCAATTTAGAACTAGCCTCATGTCAATGGTCCTTAAAGTTTATTTGATAATATTCAGGTTAATTTATGTGCCTTGCTGAAAATTAGGTTGCTTCCTCTGGAACAATTCAAATATAGACAATTACGTCTAGGAAATTGTGCGTTTTAAACACTGCTTAACTTTTTGTTGTGAAGTACGTCTTACAATTGCCTGAAAAACACCTTCCTTCATGCAACTTTTTTAGCTTCCATGTTTGTGTCTGTTGTTTCCAAGCCCTGCATAAATTCATTTCCCTCTTCTCATGAACAGGTGAAGCAACACTTGTTGAAGAGACAGGTTTTGTTACCTATGACCCGCCCAAAATGGTACGTTACTTTTGGTGGTATCACCTGATTGGGTTCATCTGGACCATGGAGTTCCTTCTAGCTTGTCATCAGTTTGTTATAGCTGCCTCTGTTGTCACATGGTACTTCACCAGGTCAGTCTCCAACATGAGTATTTTGTACAGGCCATAGCTTAGGAGAGGAGGGGTTGGGGGTGGGGGTGGGGGTGGGGGAGTGGTATTAATATGGGGGTGGGGTGGGGAGGGGTGGGAGAGTGGTATTAATATGCAGTGGTGTTGGCAGTATTTAATCCAGGGGAGGCTATCACCATATCTAGCTGAGGGGGGAGTCCTGTACGCTTCCAAAACTGCAAAGTTGCATGCCACATGCATGATGTTAACATGTATGGAGAATGCTGAGGGGAGGGGGGAACATAGCCTAGTGGCTCCCCTCCTCAGTGTGCTAGGGCATGTATAGTGTGAGTAAACTACTCCCATTTTTGGCAACCTCCTCTTTCCTTCACTGTAAATGTATTTTTTTACTGTGTAAATTTAATTATTGTTTATGTCTATCAAAGCCAGTGCCTAAATATCAAATTTGTGTTCAGTTCAGAGCTTTAAAGTCCGTAAAATGGTATAGCCCATGGAACTTAAATAAATAAGTCTATGGATTCCATTGGGATCTGTAGGGTGAACCTGTGGAACTCACATACAGAATTTTCGCCTGTGTGATGATAAGTCATACGTCCATTTGATGCCGTAGTGGTATTGAAATTGACTGAGTTTAGGGTTGATCTGTGAGTTATTTATTTAAATTGTTTTTTAAATTGTTTACTATGTTAAGTTTGTTCCTCACCTTTGTATAAACCCTCTACTTGTAAACATGAATCAAATGATGCAATACACAGATAGATCAGAAGATTTTCCATTTGGGGAGTAAATATTTTCTTTCAAAACAGAGAATCTCCGGACTGACAGGGGTCATATGAAGCCTTAAATACACCATGAAATCCCAGAGTTTGAATGGGTCATAGACAAGTCCTTGAAATTGTTTGAATTTTATTGGAATAATAAACATCCAGAAAAATTGTAGATGCTTTTTCAGAATTGTTTTCTTCATCTTCATAAAACTAGGATAATTATTTGAATCAGGGTCAATAAATGATATGCTTAACAAAATGCAGTTTGTGAAGAGGGAGTGCATGACATTCTACTCCAGAAAAGTATTTGAACTCTTAATACATTTCTAGAGGATTTTTGGGGGGCCATTTTGTGGGGCAGAAAACTTTTGTCAGGATAAAAGTTTATGTTTCTATTTATGCATGCAAGAAGTTGCAATCTTTTGCTTGATTTTCCTCTTTCTTCCAGAAACAAGAAATCTTTTGGCTCTCCTATCTTGAATTCCATCTGGGTCTTGTCACGTTATCATCTTGGATCTATGGTGTTTGGAGCATTCATTATCACTCTTGTCAAGGTTCCTCGTGCCATCTTGCTGTACATTCAGGCAAAGTAAGTTGGATGAATTTGAAAATGATATTCAAAATCCAAGGGGAAAATGCTTTTGATTCAGTCTTTGGGTTGTTAATATTTTTTTTACATTTTACATGCATAGGCAAAGAAAGATACCCACACACTGTTATTTTTTTTATTAAATACTGTGTGTAGTTATATTATGTTTTGATAGTACAGAATAGGATATGAGTTAAAATAAGCATCATAAAAGTTAATAATATTTTGCTGGTGAAAGGGCTAATCTCCGTTATGTGTTTACAGAGTCATGATATAAAATGTTTATCATAGAATCTAGTTGCTGATTTTTCTGTCTTGTGTAAATTCATTTCTCATTATAAAAATAATATTTGCTTATCCTATCTGATCTTTCTCTGCTAGTTTTGTTTTTAAACCCATATTTGAGAGGTCACCCCTGAGAGTTGTTTTGAAAACTTATCATATCTGTACACTTGCACTCTTATGTCTTCTGTCATAGAAAAAACATTGCTTGCAGAAACTGCAGAACTCTCACATATAAACATTAAAATGACAACTTTTTCCTAGAAATGGTTAAAGGCAAAACTGAGATGGCCTATTTATCTCTTGAAACATTTTAATTATGCAGTTTGGCCACAGGGTTGTTTCAAATTAGCCCCAGCTATCAACAAGTCTTCCAGGACTTAAACATTGTTTGCTGATACAGGACATATTGTTATCTTTGGTCACTGTTATTGGCTTTCTATCATTATGACATTCTTAATACTATGCAGAATCAGATAAAAGCTCTCCCATGTCATGTTGAGGTCTGCTAGCTATTTTGCTGATTTTTTTTCTTTCAGACTAAAAGGCAGAGAAAGTTCTGTGGCTCAGTTTATCTTGCGATGTTTGTCCTGTTGTCTTTGGTGCTTGGAGAAGATTCTAAAATTCATCAATGCTCACGCTTACATTGTTATTGGTGAGATCTCTTGACTGTCTGTGCTATCCAAATTTTGGAAGAAATTGTACTAATTGGTGGAACATAATTCCTTATAAAGGGGCCGGGGTGGGGGTGGGGAGGTCATTGAGGTTGTAAAGCCAGCATTTAGAATGAAATGTCTCTGCCTATCTATCATTCTGGTGCATGATCATCTTGGCTTTTTTATCGGATCCAACCGATCTTCTGGTAATCTTAAAATGACCAGAAATGCCTCCGACACTGGCTAATTGGTGTTCCTCTAGACTTTAAGTTATGGTGATATGCTACCAAAAGGCCTGATATTACTTGGTATTTAAGAGATTTAACTTCCCCAGGGAAAGATCCATTGGACTTATTTCAATATTTTTACTATTCTCAGTATATACTTCTTCAAAGTTTGACCATTTCTGAACTAACTCTTTGCCCGTGCAAAAATAACGATGTGCTGTCACACAGTGTTAACATTTCTTTTGTTAACCATCTTTAACTCATTTCTTAATTACTTTTCAGGTAGTATATAGTTAGGTTAGTGGTTATTGATGTTTTTTAAGGTGACAATTTTAGCTTCCAAAATAAATCCCTCGGGACATACCAGTGTCACAACTGTCCTAGAAATGAAGGTTCTAAAAACAAAAAATAACATAAGACATATTTTGCAAGTTCCTTGTTGGACATGCCAGATTTGCATATTTGGCTCATGTTTATTCATGATGTAAGTGTAAAATAGAAATTACCCTGTAAAATGGTCAATATTTGTTGGATTTTGATGGGAATTGTGGCTATTTTTTAGGTTTTTAATGCTTTTGGCATCAAGTATCCAACTGTACTATTTTTGTGTCAGCAGACTTTAAGTTGACAGTACAATGACCTTATATACTGTGTTTCTGCAGGTCCTCGAAAGTCATGGAAAGGTCAACTTGCTTTAAAAGTTATGGAAAGTCTTTGAATTTCAAAATTTTTGAAAATATCTTTACTTGGCTGACTTAGTTCTAGCTGTACTTCTGTCCTTAAATATCAGAAGGTACACTGTCAGTCTGAAAAGGCTTTGGAAAAGTCATGAACCTTTTATTGTAAAGGTCATGGGAAATGACAGAATTATAAATGGAAGAAAGTGTTATAACCCCATCATAACTTCATAAGGTATTTTGGATTTTTTCCAACAGCAATTGAGGGAAAAAGCTTCTGTCCAGCTGCCAGAAGAGTGAGTTTTATTTTTTGCTGTCTTTTTTAATATGCGTCTTAAGAGGTAGCCATGTCATGAAAATGGAGTTTGTGTTTAATAGGTGGATGGCGTACATGATCGACACTACACTACACTACACTTCACTCCACATTATTTGAAAGTGATTGAAAATTTTACCGAAGCTGGATGTTACAAATGGTGTCATTTGTTTTGTGAGAAATCCAATTTGTTTCAGGAGAAATCCACACTACACAGAAGTGTGTGGTGCATGTCATTTACCATCTGAAAGTACTTTATCAAAAATTATGTGTATGTATAGTTTGAATTTTGTACACAACTTTATTAGGATTAATACCACAAATGTTGGAGCGAGCTTGGGAAATGCATTATAGGATTCAAACGGTGGTAAATTTGACACAAAGGTGGTAAATTTGACACGTCTTCCGCCTTTCTTTTCCTTTCATTAATTTTGTTCCTCAACGTGAAGTATGGTATTAAATTCAAATGAATGTAATTTAAATTATAACGTCATGAAAGTAAAAGCAAGCAAGAGGCACAGGGTTTGTTGAGAGCTCACTCCCTGAACAGTAGATAGGTAGTACAATTATCAAAAAGAAATTCAAAATGAAGGAATCAAAAAAAAAAAAAACAGTACAGGTGCAGTGCAGTGCAGGTACAGTCCCAAAACACAGCCCCCTCCTCTTACCCACCCCCCCCCCAGAAAAAAAAGCAAGAAAAGAAAAGGAGAACAAAGGGCAGTAATACTTCAGAAATCATTGGAAACATATCTAGACAGGTTGCTACAGAAAACAGTAAGACTAGCTCACTTGTCAAATAACCAGAAATGATATTCTAAAATGATTTATTTTCTCTTGAGAGGTGGGTTTTAGATAGCTTCAGTTAGTCTATGCACAAACCTGTGTTTGCTAAGGGTGATCAGATTCCAACATAGACTCTTTTCCCAATAGGAATTACAAAGGATTGTGGGATAGAATTTTGGTGTGCATCGTTTTTTGCCACAGCAAAATGCCATTGACAACAGCATTGCCTACCAGGACTCCATCCCACAATCCATTGCAATTGCTATTTGGAAAAGGGTCTATTCTGTGTATACCTTCTATGTTTATGAATGAATGAATGCTCTGGCTTATAATCTGTCTCTTTCAAAGCCGTGCTACTACTTCTGGAACAGGTCAGTGTATCCCTTTGTGTTTGAAAAGTATGCACACTCCAAATACAAACAAAACCAGCGGCTACCGCTCTTTTATGATGTCAATCACTCAGATTGGCAAACAGATTTTAGTCTTTTATAACAAAGCAAATCTTTAAATGATAATTGCTACTTCAGAAAAACTTATTTTAGCTCTTCCTCTTCCTAAAATAACTCCAGTTGTGGCTGGAAAGATGTCAGTTGGTAAAAAAACTGTGCATAGAAATTGATTTAGAGGAAAGTTGAAGTATTGCTGTGAAGAGTCTTTGAAAATAACCTTGTCCTACATAGTCTTACAGAGAAACGAATATATATACATTTTGTCTGTGGCAGGGTTCCCACATGGTAATAGGATGAGAAAAGTGTGGAAAATGTTTGAAATAGGTTTGGAATATTTATACGGTCTTGAAAGAAAGTCATTGAATTTTGGGTTATTAGTGTGGTAAAATTGCTATATCCTAGGAGAAAATTCCTGTTGACACCTGCTGGAAATGCCAGCAGGTTTGTATTAACAGGTATGAGCAGTCAATTTATCATTTACCTGTTGGAGTCAATGAATGCAGCAGGCATCAACAGGTAAATCCTGTGAAATTAACAGGTTCTTTTTGCTACTTGTTGAAACCTGCAGAAACCTGTTGATACCTGTTTTCAGTTACCTGTTCTACGTGCTCAAAGCCATTGAAACCTGTCGATAACTGTTTTCAGTTACCTGTTCCTATATGCTCAAACCTGTTGATGCCTGTTTTCAGTTACCTGTTCCTACATGCTCAAACATGTTGAAACCTGTTGATGTTTCCAGTTTCCTGTTCTACATGCACACCTGTTCAACAGGTTTCAACAGGATTTTTTGTGTTGGTGGTCTGGAAAACTCAAAACTCAAATCCTTACACTTCCTCTGCTTGGGGTGATTGTACCTGTATGTTTCCACAGTGTATAAATGCATAAATACAAGTGCAAGTGTTCTTTCTTCCCAACATATTTCTTAAGTGTTATTAAAGCCTGTCCATCTTGGTTGAGTAAAAGATGTTAATTTCAGTAGCTCAAAAATGTGCCATTGTGAGAATGCCCTTTTTTGTGGCTCTAGAATATTTTAGCCATGTGGACTTAGCCTCACCATTTTTCAGTATCAGTTTATTTTGGCCTTTTAATGAAGTGTCAACATTTGAACAAATATCACAAGAGGTGGGGAAGCAAGTTGC
Source organism: Holothuria leucospilota (assembly GCA_029531755.1). Classification (NCBI taxonomy): domain Eukaryota; kingdom Metazoa; phylum Echinodermata; class Holothuroidea; order Aspidochirotida; family Holothuriidae; genus Holothuria; species Holothuria leucospilota. Next base: position 24,847,035 of record CM055966.1, read on the forward strand.
TTTTACAAGTAGCCCCTCCCCACCCCCTCCTCCTCCCTTATTATAAAGTAAAAAAAGGCACTAATTACAACAACATATGTTTATAAAGAATAAAAACAATAAAAAAATCCTAGATAGGTTTGGTTTCTTGTTGAAGTTGCATATGGTAAATAAAGACTTGTATTCTTAAAATACTGTAGTTGAGACTGTTCCTGAACTTTTGATCTGTGAATTAAACAGAGTGAGTAAAAGCATGAATACTAAACCTGCTTTGTACAGGTTTACTATTATGTCAGGTAACTATTATGTAAGACATACAAGTATGTTTGTCGTCAAAAATTACAGGCAAAAGGCCGACTTCGTACTTGAACATGAACGTTGTATCTACCTGTAATTTAGAGTTTTGAGAGCATGGAATAGCATCTTTAGAATGAGGTTGGTAATCAGACTTTGGTTTGAGCCTTATTATTTTTTTCTGAAGAAGGTAAATACAATTTTGGTAGGTTGGGTGCATGTTCCCACGTACAATAACACAATAAGAAATTTGTTAGTAAATGTGAAAGTCATATTAAAATTTTGTAATGCGTGATGGAACATAACAGCTGATCTTATAAAGTGCACCGATAGTCCTAGAAATTTGTTAACATATACTGTGTTTGTAGTTCACCCAAGACAAGTTTTAATCAAGATAAATACCTACAAGTTTAAGTTTACTATAAAATGGGTCTTTCCTTTTGTCTGTGTAGGGTTCGACTTGATTCAGCTCAAAAGGTTGGTTGGGGTGAAAGACCATATAGCTGCTTTTGCTGACGTTCAGAGACAACGTGTTTTCTCTGAACCAATTTGGTGTCAATTTATCATTAATAACAATTTATCATTGTAAAGAATACTGGTTCTGTCCTCAAAAAAAAAAAAAAAAAGAGAAAAAGAATGCTTTAGTTTAGCTATTAGTAAGATCATTGATTTAAATTAGGAACATGTAAGGCCCTTAAATCGATCCCGGAGAAACACCACAGGTAACATCCCTGGTAATAGAAGGCTGGTTATTAATTTAAACTTTTGTCCATTGAGTAGCCATATAAGAACCATTCAAGTGTAACACTGCAAGTTCTGCAATGAGCAAGCTTCTTAAGTAGAGTATTGTGGTTTAACGTATCGAATGCTTTAGAAGTGCCAATATCAATTTCTTTACTATGGTGAAACCTTTTTGTGGTGTACCTTGTTACCTCCCATTTTGTAACAATTGACCAAAATGTAACAACTTGGTCCAAAATGTAACAATTTTCTGCCCAAAATGTAACTACTTTTCAGGTTGGTCCAAAATGTAACAATTTTCTGCCCAAAATGTAACAACTTTCAAACTTGGTCCAAAATGTAACAACTTTCTGCCCAAAATGTAACAACGTGGAGGTTCACATCAGACGGTATTGAAAAATCTCCAACATGACTGTCATATTTTTTTTTTAAAGTGCCATAACTTAACCAAACAAGGTCGGATTGGAATGGAAAAAGCATCATTCAATTTCTCATGACATACTCCACTCCTGGAATATATTTTTGGGTGTCTTCTGTGTCGCAATGAAAATCAAAATGGCCGCCATATGTCAGTTTGGGCTAAAACTTGCTCCGTTGAACTCAGTGTGGTCTAAAAGATCTAGAAAGTCTATTTCCTGCCCACTTGAGTGCTTCGGGGGATGTTATAAAAATCCAAAACGGCCGAAAAAATAACCTGCTGTAACTCGGCCAAAGAAGATAGGATCGGCATGGGAGTTGCACAAGTTGAATTCTCGTGCCTTATTTTACTCTGACTATCAATTTCTGGGTGTCTCCTGTGGAGCATAAAAAATCCAAGACGGCGGATAAAATGACGGACCCGAAAATTTTGGGTGGAAACAGGGTAATTGGATCCGTAGGCCTAAAGTCCAAATCTGCGGTCCCTGTGATAAAATTCGCAAGTCTTTGATTTGACATGCCCCGATCCGTTTGTTTCGTATGTCAAATAAACAGTGCTCCAAAACGCTATTTTCAGGCCGATTTGAGGCTCGGAAAGACTTAAAATCGTGGTATTGTCCTTTTTTTTTTCAATTTCTCTCGAGGAACTATCAGGGTCATACCCAAGTGAGACATATATGATGCAATATGATGGTATTTATAATATATCCGATACTATACATCACGATATTGCTCTTGAACGGTTGCAAGCTCGTTCAGTACGGTATTGCTGGCACACCATTAAAGTGGTTCGATTCTTATTTCAAAGGACGCACTCAGTCCGTGAATATAGGTGGAATTCTGTCTGACCCACGTAGTCTGGATGAAGGAGTACCACAAGGTTCTGTACTTGGTCCGTCCGTTTTCTCTACGTATATAGCCCCAGTAGGTGACATTGTCACTGCTCATGGTATCAGTTATATGTCTTATGCAGACGACACTCCAATTTATGTCACTTAGAAACAGTCTGAGCGTCATGTTGCACTTTCCCGTTTAGAGCTTTGCATTCATTCGTGATATTAAATCATGGAGTATACATAATATGTTAATGTTTAACGACTCTCAGACAGAAGTCCTACATATTTCTTCTAAATTTCTGAAATGCCCGTCTTTTCCGAGAGTTTCAGTTGATGACATTTTTGTTGATATTACTAGTTATGCTTGGTGTCACCATGGATAGCACTCTGCATATGAAAGATCATATGTGAACAATATCGTTTCTGCTGCTTCGTTTGCTATTTATAAGATTGGTCAATTAAGCAAATATCTTGATCGTAAATGCACGGAGCGTGTAGTTCATGCTTTTGTTACGTCACATCTAGACTACTGTAATAGTCTCCTGCATGGTCTTCCATTGGTCTTCCATTGTTGGTAGAACTGTGAGTCTACTACGAAGACGGTATATGCGAGCGAGGGTTATATATATATATATACATACATACATATACATAGATAGATAGATCAGGAGTGGAATATGTCATGAGAAATTGAATGATGCTTTTCCCATTCCGATCCGACCTTGTTTGGTTAAGTTATGGCACTTTAAAAAAAAAATATGACAGTCATGTTGGAGATTTTTCAATACCGTCTGATGTGAACCTCCACGTTGTTACATTTTGGGCAGAAAGTTGTTACATTTTGGACCAAGTTTGAAAGTTGTTACATTTTGGGCAGAAAATTGTTACATTTTGGACCAACCTGAAAAGTTGTTACATTTTGGGCAGAAAATTGTTACATTTTGGACCAAGTTGTTACATTTTGGTCAATTGTTACAAAATGGGACGTAACATACCTGGCAATGTTCACATTAGCCATCTATGAACAATTGTCTTGTTTTTTCATTCCATTTTGTAAAATTAGTGTTAACACTTTGCTTTATTTCATCCCTCTATATTTATGTAAAGAGATTTAAGAAGTTTAATTGGAACCAGGAGTTTTATGTAAGAGTCAAGAGCAGGGTTGTACTTACAGTGGGCGCCAGTAACCAGCACTCAAGACTGCTGCCCAGAACTTGGAGCTAATCCACTGTCCACCACTCCTTTTCAAAAAAGAGCAAAACTTGCTCAAAATGTAGCCCTACTTTACGCCAAATAGATATTTTGCATCCAGTTTCCAATGTCAAACATTGCAAATACTCAATTAAATCCATGCATGCACGGAGTTGGATGGTATTCACATGCATTGATCATCGTAATTCCATGGGCGATTGCACATGACATGACAAAACTTTGTTGCTGTGACGATGAAAACCTTTTGCTGAAAGCAACAGCATGCCTGCCCCTTGGACCCCTCCTCCAGGATGGTGACTAGTGTCTGCTGCCATCTATAGAAATAACCAGCACTTATTTTGCCCTAGCTACAACCCTGGACATGAGTCTTATTCCCATAATCAACTGCTATTCCCATTTTATGCATATTTGACCACAATTTTTTTACCTAAGCGTTTACATCTGAGCATTCAATTAGTGTAGCCAGGTGAAGAAACTTTGGCATTCTGTAAAGCACCATTTCAGTTTTATTTTGCTTGAAAAGTTGTACCGCACTTACAGTTGTGAGAATTGCCCAATTTTCCTGTAAAGATTGTTACTCATTCTTTGGAAACCAAGATACATGGACAGTAGGCTTGGACAGGTTACCTGACTCTGCTTCAGAGTCGCTTCTCCTGGCCGGGAGTGGAGTAGGGACCCTTCTCTCCCTGGAATCCTGACTCCTGGGTTATATTCCATACTGTCGAAAGTATGCCCAAAAGCATATTTTGGAGATTAGATTTGTGTTTAAGTCACAAGTTTTAATGAAGTGTTTATACAACACAGCTGGCTCTTTTTGATCTTTTTCTCCATTCATTCGCAAGTTTTGCCTTTAGTTGGCCACAATTTTCTGACGTTGTCAGTAAGGCACTTCAGTCCTTGAGAAACCTGTAGTAGTGTAAGCCAACTGGATTACTGCAGTAATACAGATTGGACACTGACTGTTTATTGCTGCTGAGGTATTATGTTCCTGCATCAATTATGATGCCTTTGTAAGAGTTGCAGCTCCTTCAGAGTCACAACTAATAGGGCTGCTGGTATCTGACTCCAGATATGTTGGTGTCGCCCAAGCCTAATTGACAGTATACCATGCTAATGTGACACGGTTAAGTGCACCACTTGGTTACACAGTCATATTTTCTTGTATTTTGTACAAAATGATTTTTTGTGATGACATTATGTGAACAAGGAATAGTAGCCTTATATGTGAATGTACTTTATTCTAGATTACTTTTCTATGGTCATGGCTGTCTTCTGTTGCTCTATTTTTTTTTTTTTCTGGGGGGGGGGGGGGATTTCACATTGAAAGGGCACTGTGATTGGAGTCATTAGTATCACCTGTAAGTGAAATCTGTTCTGTGCAAATGTACTAAAATGTTTAAGGTATTGCCCCAGAATTCCCCCTCCCTGGCTTGGGACTAGCAGCACTGAGGAGTCTATCTTTAAAACCAGAAGGAAGAAGCAGGCAAAGTTATTAAATACTTATGTGTCTATTGTACAGATGATAAAAAAATTGTAAATTGTAGAACAATTTGCTAGCAGGTTTTTAATCTTTAATAAAATCATGATTTTTCATTTTCAGGCCTTGAACTGCTTAATTTCAAATGCACTTCGAGTAGCAGCAATTAACTGTGTTGGAGACTTTATTCTGTTCCTGGGCAAGCTACTGGTAGTCTGCATAACAGCCTTGATTGGCGTCGCAGTTCTTGGAGTAAGTTAACATGCCTCTTTGTCTAATTTCTTTGTACTTTATTTAAGCTGGTATATATTATTCTGTTTGACCAACTCATTCTCCAGATGTTCAGACAGAGGTCAGCTACCTGACCATCAATGTGCCAGCAAAAACTATGATCATGTCCATAGGGGCTGATGTCAGGATTGCTTATTTCTGTAGCTGTACACATCAGTGTGTGTGTGTGTGTCTGTCTGACAGTTGATATGTCTGTTTGTTTTTGTCTGTCCTTCCATCTGTCCGTTCATTTGTCAAAGTGTCCTTCTGCCCATTTGTCTGGGCCTGTCTGTTTGGCTGCCTGCCTGCCTGTTTGTTTGTCTGTCTGTCTGTCTGTCTGTCTCTGTCTGTCTGTCTGTCTCTGTCTGTCTGTCTGTCTGTTTGTCCTTCTATTAGTCTGTCAGTCTGTTTCTCTGAGATGTATCAGAAGCACTTTTAGGCAACTGGTTGTGGCTTTGTTCTTTTAATATTAGATCTAACAAATAAACTTAACATGAATAACTGTTGAAATAATTTATGACGTTTTAGATGAACAGAATGTTTGCTTTTTATTTATAGAAGTATGCGGGCCAAGCATCTTTTTATCATATTAATATGATAATAGTGTCTGACTGTCTGGCTTCTTAATATGAGGGTAGAGTCTGACTGTATGGTTTCCTTATCAAAGATATAGGCTAGGCTGATAGGTTCAAAACACTTTTTAAAGTTATTTGGACCATATTTATGTATTATTTCTTTGCTGTAACCCAGCCTAAATAATAAAGAAATACTCTGAGTGAGACTGTCCTCTCTTTTTTCTCCTTCTTTTTTAGTGGGGAGGGGGGAGGAGTGTTGGGTGGGATGGAAGATGTGATTTCATTTAGTTTTTCCTTTCTGGTATAACTAAATAAAACAACTAAAGATAAGAAGTAGTAGCCAGCTTAATAGTATTTTCTCTGCAGTCTTTCAGTAGATTGGTGCACAAATGCACAGTCGCATGTCCTGATGTGAATACTGCTGTAATCTCATCGTAAATGTGTGTTTTATTTCTGAATTAAGCTTACTTTAAAGTTTCCTTATGATAAATATTTTCCAGATGGATACTTTCCATTAAAAATCAGGCTAGTGTTTCTACATTCCTTGGTTAGTAATATGTTTGGCATTTATGGATTATCTTGGGTGGACTTGAAACAAGTCTACTGCGTCTCTGCTGTAGCTGCAATCAGGCAAAATTAAAGTACATTTCTTTGTTGTCTGTGATTAAGTAGTATTTCTATTGATGACAGAAATTAAATGTCAAGACTGGCTCACCATTTCTAAGAACTCACATCTGTGAAATGGGAATTATTTGCAAAAATAACTTCAGTGTTGATTGCATCAAAGAATGTAATTGAGACATGTTATCAAATTATTTTATTGTCATGCTTCCATAACATACTGAATTACTACAAGCTGTTATTCTTGGAACTGGGAGTCACTGTCATAACAAACAGATCACCACTTTTGTAATACATAACAAGGTGAGCTGATGCTGTTTGTTGTTATGTGATAATAATGGATAATAACATTAAGAAATATTTATAATGCGTCATTACCCTTCAAAGAAGATATTTATGACACCTCAACAGGTTAAAGAAAAAGTAAGCTTATCATGGAGTTTAATATTGTATATCTTTGATAAAAAGACCATATTCTTTAGCTGACGTTTAATGTCTCCAATAATCCGGTTTATTATATATTTAGTCTTTCTTTGTTATTCCGGGATTGGAAGAGTACTAAACACCTTTGTTTTCCCTTTATTCTAACCCTTGTACCCCTTTCCGTCACACCCTTTCCCACCCTGAGTTAACCTCAATAACAGTCATGATTTGCTTTGCCTCCTTCAACTTATTTTATAGTTCTGCCTTGGTTTTTATGAATCTTAAAAAGATGCCATCTATTCTCATTCCAAATGCTCTGATGATATGCAAATTCACTTGTAACAAAAAATTAAATGCAAATGTATGGAAAGATCTTTCAAATGCTGACAAAAGTTTGGAAAAGTACCTCTTTTATAAAAGAAACACTGAAATTTTTTTCTGTTTTAAGATGATTTTGTTACTGATGGTATGCCATTTTTGAGTGCTTGCTGGAGGCAAAAGGAATCTATGCGATGGCAATGTTGATGTGTGTATGTGTGTATGTATGTATGAATTAGTTAGTTGGTTAGTTAGATAAAATTTAACGACACACCAACACGAATGTGTTATATAGTGTCAACTACATTAAATGTTAAAGTTTAAATACGGTTCCAAATACGGTTCAAGTTCAAGTTTGGTTTCAAATACAGATCAAATATGGTGCAAGCCCTTCCCTTTAGTCACCTTTTACGACAGGCGGGAAACACCGTGGGCATATTCTACAACCCCCAGCCCACAGGGGGCGTATGTATGTATGAAAGCTTGCATGCATGTATGCATGTATGATGTGACTCTTTGCTTGAAAACAATATATCGAGAAGGGGTACCTGTGAAAGATCTCATACTTAAGATGTAGATGGCCCATATTGTTTGTGGTGGAGGTCAAAGGTCATTTGGGGTCACAAGAGGTCAAAAGGTGAAGATCTTGTAAACAGGATATCTCTTGAAAAGTGCTCATAAACCTGGTATCTCAAGGTAGGTTAGCATTGGTGATGCCATACTTGACATGTGGATGTTCAATATGAAGTAGATGATCCCTTTTGCTATGTAAAGGTCAAAGGTCATTTGGTGTCATGAGTAGTAGCCAAAATATTTGAACCTTGTGAACATGATATCTCAAGAAGGGTAAGTGTAAGGGGTAAAGTTAAGATGCGGATGGCCCATATTTAGTTGATGGTCCTTGTTGTTTTGGTGGATGTCAAAGGTTAATTGGGGTCGTCGGGGGCCAAAATGTGAAAACCTTGTAAACATGGTATATCAAGAAGGGAAACTTGTTTTAATGTCATGTATGTCCGTTAAGTGCCCCACATGAAATAGATGATCGTTGTAACTTTTAGTGATGTCCAAAGGTCATTTGAGGTGACTAGAGGTCAGACTGTGAGAACATTGTAAACATGATATCTTATGGAAGAAAACTATGAATTTTATACTTAGTATTTAGGTGCCTCATATTGATTGCATAACCACTAGTATCTTTGGTGCAGGTAAAAGCTCATTTGAAGTCCCCAGTGGTCAAACTGTGAAAACCTGGTACAATGATACAGGTATTTTGTAAAGTAATACTTGTATTACTCATATACTTTGTGTATGGGTTTCTATATTGGGTGACATTATCTGTATCATTTATGGTGGTAGTGTTGAGGATACCAGAAGTTAATCTGTGAAAATCTCCTAAACATGATTTGTCAAGTTTACATATGAAACATGTTTGGATCTTATATCTGGCATGTAATGTCCAAAATTTAAAGCAAGAAACTGATGTATGATCATGACCATGCAATAAATTCGCAAAGAAACTTGAAGTCACAGAACTACAATTATATCCACATGGCAAGGAATCACTAAGCCTTTTGGCTTTCTGGTTTAATTTTGTAATATTTCAATATTTTAATGATTGTACTTTTAATATGATTTTATCAAGTATGAAATCTTGCCAGACAATGTGAAACATGTTATCCATTGAATTGTTGTCATGGTGATTTGGAAGCTTGTCCTTACAGCAAAATTGCTATTTGGAAAGCCACTTGTACAGTAAAGGTATTCATTCATTATTGATACCAGCAACTGTGCCTGTCGTTATTGCTTACCCTGCTCCCGATAACAGACGGGTTCAAGGAGAAGTCGTTAAACATGTGCCTCAAACGCTTATAAAGTTGTAATCTGCAGAATTGGGTAGCAAAGCTTTTGCAACCAGTCTGGGTGGTTGCCAAAGAAATATATAACAGATCCACAGTGAGTAAGGCAAATCGCATGTTTGCCTTGTTTAAATATGTTTGTACTTTTGATTATGTCATACCAAAAAGTGAACTCATTGAACACTTTTGAAATGAAATGCTGAATTGAAGATGTTGTATCATTGACTTGAAATCAAGGGATATTCTGTGCTGGATTTTATCTTACATGAGAGCTTTACCTTTTCTGATCATCAGATGACGACCCATTTGAAAAACTTATGAATAAGATGCTGTCATGTATATTAGATACTGCCGTACTCTAAGCAAATGGTATACTTGTCAATTTAATTAACAACTGGCTCTCAATCAAACAGCAAAATCTCCAAGTTTAATTTCAATCATGTGTTTTACTGTTCAGAAGATTTTTAAGTGTTTAAGAATATTACCTTCGTACTCTTTGTGTTAGAAGTAATGTCACAGGTATTACAAAATTTATGAAAAATAGCTGTCACCCCCCAAAATACCAGATCCATTCAGTATGGAGCAAAAATGTTGGGTCCGAAGTGCCAATATTTGGTTTGTTGTGATGACAACAAATGAATGCTTTACACATGTACAGACTAAAGGCTTGTCTATACAATCATACTTTTGTCCATGAACGTGATCATACAAATGTTTGAGCACTTATTGGGAAGATGAAACATGCGCCTTTAAGTTTGAACACCTTCATACATGTTGGACGTTGTTCAGATTTGTTGGGAAAGCAGTCCACATGATCATACTTTTGTCCATTAGCATCGTCATGCAAATGTATGATGATGATTTTGTCCAAATGTATGATCGTGTACACAGGGCTTAATTTCTTGTAATTTGGGATTACTCTATGTCATCACTCTTGAATTATTCCATCATTTACTAGAATATCTAAGTTTATGTCCTTATCAGGTATTCCACAGAAATATTCTCATATGACAGAACAAAGACCTTTTTGAAGATGGTTGACCTATATACAGCTTTCTGACTGTGGTGTCCTCAAATAACACAATTGTTAATGTGTGTAAATTTCTTACCCACTTCAAGAAGGGAAGCAGGGCTTATTCTTAGAGCATGCAAAATGGTTTTCAAAGGGTATACAAGCTAGGCGATAACAAAGATGTTGGCTGCACTTTGTGCTCATTCTTGTATGCTGATCATGGAATAGTAGGGTCAGCAAGTTGAATCAACATCTCTGACTGACATTTGGGCTCCATGGAGAGTCACTTTTTAAAGCAGCCTTTGTAAAAAAATGTAGCATTTAGCATAGAAATTGAGGCAATTGAAAAAGCTGACACACTGACACAGTGTATTGCTTTGTGTTTAAGTAGTGAAAATAGTGAGGGCGCTTCGGCTCTAAGGCAAAATGCCAGATGATGTGTGTGTTTTCATAGGCACAGTGTACATTCAGTTTAGGAAGTCTAATGTCAATTTATACGATTTTTGAAAGATGAAGAGTAATTTCTCAACCAAAATAAGTCATGGTGCCTTTATAAGCTTTCTTTTATATGTACCTAGCTCTGGCTGTGAAAAGTTAATACTTCATCCTCAAATAATTGGGGTAAAAGCAATAATGTAATGTGTATATTATGTGCCATTGCGGAGAGCTGAATTAGTGACCAGTCCAGACTGCATCACATCATTCTTGTTTACTTCAATTTCTATGGCGTTTACGTAAATGGTAACGTAAATGGTAAATGTCGTTTGTTAGGACTAAAAGTGCAACATCAGTTACATTGTGTTGCTATGCTTTATATGTTGGTGTTCATAACATTACATTTCTTTTGTTCCATGCTGAAAGCTACATCAGTGAGACTGCTTGCTAGAGTATAAATATTCATTATAGCTTTAATCTCATTTCCAGGAGATTGTGTTTCAAAATTATTCTCAAAGTGAAAATAATGAAAAAAGAAGTAAATTGCAAAAAAAAACAAAAAAACTATGGACTGTGAAGCTTTTTAAGTTTAACCAAGTTGGATGTTACTCATGCAGTTTCGTCAAGGGAATGATTAAAACAAAGTGCAGTGAAGTTACTGGTTTAAGCTAAAAGAAATAAATGGTTGCTTTGATTAGGTAGAAGGAATTAATTTTTTAAGGATACAGAAATAGCAGAATTTTTATCAAAACTTTAAATATTTGATGAGGTACTCTTTGAATCCAAATCATTCCCAACAGGCTTCTGGAAATTCAATAAAGGTAAATTCATATTCTGTGTACATTTGAGATTCTGCTGTCCAGTCATGTATCTCTCTTTAAAACCTCTGTTCATTTAGAGGTCAGGTTTGAAACTTCGTAAACTTCACACCTTTTCAAATATATAATCTTTTAGCACTTTCAAAAGGGGCAGTTTGAAATCACAGTTTCATCAGAGAATACCCTATTCCATGTTATGATAGTACATTCTGAGGAGGGACATTGACTGGGTTTCCTAAGGCGGGGGGGGGGGGGGGGGGGAGGGGGGGGAGGGGGAGGGGGGAGGGGGATCAGAAATCTGCAGTCAGATACATTGAATACCTCAAAGTGGCAAACCTTAGTATTCAAACATAATTGCAAGGCTAATGTAACTTACAAGGGATTGGAAATGGGGCTTCAGGTTTAACCAATGAAACTCTGTAGCTACACTCCTTCTTTGTGGATTGCATCCATACTGTAGTTTAAAACTTTCCTTTTTATCACTTTATTATCATGCTTTTGTGGCCATGTTATACATAGAAGTGCCATCAAAAATATTTTCATTCTTTGTTATAACTTTCTTTGTTATAACTTTCAAGTGGAACCATTCACTTTTGTCGAAAGAAAGCCAGTCATTAGACCAAAATTCACTCCAAAGTCATTGTAAAGTCCTTCTATAATACTCATTTCACTACATAGCAAACTTGTAGTTTTGAGTTACATTGTTGTGAGTATGAGTTCAGCTGTACTGTCTATTGTTGTGAGTATAAGTACACATCTATTTCATAAATATTAGTACAGAATTAGTATTCACACTTTGTGAGTATGGGTGCAGCTCCATTCTCATTAGTCTAGGTAAATGTGTCTCAGTATGGGTATGAGTATGTACTTACTGTAAGTCAGACACATTGTTAGTACCTTTTTCTTGTCCATGATGTCACTTTTACAGATCTCATCCACTACAAACTTAGGCATCCTTTTTTTTTTTTTTTTTTTTGAGGTGGGGGAGGGCACTGACATATTTTTACCTGAGAAAAACTTGTGCTACCAGATGAAATGACCTGAATCTTTCAGAAAATCTGCTTGAAAAATAGGTTTTGTCCACCTGAAGGGGTGGGGTGGGATTGGGAGTAGACTAGAGCTCTGCCCAGTTTGGGTTCCTCTGACTTAAAACCTAATCCTGTTTACCTAGGGTTTAAATATTCTTTACCACAGAGTTGTTGAATTGTGGGTTAATTTGCTCCAGCAATAACTGCTCCTTTGACGCAGATGAAAACTATGTATGTATGTAGTATACATACTTAATTGGGTACAATGTGACAGCATATAGTTGTGATGAGAAGAATCAGTAGAGCAAAACATTTCTTTTCAGTTTACTTTAATTGGACATAACTAAGGAAATCATGTGATTATGATGTTGCTCTGAGGTCAAGGATGTTGAAGTGTAAAGGGCAAGGCTTTTCATCTTTGGGAAGTGGTACCCAACCTTTGGACTACGGACCGCAAGGTGGCACACCTAAGAATGATAGTGGTCTAGCAAGTACTTTTGCTGGGTATAGACTTACTGTGAGGGTGGTCTGTGACAACAAGTGTCATGGGGTAGCAAGTGGTCCCTGGACCATAAAAAGGTTGAGTTACACTGTAGAAGGGTACCATGTTGGGTCTGATTTGAATTAGAAAAGGGTTCCAATCAATAGAACACAATTAAGATTACATAACTGAGGTGTGGTGACCTCATTTGAGTGGGTATATCTCCCTCAGCTTGACTAAAAAACAATTTTCAGTAGATAACTTGTGTTAAATGACCTCATTTGAGAGGGTAACTGTCAAACCTGATTAAGAGGCAATTTTGAATACATTGTTGGTGCTTAGTGACCTCATTTTGGCCAGTTAGACTGCCACTCTTCATTACACCAATTTTTAGGACACTGTTGGTGTGATAATAATGGAACTACTGTAGGACAAAACTGAAAGAAATTTAAAATGCAAAATGACTCTGGAGATGGGAAGAATGGTATATTTCAATTAGTGTAAAAGTAGTCATAGCAATTATGATTATCTTTTGAAATATGTACAGTAGATTTTTCCATCTTTTCAATAGCAGCAAGGGAAATGTGGATTATTGTCTTGTCCAAAATAGGTACTTGGGGTTTGATCTGGCCTGTAGTTGGGAGAGTTGTGACCCTTACACAGTGGTCATATAGTCATGAAAAATTTTGAACCATCATGGAAAATCGTAGTATTTTGTCTTTTTGAGAGATCATAGAAAAACATAATGGTGCAAACTGTTCCGTTGTGGTCGTGTGAAAATGAAGAGAGAGTATTACATTTAAGTGGTTGGTGACATTAGAATGATGAGGATGGATTGGACAGCTGTATGTGGAAACAGAGACAATCATGTTCATAGTAATGAACATGGCTACCATTATTTTCAGTGTGATGACCGGTCAAGTGTATTGCTAAGAGGTGAGAATGAGAAATGGTCATTGCAAATCCTTATGTTGTAATGAAAAGTCATGGAATTTCATTTTCAAATCTCTGTACAAACCCTGCTTACAACCATCCTTTCAAATATGAAACCATGGTAGTATTAAGAGTACCCAATCATGCATCAGTTTCAAAATTCACTTTTTTTCATTTAACCTCAACAATAACACTCCTTTTTCTTTTTCTCTTCCTTTTTGCTTTTTCACCAATTCTGCCTCCAGTACAATGAGGAGTTACATTACTACGCCATACCGGTATTTCTCGCTTGCATCTTTGCTTTCATGGTAGCGTCATCCTATTTTTCAGTGTACGAGGTGCGTTCCTGAGGGGTCTTTAAATTTTGGCAGTTTTAAGTCGTGGCTGCTCGGATGAAAGATTTGCTTAGCAAAAGCTGCTGACCACCCAACGTTTTTCTTGTCTGACAAAATTTTCAAAAGATGCAACTGCAATATCCATTATCCTCCAAAATCATTCATCTTCAGCCTCATTTATTGTCATGGGAACAGCTCTCATGACAACCACACCACAACTTTCTGTAGCTGACACAGCACTGTTTTCCATTCACAGGCTTATCTACATTTCCATCAACCTCCAAGCCCTCCCTGAGATTAAGTAGTACCTTATCGAGCAGACATCTTTTGCTAAGCAAATTTTACTGAAGAAGTTGTCAATGTTTTGTAGAAAAGATATTCATGATGATTCCAAACAATCATTTTACCCAATACAGACAGACAAGAGCTACACCTTCTATGCGGTATCCTTGGCGATAGTTGGAGTATTTGCGTATGCGATAGCTAGCTGTTTCTTTATTGTGTATGAGGTAAGATAAAATCAGACGTATTCTCGAGTGCTTTACCTGCATTTTCTTGAATTTTGTTCCTGTCTGAGAAAATTGGATCCTCAAAGTGTGGTTCTTCGACAGGTAAAATGTATGTGCATGAAAGTATGTTTTATTTTGTGTCAAATGAAAGACAAGAGCTACACCTTCTATGCGGTATCCTTGGCGATAGTTGGAGTATTTGCGTATGCGATAGCTAGCTGTTTCTTTATTGTGTATGAGGTAAGATAAAATCAGACGTATTCTCGAGTGCTTTACCTGCATTTTCTTGAATTTTGTTCCTGTCTGAGAAAATTGGATCCTCAAAGTGTGGTTCTTCGACAGGTAAAATGTATGTGCATGAAAGTATGTTTTATTTTGTGTCAAATGAAAGACACATTTGCATTAACTCAAAGTAATCAATTTAACTTTCTAAGTCCTTTCTGCTACCTACAAACCTTTGGCCCTATATTGACCAAGTGTACCATCAGGAACCCTTCAGATTGACAAACGATTGTTTTTAGTCCTCCTGTTACGTATAATGAGCATGATTACACAGTTTGTTTGCCAAGAGGGGTAAAGATACTTGTAACTACTCTCTTTAATATTAAGAGCTGTAATCTAATAATAATAATAATATTTGGTTTTATGTAGCACTTTATCATCAAGGTCTTGTAGCACTTCATAAATATTACCCCTGGTCAGTAGTAACCATCCTAGAGACAATCTCCCCTACCCTCTAGATTTCTGCAGCTATAATCAGTGCCATTGACAAGTTACCTCACAGGTTCCCATTTAACTCTTGAGTGGAGAGAGGCAATTGAGGTAAAGTATTTTGCCCAAGGACACAATATAATGAACCTGGCAGGACTTGAACCATGGGCCTACTACCCTTCGGAGTGTATTAGCTCCATGCTTGAACCACAAGCCAGCAATCCTTGGATGGCAAGTCTGGCGCCATAGCCGATTGTCCACCATCCTCTAAAATTTAGTCACAATGCAAGTCATAACCTTCTAAAACTTCATACACTGTTTAAACAATACAGTGACTCAAATAAATGACTCAAGTCACTGAAACAGATGTATTTGACTTGACTTGGTGTAAAAAGAAGGACTTGGTTACAACTTTGTCCTTACTAGGTTTGAACAAAATAGGCTTTGGGGTGGTAGCTATGTTCCTTTAAAGAAGGGTTAAAGCAAAAAAATTAATATTTTTAGTGCATTAAACAGGAATCTAATCTATGGATTATGGTGAAGTTTACTTTTGAATCCAATGTGTGGTTCTGTAGATATCAGTAAATGAAGTTAACAGATTTGAAACCTAAAGTGAACTTGAATCAAGCATTAGTGATGTCATGGGAGATTACTTTCCCTATGGGGAGTGTAAATTCACAAGATTGAGACTCTGAAAGAGGAAAAAGTAAAACAAAATAAAGTGTTGATTAATTTGGTTTTATGATGTCACCTGTGCTTGCTTCAAGTTCACTTTAGATTTTAAAATATAATGACTAATATCTGGAGTACCACGGGAAGGGTCTGAATGCAAATTTCACTGTGCAATGCTTAGAATAAGAACTGCTCCAATATACTAAAAAATCTTAAGATTTGCTGAAATCTTTCTTTTAACAAGTTTACATGCATTTAGTGCATTTCAGTTGTGAAGTGCTTGAAGTTTATGAACTTGATAAAATATTTGATTCATTCCAGGCAGAAGTGCTGTGATGCTTCTTTTTACAGTAATTTTTGATTCCTTGCCGAAGGCAGGCAAGGAATCTATGCGATGGTGATGTCGTGTGTGTGTGTGTGTGTGTGTGTGTGTATGTGACGGCTTTGCTTGTTTACACGATATCTCAAGAAGGGAAAGTTGGACAGTTCTCAAACTTGGTACATAGATGGCCCATATTAAGAGGAAGAACCCTATTGTTTTTGGTGGAGGTCAAGGTCATCTGGGGTCACCAGGGGTCAAAATCTGAAAGCCTTGTTTACACGATATCTCAAGGTAGAAAGCTTGGATAGATTTCATGCTTGGTATGTAGATGCGTTGTGGTGAGAGGAAGAACCCTATTGTTTTTGGTGGAGGTCAAAGGTCATCTGATGTCACCGGGGGTCAAAATCTGAAAGCCTTGTTTACACGATATCTCAAGTTAGAAAGCTTGGATAGATTTCATGCTTGGTATGTAGATGCATTGTGGTGAGAGGAAGAACCCTATTGTTTTTGGTGGAGGTCAAAGGTCATCTGGGGTCACCAGGGCTCAAAATCTGAAAAGCTTGTTTACACGATATCTCAAGTTAGAAAGCTTGGATAGATTTCATGCTTGGTAAGTAGATGCGTTGTGGTGAGAGGAAGAACCCTATTGTTTTTGGTGAAGGTCAAAGGTCATCTGGGGTCACCGGGGGGTCAAAATCTGAAAACCTTGTTTACTCGATATCTCAAGTTAGAAAGCTTGGATAGATTTCATGCTTGGTATGTGGATGCGTTGTGGTGAGAGGAATAACCCTTTTGTTTTTGGTGGAGGTCAAAGGTCATCTGATGTCACCGGGGGTCAAAATCTGAAAAGCTTGTTTACACGATATCTCAAGTTAGAAAGCTTGGATAGATTTCATGCTTGGTATGTAGATGCATTGTGGTGAGAGGAAGAACCCTATTGTTTTTGGTGGAGGTCAAAGGTCATCTGGGGTCACCGGGGGTCAAAATCTGAAAGCCTTGTTTACACGATATCTCAAGTTAGAAAGCTTGGATAGATTTCATGCTTGGTAAGTAGATGCGTTGTGGTGAGAGGAAGAACCCTATTGTTTTTGGTGAAGGTCAAAGGTCATCTGGGGTCACCGGGGGGTCAAAATCTGAAAACCTTGTTTACACGATATCTCAAGTTAGGAAGCTTGGATAAATTTCATACTTAGTATGTGGATGTGTTATGGTAAGAGGAAGAACGGTTTCCTATTGTTTTTGGTGGAGGTCAAAGGTCATCTGGGGTCAGCAGGGGTCAAAGTCTGAAAACCTTGTTTACACGATATCTCAAGGTAGGAAGCTTGGATACTTTCATACTAAGTATGTGGATGTGGTGTGGTGAGAGGAAGAAGCCTATTATTTTTAGTGGAGGTCAAAGTTCATCTGGGGTCACCAGGGGTCAAAGTCTGAAAACCTTGTTTATACGATATCTCAAGGTAGGAAACTTGGATAGATTCAATATTAAGTATTTGAATGCATTATGGTGCAAGGAAGAACCCTGTTGTATTAAGTGGAGGTCAGAGGTCATCTGGGGTCACCAGGGGTCAAACTCTGAAAACCTTGTTTATACAATATTTCAAGGTAGGAAGCTTGGATAGATTTCATACATAGTCTTTGGATGTGCTATGGTAAGAGGAAGATACCTTCTGTTTTTGGTGGAGGTCAAAAGGTCATCTGGGGTCACCAGGGGTCTAAGTCTGTAAACCTTGTTTACACAATATCTCAAGGTAGGAAGCTTGGATAGATTTCATACTAAGTATGTGGATGTGTTATTGTGCGAGAAACAAATCCTATTGTTATTTGTGGAGGTCACAAGCCATTTGAGGTCACCAGGGGTTAAAGATAAATTTTGTAAGCATGTCATTACAAGGCAGGAAGAACAAATTCCTTCTTATATGTTTTATTTTTTTTTTTTTTCATTTTTTGGTTATTCAAGTTTTGGTTCAAAAGTCATGTGACATAAGCTGATGTGAGCAGGGGTCAAATTGTGACCACATCGTAAAATATGATATAGTAGAGAAGTATAAATTTGATGAATGAACCTCAGTGTAACAAAGCACCCCCTTTCGGCAAGGAATCACTAAGCCTTTTGGCTTTCTGGTTTATTTATAGGAATAGTTTTTCTGTCCCTGAATTATTTTGGCACTTGACTTTTCCTAAGCATTTTTATTCTGAACTCAAAGTCCCGTGAACAAACAGTAGTAGTGATATTTGTATCAATTCATTGCAGCTCCATGTTTGTATAAAAAATTTCTCTTTGGGATGAAAAAAAAAGTATGGAAAGGTTTCTTCAACTTTTTCTTGGGGTTTGAGGGTGGGAGTGGGAGTAGGGCAGTATGTTGTGCAGTCTTCCCCAAAATTTTTTGTCTTTGTAAGGTGTTTTAGATACAAACAGTGCTACCTTTGAGCAAGTCTTGTTCTTGTAAAATGTTTATGTTGAATATCTTGACATTCTGCTTATCTGTTCAAAATGAATCAAACTCTTTGTTGTTTAGGAATTTTCAGGGTGCTCAGATATGGTTGAGGGGGTAACTCCCCCCCCCCCCTCCTCCCCCTTGTCACAAGTATACAGTATTTAAGGCAATGCAGTCTTGGGATTTTACTTTAAAGTGTAGAAATTCAGGCTAAATTGCTTCTGAGAAGGAGCATAGTCCATGCATTCAATTATTCTAACTCTAACCCTAAGTGGACAGAAATCTGTAGCACTTAAAGTTCATTGTAATAAAGCAGTTGTCAGAATGGGGAAGAATACTTGTCTTCAAATGTTACACAAACGATTCTTTCGATGTGTTGTGCATTTTCCATTACTGTCATTTGATCAAACATTTCACTCATTTAGTCACATAATTTGAAATCCAGAGTTTCCGATACCCTTGGATTTAATTGTCAGATATGGCTGACGTAAGTTATCTTTTCCTTTTCCTTGGGAAGTTGATTGAAAAAGCAGTAGTATCCATTCTACTGTATTTTTAATTTTAAATGTCAAAAGGTGTTTGGTATGTAAGGCCATGCTTACATCTGTAGATGTTAGTTTGAGTAATTGATTTGTCAATAGCCCCCCCTAAAAATATTTTTACTCAGTGAAGGTACACATACTTGTTGGCATAGGTTACTTTTTGCTCTAACTTCAGGAAGGAAAAAAAAACAATTGCCATTTTGTCCAGTCACCAATTAAAGTTCTCAATCTATAAAACATTGGGTTGATTGACATTAAGAAAACAAGCTGGAGACTTGGCATTTAAGAGAATGAAGCTGAGTCAGTGAACATGAGGGGTAAAGTCTTGTCTCTATAACCATTTCTGAACTAGAACTACAGGTGGTATTTGAGTTTGCATGCTGCCAGATCAAAGATATGTGTGGAAGGGGGGCAAGGGGGGTGTCTCTGAGATTGTAGGACCTGCATTAATGGGAAAGAGCAGTCACCCCAAATTTATTTGGAAACATGAGCTAAATCTTTCAAATTTCCCCATATTTCCTTTACAAATATCTTTCATAACTTTTCCAGATTTAAATATTTCATATTAAATGTAAACTAGGTAGTCATTTTGCATGAATTGAACAACTCAGTAAAAAATATTGTCACAAGACTTAGACAGAGCCATTCTTGAATTAGGATTCCAGGGTACACTATTTCAAAATTGGGGCGACTGCAGTTTTCCTTTAATTTATGTATAAAATGGGATTTGTTAACTAACACATGCATGTATGAACATTTGTGCATTTAACTTACACAGCTGAAAGACATATCACCAACCAAGATTGCATGAAAATTTGAAAAAAAAAAAAACCTATGAATTAGAGAATACTTATTTTACAGACAAATTTGTGCTGAAGGCAGCTTAGGTTTTAGTCAGGTCTGTCAGAAGCATGTTACTTTAGCAACTCTTTTTTGGGGGTCCAGTATTCAGGCCCCTTCATGTAAGTTAGCTTTGTGCTTTAGGTTATCCCCTTCAGTTTTAATACCTGCTGCCTGTAGATGAACAATTGTCCATATCATGGAAGTTTTCTGTGTCTCTTCATCTGTACAAGTGTCTGTGGCAACTCTCAAAGTTTATTAAATTTTCAGAAGCTCAGGCACACTTTTTTCAGCCAAATTTTACCAAATCATAGAGATTTTAGTTAGTATAAGATCAATATACCCGGAGGAAATTATTCGATGGTGTGGTATGCACAGCTCATAGCAGGGTGAGATGGTAGCAGAGCTATTCCTTTTCTCACAAATTTTTGGAGTAATTCGATTTTTCTCTTTTATAGAGGGATAGGTATGAATGGTATGTATAGATTGCCCTCGTCGTAAAGGTCACTTTTTAGATTTTACCCATGGCCATAAATTTGTGTGGTCATAATGGGACTGATTCTTCATGCCTGGAGTTTTTTTACCATAAAGTTAGGCTTGAGTTCTTTCTTCTACTTTGCATATTTTGAAATTGTGTGAATAAACCAGATTTCTCTGTTATGTTTTAGGTTTTAAAGGAGAGAGGGTGGTGGTGTGGGGGAAGGTAGGGACAGAGGGAGGTCAAAAAAGGAAGATTTGATAATTGTAGAGTAAACAGACAGTGTAAAAGAGTGACGGGGGGGAGGGCGACAGGAAACAATAGAGGGTTGTATGATGGAGGAAAAAAGATAAACAAGGGACAGGGGAAAGGGGAAAAAGATGGGTTTAGGAGGGGTAATGACATACAGATGAAAGAATATCAGATCATAAAATGGTATCCACCCTCACTTTGAAACAACAACTGGAGTGTTCCAGATGTTTTTCCAGAGAAGTTTCAGGGAATAGAGGGGAAAGGGAAAAGGGTCAAATGAGTTGATAAGAGGGTATAGAGGGATTTCAGTCACGTGACTTTAACCAACTAGGCGCAATTTTGAAGGGCAAGATCGTGCATGTTTTTTTGCTTTGAAGGGCAAGCGTCCATTGTGTCACAGTAGTATCTATGGTTATGCCGTGCGCATGAGTTGTAAATACCCTTTCTGCATGTGTGTTTTGCCCTTCAGTGCCTGGGAATCCATTGCGCATGACCTCACATGAAATCCCTCTATAATGATAGACCTACAGCTTTAAACAAGACAAAATCTTGCCAGGGTCATCTTTTCTTCGTGCACAGAAATTATACATTGCTGAACCCTAATGCAAAGTGTTCTTTGACCCCCCTCCCCCTAACAACCCTCCACCCTTTTATTTGTGCCATTCATAATAGCACCATCACATCTGTAGTGGTGCAGTTAAAACTTTCTACAGATGTTCAGATTTTCAGTCTTAGGTGAAATTGGAGTCAGTGAGTAATCAGAAGTGCATTTCTGTATTGAATTTTTTTTTTTTTAAACAATTGACATGTGCACCTTTAAGGTCACCAGTCTTGCCAAATGCATGCTGGGTAGTGTCATGTAATTTGAAGGGATAGGAGGGGATGTAGAGGGAGGTAAGGAGGTTTTCACCCTTGAGTTCATTTGTTGCACTCCATGAATACCTGTAGGTGTGCTGTGTGATCTTCTGACAGGCAAACAATTTAGTGACAAGGTGGCACGTGTGTGACCCCAAATCATGAAGGGTATGGTCTTTTGGGATGTATTTCTTTGGTTGACTCATCCATAAATGTTCTCAATGATTCTTTTTGCCCCCCTGGGGGTGCTTCATGCAGGACCTATTGGTAATATTTGTTCACCCAGATAAATAACTATGAATTGATTGATAGGGTAGCAACAACTCACAGAAAGTCAAGAAAGTAGGGTGTAAGGGGTTGCCTGGAATAGGTTCAAGTTATTGGTTAAATTTCCCCATAAAATTATTACCTTGAACCCAAGAGTGCAGAAGCTTTGACCTCAAATTTCAAAATTCCCAGAAAGAGGATAAATGGTGGCCCAGCCAAGTTGGAATTGGGAACTTCAGGTTTCTTTACAATTTTCCTGGCAGGTTAAATGCAAGTGAGTTGCCCTTATTTATATTAGAGGTGGCCAAACAATGTCATTTTCAGAATATTTTGTTACCCATTTTAAAAACAACACAGAGCTTGACCATCTGTTGGCAAAAGTTTTTTTAAATTTTTTTTATATTTTATCTTTTTATTTTTATATTTTTTTATTTTTTTATTATTATTTTTTTTTTTTGCATCTGTTGCAGAAGTTAATGACCTCGGGTTTCATCTGCTGTATAAGAACAGATTGTGAAACAATCAATTGAGCAGAGATATTTTAAATTATTTCACAGGAAATTGTATTATTTTTATTGGTTAGTATTTTCTGCAACTTGTGTGGTGTATATATGCAGTCTTGCTGTAACAGTAAGGGGCAGCTGTTTGCCCTTTTGCTGTAGAGCTGGACCGTAGTCAGCTGGGTAATGAGGATGCCCCCAGTGGGGTAGGGGAAGAACTTTGGGGCATGACCTCTCTTTTTCACAGCTGTGATGTGAGTAACAGACGTTGTACATTATGGAACAGTGACGTTTTAAAGTTTGCAGTAGTTGTGCTGGCTCACAGGTCATACATATTTAATTGGCCATCTAACTTGAAAGCTAGTTTTTGGAAGGGGGGGGGGCAGGATTGAGTGCCTTTTGTGAAGACAGCCACTGCTAAAATTTGCTTCTGACACAACTGTGCTTGTGCATAGCCAAAGATTTCAACAACACATGTAATTAGGTCATGATGTTCGATCCTGGATTGGCTATCGTGACATGTAATCTGTGATGTGTTTTATTTGTACTTCATGGTACCCTATACATTGTATACAAAATTGGAATTATGACTGCTCGACTAGCCTTAAAAGAGATTAAAGTTTTCACCCACCTTAATCCTATAACATCAGCTGAATCTTACAAATTTCATCCAATTTCCCTCACAAATATTAAATGAAGATAGGAGAGTAGGCATATACTTATTCAAATTGGGTGCAGGACTGCAGTAGGATCCCACTAGACTGAAGATTGACTAGACTGAAGGTTTCCTAGACTGAAAATCTAATTAGTGTGATGGCTAGGGTTAGGATAAGCATAAGGGTTAAGATTTGGAATAAAATTATGGTTAGAGATAGGTTTACTGGTAGTACACCTCCGGGTAAGTGAATCTTCTGTCTAGTGTACCTTCAATTTAATGGACCTCGCCCACTGCAGATTTCCTTAAAGAAGTGGTGGGCATTGTTTTCCAAGGTGTTATACTAACAAGGTGTTATACTAACAAGGTGCTTTGCTCAACTTAAGTAGAGATTTTTGCTAGGTCTAGCCCTGGTTTAGCTGATTATTCCTCAAAAGCTATCGTTCATATGCAATCATAAAGTGTTCTGACGTGTTTAGAAGAAAAGTGTAAAGCTGTGCTAGGGCAAGAATAAGATTGCATCTGAGGTGACAACTATATTTTTGTCATACGTATAACTTTGATGTAGTTTTGATGCATGGAATAATTTTGATAGTCATTATGTTTGTTTTGATGCATTTGATGAATTTATGATGCATTTTTGTATAGTCAGATGCATGTTGTGTGATGCTGATACATTTACTGTAGTTTATATGTGACTGATGAAATTGTGATGCATTTCTTGAAGGTTTAAGCATGCCATGTAGTTTTGATGTATTTAATGAATTATTGTCATGATTTTGTATCTGCAGCAGTTAATTGTTAATACTAATTGTTCCCCCTCGAAATAAACAGATGGCAGTGGATACTCTGTTGCTCTGCTTTTGCGAGGACATCAGGACAAACGATGGAACTGCTGATAAGCCGTACTTCATGGAGACAGGCCTGCTGGTAGTACAGCTTTACTGTAGTAATCTGATGTATTCATACATTTAGTGTTGGCACAACTTGGCAGCATTCCAAATAGCTATGCAGTAATGATTGTGCAGGTGCTCATAGCCAAAACAAAACTGAGACTTGCCATATTTTGTATTTTGTGGTGAGGGGGCGGGTATAATGTAAGCTTGTAAATGCCAGAAAACAACATCATTGGATTAGACAAGTTCATGAAAATTTGATCAAGGAAAGGCTTGCATGTGAAGGAAGCAGGCAATTAATTAGTAATAGCTTCAGTGACGTTAACAGAGGCCTGCATAAAGTTCTAGTGATGGAACACTGAACAATAATATTTATTGCAAGATGTTGTTAAGGGAGGGGAGACACTAGGGGAAAAGGTTTCATTGGTCCAGACTGTCAGGTTTTCAAATTATCAACAAACCATTGAGAATTTTATTTGTTGTACTAGAAACGTTTTTTGTCCATATGTATTGTATACTGGATTTTATAACTACGGAGATAGTTGAAGACCAATCTCTGTCAGATAACGATTAGTTTGTAATTACTTTTGGGATGGGGGGAAAGGGAGTGGGTGTACACAAAGCTTCATACCTTGTCAGCCTTAAACAGTAAGAGAAAGTATACACTGAAGTATAAATTAAAATTAATTAAAATTAAAATTATTTAATGACTCTATTTAAAATTAATTCAAATTAATTCAAATTAATTCAAATTAAAATTATTTAATGACTTTATTAAAATTAATTACAATTCAAATTAATTCAAATTAATTCAAATTAAACTTATTTAATGGCTCTAACTTTTTGTTGCAGGAATTTGTAAATGACAGCACTAAGAAGCTGAACAGCATGTCAAAGAGGAGACGCACAGAAGCGGCTGGGGATGAGGCTGATGCTGGTGGCGTTGTCAAGCCAGCTGAGACTGAAGCACTCCACAGTCAGGTTGGTGTTTAATAGTGTTTTAATCGTGGGAAAGTGTTAAAATGGCAGGGGTAAGGTGACGGTTTGCAGCCCCCTAAAAGCAGCCCCCTAAAAAGACAGGTACTCCTGGAAAGGAGACACCACTGGGAAGGTCATACTTGTTTAACCAACTTTTATGAAATATGGTGAGATGGAATTATTGAGACAGTTTCTTTCAGATGGCACTTCTCCAACCCCATCCATCCCCTCCCATCTGTATTACCCAGTTTGAACACTTGATGGGATGGTAGGTTTAACTTTGACTTACAGGTGACCTTTTATCAAGAATATGTGACTTTACCTCCATTAGCATACAGTGCTACTTTCACTTGGGTGGGTGGGGGGGCTGCAGCACCTCTGCCCAAAATTTAACACAGGTTTGCCCCCCGTGGAGACATTGCACCCTGTTGAATTAACTCTTGGACCATCCGCTGTGTTGGGAATTGGCTCTCTTTGCCATATACAAGAATTTCGAACCTGGAGAAGAGCCAAGCATTTACTTGGAATTTTTTCAAGTACAGACAGATCAGGTATACAAACAGTGTGAAACTGAATCTTAGTCTCCTGGGTAGAATCATAGTCTTGAATTTAAACCGTTTCAAATCTTAAGTGTAAAAGAAAAGAAAAACCAGGGCAGCTCTTCTTAGTAGGGATTGCTCAGTGACAATCAATTTATGCTCTCCTTGGCAGCCGCCGGCAGAAGTAGCTGAAGAAAATGAAAAAGCAGAAGAAGAAGAAAAGAAAGAGTGATGGAAGGTTTGAAGAATTAGACTATCAGCCTGAAAGGAGATAAAAATGAGACAGGGTGTGTGTGATGAATTAGAGGAGTGGACGGCAGTTTTAGTTTGTGAGAAATCTTCTGTCGTATTAAATATAATTTGTAGAAGAATGTAGTATTTGTTGATTATTATGTGCATTGGTTGGTATGTCAGCTGTGTATTCTGACTTAAAAGTGTTAGTTGTTGTAATTATTGGAGGTATATCAAATCAAAGGGCATTGTGAAGTTACTATTAGCATTAAATTTGAGGAGGCTTTACCCAGTGTGAAGAAAAATAAAAAGTAATCTTTATGCTTGTTTGGGATGCATTTTCTTTCTAAAAACATTTAAGTAATATTCCATATCAGAAGAGAGTCAGTCTGAGGTATTTGCTTAGTCTGAAGCTCCAAACCACAGAATGAAAATTCCCTAATATAAAAAAACCTGTCCTCCCATCTCCCATCTCCCCCCTCCCCCCCCAAAAAACATAATGTAGCTCCTCCCCCCAAAGAAAAACATAATGTAGCTTCTCCCCTCCCCCCTCCTAGTTTTCTGCAATAAACTTTTCAGTTACAGATGTGTTTGAATTGCTACACATGTTATAAGAGGAGTTGCTACTCTTTCGTTGAAGTACTCCACCAAACATAGACTTCCACCCCCCTCCATAGACTTCCATCCCCCCCACCTCTCTCCCCTTCCTCCTTCCTCCAGATTTTAATAGCTTTCTATAAACTTATGGTGGACCAGTGAAAAAGGTAAAACAATTGTCCTCAAGTCAAAGTCTGTGCTAGGTACACAATTCACCAGATTGGATTCCCCTGCGATTGGTGTTATGAGTGGGTGGTAGCTGGCTTCATATTGCCTCCATGTTTGTTTAGAGTTGGTTGCATTGCAATTTTATACACTTTTATTTTTCTTAACTATTTGCTTTATATATACAGATGCATAAAATGTCAACTAATGGTATAGTGCTTTTCGCTCTGAGGCTCACAATTGGAAATTTTTTTATACTCCTTTTGTATCGATAATATAAAGATATTCAAGCTTTTTTGTATGTATATATTTGGTCAAATAGATGTCGGTGGATTGTTAGAAATGAGTATGGTTTGGTTTAAGATTTTATGAGGTTGAGGTCTGGGAATGATCATGATATCCATCAGATTTAGAAATTTTTAAGTAAATTGCAGGGTTACTGTAAGGAATAAATCTCTTTGGTTCATCTTGCTCTAATCATTTCACTTTTTGTTCATATGTCCTTATTTTACCAATAGCATTTGCTCTTTATGTTTATGGTTGCCATCATTTACTCAAGTAGTTTTTCTCCTAAAATGTCGTCAAAGACCACGATAAACTTCATGACTTCCAGAGGCTCTGTCGGACTGCAAAGCTTTCTTTCAGGGCATTTGTGTGTTGGTCAGAGAGTCATATATCAGGAAGGGAATATTTTCCCAAGAAACAGTTGATTTGAGGGCATTTTTTCACACATGGGTCGTGGGGGGGGGGGCAGAGTTTAACTCCTGACCCCCTCTCAAAGTTAGTGCCTTATGGTAATGAACTAACAATGTTTTGTTGTTTTTTCACCTGTCTTACAACGTCACTTTAGCTAAAATGATTGAATGTAAAAGGATTACAAGTTGATAAATTTTGTCCTTCATTGGAATGAAGTCAGAAGTAAAGATGGTATATGTTGCAAAGAATACAACAACAACAACAACAACAAACCATAACAAAGGAAAAACACAACAACAGCTAAAAAAAAGAAAAAAGTCACTGGTCTATCACCCAGCCTGGTAGCTTGTTCTAATATGTTGAGAATTTTGTTGAGTTTTGAATAATCTGTAATGCCTAACATGGACTAAAACAAAACTGCCAATTTGTTTGACTCATGCAAAGTTACATTGATTTGCCCAAAAGTACAGTCATTGTCTCTAATTTTATTACCAAACCACTCAGTTGCACATGCCCTCTTTCCTCTTTTTGTGAAATGGGTCAATTTGAAACTTTTTTAAAGCATTTTAATTTGTAAAGAAAACAAACCTATTCTTTGTATAGCACCTGGGTGGCATTACAAATTGTCATACAACCAGCTTTTGCAAATAAGGATGAAAAGAGTGAACATATATTTTAGGTGTGGAACAAGCTGTGAAGAAGGTGGGAGCTAGATGGTCTCATACATTAGGAGTTCCACAGCAGGCATGATTTAATTTATAGGTATAGAGGGATTTCATGTGACGTCACACGCATGGGATTCCCAGGCACTGAATGGCAAAACACACATGCTGTAAGTGTATTTATAGCACACGCCCACGGCATAACCATAAATACAACTGTGAAACAATGGACGCGTGTCCATCAAATCAAAGAGATGCGTGATCTCGCCCTTCAAACCAAAAAGACGTGTGACGTTGTGAAACGGTCTCAGTTGGTGTTAACCCCTTTGCCTGAGAAAACCATATGTAAAGGGAGAAAAATGCCAAACAAATTGGTTTTCCCCAATCCCAGGGACACTGTCTCCCCCTACCCACCCATTCCCCCGGCTCGTAAGCTTATGATTTACATCAGACTTTCATTGTTCTTTCAAAGATATGCACTTGAGTGAACTGTATGAGTTACAAGAAGTCAGTATGGGTGGTAAAGCATACAATTTTTTGATGTTTCACATCCCACTAAATTAAGGTTCAACTTTTGCATGTTGTTTTCTGAATATTTAGCAATGCCCAATGCAACCCAACCCCATTTTCTATTGAAAATGCTGCCATTGCACTTCATTGAAAATGCTATTCTGGACCTATGAAAGGCATGCAGTATGTGAAATTGTTCCAATTTGAAATATTTTGTGACTTGTGGGCATTGTCTCCATGAAAAGTGTGTAGAATTTGGGGGCTGCACCTTTGTGATTTCACTGTAATATTGTTCTTTCTTGTTCTTGTGAACGAGTCTTTACGTGAGTTTGTTTGTAAACAGTACCGCATTGCAAATTTAAGAGGCTTTAACTTTTTGAATGAATAGGTTAAAAAAATTCAAACCTTTGTATGTAGAACTGAAAGCAAATTTGTGCCAGTTCCCCTGTAATTCCATTTACTCTGTGTAAAAATACTCTTGAGGTTTTTTAAAGGAATGCAGTGTGATAGTTTGTAATTTAGGATGTTGAACCAGCCCGACAGTGTCCTTGTCATAACAATAGTTTCATTATGAAAGGAATTGAAGGACAGTGTGTGGGTGTGACATGCTGGTACCAGACTTCAAGCTATTTCACCAGTGGAGGTTGTCTTTGAACTTTTTGTGTAGGGGTGCATAATTGCCAGCACCATGTACATGCATAACGCTGCACCATTGACTTAACCACAAGCAACAGTCAGTACAGTTAATCAGTGTCAAGTCTAGTATTGCAGTGATGAGGGTGTCATCATATTTGCCCCTAGGTACAAAGGTGTTGGGTGGGGGGAAGGGAGGGGATGCTGTATTGACTTTTTTGTAGTTTTTGATTCCTTGCCAAAGGCCGAAGGAATCTATGCAATGGTGATGTTGTGTGTGTGTGTGTGTGTGTGTGGGTGTGCGTGTGTGTGTGTGTGTGTGTGTATGTGACGCTTTGCTTGTAAACACGATATCTCAAGAAGGGTAACTCCGAGGGATCTCATACTCAGCATGTAGATTGCCCATATTGAGTAGATGATCCCTATTGTTTTTGGTGGAGGTCAAAGGTCATTTGGGGTCACAAGAGGTCAAAAGGTCAAAACCTTGTAAACACGATATCTCAAGAAGGGTAACTCCGAGGGATCTCATACTTGGCAGGTAGGTTGCCCATAATGAGTAGATGATCCCTATTCTTTTTGGTGGAGGTGAAAGGTCATTTGGGGTCACAAGGGGTCAAATAGTAAATATGCTGGAAATTGCTTGTAAACACGATATCTCCAGAAGGATAAATGTGAGGGATCTCATACTTACCATGTGGATTGCCCATATTGAGTAGATGATCCCTATTGTTTTTGGTGGAGGTCAAAGGTCATTTGGGGTCACCAGAGGTAAAAAGGTCAAAACCTTATAAACACTATATCTCAATGAGGGTAACAGTGAGGGATCTCATACTTAACATGAAGATTGCCTGTAATGAGTAGATGATTCTTACAGTTTTTGGTGGAGGTCAAAGGTCATTTGGGGTCACCAGAGGTCAAAAGGTCAAAACCTTGTAAACACGATATTTCAAGAAGGGTTACTGTGAGTGATCTCATACGTAGCATGTGGATTGCCCATATGGGGTAGATGATCCCTATTGTTTTTGGTGGAGGTCAAAGGTCATTTGGGGTCACCAGAGGTAAAGAGGTCAAAACCTTATAAACACTATATCTCAATGAGGGTAACAGTGAGGGATCTCATACTTAACATGAGGATTGCCCATAATGAGTAGATGATCCTTACAGTTTTTGGTGGAGGTCAAAGGTCATTTGGGGTCAACAGAGGTCAAAAGGTTAAAACCTTGTAAACACGATATCTCCAGAAGGATAAATGTGAGGGATCTCATACTTAGCATGTGGATTGCCCATATGGAGTAGATGATCCCTGTAGTTTTTGGTGGAGGTCAAAGGTCATTTGGGGTCACCAGAGGTAAAAAGGTCAAAACCTTATAAACACTATATCTCAATGAGGGTAACAGTGAGGGATCTCATACTTAACGTGAGGATTGCCTGTAATGAGTAGATGATCCTTACAGTTTTTGGTGGAGATCAAAGGTCATTTGGGGTCACCAGAGGTCATAAGGTTAAAACCTTGTAAACACGATATTTCAAGAAGGGTAATTGTGAGTGATCTCATACTTAGCATGTGGATTGCCCATATTGAGTAGATGATCCCTATTGTTTTTGGTGGAGGTCAAAGGTCATTTGGGGTCACCAGAGGTAAAAAGGTCAAAACCTTGTAAACACGATATTTCAAGAAGGGTAACTGTGAGTGATATCATACTTAGCATGTGGATTGCCCATATTGAGTAGATGATCCCTATTGTTTTTGGTGGAGGTCAAAGGTCATTTGGGGTCACCAGAGGTAAAAAGGTCAAAAAACTTGTAAACATGATATCTCAAGAAGGGTAACTGTGAGGGATCACATACTTACCTTGTGTATTGACCATATTGAGAAGACGATCAGTATTATTTTTCGTGCAGGTCAAAGGTCATTTGAGGTCACAAAAGGTCAAAACCTAGTAAACATCATATCTTAAAGGAGGGTAACTATAGGGGATCTCATTCTTAGCCAGTGGATTGTTTATATTTAGCATATAGGTCATTTTGGGTCACAAGATTTCGAAAGCTTTTGACCTTATTAACATGATATCTTAAGTAGGATAACTATGAGGGATCACATGCTTGTCATGTGGGTGATTCATGTTTGTTACAATATATCCATATGGCAAGGAATCACTAAGCCTTTTGGCTTTCTGGTTTCATTTTGTATCATGTTGGCAAATTCTCAGGGGAAGAGGTGGGGTTGTGAATTTTAAGTTTGCCTTGTTAGTATGGGTGGGCATTCAAAACTTCTCCCTGTTTTAAGGTTTAAGGTCTATTTTATACTTGTACTCGTACTGTGCCCATTTTCCCTCGGGGAATTTCTTTACAACTAATCCCCCTCCCTTTTGCCTGTCGCCCTTCTGTACTAGCTACATCACTGAGAAAGTTCTGATGGGTGGGTTAATGGATTACCACCGGTACTTGGACCCCCATCCAGAAATGATTGTATGGTAGATGGGGAAGAGGATATCAGGGCTTCCCCTTCCCCAAGTGAAATGAAAACCAGACCTGCACTGTAGGTCCAAAGTGTTACAGGTGTTCCCGTCTTCTTACATAACATGATGTTATTCAGTTTGCAGATACAGATTTTGGCAGTATCTTATTGTAAGACAGAGTGAGCATACAGTTTTATGGTACCTAACTGATTAGAGTAAATTAATATCAACCACAGAGCAAAAGACATACCAGCGACAAAATTCCTAAGCAACTGTTTTCAGAATTGTAATAAAAATTAGTAAGCCATCATAGGTGTTAGAAATGAAAGACAATGCGTATACAGTCAGCCAAATTCATTGTTTATCAGTATTATGGTAACTTAGGGTGAACAGAGTGTCCAGGAGACTTTATTTGAAGTAGTTCAAGTTTATTTCTACTTTCCATACAAAAAAATTGTTACATTGACAATAGTTTACATATATTTAAATATAACAGGACATGTACACAATAACAAAAGATTCGCATAATACAACATGGAAGTAGCGGAACCAGAAATAAGTTAAAACTTTTCAGGTCTGGTTCCTTAAAACAAAAGCGTAACAATAAAGAAAAGGAGCTAAGAGGTGTTAAGAAGACTACAAAATATGAGAGAAGAGGTGGAAAGGGAGAAAAAAAAAGGAAAGAAAAAGCTGTGAAGTGTGTTCCCGTCTTCTTACATAACATGATGTTATTCAGTTTGCAGATGCAGATTTTGGCAGTATCTTATTGTAAGTATACCTGGTGTGGTGATTTTGGTACACATATTCTGTTGCCCAAAAGAAAATTGCGTAAGTTCCCCATCCCCCCCCCCCCAAGTTTCAGGGCAGGTGTGGAAGCTTTTTAGATGGTGGCCTCCAGAACCAAGTATCAGCTACCCCCCCCCCCCTTTCCCAGCATTTGGTGCCATTTTTTTTTCCTAAAAAATTATTGGCAGTGCCTGGTTTCCAGAGAGTTGGAATGGGAGGGGGAGGGACAGGGAGGGAAGGGGGAAGAAGGGGTGTAAAGTGAATGTTATAAGGCAGTTGCTAGTAGCTAGCACATTATATAAATAATTCATCTCAGTGAATTCCTGTCTGACATGACCAGACTGTCATCTTTCCACTTGGCTGTCATCCCACTGCCTCATGATGGTGCTCAACTTAGATGCAAATTTTGCTATGTTCGAGGCCCAGAGGGTTTGGTATGTGTAGCATTTGACAGACAAATGTTGTCACAGTTCATTAAATGAGGCATGTGTAAAAATCGTCTCTTGTGTAGATAATGGATTTATTGTTAGTAGCCACAGCGTTTGACAGGTTTGCGCAAATGCGAACTGTCCATGACAGTTGGTATCTAGTTCTTTACTCCAATAACATGTGTGGTATTCCCACACCTAATTTCTCTAAACATTGTTTACCATGGCCTAGCTTTAAATGACCTTGTTCAAGTTCTCTGTGGAATAAGTGCAGCACACAGTAAATTTTACAGTTTACGGTTTATGCATTGAATCAATTCTGTCAACGCTTTGCAGGCTTCATTTGACCTTCACTTTTGTGAATGATATAGGTACAGTACCCTATTTTTCAACTGTTTTTCTTACCTGAAACAATAGCATAAATCAATTTAACGCCGGGTAATTGTTGTAGCATATGGTATGTGTCTTTGTTGTAGATTTAATGTAGCTGGGGTTTCAGTTTGTGGCTCAGTATGTGAAACTTTATATGTTATCAGAGGCAGGATAACAGGGGAGGGGGGAGATGGTGGGCGAGATAAGGGTTTTACATCTCTCTCACTTTGTCTTGGTCAGTTAGTCAACTTGACATCCCAGTTAACATACAGGACTTATCCTGAGAAATAATCTGTTATTTAGTATTGCACTACAGTGCCCACAGCAGCATGCAAAGCTAAAAAATATTTTGAAGTGTGAGGGGGACACCCCTCTATGTATAACCTTGCCAGGTCCCCTGCCCCATACTTTCAGACGTCAAACCACATCCCTGTGTTTCATTGGAAATTTCCCGCTTTCTAACACAAATTGAAGGCAGGAGGGGAGGGGAAGTGGAGGGAAAGTGGAGGGGAAGGGGAGGGAAGGGGAGGGAAAGAGATAGTGGGAGGGGCATCTTACCTATTTTGAAAATATTAGTTTGAAAATTATTGGAGGCACCATCAGTGAATTGTCATTTCAAATGTTTCTCACTGAGATGTGTGGACCCTCCAGAGCAAAGTGAGAATGTAACTAACAGTGAAACATTAGGTCTGAGTGAACATTAGATATTGAAATGACCATATACTGTTGCTGTTGATAGAAAATAGTATTGGGGGGGAATCCAGGGTACCCAACCCACCCACATAATGCTAATAATTACAAAAAGTGACTTATTTGAAAAGATACGCTTCCCTGTTAGAATTGAAAATTTCCTTTTGAGAAATTGTCCGATCACTATTGGGCCCTCCCCTGGCACTATCATTGCTACTGATTAGCATTCTTTAAAGTCTATGAATATTGATGAGTGGGTTGGCCTTTTGTTAAAATACTACAAAGGTTTTACCCCTCGTGTAGCTTGAACTTAGTTTGACATCATATTTTCACTCAATTGCTAAGACTTTGACAGTTATATTCACTGTGGATGGGTATTAAACTGTGATTTATTGAACATTTGAAACTATATCTCACAGACGATGAAACCCTTATAAAGTTTTCTGTCTTAATTGTGGGCACTACAGATGCGAACGTATATAGGACATTCTCTACTTGACATGGGAATGTTTACAAACAAACGTCCCCTTCCCAGCCGTTGATGGTGTAACAAACTTTGATTGAACCCGTCCCAGATATAAGCATGTAAAACAGTTGATACACTGTACAGTTTCTGTACCTGCATGGTTTTTATGCATAAATCTTTGTGGGTGTAAATACTGCCTACACACTTAGATCAAATTGTAGGATACCATTGGCTTCAAAATTGAATAGCAACTCGTCAGTGGGTGTGGCTGTAAAGGTTCATTAAATATGGGATATGTGAACCGGAAAGGCCATTGAATTTTTTAAAGATTACCACGTCTTATCACACACTGCTGTCAATAGAAAAGATGTTAAGATTGTTAGTATAGCAGTATTGGTACCTAACTATAGTGGCTTTGTAGAGGTATTTTAAGATTTCTATGCCATGGACAAGGTTCACTGCTTTCACTGAGGTTGAAACCTGTATAGTTGCAAGTACCTGTTCGTTATCATGCCAAGTCCCTAGACTTTGTCTGTGGTATTAAACAAATTGCATTATTGTTAATTTGTTACTATTTCACAGGTATGTTGGATATAAAGGCGATGTAAAAGGCCTAACATACGTACTAATTATGTTTGTACTGAATGAGCTATTTTTTAGCCTCTTTATGTGGTTATTCTCATTGAACAGATGTACAAGAAAGTGTGACTGGTTGTAACTATGGATACTCGTTGTTTTCATGAGTACGAGTGCAAAATTTTACATTAGCACCAAATATGCCATACAATCAAAATGTGTGAGCATTACCGTGAGTACAAATTCATTCTCATGTGTACAAATACAGGCACACGTGCCAACGTATGAGTATTAATTTATACTACATGTGTGTCGTTACCTTTCAGTGGTATACATCATAGACTGTGACATTCACTCCCATTTAGCTCTTTAAGTTTTTAGAGTGCAGACTTGTTTGGTCAAGCATAGATCTTTCATAAAAAATTTTGCAGACTGTTATTTCCCCTGGAATTATTGCTTACATTTAGAACAGCGGCAGAAATGTAGGTAGTATTGATTTCACACACTTGCCCCAAACTTTCAAAAGACTTGTTCATGTTTACAAACAAATGAAGTCACGTCTGGCTGTCAGACGGGTTGATGCGGCATGCTTACACTGTCGTCACAATGAAAAGTAGATTCTAATTTGTCTGCTTTCTGCATGTAATCACACCAGCATTTACACATGCTAAACCTAACATGCATGCATATGTTCTTGCACATACTCAATGAAGGGAGTTTGCAACTCGAGCCCTGCTCTATGCCAACCAGTGCCTACAGTGATATATGAATGGTCTAATATGACGTTTTAGTTGTTACTCAGTGGCATAAGGGGTGGGGGAGGGGTGAGTGAGGGGAGGCATGACCCTCATCTCTGGTGCCTTTGTGAGGTTGAGAAAATTTGAGATAAAGTAGTTTTTAAGAGGGAGTCAGTCAGGACAAATAGGGACTTGCTTCCTTCCCCCACCCCACCCCACCCTTTGCATTGTTTGAAATCCTGTGCATTTCTCTGAGAACTGTGACATAATACATGAAAGAATTGTCAACCATGGCATTGTTATCTCCTTAAAATGATTGTAGGCTACAGCTTGTGCCCTTTTATGTCATAGTTTTTTGTGTATGTGGCAGGCTTTCGTTAGAATGCCTAAGGGGTTGGGGTAGGATGAGTGAAGGTGTCCTTAATGTTATGTCAGGTGATACTTGTCTTGTTTAAACATTTCTTCATCACCAGCAAGGACAACATTGATCTGCCATTTAAATACTTTAGTGATCTAAGGCTCAGTATGTGGTGTCGGTACAGTGTAGTTTCTTCAGTGTATACTTTGCCCCCACCCCAGTGAGGGGTCATGATGGTATGATCAGTGTTGGATTTTTAGTATCTGTCAAGTAGCTCACTGGATGCCAACTTTTTGTATTTACAAAACAGATCTGCTCATATTTTTAACTTATGACAACTGTGGCCATCATTTCATGATTTTCAGTTTGATATTGTAATTGTTTGCATAGTTAAGTACAGTTCCCCCTTCCCATAGAAACATAGAACTTTTTGGAATTTGACCAGCTTTCCCAAATCTCTCTCTCTACCTTCTGGAAAAATTTTGCCCAATAACTTTGCATAAGTTGATTTATGTGTTCCATGTGTTCCATACACTTAATACGTGTTAACTTAACCTTCACAGTATGTGTTGAATATGCATGTCTTTGTAATATAGTTACTATTACAAGTGTAGCCAATGTAGAGTTAGAGTTAGATGAGGTTTTGTGGCTCAGTTTCTAACCAATTGGTTTAAGTCGGGCCGGCCACGGCCTTTTTTTCCAGTTGTGGCTCACTGGCTTGTTTTCCCTACTCCATTACTTATGCTGAGCACCAAACACAATGGCAGTAGGTTCCATTTTTAAAGTCTTTGGTATGACCCGGCCAGGAATCAAACCCCAGATCTTCCGGCTGCAAGTGCTCTAATCACTTGACCATGCAGTCGTTAGCCAATGTAGTTACAGGAGTAATATACGTCTGCCAAGCAGACAATTATTTAGTATGCATGTATACTGTTAAACAATAGACAAGAGGGTATTTTATCATTGACAAAATGTGTTGTGATGTCAGCATAAAGTTTAAATGTGAGGATGTTTGTATTTCTATTGGTAAAATTGTAGCCATTGTTCTTTATGATTTGCATGCATTAATTGTTGTGCATGTATTATCATTTATGACTTTATGTATAAAATGTATTTCATCTATTAAAAACTTCTCATTTTAGACATTTTTACTGATTCTTAAGTGTCATACATTTGAAAAATTGGTAAAAGATAAAAAGAGGTTGAGTAGCAAGAAGGTTTCAAAAGAACAGCATGCAAACAATGAGTTTGTTTTGTAAATTTTACTTTCAATTTTAAAGGGTGATTTTTTTTTTCCTTTCTAGAAAATCTGATGTTTGAGAAATTCTTTTGATCAGGCAACATGTGGAAGATTAATTCCATGTTTTTTGTTGACTGTTGTGGTAGCGGCAGTGGTGTAAATAAAGGGGTGGGGGTGTGATGGTCAACTCACCCCTACCTGAAGTCTACAAAATCGCCAGCCAGAAGCACAATCATGGCATGAATTTTTATAGCTTGGGGTGATGTTTTCGATAAAATTCCAAAAACAGCCCCCTTGTACAAAACGTTTATTATCTTGCCTTGAGCTTGCATATGGATTGACTATGTACAGACAATTGAACTCTTTTTAAGTTTGATGGTTTATGAATCTTTTGTTCAGGAATGGTTACTCTGAAGATACATTTCAAACAATATTTACTTCTTTCAACAAGGTGCCAGTGTGTGATGTATTTTTTTTTTATATTTAGTATTTGTTACTGCCATTTGTTGGATATGTTTTAGTAAATCATCTGAAACTTCAAAGCTATGTCAATTTCAATGGTCTCTTAACATAGTCATCACTGTTGAACTTGAAATAAACTTATTTTAGCATGCACAATATATTGCCTCATTCTGTTTCTAATTGTTAATGCAGGTCAAGCATGGACTCACATGCTGCTGTGAATGATTGAGGGAATCCCACTATCTGAAGGTCCGCTGGACCAAAGGTTCTCTAGACTGAAAATCTATCTAGGGTTATAGATAGGCTTAGAAGTATTACAATGGTTTAATATTAGGGTTAGGATATTGGTTAGGAATAGAATTAGGGTTATGATAAGTGTGAGTATTAATGTTAGCATATCTCAGGTGTGGTGAACTTTTAATTGAGTTTTGGTCTGGTGGACCTTGGGTCTAGTGGGCCCTGCTCGAATGGGCATGTTTTCAGTAAAATACTAATTCAGTCTCTCTGCATACTTGCCTTAAATTGGATGATTGGAAAGTGCACTTTCTAATTGAAACATCAGCTACAACTGCATCTTAGTGACACTACTCTGATTTGGGGCTGAGGGCTGATCCTTCAGAATGAGGCCAGAGTCAATGCCCCAACACCTATGGTCAGTTTCATATCCTTGCATAAACTCCATTTCAGAACACTTGTGAATAATTCCATATGAGCTGCAGCCAGCTTGTCAAGTGGGTTTGAAGGAGGGAGGGGGCACATAATAGATTAAGAGTAAAGGTGTATGCATTATCAAATTTGGGGGGAGTGGGGAGCATTGTCATAGAATGGCACCCTTACTGCTCTGCTTATGCAAGTATAAGGGTAAAGATAGACTGAAGGTTTTCATTTCATTTACTTTCCTCCTTAGTGTACTGTATAAACACACAAAAAAAAAACATGCAGAAAGTGGTTGTTGTTTTTTTTTTCATTAGATTGAGTGTATAAGAAAGAGCCACAAGATGTTTTGAAGGGACCTGATGGGTTACAGCCCTCCATCTGACTTATTTGCTGTGTAAGTTATGAAATTCATGTGCAAAATTTTATAGGCCTCATTCACTAGCAGTACAATGACTGCTTTCAAATGTGCAGATGATGGTAACCGGGCAGCAGCAGAGGTGTATATAAATGAGTTCACATCTCACCTACTCTTGTCTTTATGTCCTTGCATTCATGTAAATAACCACAAACTGCCCTCACCTCCCCCCACCCCTATCCCCTTCATGGTACAAAATGAAAGAGCATGACATTCTGTTGAGGTGCACATCCTGAAAAGGTACAGTTTTGCAATAAAGAGTAATCTTTGAGGAAAAATTAGCAATAAAAAATAATATTTTTCTTTGAGCTGGTCACTGCTGGTTCAGCAAATAATTGTACATTTGTTACATTTATTTAAGTGAACCTGCTTATACCAGACTTTAAATTTGTTTAGTCTATGTATGCTACATTATCAATTTAGCTGGGACCCAAAACTACACCTGTGTCTCCTTAATTAGAAAGACAATGATTACTCCTCATGTTTATTCTGTGCTGGAGGCACAAGGAATCAATGCAATCATGATGGCATGTGCTAATATGTATGTGAATATGTGTCTGTTTGTGACACTTAGTTTAATACAGTATCATAAGACAGTTAGGAATGACAGATAATTTTCATATTTTGCATATAAATTTGTCATATTTAGAGGAAGAACCATTAATATTGATTTTTGTGCAGCTCAGATCAGAGGTCATTTGATGTCACCAGAGGTCAAAAACTGAAAACCATGTGAACTTCGTACATTTCATACTTGACATGTGGATACATTATGGTCAGTGGACAGAACGAACCCTGCTTTCTATGGTAGAGGTCCAAACTTATCTGAGGTCACTGGAAGTGAACCCATTGAAACCTGGTAAACTATGTAATATCTCATTAAATATTTCAGTGAAGTACTCCCATTCTTGGCAGGCATATGCCCTGTATTGAGCACAAGAAGTCCATTATTCTTGCTGGAGGTCAAAGGTCATTTGAGGTCTCCAGAAGTCACTGAAAACCATGTTAACACTATCAAGAATGGCAACTGTAAGAAATCTCATTGGTAGTATGTAGATGCTCCATCTGATAACAAGAATGCTATTGTTCTTGGTGGAGGTCAGATGTCATTGAAGGTCATTTGAGGTCAAATTGTGAAAACCATGTGAACATAACATCTCAAGAAGGGTAAAATTGAGGAATCTCATAAATATGGGTAATAATATCTGCAGAAGGCTAACCTGGAGGGATTTCATATAGCATGTGGATGTCCCATTTTGAGTACAAGAATTCTGTTCTTTTCATGGAATTAAAAGGTCATTTGAGGTCACCAGAGGTGAAATTACAAAAAAAAAAACTACCTCAACATGATATCTCAAGAAGGGTAATTTTGAGGG
Source organism: Holothuria leucospilota (assembly GCA_029531755.1). Taxonomy (NCBI): domain Eukaryota; kingdom Metazoa; phylum Echinodermata; class Holothuroidea; order Aspidochirotida; family Holothuriidae; genus Holothuria; species Holothuria leucospilota. The sequence continues at coordinate 24,887,063 of CM055966.1, forward strand.
ATCTCATATGTATCATGCAGAATTTTTTCAGGTGAAGGAGCCAGTAGGGATTTTATGAGGTGGGAGGTCATTTAAAGACACCAGAGTTAAAACTGAAACCTTTGAAGCACAATATCTCCAGAGAAGATGATTTGATGAGTTTCACACATGGTCAACTAGTTGCCAAAGCTTAAAGGGGAAATGCAGTCACCCCAACTTGAAGTAGTGTAGTAGACTGTCCTGTTTCATGATTGGCTCTTGAGAGTCATGTGACAATATTTTTTCTCCTCAAATGTGAAATTTACAAGAAGTAACTGATTGGTTTACCTTGAATATGCAATATGAAAGTCCTAACATATTATGAAAGATACTTTGAAGAGAAATAAGAAGACAATTGTGAGATTTTGCTGTTGCTTCAAAATAAGTTTGGGGCGACTGCTCTTGACCTTTAACGTTATGTGTAAAAAGAATCCAGTTGATCTGGCACTGGTCAAAGGTCATTGGAGGTCACCGTATGTCAATCTATTAACATGATCTCAGAGGTAAAACTGAAAGTTCATGGAACTGCTATTCATGGTTCACAAATGAGTAAGTCATTGCCGATGGATCAGAAACAGAACTAAGTGATCAGTAACTTCACGGTGAAAGTGTCGATTTGACATTACATTGCGATAATGTATTTCCTTTTGCCAAGCGAACCTACGGCCCTCCTAGCGAACCCACGCCCCCCCCCCACCCCTGGCAAACCAATAGCCCTCCTAGCGAGCCGACGGCCGTCCTAACGAACCGTGGGCCTTGCGAACCGTGGACCTAGTGCCCTTTCGGTCTAGTAAACACTGCCGAAGGACGAATACGTTTTTGATAGTAATGCGTACGTACGTAATAAATAGTGGCCACGTAAACAGGCCACACCTCCAATTCCAAAATAACCGCTCTTCGACCCCTTTTTGTAATTTTGACACCGGATTATGAAAGAATAGATCAAATATGCCTAATCCACGTAAACCTAACCCTAATTCTAACCCTAACCATGATTTTGAAACACATTTAAAAATTTTCGAAAACATGAATTTTTGGTAGGATGCTACGAAAAATAAACTAGCCCCCGGAAAGGATAGCTGGCTGAACGAGATGTATTCAACGTAATGTTACGGTTTATAAAACATGCATCCAAAGAATGACGTTTTTATTGCACTCCCTTTAAACATGGCATTCCATCAGGCTTTAATGCGATCACGATTTAGATTAAAGCATCGGATATTTCCACTGTTCTCTGTAAAAGAAAAGAAATCTCTCATCCATTCTTGAGTGAACAATCAGAATTGCTTGAATTTTGTCCATTTGATGTTACATTTCATCTTTTTTTTCTCAGTATTCCTCCAAATGCTTATAGGGATTAGACATATCCTAAAAAGCATCGACCCATTATACCTTTGATGACTTATTTAGGTAAATTCTTTTCTTGTAAAGTTAAGCCTCGATTATGTTCCCAATAAAGTGTCTGCACCCTGAAAAGAGCTCAGCAGGCGACGAATTTAATTCTTTTATGAAAAGGAAAACGGTAAACTAAATCCAGCTGTTGAGAGGGTAAGTTCCCCGCAGTTCATCGGATATTCGTTGACCTGCTCTTTTGTCGAGATGACGGTGAACCGGACTTATTCGGCTAAAGACGGCCATTGACCGCTTGAATGACCGTCAAGGGGATGCTTATCAGCAGTCTCGTTGCATCTGTGTTGAACTGATTGAATGGTTTTAGTGTTGGTTGGCGCCCGGCAGTAAACGCGGCCAAAGTATGCAGTATGGAGTGCTCCATTTGTAAAATGTTACCCGTCAAGGTGAAAATTATGCCACATGCTTACCTTGTAGCACGTAAGTAATGTCAGTAAAAGCAAGGATCCCAAACGGTATAGGAAGCTTTCTATGCTTAGGCCTATCTGCAGAATAATATTGCGACAGGCCTTGGCTTTGGTTCGAGATTGGGAGGAAGCGCCCACATAGAGATATTAATTAGAGAGGTGTCTTCAATTAATTGTGGGGATCAATTAGTAATGGACAATATGCCGGGAGGGGAAGGGAGGGCAAAATACTACCCAAGTCACACACTGATATACACCGATCCACAACACAACGCTGTTTCAAACCGGCGTGGGGGCAATGTAACTCGAGGCACTAGGCCCATTATGATTGGTTCAAAGTTTAACCTGACCTCCATTGAACAAGGTTAACGCCGCAAAATGTTGAAACCGATTTCCAATATGATAATGAACACGTTGCACTATCAGGCCAGCAAACGGACCATAAATGGTCGCAATCCTTCACCGTGTGCCTACAACCTACCCTCATTAGTATCGCAGTCTAGGCCATCAAAAAGAAAAAAAAACATCACAAGATAAAGTCGACCTGAGCACTTTGTAGCGCAGACTTCACAGACAAACTAGTATATGTTTTGACCGAATAGATGTTACGAGTACATTGCCAGGGCAACACAAAGTCACTTTCAGTGCTCGCTTCGAAAGCATGGTAACAGTGTGACAGTGTAATAAGCTTGGCTAGGCGCAGTTAAACGTACTTTCATTATCAGAAATATGTGGAAGGTTGCCTGCAATTGTCAGTGGTCGTTGGGAAACCATATGTTTGTTAACCGATGGATAAATGATGCCTTGATTTTACTTTTTACTTGAGGTTTAGTCTTTTGAGATGGTAACATTTGTATTTTGTGTTAATACACTCAAAATAAACTCAATTTTCACCCAGAAACCCTTTTGAACCAGAAATGAAGGAGTCGCCCATAGAAGCCAGAACACTTGAAGAGAAGGGCGTGCGGATGAATATGGTCACACACAGCCTTTTGCGTGAAATTTAAAGGGAACGAACAGTCATTTTGATACGTCAGATACAAGTACAAAGGTATTCTTATTTCCGTTGAAAAATATATTTCATGGCGTTTCTGAACATGAATATTGCATATGAAAGGTAAAGCGAGTACCGTGGTTGTTTTGTAAGAATTTAAAGACAAGCAGTCATTACCCCGCAGTACATTTTTGATGTGGGGGTATCAAAATTCTCAGTTGGTTCTTGCTCTTTGACATCAAAGTTTGAAAATTCAAATAATTTAGAGTAACACACATTTCAACACAATGCAGAGAGAGTGTTTGGATTACACCTTATAACCTTGTATGCTCGCCAGGGCATGGCCTGAAGCAATAAAATAGGTTTGTGTCTGCGGAAGGATGAGAGGAGCTACAAGTTGCTTAGTTGGGAGAATTAAAACTGTCTGGAATGATGAGAGTTGCTCTTTAAAATTCATGAACAAACATCCAGATGGCACACAGCGTTGGGGTGACGTTGGGCCAATTAATGTTGGCAACCTTTGGCAACAGTTAGTATTATTATTTTGTGTAGGCAATTAAAGACAGGACCAACAGTTTCACCAACCTTGCACAGCCAACGAATGGAAAGTACATGTTTTGTCAACATTTGACCAACGTTTAGCCTATAGGCCAATTGTAGGGCATCATGCATATAATCAACATAAAAACCAACTTTAAGGAGTCAACTGTTGGATGTTTTACATTTAACCTACAGCAGTAGCGTAACTGGGGTGACAGAAGTAGGTGGGGGGGGGGGCAGGGATGAAAATAAGGTAAATGTACCGACAGCATAAAAGTCAATATACCGACACCGTTTTCAGAGGGTTATCACTTAACAAGTCACCCTCGCACCCATGACCCGCCCTCCATCCACCCAGGGGTGGTGCCAGGATTTGCCCGACGGTGGCAGACTCCCTACCGGAGGGCCAACGACCCAAAGCCCCGACAGCCCCGATAGCGTCGAGGGGTTGGTGAGCGTCAGATTTGGGGAAAACCCGTGTACTATACCATGCCATTGCGGGGCATATATTGAATAAAATTTGTATAAATTAGAGGGAAATAGTTTCTCGCTGATGCAATGTTTTTTCCGGAATCTCAACTGTGGAAAAAAAAAAAAAAACGCGCGAAGCGCGAATTTTTTTTTTTTTGAGGTAAGCCGACACTAAAAAGAATTTATACTTATTTAAAGCTTGTATGTAGGGCAATTGTCCTGGCAGTTTGACCCAATCGGGCACAACTTACATTGTAGCCTACTTCACTCCTCGAGTCATGCACTAGCCGTCCCGCACAACAGACACAAGAGAACATTAACGAAGTTTAGCAAAATGAGATGAAACTCCCGATATTTACATAAATCCATGTATTTTACTTATCAAGTTACTTGAAAAGATGGAAAAGGTTTGTGCTAAATTTAGTTATAAGTAACGGAACTGAGGAAGAGTGGGTAAAGCGTACCGAAAATTCCAAAGCGCGCGAAGCGGGAGAAAATTTTTAGTAGGCTTAAAATAAAAACGTACGCAATCATTAAGAACAAAAGGAAAAAAAAAAACTGTAGGGGCTGTAGACCGGAAACCACCTGGACTACCCTCTAAAATAGCCAAACTTTGCTCCGTGAGTCCCTCACCAACCTGCCAACTGACCCTACCGCATGACACACACAAGAGAACAGTAACTACAATCCTCGACAAAAATGATGGGACAAAACAAGCAAAACAAACAAGCGTGAGATCATCTTCCCCTTGTCTGCATCCCCTCTCCCCTGTTCAATGTTGCAGCAGACGAACGTGTTCTGAGACTTCAACACTGATACGGGGAGCGGGGTGTCCCATGTACTTTTGTCGAGGATTGTCTGAAGCCTCTACAAAGGTATAGGAATTACCAAATTTGGTTTTACGGTGTTTTAAAAAGAGGAAGTTGACGTTTTATTTTTCAAGTTAAGGTAAAGGATTAAAAATTGCAATTTTCTGACTATTAACCTGGCTTGTCAGTATGTCATATTGATATTAAATTGTCATGAAAAGGAGCCATATAGTACTTAGCATAGAGTTTTATGTGAATTTTTCGGGATTTGAGTTCGGGGAAAGGAATGTACTTATACACCGCAGATTCATATGGGGTAGGGGCGGTGGATGTTTGGCTGGACGGTGTTTTTATTTATATTGAATGGTAACAGATTGTAATGGGAAGAAACCACAGAGGCTTTTGCATTCTATTTTTCTTGATGCGTGGGGAAGGGGAAGTGAGGGGGAGGCGAATGTAATATATTTCACGGTATACCAAACGGTCAACCACAAAGATTTCTATTTTTCGGGAAAATAAACATTGAATAATCATTGAAACTACAATTTGGTTAAAATTAAACTTCTGTGGAATTATTTCATCTAGAAAACATGACAATGTACTTACGAATTGACCTGATTTGTAACGGTTAACCATTTTTCTTCAATAAAAGGCTTTACATATATAGGGATTTTTTTGTGGATTGCACGGTTGACCATCCACGTACATTAAAATAGTGTGTAGGTCAACGGTAAACCGTGGTGAGGTCAATGGTAAACCGTGGCGCTATTTTGATACGATGACAACTAGTAAAGTAGCGACAATATGCTCTAAGTTCAACTAATAAATTTTAACAAACTTAGGCAAACAAGCAGGGCTTCCTCGCTGTTTGGTCCCGCGAATGTTCAGTGCAATTTTTACCAGTAACTATTTGACTATTTACCACCCCACCCCCCATCCGAAAAATATTTCACCCCTAGCTGCAAGCTATTTCGCCTCTCAGTACCAACCACTTGCCTATATTTGCCACCGGCTCACCCCCCCCCCCCAAAAAAAAATATTTCGCCTTTTGGACGATATATATCTCGACTTCTTCAGTTCCTTGTCTGGCTATACGGGCCTCAGAAAAAGTCATATATTAATCATGCATACTCGAGTTATTCTGTTCACTGTTCTGACATCGCACGATGCCCGAGGATACAAGTTTATTATTTTGGCATTCGACTCCTGACGACATGCCCACATAGGGCCCGTATGGGCAAACATCTCGGTCCCTGATGATGCCCTTGTGGATACCACTTGGGGGGATATCTCCTCGTGGGCTTCATGAAAATTAGGCCACGGTGCCCATGAGGCTACAACATGGGAGAACTTACCCATTGAAAATTTACCAAAGGCTCATTTGGGCCCCTTGGTCAAATTTTCGTGGAGTCCATACCCATGTAAAGCCTATATTGCACACACATATCGCATGTGAGCCCATGTGGCCCATGTGGACCCATGTGGGTCCATGTAGGCATGTTATCAGGGACAAGGGTTTCTTTTCAACGTGAACCTTAAACTTTTATTCACAGACATACTTTGGTCAAAATAGACCAATTTTTTCACGAAATATCATACATTGACTTTAGCCGTGAAATACTCCCTATACCTTTGTACAGGCCTCGGACAATCCTCGACAAAAATGATGGGACAAAACAAGCAAAACAAACAAGCGTGAGATCATCTTCCCCTTGTCTGCATCCCCTCTCCCCTGTTCAATGTTGCAGCCGACGAACGTGTTCTGAGACTTCAACACTGATACGGGGAGCGGGGTGTCCCATGTACTTTTGTCGAGGATTGTCTGAAGCCTCTACAAAGGTATAGGAATTACCAAATTTGGTTTTACGGTGTTTTAAAAAGAGGAAGTTGACGTTTTATTTTTCAAGTTAAGGTAAAGGATTAAAAATTGCAATTTTCTGACTATTAACCTGGCTTGTCAGTATGTCATATTGATATTAAATTGTCATGAAAAGGAGCCATATAGTACTTAGCATAGAGTTTTATGTGAATTTTTCGGGATTTGAGTTCGGGGAAAGGAATGTACTTATACACCGCAGATTCATATGGGGTAGGGGCGGTGGATGTTTGGCTGGACGGTGTTTTTATTTATATTGAATGGTAACAGATTGTAATGGGAAGAAACCACAGAGGCTTTTGCATTCTATTTTTCTTGATGCGTGGGGAAGGGGAAGTGAGGGGGAGGCGAATGTAATATATTTCACGGTATACCAAACGGTCAACCACAAAGATTTCTATTTTTCGGGAAAATAAACATTGAATAATCATTGAAACTACAATTTGGTTAAAATTAAACTTCTGTGGAATTATTTCATCTAGAAAACATGACAATGTACTTACGAATTGACCTGATTTGTAACGGTTAACCATTTTTCTTCAATAAAAGACTTAACATATATAGGGATTTTTTTGTGGATTGCACGGTTGACCATCCACGTACATTAAAATAGTGTGTAGGTCAACGGTAAACCGTGGTGAGGTCAATGGTAAACCGTGGCGCTATTTTGATACGATGACAACTAGTAAAGTAGCGACAATATGCTCTAAGTTCAACTAATAAATTTTAACAAACTTAGGCAAACAAGCAGGGCTTCCTCGCTGTTTGGTCCCGCGAATGTTCAGTGCAATTTTTACCAGTAACTATTTGACTATTTACCACCCCACCCCCCATCCGAAAAATATTTCACCCCTAGCTGCAAGCTATTTCGCCTCTCAGTACCAACCACTTGCCTATATTTGCCACCCCTCACCCCCCCCCCCCAAAAAAAATATTTCGCCTTTTGGACGATATATATCTCGACTTCTTCAGTTCCTTGTCTGGCTATACGGGCCTCAGAAAAAGTCATATATTAATCATGCATACTCGAGTTATTCTGTTCACTGTTCTGACATCGCACGATGCCCGAGGATACAAGTTTATTATTTTGGCATTCGACTCCTGACGACATGCCCACATAGGGCCCGTATGGGCAAACATCTCGGTCCCTGATGATGCCCTTGTGGATACCACTTGGGGGGATATCTCCTCGTGGGCTTCATGAAAATTAGGCCACGGTGCCCATGAGGCTACAACATGGGAGAACTTACCCATTGAAAATTTACCAAAGGCTCATTTGGGCCCCTTGGTCAAATTTTCGTGGAGTCCATACCCATGTAAAGCCTATATTGCACACACATATCGCATGTGAGCCCATGTGGCCCATGTGGACCCATGTGGGTCCATGTAGGCATGTTATCAGGGACAAGGGTTTCTTTTCAACGTGGACCTTAAACTTTTATTCACAGACATACTTTGGTCAAAATAGACCAATTTTTTCACGAAATATCATACATTGACTTTAGCCGTGAAATACTCCCTATACCTTTGTACAGGCCTCGGACAATCCTCGACAAAAATGATGGGACAAAACAAGCAAAACAAACAAGCGTGAGATCATCTTCCCCTTGTCTGCATCCCCTCTCCCCTGTTCAATGTTGCAGCCGACGAACGTGTTCTGAGACTTCAACACTGATACGGGGAGCGGGGTGTCCCATGTACTTTTGTCGAGGATTGTAGGCTTTGCGATATGGGATGAAATTTACGACCTCTACATAAATTTGTGCACTCTGCCTACATGTTACTTGGTAAGGGTGACAGGACTTGTGCTATTTAGCTATGTAGAATGGAACTATTGGAGAAACTGGTGTGACTCTACAGCTCGCGTAGCGCGTCGGAAATTTTGGGTTCTTACTAGAGAAATTGTCCTCTTGAGAGCAAAAACAGGTAAACCGTAGGGGAGACTAGTCGCCATCCACACCGGGCGGATGTACCGACAAGATCAGCAAATGTACCGACAGACCATCCCAGGACGACAAGTGGGGGGGGGGGGGCGACCGCCCCTGTCCCCCTTACGTTACGCTACTGACCTACAGCAAATCACTTCCATGAAAACACTCCGTTGGTCACTATGTATTAAGCCAAAACTATGTTTAGCCAACCGCTGGGCATTATGTAATGAACCAACGCTGAGTCAGTTTTAAAGTGGACCTAGGGTCTAGAATTTCGAGAATATATTTTAGAGGTTGGAAAATGAATTTCATTTGTCAACTTCCATTATACCATAGCTTTCTCTGTTGCTGACATATAAAATGTTGAAATTTATTCACTCAATTTGAAATAACTAATTGCGCAATAATTTGTGATGTCCTTCTTAAACAACTCACAATACCTGTTTTTGTTCCCTTTTGAAATTTAGATGTTTATATGACCTTGAAATATGAATTGTTCCCTTGCATGGCGTGCTGTATGGAGAGGGCTTATATAGCCAAGTCACCCAAGACAAGTAAGTACGACAAGTCAAGTAAGACAATGATCACAGTTTGGCACAAGATGCAGTGGATTTCAAAAAAAAAAAAAAAAACAATGAAAAACAAAGACGGTAATTTGAGTAGTACAAGGATGACATTACAAATTATTGCACAATCTGCCTTTTAAATTGAGTGAATAAGCTTCAACACAGGCCCGTAGTCAAGGGGGGCGGGGGTGAAGCCCCCCTTGGAATTTTTTCGCCCCCCAGAAGATCAGAAATTACCATTGCTGTAATGCATTTTAGTATGTTTCGCCCCCTCTGGAAAAGTTTTCGCCGCCCAGAAGCTTTTTCGCCCCCCTTGAGCACCTTGTCTGGCTACGGGGCCTGCTTCAACATTTTATATTTCAGCGAAGGAATGTCCTTTGAAGACCGGAGTTGGACCATTTGGATGTATTTCCAAGCATTGTAACATATATTATTGAAATTTTAGACTTAACGTATATTTAATTAAGTGACCAACTGTTGGGCTTCATACATTGATCCAACACTGGCCATGGCACATGCATGACCGTAAACAGTAGGCTTTATACCATCAATTAAGCAGTTTAAATAATAGACTTTATGTACACCTATCAAAACAGTAAATCGAGCTTCAAAATTCATCAACTGGCACTTATCTATGATATTATCGATTTAACTATTAAACAGCAGCAGCGTGGATTGAAAATTGTTTTATACTTATCCCTCAACTCGTGTGCTGAATCTGAAGGACACCTAAATGTTGGCCTACAACCTTACACTGGATTTCAGTTGCGGGTTGTCGAACGGTGTCAGTGAAACTGCAGTTAGCAAATGGTAAGCGGCCAAACAACGAGAAAAAAAACAATCCACCGTCATTTTGATATCAAGCGAACCTCATAATTCTTTTGATAACTACTATTTCTCAAGTTTGCATTCAAAGCAAATGTTTTGCAAAACACTGTAAAAAGTTTTGCTAAGAAAATTTGAGAAAAATGGTAAACCTGCTGTAAAATTCTATTGAAACACCAGGTTTATATACCTTTTATCTGAATGGAGTATTCCGAACTTTTGAAATGGGAATTGTGTTTTTTTTTTCACTTAATGCAGGTCTAATTGTGGCAAGCAATTGTCATTTCTCGCAGGGAGTTATGTTTTCCAAATGTACAAAACAACACACAAAAGGAGAAATTGAAATTTCATGACGAAAATTGTATTACTAATCTTTAATACAATATTATATATATATATATATATATATTATATTTTAATATAATACAATATTTGATACCGTATGTGAACTTCCACATTCTGATACTATTGAAGGTGGCCGCATCTGTCATATCTTTTGAAATTTGTAGAAGTTAATCTTTTCTTCGTTATATCATTATGGATTCCACTAAGGAGCAGTTAAGAAGTTTTGAAAAGCGATGCAAAGTTCAGTTCGTGCAACGTTGTGCCAACAAATCTCAGTATTATCATATGATGCATGACAGAACTGTTGGGCCACTGTTGTTATTTGCGTTAAAGATTTGCCAGGTAGAACGCTGGCCAGATGTCAGAACTAACAGTTGACACCACCTATATCAGCTTATTAACCAACGTTGACCAAATGATGGAGCTAGCAGTTGGCGCAACATATTTGCCAACGTTGGCCCTATGGCACAACCTTTGGTAGGCAAAATTTTGGCCCATTATAAAAGTGCTTGTGTTGGCCCAACCTTTTTTAGTGAGCATCCACCCATCCAGACAACGTTACCCAAACTGTTTGGCCAACCAATTTCTCAACGTTGCTCCAACATTATTGTGCTATCTGGGAATATTGCTAAATTGAGATATAGCTACTTATGAGTTAGGGTACAGGGGTATGATAATTCAAGTGACGTCGCTAAGGGTAGGGGCACTGAAGGGGTAAGTGCTCCCACAAATTGTCATTCCACCAAATGAGTGAATACCTTCCCCTTTGAGAATATTTTTTTTTTGTCTTAGAAGGAGGCTTGTATATAAATTGCGTTATCATTTTCAGTTTGAAATCATTCAGAGGTGAGGTATGAGCCTTGGAACACACCCGAGCCATGAGGTGGGCGGGCCCTCACCGTATGTTACTAACCCCCAGGCCCGCAGTGGCCTGATAAATTCTGGAGGGAAAGAACATCTGTTCAGGGAAAAGGCAGTGTTATTATGTGGAGAATAGTTGCATGAACTCATCATTAAACTCCGTTATTTACATAATAGCTATAAACATGGGGCATAATCTAAGTCTGATTCACCCCATAATGCACGCCCTCATAGCTATGGGTCACGCCTCTTCGAAACATCTAGTAACGCCATTGTCCTTCATACTGCTATCTCCGACCGAGGTGGTTATACCGCCGGTAATACCCAAATGAAACCGGTATACCTTCAAAAAGCGTTTTGGTGAAGTGATTTCATCAGCCTGGGTAAATTTCATGTCCAAGTCCGGTGAAGTATACTCACGTACAGCATCCTACCGTCATTATTCCACAAACTCGTATCGTACGTCACAGATCCGCTTAAGCCTTTTATTACCACTGATTGGTGTAAGGTCGTCAAAACTGGAGCAGGAATATAAAAAGGCACACTTGACCGATCAAAGACCCCGTAGGGTCACTGTACAAATAAGTTTTCGCAAAAGGCGATGCGCTGCTATCTGGCACCTAATGTTAGATTAGGTGTCTACTCAACATTCCAAAAACTGAACCCAGTGAACCTCTCAACCTTTCACCGATTTTTATGATACTTGAGACAATAACATCACACCCACTTTTCATTCACAAAAATCACCATGGGGCTTGACTTTTGGGATCGTCGTACTTTTCCTTCGTCACCACGGTAACGAGTCACAACTTTGTCATGTGACTCCATGTGTATACGTGAACTAAAAGTTGCCGTTTGTATACATTCTACCCGGAGGCTTGCTCCTTCGTTGTTATTTTAAACTGTAGGCCTGTGTTTATTGGCTAAATTAAGCACTGAGCTTCCGTGTGATGGGAACTTAAATGACGTCACTTAGGTGATGTAGTACGTACTGTACCTCACCCAGTTGCTCGATAATCGATGATAGTAAGTTGGCAACGTTGTTGAGTATTACTGGAATACATCCAACTATAGATTTCTGCGTGACCTTCGTTCAGCAGCTTCGCTGAAGCAAGGGCTGATCCAGCCTCTAGCTCGGGGGGGGGGGTCGAAAATGGGGCGCCAGCAAGTGGTAGTTTTACTTAATTCTTAGGACGCAGGCGGGGCGCATTTTTCTTGTATTTGGGGGCGCCAGATTGGTCATGGGGGCAACTGCCCCCAGTTTCCCCCCTAGATCCGTGCTTGCGCAGAAGACAAATGGTGTGATCCCCTGCCCAAGCATTTATGTCCAAACGTTTCCTTAGGTACGTAACTTGCGTAGCGGCCAAACGGTCTCTTACCGATTCTGTTAGTTACTTTTTGAACATAGGAATTGGCGAGAAAAGTAGTCTTTGCCACGAAGGAGATTGGAGCAGGTACTACTGCCGAATGCTTAGAGGCAATTGAAATAATAAATTAGCATAAGGCAGGGTCACGATTTGATTTCCTGTCCGGGTTGGGCGTTCGATTGTCAGCCGGAGTTGGAAGCCATAGGCCTATAGGAAACCTGCATGGATTTATATTTTGTAATTATGTATTCCCACATTCGCGGTCACATATGTACATAGCGTCGCAAAAACAATACAGCGCTATACAGGACCTTAGTTGACCATCGTGGGACCCCGATCTGAGCAAACTTATAACGGGAATAGGCATCGTTCGTTTTCCAAGTTTATGCTCTCAAATATCAGGAAAGACACTCGTAAACTGAAGGAAATAACAGATTTTTTAAGGGTAAGGTGATGTTTTAAAATTGGGGCAAGTTGTTTTTATCCTCGCAGGCTTGTAGCATGGAATTATTACCCTGACAATCCCATGCTTACAGGCTTAGCACTACGACGATGGAATTATAACTCTAACCCCACGCTACGATAAACTTTAAGGAACACCATGTATACATGTAGATATTTATGTAGCCTACACAAAACCGTTATATAAGTGATATCAGTTTATCGCAATTGAAAGTGGGATAATACAGTATTCGCGGAATTACTTGGAATGACGAAGAACTATAAATTTAACGAGATCAAGTGACAAGCCAGAAACAGAACCTATTTATGCGTTGCGTAGGAGTAATCACCGCATAAAATAACCTTTGTAAAGACTTGGAGAGAGGGCTATAAAGCTCACATCAGGCCAAGCTGATTAGTAGGAAAATCTATAGTTTTATCTATGGGGGTGTATAACTTTTTTTTATACGAGGATATCAAAACTACAGATTGTCAAACCAAGCCACAATGCAAATTTATATTTCTGCAATGCACAGTGGCATAGGAGAAACTTATGTAGGAATACTGACTTTAATTCTAAAAATAACTGCCACTTACGATACAAGAATATCATAGTCAAGTTGCAAGCTAAAATTCTCTGATTTCACGTAAGGTTATAATACTCGGTTACTTGGTGGATGAAACCTGCCACAGTAACTGATTACAAACTGGGACTTGTATATTATGAGTACAATTTTATGGGTAATAGCACAGAATGCAGATGATTCGTCTCTTTTTGTGGGTACGAGTACACAAGATACGTAGTACAAAATGTTGGATTAGCAGCAATGACAAGCTTATAAAATCTGTGAGTATAAGTATGAGTACAATCGCCATTCTCACGAGTGCAAGTACAGGAAAGTCTGTCCAACTGTGAGTATACGAGTACGTACTCAATAAAACTCTGATATGGGTATGATGTTAGTCTGTCTGGGGCATAGTGTGTACATTCCCTTATTGCCATTACAATTAAAGTCTGAATTCACTCTTCTGAGAGAAATTGTCGGTTCCTATGCGGTCAATAAGAACAAAAGTTTCCATTTCCACCATGGAGATGCAATACGATCTCTGCACAGTGAAGCGAGAAAGTGTGGAAGGCTTCGAGGGTTAGGGCGTGTGTTACGTAACAATAAAACTTATTTTTTGTGATGACTGTTTATTTAGTTTCTCTCTGCCATCCCGACAGTAAAAATTACCTTTAACAATTACTGAAGTTTGAAAAGTTGCAACCCTTGAATCTTCACATATTACTCGGGTTTGCTGTTTGCTGTAAAGGAGTAAGGGCGATCAGGGAGTTGTTATTTGGAAGGAGATACATCGCTTTGAAATGAAGTTTACACCGTCAAGGTCACATAGTAATCTGTCTCTATCCTTCTTGGCATTTCTATTAGACTTACACTGGATTACGCAATTCATACAAAAGGGATTTGTCGTCTGCTACATCAACAGTAAGACTGGGGGTCTGTCGCTACTGCCATAACATTGCCAGTCGCTGGGAAATAAAAAAAATATTGCATCTTTGCATCTTTGGACGCTCGGTGACGCGGATCAGTGTATACCAGTAAGGGTTTATGTAAAAAAGTGAATCTGATTGTATACCCGGCTATTTCAGGAAACTTTCCAAACTGTTATGACAAAAATTAGACTTCTGCCTCTGCAGCTCATTTGCATGACGTTCGTTCTCTTGGAAGAGGAAGACCTCATTGGTTTATTTCAGTGAAACAGTCGTTTTGAGTCTTGTAGCACCTGTCTCTCAATTAGTGGCGGCGTAAACCTACTCATCAAAGCATTGTCCAGAGTTGCAATTGTGATAGGATTACTAGACCTGAATGATGTTTCTAACATATCAATGTCACATTGAAGGGAACGAATAAAAGAAAGAATTCCCCATCAACGGAATAAGTAGCTTATCATTAACAATCTCCTCGGAATTTAGTGGATCGTAGCGTATTAGCATAAATTAAAACTTTCCGTTAAACCTTCCAAATAACAACTCCCTGGGGCGATCATGAATACACTATGCAGACCTATAAGAATTGACTATATGATGGTTTTTGTTTATTTAAACTTTTGTAACTTGCTAAACCTCCCACTCGCCAAAGAGTATTTATAAAAGTGGAAACACCCCGTTTTCCGAAATAATTGTCAACACTGAATGAAATGACCGACCGACATTATACAGAAGATTACATTTCCTTCCTTTAAGAGGGACGTGAAGTTGTAACCACAAGAGCCCGCGGAGCAAGGCATAGTTTGCGCTCTCGCTCCTACCTCCATTGACTTAGGAAGGGGCCATATGGTCAGTTGTAGAGTTTTACCCAGTACTACGTGCATTTCTATGGGTACTACATTTCCTTGTCACGTGACGGCAAGAAAGTGACCCCTGCACAATGTAGAAATAGGCCTATAGGCCTACCAGCGACTAAATATATATATATATTTTAGAAAGATCCGATTACAATTTTTATGAAGGTATCAAAGTTCAAATTGACGATTTGTTTTGGATTTGAGCCAAGAAGTCAACACTTAAAACAGGATGTCTTCAATAATATTTGACGTTCTCAATTTTTATAAATATTACGTAGGCTATAGCGCAAGTGTGTGAGCTGCATTAAAAGGGGAAATTTACTCTCAAAATATTAACAAATGTGTACACAATTTGATTACGAAGGTCACATACAAATTAGTTGCTGGTATAAATTACAAAGTTGGTCGACAAATTACTACCACACTGGAGGAAAAAAACTACTTACGGTATTTCGGAGTATACCTTTACAAAGCTTGCCAGAATTTAACCCAATTAACCTAATGTGATTAATTATAAGTGTTGTCATCCCGAGGGCTACACCCCCGCCTCCCGTTTTCCCTCCCTCGGATATACAGCAAACTCATTACTTGGGCGGATTATTGGTAAAAAAATCGGACAATTTCTCACGGAGAAAAACGGTCCAGAAAAAAAGTATCCCACACGACTTTGCGTAGGACGTGGTCACAAACACACTCTCTTCTCGTACTCGTACTCATGATATTGTGTTGCAAGTGTCTACAAGTCTGTTTGCTAATACTCGGAAAAAGGTGTTTACTCTCTACCCCCACACTTGCAACCACATGCTTACTTGTACCTATGACATTATAGTCGCACTACAAGTCTAACTTAAAGGGAGAAAGCAGTCGCCCCGAAAAATCTGCTAAATGTTACAAATTTCCTTTTATTTCGTTCACAAATATCTTTCATTATGTTTCTGTAAAAAGACATTGAATGTTGAAGGTAAACCAAGAACTTTTTCTGCATGAATTTAATAAATAAGTAGCAAAAAATATTGTCACATGATTGATAGGAATTATTCCTGAATTAGGATGACGGGGTACACATATTCAAATTTTTGGGACTGCATTTTCCCTTTAAGTTACAATACTTTCAGCGTTATTTTTTCTGGCTGATTTTTGGTTCCTGTTTCGCCATCGGCTAGTTTAAATGTGGGCCGGGGGGGGGGGATGATTCAGTCTTTGACCTATGAAGGGGGGCTTCGTCATAACTGGATCCTTAGTTCTGATATAAAACGCGTTTGTGTTGTGTACAGTGATTCAGTACAACAAACCAAGATGGTGCAGATCATTACTACCTACACTGTAATCCTTAACAATAGTTTCGTCTGCGTCGTTATGTAGGCTATTTATTAATGGTCGATATTATCATCTAGGCGTAGATAGCCGCTGCTCATCAACTCACATTACGTCTGAAATTTCGTTATTTTCGTTGTTATGATTTAGTTCAGTCTTTGACCTATAAATTATGAGAATATGCAAGGAAACTTCACCAGGTGAAAAATGCTTCTACTTTCCGCGCCAATGCCCCCTTCATTCCAATTAGTATAGGTCATACAAAAACTTTTGCAGCATGGTATCACCATGGAAATATCACCTATAGGAGTTTATCTATCTGTCTGTCTGTCTGTCTGTCTGTCTGTCTGTCTGTCTGTCTGTCTGTCTGTCTGTCTGTCTGTCTGTCTGTCTGTCTGTCTGTCTGTCTGTATGTCTGTATCTTTTTATTTATATAATCTTCAACATGGAAACACGCATGACAACTCACCCCGCGCTTCCCACCTCAAACCATGGTCTCTATATCTGTACATTCAGCAGCTGACGTGCGGTCCCGTGACAAGGCAGTTGTCTGATTACGTTAGCTGTTAGGCTGGTGCCGATTGAACCAATAAGGCCCTTAGAAGCTGGGTATTTTTAGCGGAATTTTCAACATTAAGGAGACCATATCTTTTCATGCACCCATTTATAACTATAGTCATGCGTGTACAAGTCGGGGACACCTCCGCCTCCACTCTGGCAGAATGTTTGTTATTTCTGGGCAAAATATGCTATCTTTGGGTAAATATTCGACATCTCTTTGCGGGGGGAGACATATGGGGGGCATTAAAACTTCAGCAAAAGTGCTTAGCGTTACAACTTGGTTGTATAACTATTTTTGTCGTTTTACCAGACCAAAGTACTTAAATGAACTGAACGTAACATGTCAACTTGTGTTTAATTCATCAAAGACAAAATAATGTAGAGGTTATGTGGGAATCGGAGGATTAAAGCCATCATCAGAGGATGTAGGCCTACTGTATACTACATCGGGTTCCTTAGTAACCCCTGCCATGGGGCTCGACTGCTTATGTGTAACTAGGCGTATGGGTAGGACGTTACTAGGCGTATGGGTAGGACGCTGTACTCAGTGGGGGATTCACTTTGTTTCGGACCTCCGTCCTGGGGAGGGGTTTATGGGGACGGGGTATCCCCTCCCCTTTGGGAAATTTTGAATACTTGAGGGTCCTGAGATGCAATGTGGTGCCACATATCGTGCAAATTTTAAGGTTAATTACGTTTTGTTTACATTTTTACAGAGTCAACAAATAAGGGGTTTCCATTCTTGAATTGTGGGAGTTGGGGTTGGGAGTGGGGGTGGGTGGGCAGAAGCATACTTTTGCCTCACCTCATTTTTGACTGGGCAGCTTCATCCCCCAGTCCCCTCACCACTCGCTCAGTCCTAAGCCTATGAGTTTTAGTAACGGTAGCTTCTTCCTTGCATCATTGACAGCAATTTCATTATGGTAAGTGTTACAACACAAATGTATGCAAAAAGGAAATTAAAACTACACATCGTTAACCACATGCCTTATTTAGCTAAGAATAAAAACATACATCCGTCACGGGACAAAACAAAGTGTCTTAATATGTAACGGTCACGATGACGTAATAATTTCTGTCTTGTTACGTAAATCCCGTTCGGCCTTAAGTAGTAGTAAAGTACAGGCAGTGGCGTAACTTTTGTTCAAGGTGACCTGGGGCAAGAATGGGTTGGTGCCACAGAGAGCGTGATGTCTTCTCAAGAGTTCGATAGTTATGGTCAAAAGTGTAATTCTATGCAAGACCCAGGTGGGGAAAGGCTTCCACTTCCAAAAGTCCATTGCAAACAACGTGTTATCGTGGGTGCCAGACCCACCGGATGCCCCCCCCCCTAGCCCGGGTGCCCGGGGTTTCGCCCTCTCAGAGCCCATAGGAGTTACGCCACCTAGTACAGGTATTAAAATGAAAAATCGCAATATAAGATAAGAAGAGATATACTGGAACTGGTCTCAAAGGATTTTGGTCTTTGTATACATGATTGAAAGCAAGCACTTCATGTGTTCATGTTACTAATAGTACGACCTTACATGGAGCTGGAATTAAACTGTAGGATTAACTGCAGTCGGTATTGTTTAATGGTGTAATGCACAGCGACTGCTTGTGTACAGTTTAACCTACATTAGTTATTTTGTCGAAGGTCGAAGTGTTTTGAAGGCAGTTCTTGCTTGTAATATCGCTGGCTGTTTGAGGGCTTCTTGTTCAAGTTTTATGTTCCTCTGGCGTCGTAACTCCTTTTGGGAGTTTGGGCAGTTATCGACTGCAGTAACTCATAGCCTGCAGGAATGCTCTCAAAACACACTTCATATTTTCTTATTTGTTTTTGTTAGTTCTGTATGAAAACACACGGGCGTGAGGGGAGTGACATCAGAGAGACAAATGATAGGCTAGGATGTATCAAGTATGCTGTAGTCTGCACAACTTTGCTTATACCCGTGACTTCTTGAATTGTTTCCTTTCTCCCTTCTATTTCCAACGTAAAATGAACAACCAGCACATTTCAAAAGATAGGTATTTCCGAGAAGATCACTTAAGAGTCCTTCTAGTCCGGATAATGATGGTATATATAGCTCATTTGCAGGGCTACACAACTTGAATATAGGTCTATACCATTTCAGCTGCTATTAATGGAATAATGGCCTAACCTTATCTTGAGTTGTAGGTCTATATTTGTTCGAAGGAGTGGTGTCTAAGGGCCATCTCACACAATGCTTGACAAGACACGATCAAGTAGTCGCCTAGCGATAGTTTTGCTTAACACTGCAGATGACTTTTTCTTCATTGCTCAGTAATTTTCTACTGCCCAACTCGTCACATGATATTACAGAATGGCTATGATTGGTCACAAGAAAATATTGCTGTACCACAAGCTATAAAAGTTGACTTTTTCCACTCAGGTTTTTTGCATCCCGTCAGCGTATCGTATTTAATGTTGAAGGGTCTGCGGAGTAACATTTAAGTTTATTTGAAATCCCCCCCCCCCCCCTACTGTAAAAGGACCTTGAGTGGATAAAAATATGTTGTTTTACCGCATAGCTTCGAGGGCGCATATAGGCCTACTGAATTTAGTACTGTACAAGATATGGACAGGTAGAAACTTAGTTGTACGAGTAATGCGCTCGAAACGATAAAGAAATAGGCCTATACTGACATCAGGCAGTCCGAGTGTGACGAACCAAACTTTAAATTTTGGGGTATCCATGTAAGAGGGGAAAGGGTGGAGATAGGTAGCCTACGCTCCTCTTTCGCTGGTTAACTTGTATACTACACCATAAAGTGGATGTCTCTCGTAGCCCCGGTATTCTTTTAACACAAGTCCCCCTCCCCCCGTTTTCATGAAAGTAAAGGGCAATTCTCGTCATCCCAGACAGTTCCAGTTCTCCCAACTACATAAGCAACTTGTAGCCCCTCCCATAACTGTTTAAAGCTCCTCCATGTGCGGACACAAACCTATTTTGTTGTCCTGGTGAGTATATACAAGGCTATAATGAGTAATCCAAGCACTCTCTGCATTGTGTGGAGTGTGAGTCTGAGCTACTCTGCATCTTTTAAATTTTCAAACTTCTATGTGAATCAAAAAGCAATCACCAACCGAGAATTTTGATACCCTCACACTAAAATTATACTTTGAGGTAACGAGTGTCTGTCTTTAAGGGAAAAGTAACTACATATCACCGTAAACACAAATTAGTCAAAACAGTGTCTGAATCGACTAACCACTTTAGTCACGATATTTGACTAGTTCCTGATGATACCTGACTAATTTCACGATAATGGACTAACAATTATTAGTCAAAAATTAGTCAAAGAGGCTTCAAATTGGTCAGAAACTAAGTCAATTGGTCAAAAATTAGGCAAATGTTATTGACTAACGTGATTAGTCGATTCAGACAGCGTTTTGACTAATTGGCGTTTACAGTGTATATGTGCGAACCTTAACCTATATGGAATCAAATCCCACAACCGTGGCACGGAATTGAGTTGACATTTAGCTTACGTCGTTCGTATATAGATCATATCCGTCTCATTCCCTAACTCTAAAATTAGTCGTGAATATGCAAATTTCACAAAGGGGAATTCACTGCATGCGAATGTTTTGATCAGGAGGAAATAAAAACAGGCGTGGTATTGCCCATGTGTGTAAATAAACCTAATGAGCCCAAATACAAGTCACAGACGTGAAATCAGTCTGTCGGTGGAAAGAATCAATTAAAAATATGGAAATGATTAATAAGAGTCCTTGTCGCCTATTTCCAGGTTTGATATCCTCTTAGTATAACGGAATGGGAAATCCTGGGATAGTTTATCCGTACTCACGCATGAGTTATGACTAACAATGAACTGTCGTACTCCACACACTGCAGGATTTCAATAGTTAAAAATACAGTTCAGTGGTGCCTTTGGAATGTTTCTAAGACTGGAGGGGGGGGGGGGGAAATCATTAAATCCTGATTTTTGTCAATTTCAAAGGAAACTTTGGACGCAAAAGACCTTCAACTGACTGAAATTAGTGGGGGTGAAGCCTCAGCCCCCCTCCCCCGGTTCCGACGGCACTGAAGTTATATAAAATGGCTTTCCTGTCTCTACAATCAAACTTTCCGCCCAGGGCGGCTCACCCTACCCTCTTTAACTACGCCAGTGGCTGCAAACAGCTGCTTATAGAAAAAAAACACACACACACACACATTTAGGCCTACTGCAAGATAGACGGGATCATGCCCACCCCCTCCTAGCAGGCTGTGTTGTTTCACCCCCTCCCCTACCGTAGATATAAACTGGACGGAAAACCTTGTACGCTACTTATTACGCTTCTTATTCCCTTGCTTTTGCAATCACTTAGGTCGCGTCCTACCTCGAGAACTTTAGGAGCCCTAAATGCTTCTGCCATTGACGTGAAGTGCAGAGACGGTAGACGTGGCCTAGCCCCAGAAACTGGCTGCTGTACTGAACTGGTGACACTAGAATGAAACCTCCAGTCGCCCACCCCCCCCCCCCTGATATTGCATTCTATGGATAAGCGGCAAATCGTAGGTTGAAGAGTTATGACGATATCTCAGACACAGTGCTCATTGTATGGAGGAGAGAAAGGAGGGGAGAGGGCACTAAGTCTGTCTATGCCACCATTTGCAGGCCATGTGCTGGTCACCGATATCTGCCTATTTAATTAAAGCGGAGGAATTCAAAATGAGTAATTGCATCAGTAGAGGAAAAGATTAATGGACTGCAGAGACACGAGAGCAAGGGGGGAGGGGGTTAAAGATAGGTTCGACAAATCGGCATACTCGAAATGTGGGCAACATTGTACCAAGATTACCTCCTCTATGGCCCCTTTGGGCGCGTAGTTTTACCTGTGGTTTCCCGTAAGACCAAAGGTCGGCTAGACCGAAAGTGAATTAGCACTCTTGCACGAGTCCGAAAATGAATTAACGTGAGACGGAACGTAAATTAGGGCTCGCGAGACCGACGGTCCTGGAGACCAAAAGTGAAAAGGGGTCTGTAATAATAGCTCCATGGTTCGAGAGACCGACAGTGAATTTGGGTCACCGAGACCAAAAGTGAATTTGGATTCGCAAGAGTGCAGGTTTGCTAGACAGTGGAATAAATTCATCTTCACGAAAAGTGGGCTTCATTGTTCACTAGAAAAATCTACTAGACCAAATCTGACTTAAGCTTACGAAATTTTACGGTATTTTATACACTTTTGTCCGTGTTAGAAGATGCATGCCTTGCATTCGAGGTGTAAACCAAGAAATTAGGGAAAAACTACCTCTACATCTAACAGGCACTAATACACATTTTTAGTGAAGAAATTCTCGCGACCCTGTGGTCTCTTTGGACTTCGGTCTCGCGGGCCTTCGATCTCGTGCACCTTTGGTCTCGCGGGCTGTAACCGTTTTACTGATGTCTTGCTCTGCTGTCTCCCAAGAAATCGTTTGGTCGTGAAGTATGAGGTTTTACTCAAGATGAATTTCATATGGATGTAAAATCAATTTTTGTCCTTAAATCATGTTTTTTTTTTGGGGGGGGGCTGCCCTCGATACCTCAGCATCAGTCGCCTTTGCTCAGTTTTCCATGTATGGCTCCATTTTCTCGAAGTTGAAATTTTATACCCGACCCCAAAATTAGTGACCAGCTAAGGCGAAAATAATGTATAGCCTATACCATTTTGGATGGCGGATGGACACTGGTCATTGCGGAAATCACCGTATACTTGTTGAATGAACACTCGTACTGTAGCATGAGCTGTCGAAAACTCTAGCCTGATACTTTGATCAAAAGTCAAATTAAAATTTATTTTAGCATTGTATTCAGATTGAATTGATCGTTAAAAAAATTTTGAGATGGACTAACATGACCGATCACAAAAGGGCAAGGAGCAATTAGGTCTATAATGCATGTATAATGTATGAGAACGACCAGTGGCGTAGCTAGAGGGGGGGGCAGGGGGCGGTCGCCCCCCCCACAAAGCCTTTGAAGGCCTCTGTCGGAAATTTCTAGTGTCTGTCGGAAATAATTAAAAAGATTCATTTGAAACACTGTTATGTTTTTAAGCAGAATTACACATCGAAATGTCAACGAGAAAATCAACATTCTGTCTCAAATCGCCCGGAAAGCAAAAAAAAAAAAAAAAAAAAAGGTCCCTAGATAATAATCTGTCGGAAAGTTTTGCTTTTGCCCCCCCCCCCCCCCACACACAAAAAATGTCTAGCTACGCCACTGAGAACGACGTTTGCTATGTTCGAAACGTTGTATTACATACGGTTATATTATAATGTTCTGGTTTTATAGTCTCTGATTCTGATGCAACAGACTGTCAAAGGGTCAAGAATGGGCGGCAAAACTGGAAGGTGAAAACGTGATAGTTCTGTCGATGTAATAAGTGACTTCCTTGTTGACTGTAAGGCCACTGATTTGTCATGAACTCTCTACAAGTACAAGCGCAACTTCCGAGTGGATGTAGGCTAAATAATGACGTCACGCCTATATCCCTTACGATATTGACCGGATACCTTTTCCACTTTCTGTCACTCATATCCTCCTTTCTCGTGTTGTAAACTTATCTAAAAAGCAGTACCGCAGGCTAGGGCATGACTGATGCATGGCAAGAATAGTTCCACTTCATCTTAGAAGAAAATAACCTATCGGCCTATTCTGTAACATCAGCTAAATCTTACAAATCTACTTTTTTCAAAGTTACCTCGACACTCTAGCGAAGACCCGAAGTGCGAAACCAAACGACCAAGCTACGTCCCCGAAAGGACAACAAACTTAACTGACCAACCTTTAGTAAGAGTGGAAAATTTTTCCTTAACAAGTATCTTTCTTGATGATACAGAACAATTGCTGTTTGTCTGTATGAATTTAACAGTAGGCTACAGTAGAAATGTTGTAAAAACTAAAATGATATAAAATAGTAGTTACACATGAAGTAGGTCGAGGACACCGTGAACTTGTTCAAAATTGGGTTAGCATAACTGAACATGACTAACTGATTTCGTCACTTCATTCGGCAATGGGCATTTCGACGGTAAAGGATGAGTCGTATCGTATCACTGATCAGGCAGTACCGTGAAATTTCAGTTCAGTGTCTTGTATAGCTGCATGTTCAAATTGTCGCTGTGACCTCATCCAGAAGAAAATTCCTGAGAGGATGACGTCATAAAAGATGACGTCACCTAAAGATGCTTCGTCTTGGACTACAACTGTCACCAGCCCTTCGATAAATTCCTTCAGAGCGACGTGATGCAATTTATCCTAGGAAGGCAACGGACTTGGTGAGTGCATGGTATGCGAGGTAATTCTTCCACCAGACTCGGTTGTCGCTCCCGGGAAATGAATCTACGGGCAGGCAGCTACGGGAGCACTCTTGATTATAATCAGAGCTAAGTCTAGCAAATAATAGACCATCAGATTATAACTGGCGAGGAATGTCCAGAAGTAACATAGGCCGGAAGAAATATACGGGGAATTAGCTTTATAGTTTCAATGGATATACCAGACTCACCCAGTGCACCTACTGTTCCAAAGCGCCTCTAGCGTTGCGGCGCCGTCATATCGAATAGAGTCACTATTGTGATGAAATGAAACTTCAAGATGTCTGGTAGGACAAACAGTAGTATCGGTGTGTTACTAAGCTAGTTTTGGTTGTAATTTCAATCGACTGTTTCATCAATGCGCGCCAGTCGGTATCATACTGAGCAAGTCAGTTTGGAAGTCTTGCAAGCGGTCACACCGGGTGTGAAGAGAAGTCAATGTTTCTCATGTGTAATAAAGTCAGACGGGAGCTGTTGAAGAAGTTGCACTGATCTTTTCGATTACTCTAATCGTGTAAAGTCGATGCAAGTCGACTAACTTCATTGAAAATAGGACACACCCGAGAGGGAATAGCGCCTTGAATAGCGCTCTCTTTATTGCGGAGACTTTCTTATAAAAATTTGCGTATGTAAGTTGCGCGCCGCGGCTGCGTATAAGCCTCTTGGTTTCTTTGCTGTCACAGGTGATGGAACTACACTCGTGGGTATCAGGTCAAGATGAAATGTTGGACAAACACAAAGTTCCAGACTATGAGCCGGTTCCTCACTAAAAAGGGGGTGAGGGTGGGAGTGTGAGAAGAAAAAATATGTGCAATACCCACTACTTCCGTGCAACACCCACCTTCAAGTGACCACAATAAAGCATGCTTTACCGTACGGTTTGTCTCATCTTGAAGCTTTTTAGAGCCCCAAATGGGGATCTCAGGACCCCTTATTGAAGTGATATGCACGACTTTCTCTCCCTACACACAATCGACGTCCAGTAGCAACCGCACTTAAGTCATGCGCCAATTATTTGCAAAGACCTTCTTACGCCAACAGCAATACGATACTGTCTTATCATACGAACAAACCCGACTCAGAAAACAGGGAAAGTTCATTTATAATGTGCCCAAATTGCTTGGTCACTCTAAAATGCAGTCATCACGGTTCCTCTTGAAGTGGCCATTGACATACTGTAGTGTGCTCGTGATTTGTCTAAGTATCTCAATCCCCCCCCCCCCCTTCAGGCTCAGGCATGGGTACGGTACGTATAAACTTACTTAAGTATGTAGGTTAATTGACATTACCCTCGTCGAAAAGCACAAGGGTTTGGCAATGTAGCAGGATTATACAAATATGGGCCTATATTAAATTGATTCATGTACCTATTAGATTTGGTGGTAGGGGGTTGGGGTGGGGAGAAGAAGACGTGTGAAATCTCTTTGCCAATGGGTGCAATGGTCCGGGCGCAATGCAGCCAAGTGTCTTATTTGATTCAATTTGCCAATTTATGCTTCATTTCAAGAAATTTTTTGCAAATTACCCGATTACTGTAATCTAATTTTAGGTTGTCAGTGCCCGCGAAAGTGAAGCAGAGGAAAGAAAAGTTTAACACTCAGTAGGCCTTCCAGTTAACGGTTTTCTTTGATAAATTTAACTCCATCTGTTTCCTCTTATCTCCGGGCACCTTTCTTCCGTTTCCTTTGTTTGTACTGGTAGAGGCACCCCACCTCGCTGACTCCTACCCCTCTGTACAACCCGCTTTAGTTCTGTTGGAAAGTGCTGTCATGTAAACCCGACATTAATCATGAATTCACATAGTCCGTCTTATAGGCCTACATACCAGGTGCTTGTGAACTTAGCATTTGAGTAGAAGTCAGACAAATTAACAACATTTAATACCGTATTATTTGACAAAACAGATTAAGAAAAGCAATCTGATCAGATTGCTGATATGAGCAACTCAAATTGCAACATTTCACTTTTAACCCGTTGATAGAAATACCAGAAAATTTGGCTTTCGGTGTGGAAAACTATATTACAAACGAAATATACATTTCCGTTATACATACCATATTGGAATGTTGCAGTTAAAACATAGATCCCTTAACTACACAACCTTTGAAAACGCCTTGGGTCGGTTGTATCATGACCTGAAAATAGTGAATAATAGTTCCGATTCTACTCAAAACCTTGCACCAGACA
This sequence comes from Holothuria leucospilota, assembly GCA_029531755.1. NCBI lineage: Eukaryota > Metazoa > Echinodermata > Holothuroidea > Aspidochirotida > Holothuriidae > Holothuria > Holothuria leucospilota. Next base: position 24,913,642 of record CM055966.1, read on the forward strand.
TAACCCCTATACTGGCCTCTTGATTCTTGATTGCAGCTGGCGGACACGCGGCCTGGTGAATGCCACAGCTTGGGTATTCTAAGCTGTTTAGAGGGCAAGGACGACAGATCTTGTGTTATTACTGTCGCCACAATCTGTCGTTGGTTTGATTAAGAGAATATTTCATTTAATCTCGTATATTTTTAAAAAAATTATCTCTGGTCAGCAAACACAAGTGTGAATACGCAGATAGTGATGCTCTTGTCATGCTCAAGAGATAATGCGGTGACAAGAAACAAGAAAAGGGCTAAGATGGAGATTGGACCATCCGACATCACATTCTTTGTTAAAATCGTAACGTTGTCGTGGTAACTGCGATCACATTAATTCGTTTCATGTAATTGATTTCGCCCAGTCATCGTCCAGTTTATTTAAAGGCATTTACAACCCAACGTTATTCTAGTTAAATTTACCAACTATTGTTTCCCTCCCAAGTATTATTTCCTACAACGTACAATGTTTCACAATATATATATATATATATATATATATATATATATATAAATATATATGTATATATATGTATATATATATATGTATATGTATATATATACATACATATATATATATATATATATATATATATATATATATATATATATATATATATATATAATATATATATATATATATATATATATATATATATATATATATATATATATATATATATTGCTTACCGCTTCAATACCAGAGGTAAAGTTAAGGATTTCGTGCAAAAGGGGCCTCGTGGGCTACGTGACTGTTGCTAGGCAACCAAGTGTTGAACGGCAAATAAACTGCGGTATTTACTACTATATCTCCAGCACCATATCCTCACGTTGTGTTTTGTAATGTATCACATTCGTGTCTCGTGAAATGCATATCATGTATGATATCATGCCTCGAGGTTAGGTTAGGGTTAGAGACATGAAATAAAGGTTAGGGTTAGAAGTTTTGAGACTTTTTATCATGCATGATTTCATGTTGAGGATTGGGTGTTCCAGTAGGCCATGCATCTGCAAAGTCACGTGTAATCTTCACGTATACGCGGGTGTACATGTATTATACATGCCATTGTTTGCCCTCTGCAACAACCTGTGCTTCACTGAAGTTGACCTTACAAAAAATTTCAAACGCATAAAAAAGAAAAAAAAAATGTGCATGATTTAACGAGTATACCTACTACCTAGGTCTCGCCCTATCTTTAAATTCTAATCGTGGCAGTTTTTACCCTCTAAACAATGAATTTTTCATTGGCAGTATTTTCAGCATAAATTAACAAAAAAGTTAAAACTAGACTTTCAATAAAGCGACCAGCATAAACTTGAACCGAAAGTTAAAATAACATAAAACCACCGGCAATCCGAGGTAATGGGCACCTGTTGGATAAAGTATACTGAAATACATAGTATTTACATATTTTGAGGCAACAGAACGTAAAAAAAAACAATGAAACGTGGCAAAAAAGTTAGTTTTCATTAGGAAATACTAGCAGGAAAACTTGACAATAAAACCGGCCTAAAGCATTAATCCCAACCTTATTTTGAAGTATCAAGTGAAGCTTACTTTCCTCTTTTTACCTATAAAAGTAATATTAATGATGATTCTTAATAAAATACTGCCTATCAAAGGTAAAAAGATCAGTAACCTGCAAGATCCTAACAATTAATATTAAAAAAATTGCCTATCATTGAAAAAAATACTCTTACATTTAGGAATAGTCATTAAAAGTGGATTGACACAGATTTGCATTTTAAATAAATAGCTTACTCTTAATTTAAGTATTAGTTGAAAAATGTTATGCGCATAATATTAAAAATGGCAGAAAAACCGGGTTACTGGTGGCTATTGCAAAAACCCTTTAGCGATATGACGGTGTTGATTAAACAAATCAAGGAAACGGAATGTAAAAAGTCAAGAGACTTGGCAAAAAATTGTATATAGAGAAAAATTGATCGGCAAAACTGAATAAAAACTAAACAATTTATTTATGTCATATCTATATAAACGTTGTCATATCAACAAAACGCATAAAAATGAATGAATGAATGAATGCATGAATGAATGAATGAATGAATGAATGAATAAATAAATAAAAGAAACGAAAACAGAAGCCCAACGATGTTATCGTTACATCTTCTATGAATGCTAGTCTGCGTGATTACGATCTAAACAACTTATCTCCTTGTAAACAGATTCCCTTTCATTACAAATAATACAAATAAAGTGAAACAAGTTAAGTTTTGGAAAATGCAATTTCTAAGGTATGAATTCGCATAGTATTGGCCTACATTAGCGACCTATCAAGTCAGAGTTTTTAGGGTTAGTATAAATATATATATATATATATATATTTATATATATATAGATATATATATATATATATATATATATATATATATATATATCTGATCCATTGATCTGTGTTATTGTTTGTACACTGTAGCATGCCTTAAATTCAGTTACAAAAAATTACTTCCAAAATGTTACTGTCATCCGAGTAACATCATTCTTCAATGCTTCTTGACTGGCACGATACATTTATTCTACTTGTAGGTCTAAGTTGTATACATGATAATAAACATTTCGGTTCTGTTCATATCCTGATTGTTTATTTTCTATCTCTTTTTCCGTGTACTATATATAGTTCATATGAAACAAATCTACTTTCAGTGATGTCTGAATTGTTAAGCTGCAATATTGTGGTCAGCCAGTCGTGGATATTAAATGGCTTGTCCGCCCACGTGAATCTGCATCATTTCGCCGCCATTTATTTAACAAACCATATACATGCACGATCTCATACCGCAATTCACCACCTCCCAGGAGGGAGTGAATAATTTGATAGCCAACACAGAGTCTCGTCAATATCCGGCCGGTACTTTACGAAGCGCCGTACCTCCAGTTTTATTGAATGAAATGCATAAATTATGTTAATATCTTCTACTTTCATAATATTTTGGTTGGTAGTAGACATCGAGAGTAATAATCCAGCGCGTGTACTGCGGAGAGTAAATTGCATGCAACGTAGGGCGGTTTTGTATTATTGTAATGCATCATGTGTGTGGCCAGGAAGAGCACGTCTACTACAGTCACAGTGCTGAATGACAAAAAATGTAAACAAACAAAAAAATAAAAAACTACATTATGAGTTTTCAGGGAAATTATGAAAGATTAAAAGATACAATCGGTGACGTATGATTTCAAATGTAAAAAATTAACCTTCAACATACAGAAAATTCTTGTATTCTTTTGGGCTTAAACCGATAAATGGGTTTGCACTGGAAGCTGAGGAGCGTGCAGGGGTGGTGTTTTTGGGGAAAACAAGGGGGCAAAAAAGATGCATTACATACTTTACTAGGTTGGTTGACAGTCTAGAACAGTGTACAAGTTGCCTTAATTTTCAGAGGGGTTGTTTTCAAATGTTTTGAAACAAAAATCGACTCTTACTGAGTACGGTATATAATAAAATGTAGGGTATATTTTGGGGTCCACATAGGCTTTTTGATTTTTTTGTGGCAATTATGTATTAGCGGATAGGATGACTATTTTCGTAATATTTTACATTTTTAACCATCTGAACGGTTTTCCGTTGGGGCGATTTTATCTGTTGCGGGGGCGTACCGGAATGGCTTGGTTGTTTTCTTGTATTCTGTAATTGATTTATGTTCTTCTGTCTTCTGTCAACTCAACTAATGCTCCAAGAAAACACGGATACTCTTTTTTGAGCTGATGGCAATTTTTAACCAGATTGCCCGGATGTTTTGTGTTTCACATCGACTCATTGTCACCCACTGATACGTCATATCATAATTTAGTTATTTGCCACTGCATCCATGAGTGACCGAAAAACAGACCAATGACAATTTCCTCTTCCTTTTAATACAACTCTGCCATCCTCAGAATCATCATCTTAATTAACTGTGGCAAACAAATGGTGTTGTATCATTTATCTAATGATCATGGGACTAAATCTTCTCGTGAGACAAAACTGCAGAATTTCAAGTATCGTGGATCCAATGTGCTAATTATGCTGAGTTTCAAAGGCGTTATTCACTGTTGCTGGCTATGTGCCAAGTCTTGACTCGATTACTGCTACGATATTTCGCTTAATGACGTGCTCTTGCCGAACGTTAATGTCTGTTTTAGCAGCAATATAACTTGCAAGCAGGTCTATATATGAACTTATGATGTGAACCAGAAGTCTGCAGATACCCAGCCATACTTTATATTTAGGTTTTCAGACGCAATAGATCCCTATACCTGTCGGTAAAAAGCAGTTTACTTGAAACCGTGTTTTGATATGTGCCCACTGAGACCAAGCTGCAGTATAACTTTACAATTAAGAATGCAGACAGTCGCTATTACTTCTCCACTTCCACTTAATTTCCAGAACGTGTCCCGTACTGAGGAGGCCTTAGTAATGGCTTCAGGTAGGCCTAGATCCCGAGTAAAGGGGGAGCAATAATGTAACAATGAGTCCTTGCAAAATCATTTCCATGCATTAAGTCTTCAATATACACTGCACAGCTGTAGACGTAAACCTATGTCGTCATGTTGTCTGCTGAGTGCCAAGTTGAAGCAGGTGTTACTGATTTTGTTTAAACAATTCGAATAATTCACGTTAATTAGCTTCAGATATGACAGGTGAAAAAACGTTTCTCCGAAAATTAAATCATTGGTAAATAAAGGATGAGTCTTTTCTAATCAGTCACAATAGACAAAAATACACTTGCTCTGAATTTAAAACTGTCGCGATTTAAATTAACAGTTTTTTTTCCTGTCTGAACCTTCATACCGACTCTGCATGTTTCTTGAGGATCAGTCCGTTTTAAAAGGAACATACAGTCACGGTACCTCAGATTGAATAAGCCTAGCCTCCTCTCACCTACAAGTAAATATACATGCAGGCACTGCTTTTCATTCGTTCATGTGCTCCTATTTTTGTCACTGAATTGTAATTTTATGCAAGCAAAATAACTCATTAGTTTATTTTTAATGTGCCGTCATTATTATCTGAAACCTTTTGAGATGTAAGGTAAATAAGGAGAGAATCGTTAAATTTAAGGCGAGGTTTTAAAGTTACGTTAGGGCGACCCTTTATGATTTCACAAACACGAACTAATTCATAGTTAAAGGAGATCCAATGAAAACAACGCTTGTGTATCGAGAAGTTCTTCGTCACGGTAAAGTCAACAACGCAACCTTTTGGTAGTGGCATCAGTCTTGAAGTCTCCTCCCAAAAATGACTTAGCTTTCAACAGTTTGCATTGTCTACCATGGTCACTGGTTTAATTCGTACATTTAAAGAAAAGAAAAATAAAAAAAAAAGAAGAAAAATCAAGAACGACGATACAAAAACGCTTTGTGTAAAATTCTGCGAACGACTGTTTTCAATGTTTGTCCAGTTAATGACAGAATGCACGGTATATATCAAATTAGGAAAATGTCTGTACTTTGAAGCCATGGTTTATAATTACGACTTTTGACAAGTCCATTGTTATGGAGTTCGTCTAGCGCTCTCTCAGTCTGTTTAACAACAAATGTGTGAATAAAGGCAAGCTTGGCCGTGCTAACAGCTGCGGGTATTTATCTCCGTATGACGTACTTCCGTACGCACTTGACGACGGTAAACATTATCACACGATTAACACTGCCTTTTAATATAGCCTATACTGGATGGAGCACAGCTGGTAGTATTTTGTGTGTGGTGTATATATGCCATAGCTATACAATATGTGGGTTTACCGTTGTATGGAAATCCATAGTCACACCCATGCACTTATCTCTTATCACGTCGGCTTGAGATACCGGGCGCCGACTTAATCGGAAGTGTTATACTTACATGTGTATGTCGGTATAAGTCATTCTACTTTTGATACCGTCTGGTGTAAATTTACCTACGACAGTTATAACATAATGTAACCTTATAACCGGATGAGTGACTTGCAGATTCGTACTGCACATTTAATATATGTAAAGTAGGGCTTACAGTTCAACCGGTTATACTTTTCTTGCATATATGACTTAAATCACACAATTTGGTCGGTGTTCGAACATCTAGGATGTACCGATGTAGATCAAAGTATCATGGGTATAGAAACTCGCTGTTTCTGATAAGGCCGATTTTTTGCAGTCCACCCAACCTTTTGTGAAAAGTTTTATCTCATTTACCTTATAACGTTGTAGGCATCTTTTCATGACATTTCCGAACATAAACACCGAATTATTAAAGGAAGAATTAAAGCACAAATTAAATTTTGGTATGTGAAAAAGGAGATGGACCGTAACATTTTCTTTAAATTTTCGTTCAGTTCCTACATGTGGTTCTCGAAAAATTAGCAGATAAAGTTGCTATTTGCACCAGGGGCGGCGATCTGTTAGAGTAATGGAGGGGGGAGGGCACCTGCTTGAGTGAACACTTTGGGCCTTAGGCGAAGCCCCTGGAAGCCAAGCGATTTGGTGCATTCTAGAGGACACATATCACATATTCTGAATATTCTGATCTAAAGTTCTCCCCAGCTGCCATTAATAGGCTAATATCACACTGAACTATTCACATCGAAAATGTGCATGTGTAACAACATTTATTTTTTCTGCATACCTCTTAACATTGGGGGGACATTTTATATTATGTACCCCACTAAAATATTGAGGGGGACATCATGTCCCTCTGTTCCTCACTCCCGTGATCGCCGACCATGAGTTAGATAAAGTGAACTTGAAACAAGCAGGAATGATATCATTGCTTCACATTGATGAGAAACGTGTTTCGTTGTGTTTTTGGTGTTCCGTACTTGTCATCATTTGTAACATATTGCTCTTTTTTAAGGGTTTCTTTCCTTACAAGTTTTGTCTAAAAACCTTTCGGAAACTCCTCTATCATTGCTCCTGTTAATTTCTTTTTTTTTCCTAATTTCTTTTTTTTTCCTGTTCACCCTAAGATCTTCAATGTGACCATACTGTATTGCCTGCATCGTTATTTACTTCATAATTTATTATATGTATCTTTTGAGCATTAATTGATTTATAAGTGAATTGAATTGAACCAATGCTTTTTTCCCTTTATTTCTTTGACCTTGAAACTGAAAAAGATTGGGATAGAAGTTTGCCAACGATGGGAAAGGTAACGGTTGTAAATTCCCATGCATACAATAATGGGCGCCGGGCAAAAATAATTTGGGGGGGGGGGGCGTGAGAAGTGGTGACTGGGTGAAGGTATAAGAGGCGTCTTGCGAAAAAAATATTTTTGGAGGGGAAAGGTGAAAAGTAGTGTAATCTAAGGCAAAGTGCTATATTTTTTTCGAAAACAGTTAACTTCTCATAGTAATTTGGCATGTAAAAGGTTTTTCAAACGCATTTTCAGACAAAACCATAAGACACCCTTGATAAAATTTGGGCGTCTCCCCCCCCCCCCCCGGCCCATGGGCACAACACCTTTGCACACAATGCATTCACATATAATTACAAAAATGAGGTTATGGAGGAGAAAATTGGTCGTAAAATTTCAAGGAAAAGAAAACATTGTTAATTATTGTGAGCGTACCACGTCACGTCTGCTTTATTCAAGTTCACTTGGATTGAAAATGTGGTAAATTCATCAGCTGATATCTTGAGAACCACAAATTGAAACTGAATGCAAATTTCACCAAAATGCTTGATAAAGTACGGTACCTTTCTAATACATCAAATTTAATAGCCATAGCCCATTTCATGTGGCTAACGCTATATCGCTAATAAATAATATATCATGCATTTTGAACGTGTACGTAGTTTTTTTTTTTTTTTGGTGGAAATTTGTAATTTCTGATTTAATAACATTTAGCATTCTGCCCACTCAGGCCTATGAAGTTATACAGAGACTATGGTTCACAGAGCAGAAAAAGATAAAAAAAAATAATAATGGATTTAACAGAATTGACGGAAATGAACGAATGAACGAACAATCTTTGAAAATGTACTTTGTATTTTGATGACGTTGTTCATTTACTGTTTTACGTTTGTGTCTTGTAACCATTTCAATCGTGACTAAATTACATTATAAATTCCTTCTGTCAAATTTATAGGCGTGAGATTAAGTTAGTAGTTAAAGGGCCAGTGCACCAAGTCACCACAACGAGCATATAGGTGAATATACCCAGGTGTACAGGTATGATTGACTTGCTAATCACCTACTTCTTTTGTTAAAACAATACTTCACGCAAGATAATACCTCGGCTTTAGGGGTTACATATATTGTTGTTTGTTTTGTGCGACACCGATTACAGGATACACTTGAGGGGAAAACGAAAAGGGTTGACAAGTTCAGTGGTTTCCAAATAAAGTTTGGGCAATGTTTTATGACCTTCATTAAATGGGTGCATACTATGGTTGTCTGCGTAATAGTACTATCTATAAGCATTGTCTCGTTGACAACTAAACTTTCCCTCAGCTTAAATCATATAGCGCCCCAACGATTGTCCCATTCATAACAAAGCCTTATTCAGCTTCAAAATACAACCCCTATTAAGAGATCCCACAAACGTTGTGGGCAAAGTTCAATATAGTTGTACACTTAGAAGACTGGGCGAAGTCAATCACACGATATAGTCATCTTATGTAAAAGTTGAGGGTGAAGCATGTTTCATTCAAACATTGACAGCTGCATGAAAATAATAATAAAGCTTGCACGAAAATGGAAAGTGAAAAATGAAAATAAAACAGGTTTCCAAGAATCCAAACTTTATGGCCAAAGTCATCGCCTACTATAACTAAAGCTGATTTACATCATGGAGTTTTATGTAAGCTGTTTTTAATCAGTTTTCTCGGACACGTTAAGTAAAGCTATAGCCTTTACGTATGGCATAAACACGCCTATGTTGCCATGCTATGTCACTCCGGCAAAGTGTGGCCATGGCCATAAAACTAATCGCAATGGTGCAACGATTTAACTGCAGTTTCAATCGTTGCACCATTGTGATTAGTTTTGTTTTTAGAGTCAAGTGATATGCCGCACCGTTCATCGATTCAACTAATTACTGCTAATTTAATTCTCAAGGGGGGGGGGGGAACGTCACGAAAATTCACCGTCAATCAAGTCCATTCATTTTGGGGGAGCAAGGCCGGGGCCTATAACTCATTGCAACACCGCCCATTAAAAATTTGCCAAGTCATTGCACTCTACACATATTACATATAGACCTAGTCTAAGTATGTTGACACTCGGAAAGAGCTCTTTCACAACTTAGATGACTTGCGATTATCACAACTTGCAAAACTGATGAAACCTAAACGGACTTTGAAATCCTTGCAATCTTGTCTTGAAAATTGTTGTAATAGCATGGATACTAATTATGGACTAATTTTAGCGGCCAAATGTATACGATGTAAACATAACACAGCACTATAAATACATCCTGGGTATTCCAATGATATCCTAGCAGTATCAATATTGTTACTTTAAATACCGTAACAACATTTGTTTCTAGCGTTCTCAAGCCAGGCTTCTCTGGAAATTAGGCTCGATCAAACAGGCTATATTTTCTCCATCGAAAAGGGTAAACAAATTTTATGTGGGATTAGTTTACGTTACCCAACGGTACTTCGGCTGAGTGGTGCAGATTGGGCATTTACTCATAAACGAGTTGTAAATACTGAATTAAAATCTTAGGAGTGGTAGCGGCAACTTTGAACTTTGTTGAGACGAATGCAAACGGTATGGATAAACTCTTGCATTTTTTTCGTTACTTGAATCCGAGGCTTACCCTTGCGGTGAACTTGGGCGGTTTTGAGTATGGTTGTAGTCTATGAGAATCAAACCAGTGTTCATAGGCGCACGACGCAGGGGAGGGGGGGGGGCTGAGGTGCTGCAAACGAGCTATATGGGGAAAAAAATATGTGGTTTTTATATTTTGTGTGCAAATATGCTAACAAATTTGGTCAAAAGTGCCCCCCCCCCCGGCCGCTCTTGAAATAAGTCCCATACGGCGCTTGACTGATAGGGTGACCACTTCCCGATGACAGAAAAGGAGGACAACCTTAACTACTATCTAAGCAGAGCGCCACCATAGTTGGCGTGTAGCGTACCAAACAATTTCTGGCTTCCGTCATAAACTCCTCAGATGGCCTGAAACGCCCCTTTCCGGTGTTCTAAGCTGCATAATTAGAGCTGTGAAATTGTTATGTTGTGTCTGAAAATGAAATTATCTCTGAAAATTTGTGCATGAGGGAGGTTTAAGGTAGAATTTTCAGAATGGAGAAATATTCAACGTCCGGCGCCCTTTGAACCCAAATGGAGGTCAGGGTGCTCAAAAGCCGGACAGTCCGGCGAAAAGGTTGACGAATGGCCACCCTACGCTTGAAGCCCGAGCAGTCGTGCATCATACCGTGAGTTGTATGCACCCAGATAGAGCCTGTTTACCTGTTTACGTTATGAAAATGTATGGTATCTCTCCAAACCTGTAGGGTTGCACCTTGCTCAAGGCTGTATTAATTTTGCAAGGTAGACCCGTACTTCGCGGCAAAGTAGAAAGACTGTTGTAATAACTTTCAGTTATCCTTTGCTGTAGGCTATCACCCAATCTGATACATTTCCTATCCAAGCTTCTTTCTAACTAAAACTATATCCGAAAAGGGAATTTACGGGGAAATTCTCAAAACTATAGGCTGTCTCATTGTCAGTTGTATACGGTCTCCTTTGTAGCAGCCTATCTTACACATCATCATTGTGAAAGTTACCTTTCCTGATACGGCAAGTAGTTCCTTAAATCAAATCTTACAAACTAGCGTAAAATAACACCCTTGGACTTCCCATAAAACGACCGCAAATTGCCTATTTCCAAGAAATATGAGCCATGTATGTAGTTTTAGTTAGTTTTTCAGCCTACCATACGTGTAATTTGCTTAATGGTTAAGTTCATGTAGTTGCCGCCAAAACTGAGTTTCCGCAATATTTACATTCTGCAAACACTAAACCAAGTATGGCATACAGTCATCAGTGCTATACATTCAACGCCTTTCATCTGTTCATAGCCACAAAGGTTTATTATACTGTTCAAGAGCATAGCAGACATATTTGCGGTTGGAGGATATCAATAGATGAATGGGAGCACCATCTTTGTTGGTTCATCTGCCTGGCAGCTGTTTGCTGTATAGTACTTCTTAAATGATCGTAACATTAGTAACGCTGTTACAAACTAACAAGACATATTGTGTATAACACGTAAGCGCATAAATGTTCCCTTTTGCAGAATATTTTCACAGGCGTGATGTATGGTTTACTTGATTTATAGCCTATGTCACTGGCAAGTTCTGATGATAGGCAGCCCACTATATATGAATCGAAGTGCCATGTAGGCCTGTACTCCAGACGACATCATTTTTCGCAAAGTAAAGCCTAACTAGGCCCGCCATGGTCATGTATCGGGCAACTGAGAACTGGCTGTGTGTATGGGGGGGGGGGGTAGCATGGACTGAGTTCAAAATGATTCTGGCACCCTTTCTGTTCGTACGCTTTACGCCTATTGTTGTCACGTGCGATAACTCGTCGAAACGGCGGGTCTCTGACTAGCATCCGCTTAAAAGTTGTTACTAGTACTTGTAGATCAGTGGTTTGGTTGTTTTGAATTTGGGTTTTTTATTTTTCATTTTGGATTGCCTCGGTATGGCATATGGTATAGCATGGTACGGTAATGGTTTACTTTCATAGACGTGTTGGGAAATTCGGTACTTCCGGTCGGGCCACAAAGTCAAGTGTACCATGACAACGGACAACGTAGCTCAGCATGCTCAGCATGCACCACCCGCGCTCGGACACTGTAAGCGTAGTACACTTTACCTTCGACCCATATCCATATTGCATTGCGTGGAAACATTTCCCAACTCGTCTGTTAAGTAGGTTTAGTTTAGATTCAGGTGAGTTCAGTTGTTTCAACCATTGCCTCAATTCAGCCATTGCTAAGTCTTAAGTCAGTGAGCCTATACAGTTGAGTTGAGCCTAGGCCTAGTATTAGTTAAGTTCAACCTGTACGGTACTTAAAAGTTCAGTGTATTTTGATTCAGCCTTGAGCTTGGTTCAACTTTTTTAATGATAAATCGTCAGCTCACTGTAAGTTACTTAAAAAGGATTCCGATTAGCTAGTTTTGTTTTGTTGGCTATATCCATATACTGGGTCGTTTCAGTCATTGAATAATTGTACCCGGCCCCAGTATCCTAGTAATTCATGAATGGCTCAAAAATGTATGTAAGGGAAATAAGAGGAAATTTCTAAGATATAGGCCTAAGTGATATTTCAAAATAAATTTGGGTCGACTGCTAGCTCATTCCCTTTAAGTTTAGAAAGTGTTTTTTTTTTGTGATTAAGTTTTGTTCAACCTTTAGTTACCGGTAGTATGTATGTATGTATGTATGTATGTATGTACGTACGTACGTACGTACGTACGTACGTATGTATGTATGTATGTATATGCATGCATGCATGTACCCCTCACCTTTGAAAATTTTTGAAAAATTAGGTGTCCTTACATGCAATCCGGTGCCACTTATATGCTAACCTTGAAGTAAAATTTATGTTAAAAAATTTACGGAGTTTAGGTAAAAACAAAAAAAAAAAAAAATCGGCATCAGTAAGGGGGTGGGGGCATTGGGCTTCTGTCCACAGCATTTAAGCTGACTACTTGTATGCTACATAGTGGTGAGATCCTTAGCTGTGATAAGAATTAACCACATCCTTTTAGGCTGTAATTTGGTCTTCCCTATCACAGACTGACTAAATTTACGTAAAGAGATTACAATACAAGATAGCTGGGCGATCCACTTCCGAATGCCGCATCTCAGTATGTAAACAAAATAGCGTGCATAGAACCCGCCATTCATACAATGCTTGCACATAGTTGAATGATAGGGCGAGAACAAGCTTATACTAAAATCGATGGGACCTGGTTGCGAGTGCCTAGTACAATTCCTTGAACACACATTAACCTTAAACACGAGTGAACCAAAACAAACCAGAATGATGCATGTCGAATTGACTGTGTTATTGTGTGTTCGACAACCACCAACTCAACTCACAAAAATCAATAGGCTACAATGCATTGAAGTCATATGTATAGTTTGCTGAAAAGATAAAGATGGTTTTGAAGATAAGTGTTCATCTTTGTGTGGAAAAAGCAAAGATGCATCCTACGATCCCAGCAAGTACAATAGTCACTGACCGGTACACGTGAGAATTTAAAGGCACTTGCCTGATCGCCATACTGTATGTACTTAAGTTTCATGAAACGAAAACAGTCTGGCTTTCTTTGACCAAGCAAGTTCAAATTTCATTTAGACATGTTCTAATTGTAGCCGTGTTTAAAGTGGAACAAGAAAAAAAAAGGAGAAAATATTTGTGTATCACGTAGCTTTTTTTACTGGGATGTGTTACTGAAAAAAAAAAGAAAAATAAACCTCGAGGTGGAAACATAAAACATCACGAAAGGCATGGAATGTTCATTGTTTTACATCTGTTTAAGTCCAACATTAAAACATTGTACGAAAAATTGAGTAGACTCTATGAACGCACAGGATTGTATATGGGTGCATGGGGAATGAGTGGGGTGGGATAGCACTTTTGTCCGAGAAATTACACATTCTTTGTCCGAAATGCCAATATTCTATCCAAATGGGGCGGGTGGGGGAGGAGGGGGGTGAAGCGTCCTCACCCCTTGCATCACATCTGTATTTCGATGCCTTGGGGTAAGCATCTCGTAAGTATGATCCATGGCCCAGTGAAAGTATAAAAGTATAAACAGTTGATAAAACAAACACACTGACACACACATATACATATAAATATGTATATATATATATATATATATATATATATATTCTTTCATGATCGGTTTACACAACTTTTGACCTATACATACATATATATATATATATATATATATATATATATATATGTGTGTGTATATATATATTTATATATATATATATATATAATCAATGTGTAGATTATATAGTCTTTATTTCTGTATATATGCGTACGTTATTTATTATGCCCATTTGTGTTTATGTGCATAAATATGTATGTATACTTAAACATTTACCACGTTTCATGTAATTGCGGCCGGTATAACTTTTTGTTATGATGCTCCATATAGGTCTTAAGTTATAGTCATTTGCGCCCGTATGGTTTCATTTGACTCGCAATGACCAACGTAAACGTTCCTGACCGTGCCAAGAAACCACCGACTAGTGGATATACGCAGCTCGCTGAAGCCCCCCCCCCCCAAAAAAAAAAAAAAAGTTTTCAAAGCATGGATTCTGTTCATCAAAAGTAAGATATAATAATGGAGTATTGTGGTATGCTATTGCTTTTTTTAATTTGCGGAAAGATAGCATTTTGTTTCTCACAAATTATATCATAGCCTATTTTACCTGGGCCACTCGACGACTGGTCGTATGGGTTGGTATGGTGCGATGCGTCTCAGATATCAAATTATTGTGCCCCGAAATGAACTAATTTTTTACAGCCTTTAATGTCACTGGACCTGGATTAAGAGTTGAGGATATACGACGGTTAACTATATACAACTGTTTGTTAAGGTTCTACTGAAACACCCGACTTATACTAAATAAGCTTGTAACGAAACAAATACATACGTTAATACATAAAACCACGGGAACGGTTGTATTTTGAATAGTTTAAGCTTGAAAAGTTACATACACATGTATGGTTGACTTAGCAGTCATTATGCGGTTTTGCATTTGAACAGTTTAAGTTTCTCAAGCTAGTATTGTTTGTATGTTAAAGTACAGTGACTGCTTTATCAATGTGCTTTGAGATCGTTATTTACTTTTAATTGTGGCAACTTGCCATCGCGTAGTGTTTAGTTCCCACAGTAAACCACAGTGACCACATTATCAGCTGCAAAGCAACACGCAAACAAAATCTGAGATTTTTTATGTTTAAATGTTTAAAAGCTAGTGAAGTTAATTCAATTGCAGGCAACTTATAAACAGAACTTAACGGGAATATATATATATATATATATATATATATATATATATATATATATATATATATATATATATATATAAATTCTTAACAACGTTAACCAGTCAATGGTAGAGTGCTCAACCAATGAAGGGAGCTTAAAGGGAAATATTGCGTTTATAAAATGCACCAACATCGCATACACGGAAAAAACCTCAAATCGTTGCTAAACCGTCCAATCACACTAATAAACTCTAGCAATAACTTTTATCTTCTCAAAATATTATGCATTACTGGAGTAACAGATGTTGCATTATTTGAATTTTTGAAATTTTGGGTGAACAAATTACTTTTTAACAACAAATAACCGAATTTCTTCCTGTAAAAGCCTTATTTCTTAAAAACTGAAGAAAGCTCCCATACTGTCTTATTTTGAATTGTCTATCATTCCTTATCTATAAATATTGGTTTAAAAAGTATGAATATTTTCTATAAAACAAACGCAATATTTCCCTTTAAATATTGAAAGGTTGTGACTATAGGGTACTACAAGGCAGCTTTACAGCACTGTTTCGTAAGGGCCCAGTGTGGTAGGTCCTCACTCTTCAGAAGCCTGATGTAGAACATGGTGTCAACAAAGGTTTGGCATTGGTTTGCACGTGCCCGTTTTGAATCGTACGTGCTCGTCGTCTTTATATGTATATATATATATATATATATATATATATATATATATATATATATATATATATATATATATATATCTCTAACTCGGCACTTAGGGGGAAGTTGTTGTTGAAAAGTCGACCTTAAGGGGAAAAAAAAATTCGGGTGAAATATAAGTTTCGCCTTAACGTTTCCACACACTTTTTCTATAGGAATACGTAAACTTACAAGGGCGCCCTCTTAGATTTACAAACTAGATGCCATTACTTCAAAGTTGTCAAATTTACGGACACCTGGCTGTTAACACGAACGGATGGCTGCCCATTGAAATAACGTTAATTATATTTTTAGACGTTAAGGCGAATTTATTTCTTATGTATTTTATTATCTTTTTTTCGCCCTATGTACAAGCAGATATAACAATTTCCCCTTAAGGTGGGAATTAGCGTTATATATATATATATATATATATATATATCTATATATATATAAATATATATATATGAATATATAGACATACATTTATATATATCCAAATATATATATACATATATATATATATATATATATATATATATATATATATATATATATATATATATATATTTCTCTAATTCGGCACTTAGGGGGAAAGTTGTTGTTGAAAAGTCGACCTTAAGGGGAAAAAATTTTTCGGGTGAAGTATAAGTTTCGCCTTAACGTTTCCACACACTTTTCCTATAGGAATACGTAAACTCACAAGGGCGCCCTCTTAGATTTACAAACTAGATGCCATTACTTCAAAGTTGTCAAATTTACGGACACCTAGCTGTTAACACGAACGGATGGCTGGCCATTGAAATAACGTTAATTATATTTTTAGACGTTAGGGCGAATTTATTTCTTATGTATTTTATTATCATTTTTTCGCCCTATGTATAAGCAGATATAACAATTTCCCCTTAAGGTGGGAATTAGCGTTATATATATATATATATATATATATATATATATATATATATATATATATATATATATATATATATATATATATATATATATATATATGTGTGTGTGTGTGTGTGTGTGTGTGTGTGTGTATATTAAATTGTAGAAAAGAATCAGAGCTAGAAGAGGATGATTAAGTTTCTTTCAAATAATCCTGAGTTATAGAAGAAAATTCGGGTTTCGTTTGCATACAGAAAGCAACTAAGCTATATTGCACATTTCCCTGTGTACATAATTTCCTAAGGTGCAAAATTTGCTTTAGTTATGAAGTTACATTTGCATGATAGTTTCATATCGTAAGGCCTACACATATACATACCGTATTGACTGAATAAGCACCTCCTACGTAACTAACCAGTTTATAAATATTTAACTTTCATAAGAACAGCCCCGGATGCCTTCATTCCCTTTGCCCTTACCTACATAATACTTGACAATATTTCATTCATAAGCTGTTGTGCTTTTCCTTTCTTAGTAAATTGTCGAAACGATGGTAATAATTCAAGACTGACACGTGGGCATCTGGTTTCGAGATGCCGTCGGCGGGGTTTTCCCATTCGCTGCACTCTCGGATTGCTTATTGACAAAACCGTGAATTACTTAGTCTTTGCACTATACATAAATCGTAACTGATGTATACTGAAAGTTTAAAATGGGTATTTGAGACCTAATCATGAATGTTTCCGTGTTCGCAAACGTGCGCGGGAAATTATCAAAGGGATATTCTTGTTGATATGAAGACGCATGCAGCATATTATAAAAACAGCCATTTGCCTGTTCCAAATATCACATGGTGCTTGTACAACCGCTAATAATCGTGGCATGCTGCTCGGTTCTGGAGAGGTGAAGGTACTGTATGTTTAGAGGGACACTGTCATGCCGATCCATCATTACATAGGCACAGGAAGTGGAAGACCGGGGAGGGGGTGAGGTAAAAGCTCCAGTCAAAAGTGTTGAGGCTAAAGTATGTCTCCTCTTCACTTTTCAAGTACGAGGACCCATTATTTCCTACCTCTGTGAAATATATCAAACTTTTTCAATAGTATATATCAAACTTTTTCAAAAAAATTACTTCAAAACAAAACTGGCATCAAATTGAATCTAAGGACGCTTAACTCTTCTAAAAATTTTTGAAAGGGGAGGGGTACGCCCTCTCCCCTTAGACCCGTCCTCAGCTTGTCGTTGAGAAATTCAGCCCCCGCAGCAGAACAGCTTCTCATGCCTTTACATCAAGTTAGCATCTGTGCATATGTAACTGAAGCCCCCCCCCCTTTTCGTCACATCAACAATAACAAATACGCAAAAATTAGCATAATGTTAATCCAAGAGAATATTCAAGGGGGCTTTCAGCCCCCCCCCCTCTTTTCGAAATTTCTGGATCCGCGCCTGGGAGTGGTAAGTACTTCCATGATCCCACCTTGGAGCTATGTTGTAGGGGTCTACCCGATATTCATAAGGGTTTTTATTCAATGTTCATGAGCCTGAGGGTCAATGTTCATAAGGTTCTTTAGTCATAAGGTTCATTATTCATAAGGGTCGTCAAGTTATTCATAATCGTAAAAAAGGTTCGTTGTTCATAAGGTTTGTTATTCATAATAGAAAAAGGGTTCGTTATTCATAATATGAAAAAAGGTTCGATATCCATAATCGGACAAAAGGTTCGATATTCATAATAAGAAAAAAGATGTTTTTCATAATTGGAAAAAAGTTTCGATTTTCATAATAGGAAAAAGTGTTCAGTATTAATAGCGTTTTTCCAGCTTTAAAAGCTTCCTGTATCTCGTGCCGGGTCACACCCCTACAACTCGCAGGGATGAGAGGCCAATGTGTTTTCTACAACATCTTGACGGGGTTTTTATATGGTCTGTTTAGATTTGCTGTAATTGGCCTTTCAAAGAGACTATAGTCGATTTTTGGGGGGATTATGAATAGCGAACCTTATTCTCGATTATGAACAACCTGCCATTTTCCGATTATGAATAGCGAACCCTTTTTTCAATTATGAATAGTGAACCCTTTTTTATTATGAATAATGAACCCTTTTTTGATTATGAACATTGAACCCTAGTTTTCGATTATGAACAACAAACCTTATTCTCGACTATAAATAGCGAACCTTATGAATAATGAACCTTTTTTATCATTTATTTTTTATGAATAACGACCCTTATGAACAATGAACCTTATTTTTGCCCTTCATCATGTTATGAACAACGACCCTTGTGAACAATGACCCTTATGAATAAAAAACCTTATGAATATCGGGCTGTCCCCGCTCCATGATCCCACAGATGATCGTCCATGCATGCCTTAAGATAACACCCTAGTCGACTTAATTATTATACTGCACTCCGTCCCAAACAAAAACAGGAGAACTATAGCTTTTGGATGAGACTTCCAAACCTATAGACTACTGGGGTAAATTCCAACACTTTTTTTCTGTCAAGTAGATCATGGCCCACTATCCCCTTGCGCAGAGTTACCTCCAACCTGAACAGACTGATCAATAGCAACCGATCACTGCAATCAAGCATGGTAGCTTGCAGTGTGAGTACACCAGGTAGGTGTTACACCGAATACAGGTATCAATTTACCGTCTGCAGTGCTTAACTAAGACCCTCAGTACACACATTCTTGTCACGAGTACGAGGTAGCAATAATAGCTTTAACTTTTCTCAAAAATTTGCAAAGGATAAGTACAAGAACAATTCCGTTCACACTGGGACGAGGACAGGTAGATCCTGTGTCAAAGAACGATTACACAGCCTACTCACCACAAATCTGTCTTAAAATACCCGGTATATGGTAAATTTTTAATATCCACGAAATGCTTCCTTTCTTTTGACAAGTTTGTATTAAAAAGGTAAAAGAAGATTTATACTCAACTTAAGTGCACGGAGTAGTTGTGTTGATATCATGAGCCTGGCCAGTGGTTCGACACTGTTGCAGTGTGTTTCAGCAGTGCCGTAAGCAGGTAAGCGCATGGGAGATATTTGAAAAGGGGAGAAATGTGTTTTCCCTGATGTTTTCCCTAATTGAAAAATGCTCATGTAATGGATTTGGCCCTCAAAGCGACAGTTTTTGGCCCTGAAATCGAAAGTTGTTTTGGTCGGGGGCAGGATGGGTGCGGGGGCTGCCTTGTCAGACTTCCACGCATATATCTCCTATGATCAAATGACTTCTTACAGCTTATTACAAAAAAAAAAAATAAATGGTCAGGCTCCAGAAGACTAGTCAGCTGCTATATTAGTTGTTCGTAATTCGGTCAATGGTTTCAGTTCTCGGATGATGGAAATATTTCCATGCTTTATAATTAGATTCCCGTATACATGCTTTTGATGCTAAGTTGCATCCCTCTCCCTGCTTTTCTAGCCCTTTTCTCAAGTTGCAGCAGGTTATCCAGGGTATCGACTGATAGGCTATATACGGGGGCAGGGTTCACTAGATCGAAGGCTCACTAGACCTAAATTCTTAACTCTGATTTAATCCTATCATCCTTACCCAAACACCAACCCTGCCTGAGGATGACCCTAAGCCTTCAGTCCTAAACCTTATTGTGAATCTAGCTCAAATACTAACCCTGTTTCAAACACGAAGTAGATTTTCGTCAAAGGGAATCTTCGGTGTAGCGAACCTTCGATCTAGTGAACCTTTGGTCAAGTGGGCAATTCCCATATAGGGTTGGTGCTGAAAGCATGATACTCTTCTAGCAAATTTTTCTCTTCCGCTCGATCATCATTCGAACACCAGCTCGTCTTAAAAACGATATTCTCCAACTGAAAAAAAAAAAAAAACATGTAACCTTTTACACGTTAAATACTTTGTAGGCCTATTCCCACGATCTGACGATGGTTGACAGCAAAATGTTTTTCATCACATCGACTCCAAACATTTTTATGAGGAACATGAAATAACAACAATAACGGCATATTCATCGGTATTGTTTATCATAACCTGGTTTTTATTTTTTACAAGGTCTCACCTATTCCTACAGATAGCAAAGTAACCATGCTCATGATCTGATTTTTTCTTTTTTCTTTTTACAAGATCTCACTTATTCCTACAGATAACAAAGTAACCATACTCAGATGTTCAGAACACGAAAGATAAGACCCTTTCATGTATCATCTGAAGGATAGATCTTTATAGTCTAAACAGGTCCTCGGTCTCAAAGGGCTTGCTTTATTGGCCCTTTCGAAAGTCATAAGCCAGCTTGGAGCGCGTGAAAAGAGGGAAGAACCATGCTCTTCCTCTCTCAGTGGCACTCAAGCAAAAAAAAAAAAAAAAAAGGGAAGGGAAAAATAAAACTGTAATCCTGTTAATAAGCGTGACCCTCGGCCAACTCCCCGGAACAAATTTCACTCACCCTGACACTTCCCGCCCGAACAATTCCAACCCGGACACTTCCCATCCATATATGACAATGACTCTCCCGACAACTCCCCCCACAAGAAAAATGGGGATTTTACAGGGTGGAAATTGTGGGGGGGGGGGGTTGTATGATTAGGTATTGTCCGGGGAACCGTTAGTAAGTTCACTGAAATATGTTTTTAAAAATTAAAATCATTACCCATTCCATTCCGCCCAACTTACTCATCCATGAAAATATGTCTTGTACTCCACTTCATGTGGCCACAAGCTCTGAACCATAAACTTATTTCAGCACTGATTTGGGTCTTTAGGTCACTCACCAAGGACAATGGCTAAACCATATACGAAGAGCCAACATTCGTTATCAAAAAGTGCCCGTCTGTCCACGTAGAGCACGGTGGCGTTGACGTGCCTGTAAACCAGGTGCGATTCACCTTGTCAAACAAATGTAGAATTTAACTTGATTTCATCTTTGATCTCGTAACCCAACATTAACCCTTTCCCTCTTTGCCTCTACAGAGAGACTTATTTTTAGATTCGGCATGTTAAGGGCTGTGGGGTAAGTGGTCCAAGTGAGTATGTTGCATGAACCTTCAGTAACCTCGACAGTATACTAGAACAAAGTAGGAAAGGTAATTGAAACAACGCTTATAATATTCTATTCTTCAATTTTCAGAAAAAAAAATAAGAGTTAAATTTTAGAAATGAGTCTATGGTCTCCCCAGCAGTTTGTTTCAGCTGTCGTTTTTTGGAAGGGTAGATAGCATCAATTTGGGAGTACAAGTATGTAAAAATGAAAGTTTCTGCAGTAGAAACTAGATCCAGGAGAATGTCCATATGTAAGATTAATATGCTCTACTTACGAAACTGAAAGAATTATTTATGAGCTTGTTTTATTTAGTTTGAATGTCAACAGTTACGTTTCCAGCCTGGCAATCAACCTGAAGATATTCTTGCATAATTACCCAAATCCCCCGACTTAGTTCGACCTACTGAGTTACAAAATCTAAGATAATACAAACAGACAAAGTAGAGTCGATACTACAAAGTAGAATCGTCGGTTAAAGTACCTTAAAGTACGGCTTTAGTCTAAAACTCCTTCAGAAGTTAATTCCACGGGCAGCAAGTGTTCGGACTTATCCTCGATTTTCGAAAAATGACCAGTACTTCAGCCTAACTGTCACATCTTTCTGCGCTATTAAGAAATCAACAACTTCAAATGACATCAGATTGACGTATATAAAGATCTTGGACAGAATTTATTGGATAAATGCCATGGGCAGATGGGACAATATGGAAGTGCGAATTATTGTGACTTCAAAGTTGCCTTACTTTGCAATAAAGTATCGTACAATTTGCACCTGTTCTCCCATCTTTCCCCATCTCCAGTAGTTTTACCCACATATACTTCTCAACAAGCACAACATTTAAATAACCGGGTTACACCAGCTAGCCCATCCTTCTCCATCTCTAGTCCCTTAATCCACAGTCTTCTCGTCAGGCACAGCATTTATATAACACAGTTACACATTGCAGTCTCTTCTACACACTATACCACAAAGGTGTTTGTAAACTTATGTACACTGCAACAGTGTTGGGTAAACTTTTTTTCCGCAGTTTGGTCACGTATTTCAGTGGGTGAGCTATTGTGTAAAAAGCAACTCGGGTTAATCAAAAAGCACCCTTTACTTGGAAAAGGTTTCCTCCAAAGTGGGTACTATTATGACCAAATTGGGTACTTCTTTGTCCAACAGTTCGACTGGACACATATGTGCGGTGCCCAACCTGGGTAAAAGTTTACCCAACAGTCCTGTAGTGCAGGCGCGGATCCAGAAGGGGGCGCACCCGGCGCACGCCCCTACCCTTTTTCGATGATCAATGATCTTTTCACCAGCGATATGAAAAAATGAGCAAATAGATATGGAAAATATGCTTCCCAGATGCTATGG
Organism: Holothuria leucospilota; assembly: GCA_029531755.1. NCBI lineage: Eukaryota > Metazoa > Echinodermata > Holothuroidea > Aspidochirotida > Holothuriidae > Holothuria > Holothuria leucospilota. Next base: position 24,936,596 of record CM055966.1, read on the forward strand.
AAAATATGCTTCCCAGATGCGTAAAAGCAAAAAAAAAAAAAAAAAAAAAGGTCTGAAATTTTGAAGACCTTTTTTTTCTTTTTTGCTCGTCGGACTTCCCGGCGGTGTGTGCGCCCCCCCCCCTTCTCAAAATCCTGGATCCGCCACTGCTGTAGTGTATTCTCTCCTCACCTACGGCATAGTTGTATACTATCTTTCGATCTACACAAAGACTGGAATGTCAATTTAATACCTGCAGGTGAGCCGGTGTTGTATAGTCGATATACCACAATTTCCGGGGCCGAGGCCGAGGTTTAGGCTATACACACGTCGAGACCGACGTGATAACTTTAGCAATAGACCTGAAGCTTGAACATGTCATTCTGTGTCGAAGCCTTCATTACATGATTCGATATATACTTACCACAGACACTTGGGGATAAAACCCATTAACCATTTGCAACGAGAAAATGATTCTTAGAGAAAAAAAGATGTGTTTTGCATGAGATCTTAGGAAGTTACTACGTATCATCTATTAGCCGGCCTCAGATTTGCCCACAAGAAATCACGGCTTCATTGCCGAGATCAGTTTACTAGGCAGAGGCATTATGCCACGGAGTAGAGGCCACAAATTTCGTTCTCAGCCCCAGGCCTCGAGACCTCCGGACACTGAGATGTACCAGGGAGCTGGAAGATGACATCCCTAACATTTAAAATTTTGAATTTCTCTAGCGGTGGAGAGATCTACGCTTGACTTCAAACCATTCGTCCCTGAAACTGTTCAAACCCTGCGATCATAATTACCTGGTGGCCTGGAACTGCTCTGGCACTGAATGATCTTCTGAAAATCTCTATGCCGTTGTGATCATGGAAGTTTCTAATTGGGCTGTGACTATCAAATAGTCTGTCCATCCGTCCGATCGTTCCCCGCCGAACGGACTCTGTTCGCTCAGCCCCTCTTTAGACTTTCCCAAACAAACGCTAGGGATACGACTAAACAAGGAATATGCAGTACAGTCATGTTACGTACGGGGTAAGTCCGATAGGGGAATTTCCAGTATTACCCTCCCTGCCCACTGGTCCACCTCCGCTGGATTGCTGTTGTTGGGCGGAGATGCAGAACATGTTTTCTCCATTTCCTAAAGCATTTTGGAGGGTGGCTGAAGCCAGTGTTACACTCTAGTCGGTCTGAAAGAGACATTAAAGGGTTGAAGTCTGGAGACGATTACTACACGCCTGGCTCGTCATCCGAAAGAGGAAGGGATGTCGCTGGTTCATGATCAGCGACCTGCATGAACTGAGACCTGAAGGCTATTCATGACTCTCAGCTAAAAGCCACCCAACTCATTTATACGGAAATAGCATCCAAAACGACGTAACGAACATCATAACTGGAGAAACATCCATATGATCATGACCGAACTCCGATGTTACATTGATGGATCAGGGACCTTTGATTGAGAATTGGAGGGTTATCAAAACGGTTAGAAGATTTCGAACGGCCAAAGGATGCACTGCAGTCACAACATTAATCGTATCGAATAGCACATTACAAACATGTATGGGTAGTGAGTGGTGAGGGGAGGTTTGTTTCATTGAGAGATGCTGTAAGTGCTGACCTAGGGAGGCGAATTAACATCCACATTGGTGCGTACACGCAATGAAACCGGTGTTATAAAGTCAGGAGTGTTGACCGAATACCTGTCAGTTACGCTGGCCCTCTGGAAATATAGTTGTTGCCTAGGCTACCGTCACATCATGAATGGTCGCCGTCGTAAAACATTGCAAGGCGATGATAAGCAGTGATCGAGTAGGGGGATCTTCCTTCATCATAATATAGGTCTTGTCATTTGGTATCTTTATCTAGTCTGCCAATTATGCATTTACGCTTCTGATCGATTGACTTTATGGCAGTGGAGCTATGAACCTAGCTCCCAGGCCATAGTAGACTATCTGAAACCTTCTCTGCAACAAGTGGATATTTCTACCTTAGGCTTAGTAGAACCAGTGCCCTTCCTGTTTGAAACCTCAGTTCCTGTCATAATGTAAGCAAGTAAATTCAAGCAATCAAATCGTTCTATAAGTTTGCCACGTTCAAGGACAAGTTTTGACTATACACTTGTTTGAATGATATATAGAAACGTGCCAGGCCTACATGTTGTCCTGGGACTGTTCAGTGAGATTCTGCAACCGATTCCGTACGTTGCTGTCAATGGTTTTTCGTCGAATTACCTATTACAAGACAACAGAGAACATTTTCCCACAGGATTAGAAGATGGTCGGTTCCCGGTCGAAATTGTTGACTTTCGTCCTACATGCTTCCGTAATGGGCATGTTAATATGGCTCTTTGTTTTATTTTTATACAAGGACTCTCATGCTGTTCGTCACAGGTATGAGATCTGAATAACAGAAACTTTCTGTGCTTAACATAAACGTAATTCAAGATCAGAGCAAAGATTTCGGTGTATTATTTCAACATCTCGAAAGTGCGACAGTACTCAGGTACTGATCATCAACTCATGCCAAGAGCTATCTATATATAGGCCTAACGGTAGCTGGCTATGGCACCTAGCAATGAGGATTTAGTTAGAAGAGATTAACGACACACCTAGCACGAATGTGTTATATAGTGTAAGCTAGATAAAAAGGTAAAGTTCAAATACGGTTCAACTAAGTTCAAGTTCGGTTTCAAACACAGTTCAAATATGGTTCAAGTCCTACATTTAGTCGCCTCTTACGACAGGCTTGGCCCCGTGGGAATATTCTACAACCCCCCAATCCAAAGGGGTCCTAGCAATGAGGGCCTCTTAATGAAGATATCGTAACTTAAACGATATGATTGCTCTTGACAGTTATCTCTGAAGCTAGATACTTTTTATGCACAATAGGTGATATTTTCCCTCAAAATGGCGCCGGACATAATAGGCCTACACTACTTAGTGTTTACATTTGTCGGTTCGACAAGGGATTTTTTAAGGTACTTGAACTAAGTGTAGACTTTTATTAAAATATACGTAGTAATTAATATTAAAAGAGAAACCCAGTGGCCTACGTTCTGTGTCTGCATAACACATTTCTCCCAATTGGTACTTAATGTTATGCAATACGGTAATTTGTAAAGCCACTCATTTCTTTTAGGGTTTCTTTGGTTTCTCTAAAGTTACTATACGTTTGTTTGAAAAACATGATCAGTTGTCGTATTTCTATAGAGTATGTTGACTGTAGGCTACCAACAGGGGCGGACTGATAATGAACTGGGCCCCGGGGAAAATGAGTATGGGCCCTTCTCCTTCCCTTCCTGAATCAACTTTTCCTCTTCGACACTACTTATAATGGCCACAACCTATCCCAGATAGGTTACCAACTCAATACCAGTCTTCACATTAACAAAGCTCACTTTTCAAAAAGGTCTTATGTTTAATTAAAGCAAACAGATCATGTTATGTTTAAAAACAGTTATTATAATAATATGATTTAAATACAACATAACATAATAAAACATAAACATAATTTCCCCAATTTGTTATTTCCCTGGATTTCCGAATTTTCCGATTTTCATTAAAATTTCCGAATGACAGTGTGGGCCCCCTGTCTGTGTGGGCCCTCGGGCAGTGCCCGGTTGCCCGACTGCTCAGTCCGCCCCTGGTTACCAATCCACTGCTCAGAAAAATCTTTTGCAAGAAGTGGCTCATTTTGCAAGGTCATTCAGGCATTATAACTAAAAACGAAAAACAAATGCAAGCCATGCCCTTATACAAATTTTCGAAGTATACCTTCGTTGTATACTTGATATACTACCATACATCTTAAACATATACGCGGACAGTTAAACTGCAAGTGAATTGACATCCCGTTAAGCCTATGGTGAACACTGGCCCAACCTGAACTACGACTGATTGATTCATTACATGTGCACGTCTATGATATCATACAGATCAAGATTTTATGGTGACATTAAGAGCTCTCCTCTTATCCATCCCCGCCTCATGCAGCACGCCCCATCTCCCCGATGTCATATGAGCAGCCCAGCACAAAGCAGCAAGACACTGGCATGTTCGCGTGCTATTCTGGAGCATTTGCAACTAAAAAAGCTTGAGTGAAATTCTTTCCTATTATAGGACTTAAGGTAGAACCATTTAGAACAGGGGTCTCCAAACTTTTTTGCGTGGTGGCCCCAATTTTCGACTCCGGAATCTTGGTGGCCCTCAAGTTGACGGGTCGGTGAAAGGATTTTGATTTTATTTGGTTATGCAGTGTTAATAAAGCAGATCACTGTTTCTTATATTAGAATCACTCCCATTGCTTATTTTTAATGAGAAATTTGACAATTATTTTTCTCTCCTGAATCCTTTTCGCGACCCTCCGAAATATTCAGTTTCGCGACCCTCAAAAGGGTCGCGACCCCTAGTTTGTCGACCCCTGATTTAGAATAAAAGGGGGGTGGAGGATGGGGAGCCGCCCTATAAGAGTGCTTATATACCATTGTAAAACCGTCGTTAGTTGATAAACCAAGCATAAAATTAGACTTCATCCATTGAGAGGATAAAGGGCCATATCTATTCTAAAGAGCGGCACCAAAACCCAACCATCCCACGGTGACCCCGTTAAGCGTCTGCCTCTGAAACACAACCACATGAACCCTTCCAAAGTTTCAAAGGTTTCTTCCAAGTTAGAAATCAAACTTTCTGCAAAAATTTACAATGAACAAAAGAAAGCACGAGGAAATAAATGTGAATTGCAGGCTGTGGGCCTACATCAGTGAAAAATATAGATAGTCCCTAACCTGGCCCATAGAAAAAAAAATCTCAGCCACGAAATTGGGGGGGGGGGGCGGTACGGAAACGGCCATGGCCATCTGCAATTACAATAAAGGTCTAATGGCATTTCTCCAAAATCTGTAGGGGTGCGGGACAAAATATTTTTCGGGGAGCGCAGACCTCAAAGTTCCCCTCCCATGTGGGCTACACCTCTGTCCCTAGTTTCTGTAAAGGAATGTCTACAAATATACGTCAAGGAAGAAATTATCTCTTCATTTCGTTTTTATAGGTATTTCTTTCAACCATTTGTAACTGACGCTAATCAGATACCCGAAGAAAGGAGCTTATCAAATGATGGCGGACGAAAACATCGCGGAAAGACGGTCAAGGAAATAGGAAACCTCCAAGAATCAGTAGTTCAGTATTCATCCATAAATAAAGATAAATTTCCCATAATTAAAAACGCTTTGAGGAATTACTTCCTTTACGTCAACGATTCCAAAACCGCCTCATCGTACAAAGCTACCGTACTAGCATTTGTTCATAATCAAAAGAGTGGAGGCACAACTTTAAAACGATGTCTTTCCGAAATATTGGAATATCAAAACAAAGAACCGGTTCTCGTCACTAACGCCAATCGAGCCGCAGTGGAAGAGAAAATTTTAAACGGTGTATCGGAGAGTAAGCCCAACGATGTTTTTGTAGGGGCTGCCACTTTCGGTATTTGTGAAAATCTAGCACCCACGACATGTGCATATTTCACCATTTTAAGGGACCCATACGAAAGAATGATTTCTCATTACATGTTTTGTCGTAATGGTGGTGAAACCGGTTTACAGTGTCACAACAGCACTATAGAAGAGTACGCCATTTCCATCGGTAGTTTATTGTTTACTCATATAACGGCACACATGTTGTGCAAAAAGTCATGCGTTTCACCCAATGACGACTGCGAAAATGGGACTGATGGTTCAGCCTGGAGGTGTGAGAGATTGTACTCTTCTATTTATGACGTCAGGAGGCGGTCGGTCCTGGGATATGTTATCAAGAACCTCGACCGTTTTTTCGCGGTTATCGGTCTTTTCGAGGAGTACGAAACGTCACTGGCTCTGTTTCAGGAGACATTCGGTTTACCGCTGAGTGACGTTTGCAATGGCATCCACGCCAACGAGGGCACCTACCCCGATGTGCAAGGTTCGAATGAAGACATTGGGCAGCAGCGACGTCGTTATATCGATGAGATGAAGAGAAAACTGAAAGCAAACGATACCGTTAGAAACAACATCGAAGCAGACGTCAAAATATACGAGAGAGCTCGAGAAATATTTTACAAACAGAAGCAAATATATATTCAAACACGTTCATGATGAAACCTGCTTCTAAATCATACTTACCGAAGGGGTAACGTCACCGTTACCCGATGACGTCACCGTTACCCGATGACGTCACCGTTACCCAATGTTGTAACGCGGTAGGGGCCCTCGGAAGTTGGCAAAGTGGGAACCCTTTCGTGTGATCTTCGAGCTGGGGTGTAAGGAGGGCTTTCCCTCTCCTTTGAAAAAAAATCAAGATTGGAGGGGATCCTTAGGTGCAATCTGGTGCAATATTTTCAACCATTGAGGTCGATTATACGTTCAATTAGAAAGGTGTTAAAACAGTAAAATGTTTAACACAGAGAGAGTCAAACTGAGTGTACGGTATAAGCCACTGCATGCCTCGGCTTCCACTACATGCCTCGGCTTCCAATTGCAAAGATTGCCTTGTGGTTCAGTCACAATAAAAGATAGGCTTTATTGGATATTCATAAGTGTGTGTCTGTCTGTCAGCTTCGCACGCGTCAAGGCTGACTTTGTGCACGTTAATCAAGGCTCTCTTCAGGGGCTGGTGACTTTTTGCTAATCATGGATATCTTACAAATTTGGACACTGAATGGACACACATAAAGTCTGAGGGCAAGGGCATAGGGAAGGATGATATCCGGGCCTCCAGGTCTCGGGGCTCTATGATACGGTCTCCATTTCCCCCGGTTGCCCTCATCCGGTGAAACTATTACTGACACATAATGGCAGAAACATTATCTGCGTATAGGATCTACTCTGCAACGTCTCATTTTTGTATTACTCTTCCTCTATATAAGTGATACGGTATTCAATACCAGCATAAAAATGTGCTGGCAAACCTTCTGGCAGATTGGCATTGGCACAAAACAGGAAGTTCATCATTGGTCGAGGACACATTTAAACGGGTCGGTTGGACGGTCCTGTTTGTTTCAGTAAAATGTGCATGTTGCCTACAATCGACTGGAGCAAGAGAAAACTTAACGCAAACATTACATAGCTACAGCCCTATTGTAAATTTGGTGATGAAGAATCTTTGTTTCTCTGAATTTTGAATCTTGCTTTCGTAAGAGTTGGCTATCACATTTATCCCACGGTAGGAACTGACAACAAATCATGACAAAAATAACGCTATGCTAATCTTGTAGTGGCCCTGTGGGGTTACCCCTTACCTTGACAGGCAAAAATCGACCAATAAAAAGTTATAGAAAAGCTAATAAACCGATGCATAGCAACAACACAACCGGTTCTGACCGACCCAATGGGTCAAAGGTTTGCGTTACAGAGGAAGAATCTTATTTTGGCTTCAAATGGGTGGTAAAGTTTCTCTTTGAATCATCCACTTGTTTTGTTGTTGTTATTGTTAAACAGTCTTTTATCTTGGGAGGTGCAAGGTCATATTGTCACCTTCACTTGTGTGACTAGATCTTATGTTTTAAGTTTCTATCAAACAAAATTTCTGTTAATTTCTCAAATATTACAGAGGATCTTTACATCTTCACTTAAGTTTAAGTCAATGGCGGCGATTTGTTCTCCGCAAAACTGGGGGGACATGGACCCATTTTCAAATAATTTACTGTGTGAAAAATCAAGGTCAATGGGCGATTTCTCAAATGTTGGGAGCATGTCCCCCTGTCCCCCCGGGATCGCCGCCATGGTTAAAGTTATGAAGAATTAGTCTGATGATCCTTACAGTTTACAATTAGTAGCTTAGAATGTTATCACGTGGTCCAAAGAATATAAAATACAGCCTTCTGGCATCCGACTTGTACCAATTATCGGCAGATTTCGGCGTTTCAACTACAGAATTATTCTACTTTTTGGCTGCAAATGTTGTTTTCGCAGTTGAGTCAGCGTGCTTATTTCAGAGGCAAGTCCAGGGTTTGGAGCAACGGATTAGTCCCTCTTTCGGCCATTACGTAAGAGTACCGAGACTCTTACGTATGTCTACGGCGGAGTTCTGGGTATACGGGACCCCCAGCAAATGTGGAAGAACCAGTCTCCCAGTGTTTTTAGGACATTACAGTAATACTCAGTTTAATGAAGTTGTACTTAGCCAAGGGGGATGGGGTGGCGCCGCCTAAAAATGACCCGCCTAGAAAAAGAAAAATTGCCATTGCCTTAATGCATTTAGTTTACCTCGCCCTCTAAATTTTCTTCGCCCCCCCCCGAGCTATCCCTTCCCCTTCCCCTTCAGTACCTTGTCAGGCTACGTGTTTGTAGTGTCGTTATGAGAATGATCATGAAGAAAATAAACACGAAGTCACGAATTGGGGCATAGTCTACGTGGTTTACATAACCAGACAAAGACCTACCTAGACTAACATTTATCTCGTTTGTTGGATATCCTTCTTATCGCAGGCTACATTACAAGTTGTTGAGACATGCGTCATCAATGAGAAAATATTAAAGGGGATCGTTCCCACCAAAAGTAGGCAGTAGCAAAGTCGGAAGAAAGATATGTCTTTAACAAACAATATTCGAGAAGTAAGGCTTCTCCGTTGGCTGCCCGATTCCCTCCCCTCCTACCTTAGTTTCACCTATAAATGTCCCATGGTTTGAAGTGTCGACATTAGCCTCGTAACTAGGTCGATTAACTGGGAAAATCTGTTTCTATTCGAACATATCTCAGTGTAAATTTTCTAACATTTGAGTAAACTTATGAATGTCAACGTCTCCCCGGGTCTGGGTGTGTTGCTTTTAATGGGAGCCTGGGGTTACCTCGCCCCCGTCCGGGTGTGTTGTTTTAAGAGGGGTCACTTCCTTTATGACTAATTTAAGAGTATCCAGATACTAATTAATGCAGTCTTTTGCAACTTTTGAAGTGTATTTATGCTGCATAATCAGCTGAGCAGAATTCTCTACTCTGTAGGGGTCTCCGACCTCCTGGTCCCTCCCCCCCCCCCCGGTTGTGACCCTGAACAGCACTAACCACTTTAAGCTTCTGTTGAACTTTCCATTCCATGCGCCATACCAGTATAACATGACTGTGAAGTAACTGACTTCAGTGAGTCTTTATCAATTGTCCGTTAATTATTTACGCTTCATTTATAAAATGGAAAAAAGTTACGCAATACTACGACTTGATCTGTATTTACTCTGTGTATAAATTCTGTACACAACGACAGCTGTTCCGGCTCGTGTAACATCGTCTGATCTATTTTTAATTTCTAATTATGATAAAGATGAAAGGTAGCAATATGTCTGGCTTTTAAGTGTTCATTATTGCAACCAAAAATTATGAACCACAGATCACATGATTATAAGACTGTACACGGCAGCGTTAATTTATGCCATAGTACAGCATGACGGACAACTTTTACTTTTGATTTCAACCACCTATACCTTAATTAAGTATCCGTATAGAAGGGTGCCTTTTGAAACATCTTTAGCTAATCATGTAATCGTATAGGAAGATTTCTTTTTCGTAACCAATTTTGTAAAAGATTTTCAGATTGTGTATACGCTTGCATAGTGGCCTTGCATAGTGGAATGGGAAGAGAGATGGGAGAGGTGGGGGCACGGGAGGCAAGACTACTGTGCTCTTGCTATACGTACGGTTTAGTAACTGAATGCAAAAGACTTTTAACGATTATTCTAAACGTACCTGTATAACATTCATCCTGATCATGTCATGCTGTTGCTAAGGGAGGACTACAGGTGCACTACATGCTGACATGTCACATATACCACGTGACATTTGGTACGTACTTTCAGAAAACTTAATTGGTTCCCTCGAAATAATAAAAACCGTCTTCGTACCAGGAAGTTGCCACCGTTACGAATCGAACCATGGGTCACCTTGATGAGCCGGGTCAGGAAAAAATCACGTAGATTTCCAAATTTGTTGTTGGTCAAACTATTGGAGTTTGGCACAAAACAAGCTTGTTTTGACAGATTTTGGCAAGTATGTTAAATGGTGGAATAAGGCAGAACGTTTGTTATGATTAACTTTCTATACGTGGAATATGCAACAGCTGTTCACTCTTGCTTTTTTGCCAATTTTTTTTTTTTTTTTTCTTTTTTCATTTCATGAAACGCTGGTAACTGAATGATTGGCAGCACGCGCATGTGTTCAATAACTCAGTTACCGTATATTGTCAAAATCAGCCCTTTACGTGAATTCCTCACATTGACAGATCCTGCTTTATCAGTTAACAAGCGGTGGAGTAGCTTTTGCCCAAGAACATATTGATTGCACCAGTTGTTAGTTTACAGAGGAGAGATGGGAAGGGGCACTTCCCCCAGAGCTGCCGACAGCCGACCCGGGCCCCGGTACAAAATTTCAATGCCGGCGGGCCCCTTCTCACCAAAGTAAGTGTGGTGTTCACGAGGAAATAATTCGATATGATATAATATATTTTATGACCAATTTTCCCGGGCCCCCCAAATTGCCCCGGGCCCCGGGACATTTGCCTCCCCTGTCGGCGGCCCTGCTTCCCTCTGTCTTTCCCTGATATAGTCTTTTATCCGAACTTATGGTTGACCGTAATAATATTACACCTCATTTCATATCATACTTTATACAATCTAATTACTTTCCGAAAGGGAAAGTAACCCCCTCCCCTATCCCCCTCCATCTCATTTTCAGATAGTGACCAAATCGCGTCCCCGATAATTCGTTTTAAAAGATCTAACAATGAAGAATACATTACTTAAAAGGTAGTAGTAAAAGGATATCTGTCCTTATATGCATAGATATGCGTAGGCCTATGGGAGGCAGGGGGCTGGGTTTTATCGGGAAGGATTGGCTCAGTCCCCCCTCCCCCCAAATATCTCGTTCGCCTACTGGTTTCATGTTAAATTCAATTACTGGAACTGTGAAATTATCTTTATGCCTGCTTGCCGATAGAATGACGTTAATTGTGAGATTTTAATTACAACTAACCAAGCTACACCCATTAATAAATTGTTTTTGCAAACAAAAGATTTTGCGTCATATGTGTAGTATGAACTTTTCTGCAAATATAGGCCTGTTTAAAATTACTCAATAGCCGTCGATATAGGAAATGCAAGTATGACGTACAAAGTCCATAAACCCAATATGTGTCCCTTATAACTGCTAGTTACTGATTCACTTGGTTGTCATGACACATTACATCATTTCACACACCTCGGTAACATCCACACAGCAGTATCATCTTTGACAGTGACGGGCACAAGGCTTGGAAGCTCTGGTGCTCATTCGGGAGAGGTCGGGGAAATTTTACAAAAACTGAGAAAAAAACAAAAGTGGGCCAGTCGGGAAAATGGGAACTCGGTCCCACCTCTGAAAATTTCTGAAATTCTGCGCAGGTCACTGATCTATAATGAGTGGGTCATTTTAGGTGTCATGTACCTGCAGGGATACCAGTTGAGTGCGGTAAAAAGTTTGCATTGCATCAGAGTATATTTATGGGTCATACAAGAGTGGCGGATTGAGTATATACCTGGGAAAGTGAGAGATCAAAGAACAAACACGGCAACATACCACTCACAATCGGCACCTTCTCGAGCATTATGAAGCTCAATCATTATGAAAGACATTCATCTCAAGGGGTTGGGGCGAATCCGCCCCTAGCTGAATTTATTTTCTTGGGACGCCGTCCAGTATGCAGTCACACACATTGAAGACGGTATGCAAGTGTTCATATGTAGCTTTAAGTTCTGTATAACATTATGTTTATTCCCACGCTTTACGGTCGTATTATAATTAATGTGTGGTAGTATGACTTTTCGTGTCACTTAGCTTTTGGAATAAAGACGAATCCAGTATATCCCGGTCCATGTGTAGCTTGTACGTCCCTATTGCTTGTGGCGCAAAAATATGCTTGTTCTGAATTTTTTTTTTATCAAACTATTGAGGTTACGGACATTACCCAGGCTCGGGTAGATATTACATTGGCAGATATCAGATAGAACTTGATGTCGGCATCTTTTACATTTGGTACCCAACCGCATAGCCCTACCCATATCGAATCCGAACCATGCACTACACCTGTACACCACCGTGACCATATGGTGAGACCACGGAGATGCTAGTTCCACATCTGCGTGGTGCACTTATCGTATAATAGACGAAACGTACATGTGCATGTCTTTTCCTTTCATTGTGACCAGAACGTCCTTCATGCTCCCCATGGGAGAGGGCATGCAAACCGTTCCTCGTTTCAGATCGGAAGTTAAGTTACGACCAGCTGGGCGCTTCCATAATGGCAGTTCCCTGTTACGGCAGGGGAAACTGTTGACGAAATGTTCTGTAGTTATTGACTTAGGTTGTACGGTTGTATCATCAAAGGTATGTTACATTCACCAAGGGAAATATATATCTACATAGTTGAAATTCTGCAACGGTCCGGCAACGCACGGTGAAGTCCCTAAACTTGCGGTTGCTTTGAAAAGTGTCAGGCAGTAAATTATATCTGTGTTATAAATCCCCTCTCACACTGTATGCGATGCGACGATGTTCGGTACGACGATATGCGGTACGACGATTTGCGATACGACGTGATAAAAATGTGGCCAGACCATCCATGTTACATGCAGCTTTTTCTCATCTCTCAGAGATATTCCAATGCCCGATAAGTCATGTGATATGAAAGAATAGGCTAACAATTCTGTATCTCCCGGCGACACTTTTTCGACTCAGTTTTATCTCGTCGCGTCGGATTGAAGTTGTGTTTTTTCGACTCAGTTTTATGGTTACCACCTCTATACGTCTCGGGGTCTCTCTCTTACGAGAGCCCTAATGCCCTAATGCTCTCACCCTAACCTAACCCTCATCCTAACATTGACCCTCACGAAGACTTGTCGGAACACAGAGGTACGGTGTTGGAGCAAAGAGAAGTCGGAATAAAGAGCTGTCCCCATCATTTCCTCCTCCTCTCCCACGTATGCCGATACCTATGATACACTCTGCTTATGTAACTTTGAAGTCTTCTACACCGACGACAGCTGGCGATTCACTTTCGATGGAAACGTCAAGATCGTCGGCGTTCCCCGTCGCCTCACTCGTCCTTCTCACTGGTTTGTCTTAGCCCCAACTTGAAACCAACGCCAGATTGGTCTTTATACTCTCAGTACGAGACTTCGTCAGTCTTGGGACTCGGTTGGTCTTGGTATATTCACACCAACAATTGGGTAGTCTGGACATCAAAAGCCAGATCAGCCTACACCTTTTACTGCTAGCGGATCTCGGAAGACTGACATGCACCTGTTTGAACATAGATCTGGTTCAAAGCAAGGTTGGATAGTGGACAACCCTGCTTTGGGCTACTAATATGGATGTTTAGTGATAATGGATCATTTCCAGTTATATTAAAAGACGTCCTGAATCTACCGAGGGCGTGGAAAGTTATGCCGTAAGCCCATAGCCAAAGTAAGCCAGGGACCCCCCCCCCCCAGAAAGTAAGAAGTTAGTACTGCCTTAATACATTTTAGCAAATCTCACCCCCTAAAGAAAATACTTCTCCCCCTGGAATATCTCTCGCCTACCCCCTACGGTACCTTGTCTAACTATGGTCTGCGTTATATGGACACAATTACAGTTATCTGCTTGATTTGTAGTAGGATATATATAGCACCCATGAGGTCGTCAAGGGGACTTCCCCCAATGAAGGGGCGTTCTCTTTATTTGGGGGAGTGCGTTCAATAAAGGGAACGTCCCCAGTCGAAGTGCTTGCGAGGAAGTACCTCTGGCTTTTTTGAAATTGCCTGGAAAAGTAGTCACCTTTTGTTTCAGGAAGTGGTTATCTTTACTCTGCGACCTCTCAAACACAGATCTTCGGATTTGTTTATAGTTTTTTCTCTGAAAGGGAAAATCCCCTCAGTGAACTTCATAAAACTGTAAAAGGCAATGGTATATGACTTATAGGGCTGGCAGTGTATATACACACTGCATGAGGGTCAAAGTAAATTTCAAGTTAATTTTCACATTAGTTAATTTTAATTTCACACAGACATTAGAAAACATTTCGCAAGGACTGACCTTGTTGAGTTTTCCGTAATTTCAGTCATGAATGCAAATGACGTGGCGTACCAGTTATAAGATGCTGAGTGTAGTCTGTAGACAAATGCATGTAACAGGCTACTGTAATTATATTCAACCACTTGCCGATAAGTTATTTCGCATATGGAGAGACGTAAAGCGACGTAACGTACTAAGCGCGACACGATAAAGAAATAAAAACAGTGTTAACGACTAGGCGCGGTACGCCGTGACGGCGCGCGCAATTTTTTTCCCACGAGGTTATGGGCAAATCAGGCCAATGGACCAATCAGCTTCTTGGAAATAGACCACACCCCAATTCCAAAATGACAGCTTTCCGACCCTTTTATTGTAATTCTGACACCGGATTATGAAAGAACAGGCCAAATAACCTCCTAACCCTGAAAATAACCCTAACCATGATTTTGAAACAAATTTGAAAAATTTTGAAAATCAAATTTGCCCATAACCTCGTGGGAAAAAAAATTAGGCTTACGGCGCGATAAAATTGAGGACTAGCTCTGTCTTCATTCGGAGGAAAGTCTACAGGAAGGTCAATGTTAGGATAAGGGTTAGGTTATGGGAATATGGTGCAGTATTTCGGGTACGAGTTCGGAACATAAAGACGCCGTAGCATAGAGGTGTTAACACTGTTCCTCTGTGTTCCGACGTCTCTATGATCCTCACACGCAACCCTAATGCCTACTCCCACTCTGCCGTAACCCTAACCTTAACATTGGCCAAGCGCGGGATCCAGAAATTTTGAAAAGGGGGTGGGAGCTGAAAGACCCCTTAAATATTATTTTAGATTAACATTATGCCTATTTTCGCGTATTTGTTATTGTTGATGTGGCGAAAGGGGGGGGTGCGCTGAGGCCGGGAAAGCCCACCCCCCCTTGGATCCGCACCTGCTGGCCTGTACGTAGCCTACCGTACTTGTCAGAAGATATAGCCTAGATGTCAGAAGTAAGAGAAGGAGAACTTGGAACAGAGAACATCCCCGCCCAGGATGTCCTTCATTGTAGGAGCCACAATGATTTAAATAGTATATCAGCCGGCCGACTACATGTAGCGTACCTGTATGGGTTCAGTATACTTCAAGTATGATGGGGATGGCCTACTGTTTTTTCTTCCCCCAGACATTTTCCTAGAAAATTAGGAAACCCATGGATGACCCCCTTCGGACTTCCAAATATGTTCAAGCCTCTACTGTCCAGTCCGCGTACTTCCCTTTCAGCGGTGTCTGCATACTAAGTTTTTCCATTGTCCCCGATCGATTCTTTGGCGAAGAGCCAAAGGGCAAAAACCAAAAGTTACGGTGCTCCCGAAGGACTTCTAGTGCTCCCCAACGGACACTAAGACTTAACGTGACCAATTTCTTGACCAAGGTCAGACCTCTACGTACATCATGGATAGGTCATGCGTGGCCTTTCCTAGACTCAGGCGCGGATCCAAGGGAGGGGGGCTTTTCCCGCCCTCAGTCCCCCTTTTTCGCCACATCAATAATAACGAAGACGCGATAATTAGCATAATGTTAATCTAGGAGAATATTCAAGAGCGTTTTCAGCCCCCCTCCTTTTCGTAATGTCTGGATCCGCGCCTGAGACTGGCTGAAAAACACGTGCCCAGGACAGTGTTCGGGGAGGGGGGTGAACGTTTCGTTGCGCAGGCCACTGAGCTATAAAGAGTGGGTCGGGGTCATTTTGGGTGTCATGTACCTGCAGGGATACCAGTTGGTGTCACATACCGTATTGTGCGAATTTTAAAGCATAGGGTTTCGCCCTGGAATAAGCCTTTTCGCAATTTCGACTGCGCATGCGCACATATTGAAAAACTGGGGATAAACCATAGAGCTAGGATATGTTCCTATAGAGGGATTTCAGTCACGTGACTTTAACCAACTAGACGCAATTTTGAAGGGCAATATTGCGCGTCTTTTATGTTTTGAAGGGCAAGCGTCCATTGTGTCACAGTAGTTTTTATGGTTATGCCGTGCGCGTCAGTTGTAAATTCGCTTACTGCGTGTGTGTTTTGCCCTTCAGTGCCTGGGAATCCATTGCGCGTGACGTCACATGAAATCCCTCTATAGAGGGGTTTCAGTCACGTGACTTTAACCAACTAGACGCAATTTTGAAGGGCAAGATCGCGCGTCTTTTTTGTTTTGAATGGCAGGCTTGCGCGTCTCTTTGGTTTTGACGGGCACGCGTCCATTGTGTCACAGTAGTATCTATGGTTATGCCGTGCGCGTGAGCTGTAAATTCGCTTACTGCGTGTGTGTTTTGCCCTTCAGTGCCTGGGAATCCATTGCGCGTGACGTCATATGAATTTCATATGACGTCACGCGCAATGGATTCCCAGGCACTGAAGGGCAAAACACACACGCAGTAAGCGAATATGACGTCACGCGCAATGGATTCCCCTCCACTGATGGGCAAAACACACACGCAGGACGCGAAATTACACCTCACGCGCACGGCATAACCATAGATACTACTGTGACACAATGGACGCGTGCCGGTCAAAACAAAAAGACGCGCGATCTTGCCCTTCAAAATTGCGTCCAGTTGGTTAAAGTCACGTGACTGAAATCCCTCAGTCACGTGACTTTAACCAACTGGACGCAATGATTTTGAAGGGCAAGATCGCGCGTCTTTTTTGTTTTGAAGGGCAAGATCGCGAGTCTCTTTGGTTTAGACTGGCACGCGTCCGTTGTGTCACAGAAGTAGCCTATCTATCGTTATGCCGTGCGCGTGAGCTGTAAGTTCGCTTACTGCGTGTGTGTTTTGCCCTTCAGTGCCTGGGAATCCATTGCGCGTGACGTCACATGAAATCCCTCTATATCCTACTCTAAGGGATAAACAAACACACTGCCGTATCCACAACACGTACGTGCCAAGAAATTGCGTTCTTTTTAGAAGATATTTAAATTATCCCTTTTTAGATCAGCCCAGAGTGTAAGAAGTGGTTTTACCTGTGGTTTTGTGTCTTGAACAATGATCGCCTTCTTGTAATCTGTCCCAAATTACGTGTATTTTGCAGACTATATATGGCGAGCGCGGTTAATCTTCCTGGCATCCCACAATTCCTTACGGCAATCTTAATTGCGAAAAGGTCTTACTGTGGCCCAGGGCGGTATGCTTCCGCCCCACCACATTTTGACTGGGGGTTCATCCTTCAGCTCCCCATCCAGCTCCCCATCCCCCTCTCGCTTTCTACGCCTATGCTGAAAAGAACAGATACTACTCATAATCTTAGCTAAAAGGCCGAGAAGCGATCAGTGTCTTTCTGCAGACCAATCTTTTTCCCAAAGTAAGCCCATACCCGTACCCAAATCATTTCAGGTATGTTGATGGGTAGAATTAGATTTTTAATATCTATTGCCTACGACATGTACTTGCACTGGCAGATAACACCTTACAATAATGAAACTTGCCTATGTCAACTCAGATGTGACCGTCAACCGCAGTAATAAAGCTACTCATAATTCCTACAGTTAAGTTATAAGCACTTTACATCATACACAATATAACAACACAACATGTCACTGTAGTTTCAGTCTCGACAGTTGATACTATCTACAACTACTACGTTGTTTACATACACACGCCTTGAAACTACGCGCCTTACCTTCCTCTTCCAAAATACAGTCTATGCCGGTGTTTATACATGGTAATATATGCCGGTATATGCATAATCATTGTCTGGTCTACACACTTGACAGAAATGCATGCGTCCGCTTCATGATATGACCGGGAGTGTCTACCTTTTGGAGGGACCATACATTATAATAAACTTGTTTGGGGCTTTAAAATGATAATTTGAAACATTTCTTGAAAAAGGGAAATACCATGACCTATTTTTTAAATAATAATGAAAGAAATTATCCTCTTTTTTGTTACGGATACGGTTGCAACTTTATAATAATTTACATTTTGGAATTATGAAGGATATTAATTCTTAGTGATGGGAATACTATCACAAAAATGTTATTGTGATGGTGATCTTAATTTTTTCCAATACAATCTTCTATTTTGATTACTATTGTAGATCAAATTTCCATAAAAATGCTGGAAAAGAGAACCCATTTCCTCTCCAAATGATAATAACCCCCCGTAGCTAGGTGAGAATGAGCCTAAGGTTTGTTGTGTTGGCGAAATGCCAAATCTCTTTGCGCCCGCGCGCGAATCTACCGCTATTCATTCATATGAAAGAACATATCCGGCATATGCATGCCATTCAATCAAAACACAAAACTCCACAAGAGGACTCGGACGTATTCCACACGCTACGATTTCACTTGTGTTAATTTTTACTTCATTTCCTTGCTGCGACTTTCAACAACGGTAAAATGTCTTACCAAAAAGAAAAAGAAGCCGAGTCGGTATGTGAAATGTTTTATTTTGTTTTTTTTTGTGTACGTGTGTGTATTGGAGTAAGATTTTGTAGTGAAAGCAGCACATTCTCTTGCCATGCGGTTGTGAATACCTATCCTAACGTTAGTGCTGTCCACGCCCAAAACCGAGCTACTCGAATTCATCAAGGCAATCGTTTTATTTCATGGGATTGTCGCATGTTATGCCTTTTTTAGACGTAATTTAAGTCTTTTTGGTAGATTAATGTGAAATATGCCTTGCAAAATTTCTGGGGAAGATGGGTTCTCGATCTCAGCGCGGGAAACTTGCCACGTGTTTACATTTTTGTTTTGTTGCCAAGATCGGAGTTCGGACATTCCTCATCGACGACCATGCTGCAGCCGAACGCCCATTGATTTTCCTACACTAGGCTACAGTGTTGTTCATCAACTTCAAAACAATGACGGATTTTGGATAGGCCTTTTTCTCTCCGGTGGCATTTTTTAATTAATATTGTTATTTTCAACCGTTGGGTATGTTTTATGGAAATCCTAGCCCTTCCCCCCCCCCCACCCCCCCCCCCCCCCACCCCCCCCCCCCCCCACCCACCCCCCCCCCCACCCCCCCCCCCCCCCACCCCCCCCCCCCCCCACCCCCCCCCCCACCCCCCCCCCCACCCCCCCACCCCCCCCCCCCCCAACCCCCCGCCCCCCCGACCCCCCCGCCCCCCCCACCCACCCCCCCCAGCCCCTCCCCCCCCCCCCCCACCCCCCCCCCGCCCCTCCGCCCCCCCCCCCCCACCCCCCCCCCCCCCCACCCCCCCCCCACGCCCCCACACCCCCCCCCCCCACCCCCCGCCCAAACCCCCCCCAACAGCCGCCCCCCCCCTCCCCCCCCGCCCCCCCGCCCCCCCCCCCACCCCCACCCACCCCCCCCCCCCACCCCCCCCCCCACCCACCGACCCCCGCGACCCACCCCCCCCCCCACCACCACCCACCCCACCCACCCCCCCCCCCCCCCACCCCCCCCCCACGTAACGTACATGGGCGGATTTAGGGGGGCCCGGGGGGCCCGCCCCCCCTTCCAAAAAATTTTGAAAGTTTTTTCAACTTCATAAAACAAAGGACAAGGCCCTATTCCAATGAATTAGGCCTATGAGATGTGTCAGAGTGAAACTCAAACTTGTTCATTATTTCCTACCTCAGAAAATAAGTGTTATGTTAATAACTCTGCTACTGACTTTCAACTGATAACATTTTGGCTTATATTGGCCTCAATAACTTTCTCTGGGCATTGCAAGGAGTTACTCATGAGCGCTGTATTAATGGATTGCTAACTTCAGTCTATTACCGGCCAGGCCCACAGCATTGGGAGCGCTGCTTCTACTTTCAAGGGAATTTCAGAATTCTTTAATATTTAGAGGAATATTTTCGACAACATCAGGCTTTTAACTATAACTTTGCCTGCTAATATTACCTGTATGGTCTTATTTAAGCCTTGTAATTTATTTTAATGAATGCACTGTGAATTAGGGTAATTTAAAGTTCACATCCAAATTAATGGACTTTTCCAGCGACATTGATCAGTTCAAAATCTACTAAAGGCATCACCATTTTGCTCTAAGCAATCTTAAATTACCAAAACATTTCTCACAAACTAGAGGGAGGGACACCCCTCCCCTTAGACCCCTCCCCAGAAAGCATCTTTCACCACCCAAAATTAAGATTCACTGAATTATGGCACTTTCCATGCGATATGACATTTAAAAATACACCAACCGACATCACCCTTTTGCATCGGAGCCCCTTATAATTACAAAATTCTCAAGGTGCATGGACCCCTTCCCTTCCCCTTAGACCCCTCCCAAAAAGCATCTTTCACCCCACCAAAATTAAATTCGCTGAATTAGAACGCTTTCACCATATAAATCAGTTCAAAAAATCCCACAGACATCACCATTTTTGCATCGAGCACCTTAAATTAACAAAAATTTATCAAAGGGGAGGGGACACCCCTCCCCTTAGACCCCTCCCCCAGGACGGCGATTACTCATCACATGCTTTGTCCCCTATCAAAATACCCTGGCACTGCCCCCGGGGGACACCCACTCTCCTTAGACCCCTCCCCCAGATCGGACTTTTATACAAACCACTATGACCTGGGCCCCCCCTTTTGCCAAATCCTGGATCCGCCACTGACGTATACAATGAGCAAGATTCACGTTTTTCTATTGAAGCAAATGACTTACATAATACATCTCTTAAAGATGCGTTTGATTACTCCATCGTTCACCTAAATTTTCGTAGTTTATGCAAGAAACACGTCGATGCAGTTTCAGATCTCTTGTATTCCCTCACACACTGTTTTTTTTTTTTTTTTTTTTTTTTTACAATTGCTGCTGTAACAGAAACAACTTGGCTTCATGATCATGATATACCTGCATCTCGGACTGATATTCCAAATTACAACTTCAGGGATGGATCCAGCCTATTTCTGAAAGGGGGAGGGGGCGAGGTTGTTCGAACTGTGATTGATGGCACTATACCATCTAAGCGGAGCGTCACCATCGGTTAATTGGCGCGGATCGTACAAGAAAATTTTTGACAAAATAGACCTCCCAGATCGCCGGCAATAGCACTTCCCATGTCTTACTTTTGCATCTTCTGCTTCTTATAATTTCATGTCTCAACTCTCAACACATTAATTTTTCCACAAGTTATTAACAGAAGACAGTTATCATAAGTACAATGTGTTCAAGGCGTCTAATCAGATCTTTAGTAGTCATGTAGGCCCTACTAACTTGGTGAATATTGAGAGACTTTCTTTAGAAATTTGTGACGCATATCTTAGTTCGACGTTCTGCCAGGACCCAGGTACCTTGTACAGACATGTGGGCGTAAATGTACGTTTTATCACGTGAATGTTCCCCTCTGCCTAATTTCTTGTTTTGCGTGACTCAGTGAGAAAGTGAAAATGATCCAAAATGCACGAGACTTGGCAGCCGTCATTGTCCAGGCAGTGTAATCATGGTATTATTGTACGCCTTACATAGTATCAAAACTGATTGACCGAATTGTAATGTGATTCCAACTACTATATTTCTAAATAAAATTTTGTTGGTGATGTGCTCATAGGTCAATCTTGACGTCTTTCAGCGAAACATCTAGGGATTAATTAACTGACAGAACAGCATTTGGCCATTTAATTTGTCATTGATTATGGTTATGTCTTGTTGATTGCTGATTTTTACTTAGTTTATAATTCCTCATTTTTTCCTTAGGAATTTATTTATGGAGGGACGTCCCCCTTACTGAAAATTTCAGGGAGGGACGTATCCTTCCCCGTTTCCCCGCTTCCGCCGCCTACGCGTAGCATGACAGAAAATTTGAGTAAAAACACATCCCGGATAGCCGGAAAAGACACTTCTAAGGCCTTGTAATTCGCATGATTTTCCATTTTATTCTCTTGTTCTGAAAACTGAGTATTGAACAGACGAAAGGTATTATTGTACAGTTGTAAGGATTGTTCTGTCGAATGATACCAGCAGCTATAAGGGAGTATCTAGAATGATGGTAGCCATAATCAAGGCTTGATGAAGGGCTGTGTTGGTACGGCGTAAATCCTGGAAACCAGGGTGCTGATGTTACTTATGAATCAAGTTGCGCTTTAGTGTCTGTCAAGACGGCAAATACCTGTATTGCCCAGTGGCGAAGGCCCTGGTAAACGGACAAACTGGTGTCTCATAGAGGCATTACATGGCTTAAGACATCCATTTTCAGCATTTTTTGAATGAACGTTGTATGGTGTTAGATGCCTGAAATACAATTTTTTGGAGGTAGCGACCCGATTGGACCCAATATGCTGAAAAAAAGTTATTAATGGCTGAATGGCTGAAGGGCGCGTTAGCGCAACATAGGCCTATACCGAACAGTTCATATCATATACGATATAGTTTGTCTAAGTGGGAGACATGCATGGAATTGTTAACTTGTCCCCCAGAGGCGTTAAACAGTACATTATTAGTATTGTGTAGATTAGCACACTGTAGGGGTCCGGGGGGCAATTTTTAGTAGCCTACGTGTTCAAGTTGGACACTCGATCAACCAAATGTATGGCCAGCCGTTTTATCAAATTATTTTTGATTAGCTAAAGAGTGCAGTGACGAATTATCACCCTACGCAAGTTAGGCGGAAGAGGCGAGGAGGCGGAGGAAGGAGGAGGGGTACGGTAACTGTGCCTACATGCAATGTATGGATTGTGAGGATGATATAACGTTGTATGGCATGTAGACATGCAGCAGTGTTGCTAGACGTTAAAGCATGTTCCAAATAATCCTTTTGTTGGGGTCGCTGCAGGCATGAATGAGGTTGCCTAGATATTAGACAAAGAAATTCAACGCCTTTTAGTTCAATAATCCCCAATTAACGGCTTTAGTCTCCACTCTGAAGGCAATCTAATACGGTATTTCGGAATCACCTACAGCGCAGGCGTAGTGACCTTTGAAATAAGGTCAAGTGAGGGGTTTTCATTGTTTCAGCAGTGTTTTATATTTCTACCTTCATGGAAATCTCCTTTTCATAAAAAGAACCTTAGTGCATTCCAGAAGCTTTAAAAATGGTTTCAAAGGTTGAAAAGTGTCTATTTCAGGACATTTTCTTTAAATACATGGAATTGTAAGCAGACATATGTGGAATGTCTTCTGCATAGCTACCGAAGCGTACGTACTCTTTCTCGCACGTATCTCTAGTGCACGGCATGTACGTACGTATATCTGTTATAAGCGTACTAGTATACGGCAGTTATTAACTATGCAGCCCACATACACACTGCACACATATCATGCAGACTGACTCGCCGGTGTGGGTTGGGTGACGCTAGAGAACTTCATCAAGTATAGCCTACAAGGTTAGTGAAGGGAAGTCGTAGATTATTTTCTTTACCATATTTTTCGAGTGATCATTATCAAACGCATTTCTTCTATTCTAAACTGGTAGGCCTAACGGTAGCGTTTCGAGTTCGGGCATTTTCAGTGTGGCAAACACTAACGTTAACGTTGGACTAACTTAACGTTAGAGCGAAGCTAGTTTTAGTCCCCGTTTTCTCGACTCGCCATTATCAAATTAAATGTGTAGATACATCATCATCTTTCATAAATCTCAATAGCCTAGATTTTGTGAGCCTAACTCATGACAACCTTCCCTAAACTGCGTCGATAACGTGATCAATCTGAGTACTGCTGTGAGGCTTATGAGTCGAGTAGCAGCTAGCTA
Organism: Holothuria leucospilota; assembly: GCA_029531755.1. Classification (NCBI taxonomy): domain Eukaryota; kingdom Metazoa; phylum Echinodermata; class Holothuroidea; order Aspidochirotida; family Holothuriidae; genus Holothuria; species Holothuria leucospilota. The sequence continues at coordinate 24,960,258 of CM055966.1, forward strand.
CCTGTCTCTGCACAATAACGCTTTGTACACGTGCACAATCATACAATGATGTGTACAGTATACACTATGCGTATCTCGTACCTACATGTACGTACATGTAATTTTTGAACGTTTACATCCCGCCATCAGCCGAGTGTCTGCGTAGCGGCTCTCATTGGCTGTGTATATACTCTAGCTACACAGTGACGGTGGCAAAAATTTCGTCCGTTCCCTGCAGGTTCCCTTCATTTGACCTTTGACCTTCGCTACTTGCGTTCATTCCGAAATACCGTATTGGGTTAGCATAAATTAAAGTTTGCGATGGATCTCCAGCTATGGCAGCTAATAACACCTCCCTGCTTTGGCAATAATTTAAGTGCTTTGGGTGTATCATTCTGGACTTACTCAAGACGTTGTAACCGTAAATCACAGTATTCTTTCACGTAAACTCACACATCATACAATTAGAAGTATAGCTCCTGATTGGTTTTGTTACTAGTTATCTATCTAATCGCAAGCAACTTGTATATGTAACTGTTCCTCATCATTCAAAGATGGGCTATGTCTTAGGGTTACCTCAGGCAGTCAGGGATCTATTCTAGGATCTATATTAATGATATTCCCCCATTTCAGTAAGTTAAAATTTGTATTTTTTGCAAATGATACTAGACTGTATCTTGTTTAGAAGAAACGATTCCACCTACAATGTTTCTATACTAAACGCTAACTCTCGTGTGTATCATTGGTTCAAAGCCAAGATATTAATCTCAAAATGTCAACTTGAAGTCGAAGCCCACACATATAAGAGCTCCGAAAAAGCGTGCACGACAGACAGTGATGATCTAGGGATTTTTGATACGAAGTCGTTATTGGCACGGACACTGCTTCAATAAGATTGATATTAATCGCAGTTTGCAAATGGAGCGCCGTAAAGTATCACAACCGACCTCATCACCACCAAGGTTGGGGCCGAGGGCCGCGGGCCGCAAATTTGACATTCCATACGGGCTAGATAGCAGGAAAAGGCACTCTGCAGCGCAAATTTGTCATCTCTGGGCTTGTGTAGCCAGTATGAAGGTGCGTTCACACCAAAACCGAAGTCTGCTGCGTTTTGACGGTTGGACGCGAAATTTGTTATCGTAAAACAAATGAGGCCATTTTCTAAATTTTTATTTAAATTAAATTGCCCCTATTTGTCGTGGGGAAAAAAGTTTCCGCGTCCCGCCCGCAAAACGCAGCAGATTTCGGTTTTGGTGTGAACGCACCTTGAGGGAGAAACTGTCATCCATGCAAAACGCTCTAGACAGGAGGAAATCCCAATTAAAGTGTGAAATTGAGACTAGACTTTTGCGTCCACCATGTGTGATTCACCAATTAAGTAGCCTATGGAAGAAATTGTGGCACCCAGATGATCTAGATTGCACTTTGAAAATTGCACGTAAGAATGCTATAGCGCTTTAAATCTTCCGCTGGTCGCATTATTGGCGGTCAAAAGCCGCAAACCGCCCGTGGGCCACCACTTTTGAACCTAGATCTTAGGGCTTCTTATCGATACCCATCTGACATTGAAATGCCATATTGACCTCTTATGTAACAAAATCTCTAAGTCTGTAGGCGTTCTTTATCAAATCAAGCATCTTGTACCTCGTCGTATTTTTGTATCTCTGTACAATACTCTTCATTTTTCATAACTTATCTTGTTGCGATATTGCGTGGGGAACCACTTTTTCAGTCGTATCGTACGTAATCCTATATGCCTGCAAAAAAGTCGTCCGCTATATAGTACTTCATCACACTATGGGGCTAACACAGCTGATTTTTTCAAAGAATGAAATATTTTGAATGTTTTTGACATAAGCACCAGATGGGTAGCTTTATGTTTAAAATAAGTCGTAAGATATTACCTTCTGTGTTTTACAATCTCTTTCATCCCAATAAAGCGGTTCACAACTCCCTCACTAGGCATTCTAAAACTATCATTTACATAGATTTAATTCTGATGTTAATAAAAAAGTCCTTTGTTACTTCTGGCATTCAACTTTAGAATAACCTCGATCCTCTTCTTAAGAGCATCTCCTTACCTTATTTGACTGGGAGTTCAAATTTTCTTCAATTGGTAAGTATTAAGTCAAGTTACTACTAATGAATTATTTTTACTTTCACTTGCGTGGGTGGGAGTAGGTCGGTGGGTGCAGGTGGGTGGAAGAGGGGGTTGATGCCAAGTATATGCTACTTTTCTTTGTCTTTCTATTGTTAAGGTTTTGTAAAAGTGGCCTGCTTTAGTACAAGTATTCATCATTTCCAGGCTCCCTCTACTACTTTCTGATTTTTTTTTACGTAGGCGTAAGAAGCTGTTCAAGACTGGGGGCTGAACGTTGTTTCGGACCGCCATCTTGAGGGAGGAGTGTAAGGTATCCCACTCCCCCTTTGCAAAGTTTTTGAATGTTTTAAGTCCTTAGACGCAATTTGGTGCAAAAAATTGGGTGAATTTTAAGGAAAATTACTGCAAATTTTTGACATTTTACAGAAGAAACAAATAAGGGTTTTTCTCCTTATACGGGGGGGGAGGCGAAAGCATACTTTCGCCCATCGCATTTCTGACAGTAGGGCTAAAGCGCCCCCAGCACCCGCTTTATTCCTGCACCTATGTTTTTATATCAACGGTTTGCTTTTAATAATGTTGTGGAATTAACTGGAAAATAAATGAAATGAAGGTAGAGAAAAGCAAAAGGAAAGCAGATACACGGCCAGAAATAGCCCTGCGTCTCAGTTTCGAAAAAGAGTGTAGCCTATTAGTTTTCAGAACAATGATTTCATGTGCTATACATTCTGCTCAACCAAGAGGTATCTACGTAATGATACGAAATCCATTTGTACAGTCATATTCTGGAATTGTCTCCTTCAGTCTCCGTTTCTGAAAATTTTTGCAACAATCTAACAACTAGACGTATTACTGGAACTTCCCCCGATCCCATCACCCGATCTGATCTCGCCCATGCAGTGGGACACTGCGTACATAAACTGTTTCTTCACGAAACTGCGAAGCGGAAAGCCTATTACGTATGCATGTGGTAGAAATCCAGTCCATCTTTGCCGGAATGGACACAACTTGCTTAAATGAAAAGCTTCGGATAAATTTGGCTGCAAGAAATTTCCATACGTCAGTATAGCGCTATAGAGAGCTATGAAAGTCAAGTTTAACACTTTTCATTCAACCCTAGCTGCGTCCGTGATTTGCCCAGAATGGCAAGGGGTATGACCACATATGGTTCTAATAACTTACGCGTGAAAATTTGCAAGTATAGGCCTTTAAGCCTTCACAAGATGTATGATAAATGTTTCTTGCACTTTCATCCAATCTGTATAACTAGTAATGTCAAACACCCCCCCCCCCCCCATCAAAACGCAACATCACAGTTTGGCATCCCAGCACATTCATGCTCAGCAGGCCTGGAGGAATCCCCTTCCCTCATTCACTTAGGCACTGAAGAGGATGGAATGGGGGTCATAAATAGCGTACTATGTAGCCAAGATTTTCTTGGGTTTCAAGGGCCTCCAATATGAAGGATAAAGCGACATCAGCAGCACCATTAACCTTCATAGCAGGCGTGGAATATGTACTCCTCTTTGGCGTACATGGTATTACGAGTGCAGCCAATATAGGTGCGGGAGTAATACACCTCCGTCGGGCGGGCAACAGCACCATAGGTTTGCACTTCCTAGTTCATGCCAATACCCATGCTCCAAGATTCTTTGGAATTTTATAGGCTACCTGTGCATCTCAACCAGTAACATAACCCTGTCTACATCTAGGACCTGTATGCGCAAGTCCAAATACACACACATATTTGTGAATCTATAGTGCATCCACGTACATTAAGCTTTCCATTAGCTTTCTTGATGAGAAAAGGGTGCCCCTTTCTTTCAATTTCATTAGCTTTGAAAACACAGAATCGAAGGGTGTGTGGTCTAAATATTTCTTCTGTGCATATGCATGGTGTATTCCTCCTGAAATTTGAATTACCCCGTTTACAGCTTACCAACATATACTGGAGAGAAGGTACATAAAACATTGGGTGGAGGAAATGAGGGGAACCTCTGACACAACAGATGTGAACGGCAAACAATGATGCAATCGAGATAAATCTTTCTGCACATAATCTTCATAACTGTATTTCTCTGATTTTAATAATAATTTTAGTTAGGAACAATTTATTTTTATATTCTAAGGTGTAAAATAGCAAAATGCAAATGATAAAGAAAAAACCATCATCACAATGCAAAAACAATATCATATCGAACCATTCTGACGTGCCACCACATATCTTAATAATTGACAGTGCCAAAGCAACTCTGTCCCACTAACTGCATTGTTAGCATTACAATTAAATAACAAATTACACTGCACATAGCCCATCCTGGGGCTTACAGGGAATACAGCGGGGCATCACAGTCAGCTGATGATCCTGGAAACTCCACATGATTTCCAATTGAAATCTTCTTTCCATTGAAGGATCATCACTTGAAATATTCATAAATATAATGAAGTAGGAAATATGGTTATTTGGTTGTTACAGCATGTAGCTTAGGCAACCCTTACAATACTTGTTTTGATGCAAAACACAACAAATAAATGATACCATTCAAATTCACACCTTAAAACAGGGAGGTACATTGGTCTTGAATCCAAAGTTCTACCAGAAAATATTCCAATGTGACAAGAGAACAGCTTGTTTCCTTAATTTTACCATGACAGATTTGCTATAAATCCAAACTTTTTAACTTAAAGCATTGCACAGAGAATGCACAAAATGTACCATTCTTCTGACTTGTAAGAGAGTACTTACTCATACTCACATTCTGACACACTTGCTGTGTGTGCATTTGTGAGTATAGTTTAGTACTTGTACTCCTGAATTTTCATAGTGCAGCATTAATGTAAATTCCATATTCATATTTCTTAATGTACTCACATACAAATGAAATACACTTTTGACTTGCAGGAGAGAAACAAGAATTCAACAATTGATTAGCATAACTACCTAGCTGTACAAATGCATACATTCATGTCCCATTATGTGCGTTGTTTTGTCCTTCACAATTGCGGAGACACTGGTCAAGAGACTGTGATGCGATAATACTATTTGTTCCCTAATTTACAGTTGCACTAGTGACACAGTACAACTTTGCAGTTTTCAGAACATACAAGTTTGGTTAAAGGATAATAAAGGAAATGACAATGTACATTTTCACATTTTTAACACTGTCTCACTTGGCAGCCCTTATATGAGATTAACAGACATGACGTTGCCATGGTAACTTGAAATAAATAGCCTTATGATGACAACATTATGTACTTTGCTGAATTTTAGTACACATGCTTGGGTGCTTGGGCATTGAGCAAATAACCTCTAATATTGCAAGCAGACTTAATTTTTAGGACAATCATGAAGTAATATTTATAAAGAATTATGATATTTCACAGAATATCCTTCACATCATTAAGGAAGAAGGTCTCAAATGCTAATCTTCAGACTTATTTTGAACAGAGTTTTCATTTTTTGCAGATCAAGTATATCTTTCACGAGCAGTGGCAAACTTCAGGATGGACACTTCCCCACTGAATCTCCTGTACCACAGTTACTTATCAAATACTACATAACTATACAGTTGACATCTTTTTGCCTCCCCTCCCCACACCACCCCACATCCAAAACCCTGGTGTCACTTCTGTTCACATGTACAGTAGTAATGCAACATCTTTTCTGCTTACATAACTTATTCACTGCATGTATAACACAACACATCAAAACAGAAAAATCACAATGATGTGCAAAATCAAATATCAGTCAACCCAAACAGTGATAATATTTCAAACATCCTTAGGTGTTTGCTGCCACCTAACCCACCCAAACTGTGATAATATTTCAAACATCTTTAGGTGTTTGCTGCCCTCTAACTTCATAAAACACTCACAATACACATGTACCATTTAATCTAATTCACTTAATAACCCACTGAAAAATTTGGTGTAACCCTCAGCTGAAATAAACTTGAACAATTACAAGACAACTTTTCAAAGATGAAAATGCATCAGTAGGCCTATGATATATCAAACTATTACAACAAATTAATATTGACATTACGACCACGAATGCAGCAATAACACACCAGAAATACCAAACAGCACCTCCAGAAAGTAATTTATCATAAAATGTTTCCATATGGCAAGTTTTGTCAAAAAAAAAAACCAACCTCATAATAGTACAAAACTTTGGTCCAAAGATGCAGCATTTTTAATTTTTCAATTTGAAACAATTTCCAACACTTTTTTCTTGTAAATATATGGAAGATTAAAACTGTTAGGGAAATCGGTCTCCCACTCAAGTGCACAAGTAAGTTTATTAGCACATCTTCCCTTGAATCAAGTTTTTACCGATATATCACTCCACATCAGCAGAAGACACGCCATGGCACAAGGTCAGTTTTCATCCACACAAGGTATTTGTGGTGGTGAAAAAATGAGGAAACCACAGTGAGGAGGCAGTTTTAAATGCTGACTTGGCAAACCGATCCATTGAGATGACAAGAATTGAAAAAAAAAAGTTTCATTAACAGAAGGCCAATGGGAGAAATGTTCCTTCCATGCACTGATGTGAAATCTATACCTCTGAATCACTTGGAATAGCTAATTTACTGAAAAGTTCAAGAAGTATTTAAAATGAATCAATCATTTCATTACTTTTCTATTTCTCATCTTTAGTCAGTTTTGAACTTTAACTGTTTCCTCAAATCAGATTAAGGTTGAACTCTGCCGTACCATGCTTCAACTAATATCAATGTTATATAATTTACCTGCTGCCACCCCGTTCCCCCTCCCCCCTCCCTACCCTTCACTCTGTGTCCTCCACTCCCACCTCCCCATTAACCAATCCTTTCCATAAAATTCATGAAGAATTATTCCTAACAGTAATGCCTACTTTTAAGCTGCAGTCGCTCATCTACGATTTAGGAGACGCTAATATTTGGCTAATTATACACCATTTTATCTAGCACAACACCATCAAGCTTTCGTTTACTGCTGACATGGAACAAACACAATCTTTTGTTTCAAAACTGTGCATCTTATTAACATGCTTGAATGTACCTATTGTACATGAATTCTTACCCGTGCAATGATGATACTGTTTTTGCACTCTTGCCCATTAAAAAACAAAAGAAACATTATACTCTTTGCCCTTCAACTGACATAATGACACACTGACACACACATGCCCAATTACACACAAGACACACCCATTGTGGGTAGTCTTGTGCTATAACCACACTCTCCTTCTAATACAACCTGCTTTGAACCTTTCAAAAATGATTTTTTTTTTTCTTAGAAAAAGGGAGGGATATGATAGATTTCCAGGATCCTTCAACATCCGTGTCACTCAAAGACAAAACCACATTTATCCACACTAACAGTAAGCCAACAACTCTACATCAATCTAACCTGTGCAAAAGCCAGTAAAATTATTTATCAATCCTCTTCTACCCTGCTCGACTGCATACAAATAAGGCTACACTTTGAAACCAAAGCAAAAGCTGTCTTCAGAAACCCCACCACCCTTCCCCATTCTTCCCCAAACTTTCTTCTTCCTAAAACCTGCACAATTTGCCAAAAAATTTAACACCAAGATCAAAACCTCAAATGCCTTTACATTTTTCACAAATTTCAGCCAAGCAATAATGACAACCATCAAAATTTTTAACATCAGCATAGAATACACCACATTAAAATACTGAAGGAAATCAATGTTTTATGATTTTTATCAAGTCGTCGTCATCATCTTTCGCCCGCTCAAATAATTTTTATGTTTGGCAGTGATACATATAATACCTCCATTAAAACCTAGCAAGGTGACAACATTACTTGTTAGTATGGAAGACACATGTGTTCTGTTGATTATATACTTTCCGGATAATAAGACTCAAAAAGACATTTTCTCACAGTTATTACTATACAGACCTCGAGACGTTTATCAGTTCGAAAAATATATTCAGTCTAGTAAGAGTTCATCTTTTCTAAAATGTTCTAAGGGAAAATTTTTTACAGCTTTGATTAATCCAGACAAAACTAATTATGAAACATAGTTATGATTCACAATACAAACACTATCATTCCCCTGATCAAAACAGGCCAGTCTTTCCTGGCAAATCTTTTTCTCTCTTTTTATCCCAAAATATTTTAAAAACAAGATCAACCATAAATTAAATAAATACTAAAACCTACGACAGTCAATAAATATTCAAAGGTATTACAAAAAACTGTCTGAGACATCCCAGATTATAACAATGACTTACGCAGTATCCATCAATTTATTTGTCAAGAAATGTGATCTTTCCAAGGAAGGCACCCCGTTAAGATTTAGTCCGAAATGAGGGATATAACAGAAGATTCAATTTGTCACAATTGATTCAAGTTTAATTATTACAAACTGGAGTTATATGTAGATTATACTGTATTTGAAATTCAACTGAGCACCAAATCAACACATTTTAACTCCCAATTGATAAGTAAGACAGTGCTAACAAGGTTCTACAAGTTCAATGTTTTGATACAGAAGACAAACTCCCCCTCCCCCCATTACTCACTTTCCCCAACTCTCTCTCGAAATAAAAAAAAAAGCAGAAAATAGGAAATACTTTTCATTCTGACAAATAATTGTGCTTTGAAGATTGGTTTTGTGAAACGTGCATAGAAAAGAAAAGAGAAGTGACGAATTCTATTCACCTCTTGATGCCAAACTGCATGACATAACCGTTACTGTGACTTTGCTGTGAAACAGGGAGCACAAACCCCCCTGTGTGATGAATGGTGGGCAGGTAGGTAGGTGCTCCTAAATCAGTGTTGGCATAGTTTGGAATGACTCCATTCAGGGTATATGCAGTGGCAGGTATTGGTATGCCCACCGTTAGAGGAGAGAATGCGGTCAGCGGACGGTGAGGAGAGGTGTGGTCCGAGGATGCAGGACGGCTACCTGATGCCACTACCTTCACTTCCGCTTGCCCTTGCTGTTTCGGTTGGCTTCCAAAAGTGTTCGCATACCCAACCCCATTACTGTTGCCTGCCGTAGAAGGAAAGCCATTCATACCATTAAGTGACCGCCCTTTAATATCCTGGTTGGAGCTCACTGCAAGGTTTCTCGGGAAAGAATTTGATAATACTGCTTGTGGCCTTTGCTTGGAGGTGTGGACACTGGGCTTTGATACAGCTTGACTAACAGGTTTGTCCACTTTAGCCTCAGAGATGACATTTTCCTTCTTAATTTCTTGTGCTTGTGTTTGCACTCTGAGAGGGTCCTTGGAATACTGAAAATTGGAAATAACTGTCTCCTTCTTAGGGTGTCTTATGGTTGTAGACCCAGAGACACTTCCCTGAGATTTCAAGAAGGCTTTCTTAGGTGACTGATGCCTACATTCTTGCATTCTTTCTTCCCTCTTCGGTTGAATATTTGGCTGAATTGGTTTTCTGTCTATGTTCTTGGAATCTCCGCTGGACTGATTAGAACTACAAAGGTCTTTGTAGTAGCGTTTTCCTCCCATTCGGGCAAACTTTTTGTGGAAACGAACTTGGTCGGCATACTGGTCCATGTCGTGCGATAAAGGTTTTGTCATAGCAGGCAGAACATTGTTATTATCAGGCGCACTTTGATCTTTCCCCATGTCTTCTGGGGGTATGTCAGCATCCTTGCCGGGCGTATTTGGTCTCGGAGGGAGTTCATCCCTGTTGACAGGGGAATACCGAGGTGTACGTCCATCTAACGATTCTGAACTATTAGAATGAGGTAGAGAATATCTTGCAGCATCTGTGGGCGAAGTACTCGATGATTTTACTCCTGTTTTTGCAGCATTAGTAGTATCATCCGCAGCTTGCTTTGGTTTGGACCTTCGAGTCCCATCTTGGTCACCAGAAGGTGACGCTTGTTTCTTACAAGTCTCTAACTGACTAGTGGCGAATGCAGCCAGGGCTTCAAAGCCACTACTGATACGAGCTTGAAGCTTCTTCGTTTTGGGAGAATCCTGTGGATTTGAAGATTCTTTAGAAATGCTACCACTGGAATCTGTAAAGAAACAAAGAAAGCAAAGGTTCATTTTTCTGAACACAGAAAACCAATCAATAGCTGGAGTAGTGGCAAGTTGCACTGCTACTGATTTACAGTCAACTGGATGGTCTACTGCAGTGTTTCTCAAACAAAAGGCTATTCTTTACTGCAAAGACACTATCATTACATAACACATATAGCCTAGGTTCTCAAGAAGCCATCCCAGCCATTTACTGGATGTGCATTTAACTGGCTCATAAAAGATTTGAGGAGCCCAAATTTTTTAAGTTGATTTCTGCATGGTCTGTCTGTTACAATTGTAACAAGGTCTAAACTTAAATAAAAGTGGCCTAACTTCTTGAGAATCCTTAAAACAGAGTTGCAGTGTCTGCATTAGGCAGCAGAATCTCGCACTCTTCTCAACAATCACCCAAGTTTAAATATCCCATGTGAAAGTTTCCCCACTTCTTGGAAAACCTGTTACTACTTTTTATGCCGCAGTTTATCCAGATCCCCTCCTTTCAACCAAAATCCCCTCAGACATTTTGGAAGGGGAATTTCCCCCAACCCCCACCCCCTCAAATCTCAAACCTAGTGCCAACACTGATAAAGTGTTCACCTTTCTCCATTATTCACAGGTTTTGCAAAGAAATCCCATTTTTGTGTCAAGATATGTTATTTTTTATTTTCACAGAGAACAGCGAGTGAAGGAAGGTTGGAAAATGAAAGGGAGTTCTTGAAACTTACCTTGTCTTTTACTCTTTTTCTCGCCATTTTTGCTCACTGTGCCTGACTTCTGGATGGTCCTACCATTCAGTGCCTGTGTTTCAGGAGATGGTATTGCATCAATGCCCAATGGTTGGTTTACATTCACCATCATGGAGTGAATCTCCTTGGCGGTGGCACCGCCAGCAGCTTTCTGGATACCATTCTGTTGAGTGACCTTACCATCCTGTTTACCTGAGGTTAGCGGTTGCTTCATGGTCACAACCTCTGGCTTAGAGGTAACTGTGGCATTCGTTGGAGCAGACTCTGAAACTGAAGTGATGGTACTTGACCAGGTACCCGAAGTCTTTTTCTCCTCACCATTTTCTTTACTGGGCGCTGTACTGGACTTCTCCTTGCTTGGGTACATGGTGACATCCTGAGGACTAGGAGGTGGTTCAGAGGGTATACCATATCCTGATACCATCATACTGGCTCTAGCTGAAGCCATTGCTTGGTAGATGGTACCGTACTGCTTCATGTCCAGCGGAGTCATAAGTGGCAACTGCTGGTTGGAGATGGTGCCACCCATGAGAGGAGCAGGAACAGTGGATGTGGTATTGCTAGCGAGGTACATGGTGGGGACACTACTTCCCAGAGTTAGAAGTGCTGTTTGGCTTGGAGGACTACCCTGAGATAATACCGGTGAAATAATGCCGTTCCGTAGAGTCCACATGGACCCTGAGGCATCTTTTGAATTCTGCTGAGTCATTGCAAGTCCTCCTGATTGCATTTGCATTTGTAATTGCACATTTTCCTTGGCTGTACCATTCAGGTATTGCTTGTACCCATACGGTACCTCGCTATTTCTGTACGCCTGTGACTCTGGACTTGGGGTTTTCTTTGTCACTGTCGTGTAGTCATGCATGCCGGCCACCAATGGGACGGACCTGGGTGACAGGTTGGGGGGTAGTGTTCTGATCAACTGTTTCGGAGAGCCACTGCCTGAACTGAATGAATTGGACAGTCCTGGGCTGATAGACTCTGCAGTGTCACATTTCTGTTTTTTAACTTTTACGTCTGGTTCCTGTTTAGCTATTTCTTTAATCTTTCGAGTGCGTTTTCTTTTGACTGGCCCATTCTCCTCTTTTATCTTTTTCGTTTTAGCTTTCTCCAATGTTTTTATTTCAGATTCTAATTGCCTGACCTGCCTCTGCAGTTCATTTTGGTTGCTGTATTCTCGCAAAATCTCATCTTTAATGTGAGAAATCGTGGAATCCGGAGACTTGTCTCGATTCCCTGTCAGATGGAGATGTCTTTCCACCTAATAAAAGAAAAATAAAGAGTAGAAATAGTAAAACAGAATGCATCTGTAATCTCAACCCTCTCACAAGTATTCTTATTAATCAACAAATCCTCCTCCACTGCAGAAGGGACTGAGTCAAATTTATGATTTGCTCAACTGCCAAGTGGCATTCACAAACAGTTATGTGAAACAACATATGAGAGATTTGTGTCATATTTTGGAGGAAGGAGGTTGGGGGGACATTAAATGCTATGCTATACTTACTACTTCATTATGTTCTCTGCCCAAATTAAACTCTTGTACCACAGAAATAAGCCACTTAACACAGCTACTGTATATACACACTAGTTACCTGTCGATAGTCAAAACCAAAATGGGATGCAATTCAACCCCCCGTCCCCAACAGCAAGCCCAAGTGAAGCTTAAACCTTTTGTTGGTGGGGATTTCATTTACATCACTGCTACCTATTTCTTAGGAGGTGGTGTGTTAAATAAACTGAACCACTGCACTTCAGAGATATATTCTAACCTTTTCATATCTCAAGCAAGACTGCTACCATAGAACACCAATTAACTTCAATTTGAGTTTACTTGAATGGAACTAACAAAATGTACCCACTGATTTTGGTTGTATAAATAGGTGCTTAGCCCCCCCCCCCCAGATCCCCCACTCTGCATGATTTTCCACCAAAAGAAACACAAAATATTCAAGATATATTATGTTAAGATTGCACTATAAACAATCATAACAGTAGTACTGGTAGTACTTCCACAAAATTTGTCCAGAAGGTCCACTTTAAGTTTGCTGTTGCATCATTGTAGGTTAAAGGGCGGGTCACACTACAGCGATTTTCAATCCGAAATCCCATCCACATTTTTCAAAATCCTACCGATAGTTTTTCATTCAAACTTTATTCTAAGGATGTTCATGCTATATTGATAACTGATCCTAGTTGCTCTCATGTTCTGTTACCATTATATAACTTATACCGCTCAAAAGAGCGATATTTGTTCGAAAATCAATCTGATTTTTGCACACGAGTCTGATAAACGCTGTCTGCCGATGTGACGTCACAAAATAATTAGTTTATATACATTTCATTTTTGTAGTCCTCTGATGCAAATCATATATTTACACAGGTTGGCAAATTTTTGGCTCCTTTCGACCAGGGATGAAGAAGATTTTAACTAAAACTCACAAAAATCAGACCGTAATCCTATCTGAAATCGCTCTAGTGTGACCTGTGCTTTACTGAGAGCAGGCCACATTGCCTCTGGCAGGAGGATAAAGAAAGGGGGCTACCCCAACCACAGTATACTTAGGGCCTCCTAAATTCATAGTGCCACCACTGTGGATAATGCAAAGAAGCAAGTGAGGTTTTTGACTCACCATCTGTTTGTTCTCTGCTTCCAAGGAGTCAATGGAAAACTTCAAGGTGGAGAATTTATCCTTTAACTTTTTATTCTGGGCTACCAGATGCTGTGAACTGTTGACCAGCTCAGATGGGTTGCTTGCCTTTATACCCAACTGCAAATGAAACAAGATTAAAGAATGTAGTATGAAAAATCATTGATACAATTGTCCGGCAAATATTCAGACATCATTCATGTTCTTGTTCAGAAGAATCAGGTCATGCACTGATGACTATCATATGATGCTCTGTTAACATTGTTTGTGTAGGAAATAAACATACTGTGGCAATCTTACTGCAGATCAGATGCAGTCAGCATCAATAAGGCTGCCAACTCTGCCATTGTGAAGGGGAGGCAAGGGGGAATTTGTCCCCCAATCAATGCCTGTTCCCAACCCTACCCCCATCCACTCCTGTACAAAAGAACACAGTTTCCATGAGCAATGCTAACTCACAACTTTTTGCCCACCAACATTTCTGCTTGTCCCTCATTTGCTGCTCCCCCCTCCCCACAAACACACTTGAAATCTGGGCAACTCAACTGGTTGTAACGTTTCACGGTATACCGGTATTTTTGTGAGTACCGGTATGTACCGGTACCGATACGGTACGGTACCACCAATAACAAGGTACCGAAGTACTGCGGAGAACAGTACCCGACATCACGTCAAAACAAAAATCTAAAAATACTGCAATTGAATGGAATATAACTGAAATATAAATACTATAATCCATATGATAACTGCCTTGTGTTCCTTTAAATATAAAAATGTAACCATGAAACGTTCATTCTGTAACCATTTTGCATCATTTCTGTCACAAATTTCCCCTCGTAATTTCGGAAATTGCCCTTTAACTGTTATGTATGTAAATTACCACGTGTAACGGGAAATTTCGCCCAACCAATACTTCCCACACTAACTTGTGGCTTGCTTTCTTTCGACATTGTGTGCAGTTTTCGAACGATCGTTCGTTATCAGCACATACATTTGTATTACGTACTAATAGCAGTTGGTATCATTCACTTTGCCTATGCTTACACAAGGCATCGTATCATTAAGAAATTCGTTGTTAGCTTACGAAGAATCATTGCATCGCTGGCTCTGACATGAACGTTGTTTCAACGATTTCAAACACAGTAAGATAATGAGACTTCTCCATTGACATAACTGTGTGTGAGAGAAATCTTCGGAAGAACGTTCTTTCAACAGTTTGTACAGTGAGTCAATGGGACTTGTCCATTGACTTAACTGTATGTGAGACAAACTACACAGTAAAATCCCATTGAACGTTGTCGTCGTGGTCGCGTGAATTCAGACTTGCTTAAGTCGATTTAGATTTTTGAGACACTCAGTAGTACGGCGTTCTCATATTTTCGTGCAGTCCCAAAGATCGTACAGAACGTACCTATATCGTTAGGCCTACCTCTACGTGAAGCTGGCCTATCTGCACGAAAATAGGAGTCCCCATCCTACGAGTGTTATATCAGTAAATGATTTACGCGGGTAAAAGCTAGCTAGATTGCGGCGCGCTAGTTTTTTTTTCGTAAGATAGCGAGGGGAAAATCGATTTTTCAAAAAATTTTAAATTTGTTTCAAAATCATAGTTAGGGTTAGAATTAAGGTTAGGGTTACATGGAAGGGGGTTATTTGGCCTGTTCTTTCATAATCCGGTGTCAGAATTACAAAGCAAGGGTCGGAAAGCTGCTATTTTGGAATTAGGGGTGTGACCTCTTTCCAAGAAGCTGATTGGTCCGTATGAATAGAATTCCCCTCGCTATCCTACGAAAAAAAAACTCGCTTGCGGCGCTATCATACTGTTAGGCATCTTGAACTCAAAACATGAAATGTTGCAAAAAATGTTTTGATAGTAATAGGCTTGAACCAATATTTTATGGGAATAATTTGGAAAAGTTGCACCTAAAAACTTCAGGTGATAATTTACGAAGGCGATTTTCATCATTTTTAGAAATTATTTTCGTAACTGTAAGTACAGTTTTGATTGTTCTTTTGGGACTTTCGGGTTCAAAATCGCACTCCGCTCCCCGTGTTTTTCGGACGCTGGCTTTCGGCGGGTTTCACTTTTTGTTTACCAATGTGTTGAGTGTACTTAATTCATTAACAGTGTAGCAGAAGGCAGGGATGATCAGAACACGGCACGTACGTTAATACCTGTTGTTTTTCCGGGTATTTTCTTGTTTTTAAAGTCAGACTATTTTCTCTTTTGGTACCGGTACTACGGTATTACCGGTACCATTTGTAGCGGTATTGACGGTACCAAATTTTTGCGGTACCGTGAAACCTTAACTGGTTGCATGGCTTGTTTAATTTGTTCTTTATTAGCTGTTGGCTACAGATGAAAATGAGCTACCATATTTCAAACTAGGTTCTGTGCAAACAGCTGAAATCCAAATAAAGTAGACTAATGGCATTAGAAGACGAGAGAAGATAAGGAGAGCTCCTTTCATACAAACCACTACCAAGTCTGCTTCACACCCCCACATGTGAATAACTAAATTTGCTGTTAATTAGCAATGAGACAGAAGAAAGCTGTTACCAAATTGCATCATGCTTGTTCTAAAGCCACTATGAAATCGTGACACAGATTTGGAGCAGTATTCACATCAAGGTGCACAACTGTAGAATTCCCGCACATGGGTCCATAATCCTCCAATGGGGCTAATTGTTTGTAGGAAATTCGCATTCCTTTCTCCCTGCCATATCCATCCACTTATACAACGGAAACACCTACAATGTACAATGTCATGCAGGGAGGGTAAAAACAAACATAGAAAAAGGGTTAAGAATGGTTTCTGTGAGTAGCTTTCCTCTCACCTCTAACAAACGTTCTTTGAGTAGCACCAGGCCTTCTTTTGTCATTGAAGCTACTGCCTCCTCCATTTGTCCAACTTTCTTCTTTAACTGCTCATTGTAAGTCTGGAGATTAAAAATAGGATGTTTTATCTACAAAGATTCTAATTAGATGCAAAATAATAATATGACTTAATTAGTTGTTTGCTCTGAGGAGGTTATTAAAGCATTATAATCCAAATAAAAAGACAATACAGCTAAAGGCATGTTCTTCACATAAAACGGATTTTGTTTAACTTCCTAGTTTTTCTTAAAGTTAAAACAGCAATGCAGCCAGTAGGTTGGAGGAGAGAGAGGGGAAGAGGGGGTGAAAGGAACTTTCCAGGAATACAGTGGGAAGAGAAACAGTGCAAGTATGATGTAGACTAACATTCTCTGAACATTAAAATAAAGGGTCAAAAAGTTGACTCCCTACCCCACTGAGAAGGCTGGCTAAATGCCTGGTTAAAAGACGTCTGAGTTTGTTAGAAATTTCATTCAACTGGATGGCTTTCAATGTGATTTGAAGCAGCATAAGCAGCATGCAATGGTGGATGGTGCAACTTGATAGGAGTTAAATGTCAAATGATAACTAAATTCCTCAAATCTTACATTTGATTAAATATTTCTCACTGCAAATAAGTGGAAAGACATCTAATTGCTTACAAGGACCACATTTCATTTGATACAACCTCCTAGCCCCAAAACACCCCCACCAAACCAACCAAGAAAAGATGAAAGTGCTTCTTACTTTTTCCATTTCAATTTGTTGGATGATCTGATCTCGGAAAGCTGGAGTGCCTATTGTTGTCAAAAATTTCAGCATTTGCTCACGATAAGAATCTAAGAGAAAATGCAGAATATACAAAACAAAACTTTCAGCAACTAAGGTATTATCTTTCATCCTATTAAAGACTTTGTAACTGTGTAAACAAGAATGTAGCTAGCCAAATTTGAGTGCCGGGTAATTGTCTGATCTAGGGAAAGCACCTCACCCCACCCCCATGGCACCTACCCCATTTTTCAGGCATTAATATTTCATTTTTCCCTCATTTTACTTCAGGGAGTAAATTTAGGGCTAGTTTTAGGTCTCGATAGGCAAATTTGTGGTGGGCGGGAAGACGTGTGTTTGCCTGGAGTGCCGGGCGGCAATATCGAGTGCTGGATGTCACCGCCCAGCGCCGCCCGCCGTAGCTACATCCCTGTGTGTAAAGTTAATATGCAACTATAGGGTGAAATCACTCACATCTTTACACCCATAACCGATCTACCTTGAACTCTTCTCAAATTTTCAACATGCTTCTCCAGAAATGAGCACCCTTCGACCTTTAACAACTAAAAAACTTTCACCAATTGTTTTTCTGACAGAAACAATATGAAAACTCTGACAAACGAGTTGATTGCTTTCCTTTTGTCCCTTAAACTTGCATTTATCACACATGCATATTTAGCAAGGAATCCCATAGAATATCATGATCTGCATATCAGGTTGCTTCAGGACTCAGAACAACAAAAAGCACTAGAGCGGTGACCAACAAAGCCCCTTCTCTTTGCCCTGCTGTACCTCAGAACCCATCTCACTTCCTCATATGATTTCCCTGTGGTGCCCTTTGGTTACAAAGTTTTGAACCAGTGATCTAGCTAGCCTGCATTTGTGGCATACATATGCAAAGGAATGTCACACAAAACAATCTTAAGAGCAATTTCTGCACACGTGTTTATTTGAAAGAAACCATCTTGATTCAGTTTTGCAAGAACCACTCTTACAAATTTCACTTCTCACCTCATTTGCAAGGTCAATTTGGGTCAAATATTGCCCCACTGCCTTACACAGGTACCTCTCAAAGTGGAAATTTTTCAAAATTGGATGGGGACACCCCCTCCCCTGAGACCTCTCCCCAGGCTTTCGGTTCAGAATGTCACAATGGAGAACTGACCTGGCTAAATCACTGGTTTGACCTTATTTCCCCCGATTTTACCTTGATACCTGGCAAATATCTGTCAACTAGAAATTCTTCTAATTTGTCCCTTCTTCATACTCATTTCATGTCCTAACACTTGTAGAGGAAACAGCTGGCTTGGATACATTTTCTTTAAATTTTGAACTCTAAGGGGACACCAATTTGCATTTAAATTATACACCTATCACTCACTAAGAAGTTTGTCCAACGCCTTTTCAATGCTGGTGTCTCTCTCGGGAGTCACTGACACTTCTTTCAATGGTGTCACACTTGAGGAGCTGACCATACTTGGCAGGTTGAATGAGGGCAGCAGATTATTTGATGAAAGATCTGAATGGATGGAAAAAGATGGATTTTTAAATTTTTAATGTAGATCGAAATTTTTACTTCCAAGATGATTTAACACGGCAAAACAAGATGAGACATTTCTATTGGCCGAGATCTGTACCACCACACACGAATGACCTGATTTTATCCAACTGAAGTGTAATTTTATATCAAAACAGTAGTTACGGATGTTTACACGAGATATTTTCAGTGAATATACAAACTCTTGTAAAAAGAAATCATCAAAACCTCAATACATTTTGCATTCTGGCATATAAGTTAGCTGGATATGAAATTTTTTTTTTAAACTTAGGGAAATTATTACACTGAACTTATAAAAAGATGATTACAGAAAAGAATTCTTTTTAACTTTTTTGATAGCCACAAACATCCTAAAACCCTGCGATTACTCCTTCTGAACAAAGGTCAGGGAGTAGTCTATCCTCATATTACCTTTCTGTTTCTCTGGAGTGGACATACTGAGAGATATAGTGTGCTGGTGTAGAAGATCCATACCAAGCGCAGCATCGTCTTTTTTGGATGCTGACACCCGGGCCTTGGGACCCTTCCTGGGCCTCCCTCTTCTTCTCTTGATTTCCTGGTTCTCTGTATCATCAGACTGTGTAAGAGGAAGTAGAGAAGCAAAAAAGTTTTAGAAAGAAACAGAGACATCATGATATAAAAGCTGAAAAGTTGATT
Source organism: Holothuria leucospilota (assembly GCA_029531755.1). Classification (NCBI taxonomy): domain Eukaryota; kingdom Metazoa; phylum Echinodermata; class Holothuroidea; order Aspidochirotida; family Holothuriidae; genus Holothuria; species Holothuria leucospilota. The sequence continues at coordinate 24,979,587 of CM055966.1, forward strand.
GTGTGAATAAACTGGATGTTAATAAAGGGGAATCAAGACATGATAGTATTTGTTCTATATAAGTAGTCAGAAGACAATGAAACAAAAAAAATTGTCAAAAGAATAAAGCCTGATAATCAATAGAAAAAGAACTGAGTCAATGTGCACTTTACCACCAAGCTCCTGGAACCAACTGTTAGATTAATCTTTAACACTTACTTGTGTTCCTCTAATGGTCACTCTGTAGCACACTGTTATCACGACATGAACAAATAACATACGATAAAATTACAAACCTGCTAATACTGTTTAATAATACAATAAAACAAAAGCCTATAGCATTCCCTAAAACTTTTATACAAATGATATGATACACCTTTAGATAAGAAAAAGCTTATAACCTTCACCAAGTCTACTGAACCATTTCAGACATTCTAGAGCTTTGATGAAATAGTACTGGACTAAATGAGAAGGTAACTACATCAAAATAGTTTTACTGTTCCCCTTCCCTCCTCCCCCCTCCCCTTTCCCCCTCTCCTCACCATCTCCTTCTCAAATCAATTCTAACCATTGACCTTACCTGTTCCTTCTCCTTGACCTTTCTCTTTTTCCTACGATGTCTCTTTCGTAGAGTCCTGGTATTCTGTTTTACCAATAAACAAAAAGAAAACATACAACTGACAACCTACAAACAAGGCATGGTACAAATTAGCTATTTGATTCATTTAAATGTCACATTGCCAGAATGAAACTAAGGACCATCACGTAAGGTCATGAAGCAGTCACTCCAATCATATTCTGAAATATCACCTAAATTTCACAAATAACCCTGTCCTTCCTTTACAGGGATCTTTAATGATGTTTTCAGAACAAAAATTGTACATGCTAAAGGTAAACCAAGAACTTAGCTTTAATTTAACAACTCAACATCAAACATATTGTCATGTGATTAAAAAGAACCTATCATGAATTATGATACCAGGGTGTACTAACTGAAATTAGGGTGACTGCATTTTCCATTTTAATTCCTTTGACAAAGCAAGGTACTGGCCAGTGTTTCTGCTAAGCTGCTGTGACACAATTTTGACACAATGATTTGCCAATTTGACGCATTGATTGATATTAGTGGGAAAAATGAAAAAAGAGGGTTTCAGATGCAGTGTGAACAACACATGTCATACCCAGGCACAGTTCCACTGAATTGACATTTCTAGTGAGCCAAATTTTCTTATATTGAGTATATTGACCCAATGGATTATTTCTTAGAGGAAACACTCGTACTGACATAGCAAATATGCATTTACATACATATAGCATTTTAGTTTCTCCACAGAAAATCGGAACAACACAAATGAAAATCAGAAGTACACAAGTTTGAGCTGAACAAGTAAACATCCTTCTTAATCAAAACACTCGGGATACCCTTATTCAAAAGTCCATATAAATTCATAAAGTACCCTTTCATAGAACTGGAGGTACTCTCGTCTTTTGTTACTACTGTGTATGAATAACTAATATCATCTCCTAGAAGCTGTGAAAAGAAATACCAGTTCTCAGAAATCACTGGCCAATACTTGTATCAGAAGAGTTCCTATGTAATTGCAAATAATGCATCATTTAACCACACAAACAGGAAAGGAAACATGGGAGCAATTTACATTAAGTACATCTCAAAATCAGACATTATAAGCATTCACTATAATCTCATTATTTTGGTTCTTTTTTTATATAGTTTATATTGTGATCCCATAGTTTCAAGTTAATGTTTAAATCTTTTTTTTTAACACCTTTACTTGATATTACTTTGCATGGCTTTAAACGAAATACCTTACATTTTATACATCACATGACCAATTACTAATGCAAGCAAGAAACTTATATTTAATTAATATCCTCTTGCATTTAATTTCCTGTGTTCTTAGTTAACCTTGATGAATTATAAAAATTGCAACATAACTCTCCAGACAGAAACATTGGCAAATAATTCCTGAGAACTGACATCCCTTGTGTGTATGCACCACGAGACATTAAATTATTTATGCACAGCAGTAACGAAAGAGTACTGAAGTTGTTACAAAAGAGTATTTTGAATAAAATTGTGTAAGTGGAAATCCCATCTTTTCAGGATCTCCTAATTACTGAAGTAAAAACAACTCTCATGCTTATGTCATCCTAATCAAATTAATACGTCAGACTTGAGGGCAGTAATTTCAGGATGCTACCATAGATGATGAAAATACCCGTACGGGTTTACGAATTACAGCTTTGCATTGGTTGGCTCCCATCTCAAGTTGCTCTAACTTTGCACACTCAAAACAAAGCATTTGACCTTGTTCCCAACAAATCAAAGCCAGTAAAGTTTGTTAAGATGAAAACAGAATGAAGAGGGGTGAGGGGAGGAGGAGGAGCAAAAAGTGGGGTGGGGTGGGGGAAGACTCACCTTACTGCTGGAACTATCATTCTCCTCCTCGTTCTCTTTACCCCTCTCCTTGACCCACTGGGTCCACTGCTTGCGGGTCGTGGGCCCATGAGTCAAGGAATCACTATCACTCAGCTCCAAGCAACGTGATGAAGTGAAATCAGTATGACCACGACGACTTGCAGACTTAGTTTTCCATTTCTCATATTCTTCATCCTAGAAATGAAAATTAATTGATCCAGAATAAAACCATGGCAACTGACAGGACTTTGTTAACATTGGTCATTTTAAACAAAACCTCATTATCATAATGGACGATTCATCATCCAAATGGCTTACACAATACAATTCACTGCAGTATGTGTCTATGGTTTTGAGATCAACAACTATTTAAATGTCACACAAACGATTTCCAATAAAAGTGATTCAAAACTGACACATGAAAGTTCTCCCCCTCTCCCCCCCCCCCCAAAAAAAAAAAACCTAAAGCAATGCTCACCGAGATGGTGGTAAACTGTCATGATATTTGACTTTTAGCAGACTGCAGGTTAATTTGTCCCTGCTGTTGCAAGCAGTAGCTCTTGGAGTACCTATGTACAAATCTCAAGTACTTAACTTGTATGGGTATGTAAGAGGTTAAATTCCTACAGGTTCCACCAAAATTTGCCAACAAGCTCTTACAAAGTATTAGGAACCCACTCAAGCCTGTATCAAGCGTGAATTAAAAGGTTCTGAAAAGTTTTCTATAAACATGATCAAACTTTCCGCAGTCCCAGCAGACCTAATGCTAGGTATTCATAAAAAATGATAGGACTAGGTTATTCACAACAACCGCTCACAAATATACGCTTTGATAATTCTCAACTAGAAATATTGTGTAAAGATCATACGTAGTTCAATGTGTACTTGCCAATACAAAAATTAACAAGCAAAATGACAAAATTCTTGACAATTGACCTCTTGTAAACTTGGCTTAGCCCATTGTGCTGTAATGTTTCTGCAAATAATAAAGCTTTGTTTGCTTTAGTCCCTGGCGACAGTTAACCATACAATGAAACCTACTTCTCAGAAAGGTTATAAGCCAGTGCTTTTTAACAAAAAGCCCAAAGGATACGTTGCATCAAAAGCTTTGTTCCCATGGTAACTTCAATACACTTCTCAATTACTGTGATTACCTATCCCCATTACTAATATTGAAACTCCAAAAATCCTTTTCTTTTCTGTTTTTTAAACAAAGACATTATCTCATTGGAAATCTCCCTGAATTGGTTTCAAGGAACTTCAAGTGGAAAGAGTCAGTCTTGCATGCAAGAGTTTGAAATTAAAAGAATAAAAATATTCAAAAATTTCAAACATATATATATATATATCGCATAATTTTTGAATGCAAGAGAAAAAATTGCATCAACTCACCCTGAGTTTTGGGTCTTTGAGCGTCTGGAAATATCTCTCCAACTGTGAATGGAAAAGTAGAAAGAATAGCTCAAACAATAGATTAAGACTCTTGAATGGTAGCATATTACTGGCAAAATTCGAAGTATTTTTCACAGATAACTTATAGGCAAGCTATGTACCCATGTGCTTCAAGAACCTCCCTTTAAATTCAAGTAAAAGGAGTTCTACTAGCGAGGTACAACCACGACAAAAGCACATGTCAAGAAACTTGCTTTTTCTTTGTTTTTGTACCCACCTCATTTTTTAATTTGCTTTATATCTTCGCAATGAACAGTGCAGCAGGTTATTCTTATAGCTGTAGCTCTCAAAAATTTTTCTTATCATTTCAAAAGCCCTAAATCTATGAACAACCCAATGGTTTCTCTTGAACATAACTAGACTTTATTTTTGTCATCATTTCAAGCTCACCTCCTTATCTGTATAATCACACCATAACAAGAGTAACTATGGGATCCACAAACCAAACCACCAAACGTTCTTTCCATGTGTTTTTCATATTAAAGGACAAATATAGTCTCCCCAATTTGAAATGGTATAACTCCGTGTCCTGATTCATTTATTGGCCCTTTTATGTCATGTGACTGATTTGTTCATCACTATTTTCTTACTGAATTGTTTATTCATGAAAAATTGCCCATTGGTCTACCTTTAAAATGTTACATTAACATTCTGAAACATGGAAGACAGATTGGAGGGAGGGGGGGGGGGGTCAGAGGAGATCTGTAAGATTTAGCTCAAGAATCAAAATAAAGTTGGGAAAACTGCTCATTCCTTTAAATCAATATCAATCACATCCAAAAATGGTGTATTTTTGGCACAATATTTGTCCAGGTTATTGGTATGACTTACTTTCACAACAACCTTCTACTGAACTTGCTATTCACATAGTATGAAATGGTCTGAATCACTGACATTAATGGTTTGTTACAAATTTCATGTCACCCAACCCCCTCTCCATGTCACCATGACTACCTGTGTACTTTTCCATTTATGTCATTTTCATTGCAATGGGGAAGATAAAACTTGAGCTCACTATATGCATATAGAATCGTAATATCTGATATTATCAAATCAAATCAAATTGGTTACGAACGGCCCCTTAAATTGTGAAAAAGATGCTAAGCCCTTATTTCTCACCAGTTTCCTATCAATTGTGTGGAGGTAGTAGGAGACAGGTTTGCCGGTCCATGACACAGACCCTCGTAGAGGAGACAGTTCTTCTACTTGCATGATACTACCAATGTCTGGAACAAAACAACGGCATTGTTAAGCTGAGAGACTTGTAGCGTCAGTTTAACAGTAAGATGACGAGTCAACCATGCTTCGTCTAGCTTTGATTACCAGCAGGGTCTTAAAAAGGATGATGAACTCAGGGAGTCCAAAAAGACAATATTTTTTTAACATCCTTTCAGCTGGATGCCAATTTGGAGAACCCAAACATTATCCCCGGGGGGGGGGGGGGTTTGCTCCCTGAAGGAGCTACATCCCCTAATGGGGGCTTCCATTCTGTCCTTAAGGGGCCGAGGGTGTCCACAAAACTCATTGGACTCCTCTTTGACTATATCCTTGGGAACCAACACAATTCTTTGCTTTTGAGTACAAAATTTTGCACAAACAGCAATGCTTGTCTTCCAAAATTTGTGAGGAGGAAGTATGAGTACAAACCAAACTTAAAGTATACAATTATACTCACACTTAAGCACAATGGCTTAAACATCTACTTGTTAGAATGGATTTATACTTGTACTCATTCTTCCACTTTTTAAGAGTAATGATAATAATGGAATATTTTATACTATACTCATACAGAATGACACACTTTGTACCTTTACACGTGAAAATACACGCACATTTCAAGTTTGACACAAACCTACATTTGTAGTGTATGATGATGGCAGCTTGCCAGAGTGTGAGAATGAATAGTTAATTAAGTTTGTACACAGATATAAGACTTATCTAAATACATCTCAACGAACTCTGCACATAAACTCATTACTTTATTCAATAACACAGACAACACAGCATGGTCTCATACTGAATTTTAATTACCAGCATCAACTACGAACTGTTTGTGCTGTAGCAACTTTACAACCTGCAGAGTGCTTACATCAATAAGCCTCACTTGGCTAATTATGTACATCAATACATGACACTCTTCAGAAACCCTTTCAATACCACTCTTAACTCCTATAGATATTATTCAAACTGCTGATCTCAAATACAAAATTACCAAGTCACAAAAGTGATGTGACTTGAGTTGCTTAAAAAAATTTGTAAAACCAAAGCATAATACAATCCTCCTGATATGACAAGGGTTAAGATTATTTTCATTTATAAAGGTGACATGCACACTAAAAAACCCCAGTAGCCATAGCCAGCCATCTCTGACCTGACAACCAGCAACAACAAGAGTGCTAAACCTGTTGGACACATAGCTCCATCTTAAGCTCATCATCAAACGTTGATGACAAACTGCATTGGTTGCTATTGCCCCTATTAACTTCCAGCTTATCATCTTCCATCCTGAGCAACACCGAACTACATTAAGAATAGGTAGATAACACACAGGTCTACATAGACTGGCATTCCCTTCAATTCCATAGGCATGAGTGGACAATAAGGTCAATCACACCATGCATCAAAAGTTAGGGGCAGTGAAGAGTTTAACAATTTTGTTCATTACACTTGGTTCTAGTATTTGCTACAAATAACATATTTTGTTATTCTCACCAGTCAGATTTCTGTCTGTTATTCTAAAGTTCAGAGGACAGTAAGCTTTGGACGACACAACCACAGCCCCCTCTTTCATGTTGGCAAACCGCTCCTTAAGCTGAACGAGCAAAGAAAAATCATTGTAATCACATCTATTAAGTTGACATTTTCTTTCTAATTTGTTAAATAGACAGTTCCTCACAAGAATTTTTAGCTCAAAAGTTCGGTTTCTAGAAAGACAAACATACGGTGTAACTCAGCATTGACTTTTCATTTAAAAATCTACCCTTTTGTCAGACTGCAATGATTTCGGTTCCAGTGGCCCTGAGTTCACGTTTGAAAGTCACTTGTTTAGAATGTAAGCCTGTGTATTACAGAACTGCTACTCCAACAGTAGCAAAGGAAAGTAGTGTGGATAATTTGCTTAACACGTGTTCAGGAAAAATTACATAGACTAAATGGTGCAGAGGACAATCTTTTCACAACAGGTTATCCATAAAGAGTTTTGTCTTTTCCGAGATTTTATGACCCACCGTCATTATGCAATAGGTGTAAATAGGCTTTCAGTAGAATAATGTGACAGGATTCTAACAGCCTCAAGTTTCACTTCCTTCTGGGGAACTATCCATACTTCAATTAAGATTTTTTCTCCTAACAAATAAAATTTTTTATCTCAGTCCACAAAACATAAACAAGTTTTCTTACAATCTGAAATAAACAGACAATCTGCCTAAAATATGAAAGACCACTAGCCAACACATTATCATAACAGTATTAGTCACAAGAGAAACATAAAACACCTTCATGTTTGTAAATATTACAGAAAAGCAAAAAATTTGAGAAATGTCAACACTGCACAAATGTCAACAGCACAAATATCAAGAAAACATCCCATACTTACCAAGTGATCAACTCTCGGACCAAATGCAAAATTGTTGACAAAAATAACCCTGAAAAACACCAAACAAACAAAATTTGAAACAATGACAATGTGAAACTGATCCTCATAACACAGGAGGAAGTTTTTTTAAAGCGAGGATTGATTATCCCACGATGATCCTACACGTAATGTCACATGTCAGATAAATACAGAGCTATATCCTGTAAAATACTCATTTCCTACCCGAATGACAAGATGCATATCAGGTAATGTTATTCAATCAGATGATTTCATTCATGTATTTCAAACACAAATCACCAAATTCGGACGTTTTGTTCTGTAAGGTGACACATTTGTGTCTCAAGACATGCACATATGCATGATATCATGTCTCTAGGTTAGGTTAGGGTTAAAGCAATCAGGAAAGGTAGAGGGTTAGAAGGATTGAGACTTCTTATTTGCCTGATATCATGTTATGGATTGGGTGCTCAAATATGGATACGATACTACTTATCAAATAGTGCTGGTTGGTTTGTGTTTAACGGCAAAGAGAGCACAACTTCTATTGCAATATTTAAACCAGCTTTCTTCACAACTATGATTCTGAACATTTGCCTGTAAAGCCAATATGATTTACAACGATAATTTTAGTACTAAGTCCTACATCTTAATAGGGCTGTGGCCGTGCAGAGATTAACTGCAAAACAATGTCACATGGAAAAAACTTTTAGTAAAAAATTTCTTGTGATTAATTGCAGGTGTTTTTTCTTTCTTTTGACTGTCCACTTCAACTTTTGTGAATTTCCCAATTTTGCCCATCTTACTTTGTTACAAATCTTTTTTGTTTCACTCTTGGGACCTATGAATCTCATTGTTTTTGTTTATTCTTTCCAAAACACAATTAGACCTATATGTTCACATACAGGAAGCCTAAAAATAAAGACTAGAGGTTCCGAACACTGCATAAGCAATAAGGACGATAAGCAAATGAGGACGATCGTTATTCCAAAATGGTGGACATAGGTGGCGCGGTGTCAAAACCATTCCGGGTAGGCGCGCCAAGCGCGAATAATGCAAAATAGATGTAGCAAGGGGTAAGTATGAGTCTGCGAAGTGAATGCAATAATCACGATTAATCACTATACAATCGCAAAAATTTGTTACACATTCACAGCCGTACATCTCACTCATCTTCCATATTATCAATTCACAACAATGAAAACCAAATAACAACATAGCTCTTTCTGATTATGAAATGTCTCATACATGACCCTTAGCTTGAATATGCTACATACTGTTAATGTCTGAGATCTGTATATATAAACCATAATTGAAAACATTTTTATCCTTTTAGAAAAGTTGGAAATGCATTTTCTCACTTAAGTTCATACTTTCACAGCTCTATCACACATAGAAGTTTTTCAAAACTTTCTGACTTTCCAACATTTCTGTTCTACAACCTTTCTCAGGAATGATTAACAATGTTGGACTTCTTATCCTTCCTTTGTCCAGATTCTGATACCTCCCCTTCATGGCCAGTCTTACTTGCACTTATTTCCATGATTCAGACAAGGGGACAAAAAATTCTTGCAGCACACAAACCTTCACATTTGACAAAATACTGTCTTTCAACATGGTTCTTTTTTTTGCCAGGGAGTAAAATGCATTTACAAAACAAAACAGACCTTTTTTTTTGCATTTTACAACTGAAAACAGTAAATTTTCTAGACAGAGACGAGGCAGTTATCCAGCAAGAGGGAACTTTGAGAGAAGTTTCAAATTACGAAGACACAAGAAAAGTGGAAGACTAGAGAATGGCTTAAACTCACTTGGCAGTTCCAATTTTTTCCTTGAAACTTTTGTCTAGAAAATCTCCTTTCTCTAACTTGAAAGGACTGAACTCTTTGCCATACCAGTTCATCCACCGTACAAACTCTTTTTCCATGATCTAAAATGATAAATGAACAAAAAGGAACCTTAGAAAATCATATTAAATTTTCAAGATTCTCTCCTAAGATTTCCACCCTCAGACCATCATTAGTTAAGAAACATACCTCCCACAGGTTACTTGGAATATGGATTTTGGGGTAATGAATTCAGAAATTTTAGGAAAATCATTGAGTACACAATGACTTCCCCAAAAACACAACAACAAGCAATGAACAACAAACGGAAGAGGAAGACAATATTACAGAGTCATTGCTTACTGTCTGATATGATATCATCATTTATCAAGGGTGCATGAATGAGTTATTTCCTTCCACTGGGTCACTTTCGGTTCATCAATATCAAACCAAATATCATGTTTGTTGCCAGAGGGGTAGCCTGTGAAGTCACTTGTCGATCCTGGCAAAACAATGGTAGCATTTTACACACCACTAGCTGTTTCGATGTCAATTAAAATTATTTCAACACCCTGCCTAAAAAAGCCAAAGGCAGATTACACACCCAAACTCCCTGTAGGTAGGTGTAACTTTTTACAGGTGAGTAAGTGTTGGCAATCATAATAAGTGTGTTATTCTTCAGAGCCATATTTGTCACTGGTAGTACCAGGCTGGTAACACTCTACACTGCACAGCAGAGGATGGTGTCACTGGTAATGCCAGGTAGGTATCACCCTCACTACACTGTTCTGGTATCACCAGGCAGATAACACCCTACAATGCGGATCACAGGTTAGTTTGCACACATGCTACAGACTTCCAAAAAGAATGCCACTGATTTAGGGCCACACCATACCACCAGCTAAAGCAGGCTAATAGCGCCTTGGTATGCACAGACTGAATTTAGGAACCCTTTTCTCTTTAATTTTCAATTTTACTGGGGACTCCCAATCACAAGATTGGAAGTGAAACATTGTTAGCTATTTACCACGATGTAAAATTTTCTCTAACTCAATCAACATCAGACAAGAAATGTTTTTTGTTAGTTAATTTCAAACCTTGTCTCCTTTTCACTTGCTCCCAAGTTCAAGGTATGTCACTGACCCATCATATCTATAGACTAATCCAAGGGGCCATTACTAGGAGCCACCAGCTTTAATCTTTCCATTTCTTTCATCTACCTGTACCATGCATGGATAGTTGCACGCAATCCAAAATCTGCACTTAATCCACTTATGTTTGGGTTCTGAATTGAATGAAGCCATCCATGGTACAGAAAGATTAAGGCTGGTGGCCCCCAATAATGGCCGGTGTTAATCTAATCATCACTAGGTGACTTGGATTAATCTAAAGCAGGAGTGCCCAACCAGTCGATCGCGGTGTACTAGTGGACCACGGACTGATCCCAAGTTGACCGCAATGGGTGTAGGAAAAGTGAAAAAAAATAAAAGTTTTTCTGTGTTTAACTGTATGACAGTGTATGTTTTGTAGATCTCGAGAGGGTGGCTACCTGAAAAGTACATCTTGGGTCAAAAAAGGTTGGGCACCCCTCACCTAAAGTAAATTCTCTGTTGAACTTGTTTCAACCACAGAAACAGCTGGAATACAGGAGACAAGTACCAAAATTTTCATCTGTAAGTCTTGAGACTGAAAAACATAGCAGCATAATAATAATAATAATCCTCTTACCTTTGAATATTCAGAGGGAACATCTGATTTTTCAATACCATAAGCCAGCTTGCACTCAGAAGCGGCAGCCACTTGCAACACTACTTGACCAACACCTGTAAAAGTAACAAGCACTCTTATTTACAAAACTTATACACCACGCTGCATTGCATGGTGAATTTATAAACCTCACTTTGTCATTGTGGTTGTGGTTTCAAGTATGCCTAGTCACATGATACAACATTCTATTAGGTGTGAGTAACAACAATCGCAAACCAGCACACAACATATTTTGCTTCTTGATGTGCTAAATATGGTGAGAAGGGTATAGTCGTGGCTATGTCCAAAGTAATAAAATATGAGTCTTTTTGAGGAAAATAAGAGCGGAACTTATAGAAACCTTGAAACTAGTTGTAACCTCCTATGGTGTGTAAAGCCCACAAAACAGAACCAACTTGTTGTTACAATGATGTAGTGAACATATTATAGAAGTGCCCCTTTCTACATCTCAACTATAAAAAAGTTAGACCACGACTTACCACTGCCGAGATCGATGAACAGATCATCAGATGTCAGTGTTACATGTTCCAACATTTGAGCGACGAGGTCATAAGATGTTTCACCATATACCTATGGAGGAGGATGGATGACACAGAAGAAAAGATGTGAAAAAAGGTGTCAATTTGACTCTTTAAAACAATTAGTTTCCATTCATCTGATTACCATTGGCACATGTACAGTAAACTACACTTAAAATTGTCACTCCCCTTACAACATGGTTAATGAAGAGATTAACATCACAACCTCAACTACCAGGTAAAGATATAACCATTTTAGTCATTAACATCACGACCCAAACTCGCAGCTGACGGCATGATGCTTACAACCAGAAAGCCAAAAGGCTTAGTGATTCCTTGCCACTTGGATATGGTTTTAGTTCTTTCATTTGAACAAATTTCATTGAGATGTTATTAGGCATATAAAGTTTAAGATCCATGAGAATAGATCAGACAGATTGATATCATGTTAACATGGTCGTAAATCAGCTTCTTTCTTTTAATTTTGGATTTTAAATGCAAGATGTAAGATCCAAACATGTAACATACATGCCAAATCATGGTTACAACATTTACTCCAAAATTAATGTAACATGTAATTCAGGTAGCTTTAAAATTACAAAGAGAAGAGGCAATCTGATAAATTATGATACTTTCTCTTTAGCGTGGGATAAAGAACGAGAAGGCGCATGTCAGATTAATTGTTCTTAGCCTGGTTGGGGTGGACAAGATAGGTATCTCAGAGTATTGTTAATCTGTAGTCAAAAAAGGGAAATGCACACATCTAGAGGATAACAGGGCTTTGCTAGTAAAGAGAATAATGACAGAATCACTAACCTCCGGTGAAAATGGCTCATAGCTGTTGAGTTTGTCAGGGTCGCTGATAGCGTGACTGTAAACCTGCTGCATGATGTGACGTAGCAAGTCGGTGGTGGCTCTCTTCTTTGGCGCCTTGGGTCTAGTGGTGCCTTTCCACTGTAAGCGTGGAGGAGAGGTTGGAAAAGAGAAAATGGAAAACCATACGATGTTAAAAAGCTACCTAACTGAGTATCCTCATCCCAGTTGTTCTGCCTCCGTGTACTTGAGCACTCAATAGACCTGGTTGAAACTGGGAGAGCATTTAAGTGTTTGATCATAACATAAACTGCTTCATGCTGGGAGTGGCAAAGGTAGTACTCATTTTCAGGGAGTGTGTTATGTCATATAAGAACAGGGAGGGATACAACCTACCCACAACCTGGAATGGCCTGTTGCCAAGTGGTAACACTAACCCATATATGACCTATCTCCAATGTTGAAAAGTTGATACCCTTCAGTAACTGGTAAGGGTTCAGCACCAGTGCACTGAAAGCTATCAACTGCTTTACATATTTTTGTGGGCGGATCACTGGAGTTAACTCATAGTTTCTGAAATGAAACTGTGCACAGCCATTTACATAATCCAAGGAATGTGTCTCATGAATGTCACAATGGCAAAATGATGGCAACAATGTGAACTGGGAAATTCCTTCACACCCACGTTTTGGAATTACTACCACGCATAACATTTAAGGTTAGAAACACACCATCTCTGAGACAAGAAACAATAGTACAATACAAGTGTTTCTGAGTACTAAAACAAAAATTTGTCCATAAGGTATGCTGATATTACCTGACATGGGGGCATACTTGTGTGCATGACTACATAATGGCATGTGCTTATCCACAAAGAAATACTCTTCAAAAAAATTTAGGTAGCCTACACTTACACAGGAGGGGGTATGTTGCCATGGCTAGGTAACCTACACTTAACACAGGAAGGGGTATGTTGCCATGACAATGGCATGGTGCAGCAGTCACAGCACAACATCCATGGAGTGCCTCACAGTGTAACAATGTATACAACATCCATTCATTCTGCAAGGAGCACTCAAGGAAAGTCATTTCCACTTTTTACACACGGTCACCAGAGATTTGCACAAATTACTACCACGATGATTTCCTTTATATGATTTCAAAGGGACAATATTCTGCGATGAACTTGTCTCAGTCATGGGAAATCACGGATACAACTAAGCAGCCAGAATGTTTATTGCATCTTTGGCTGTTCATAAAGCTCCTCATTGAACATGTGATATCCACATAATTAAAGAAGACGACAGACCTTTTTTTGTACTGTTGGAAGCATACATTCAACCTTGCACTGTGTCACAAGATCCTCCAACAGTGGAAGCTACGATAGCTAGATGACATCACTAGCATGTTGTCTATGGTTTGTGTTGCTTGTTAAGTTTTCCGAGGAAGGGGGGAAGACCGGAAGAGACATTATTCAATCATACAGACCTTTGAGAATATTCTGAATAACCTTGATAGCAAGCAGGTGATATTGACATTCCAAAGTCATTTTTTGGGGGGAGGGGGAGAATGTGACAACACAAGCAAACTCAAGCAGGCAATGCAAAGCAATGTAGGATATTCCCATACACAACTATTCAACTTGTAAGACTGTTGAGGAAAGAGCAATAATTGTGCCACCCTGCCCCCTAATGCGAACAATAATGTAAAACAAAAATATAATTTTTCTAATCACATGTTTTACAAAGCATACACTTTTCCATGACCATCACATACAAATATTCAAGCCTTCCGGCCTTGGAAATGATTCACTTACATTTAAGCACTCCCAATGTCTTCAAGGGTCCTTACCGTGCACTGTTGTACTATTTTTTGTATGTGAATTTGCCATTAGAAAGAGAACTTAGGCCTTACAAAACAACCAAATGGTATACTGTTTGAGTCTGCATGAAACCCACCTGCCTCTAAATGCAAACACACAAAGGAGTCTCTACAAATTACATTAATGCCTTTCTTTCATTTTTTTTTTTTTTTTTTGACTGTTGTCTGATTAAACATTTTGGTACTTGCTGTTGGCAAAAGCACTCCCTACCGCTACAACTGCTTCTTGTCTGTTGTGTATGTAACAATAGCTTAACGGGGCACAGAACTGTTTACTCCTTGTACACAATGAACTTCTGCACTGTTTGCGGGATTATTCTCACTATAAAGTGACTAGGAAAGTGACTGGCTGGAATATATAACAGCAACAACAAATCAAAAAAAAAAAAAAAAACAATATGCAAAATGCCACAAGTATTGGGCAAAACTTACCATGTGTAACAGTGCATCAATTGCTCTGTTGTATTTCTCACATAGTGTGTGCATGCTCTCAAAGCTGTTGTAAAAAGAGTGAAAATTGAAGGAGAGCGATTTATAAAATTGTTTACTGTGCATACACAGTTCATGAAACTGGGTGCATTGTTAAGGTATATAGTAAGTCAACTTTCTGATATGTATGCATCCTTCGAATTTTACGAAAAGATACGAAGGGGGGGGGGGATGTCTCCTGATCTCTCCTAGATAAACAACATAAAATTGCAGTCTGACATGGTTTGGAACAAAGGGCTATCATTACAGTGATTATCTGCTTTCTACTAGTGATTTTCTACAAAAAAAAAAGGTAGGGATAGTATTTCTATCTTTCCAAGAACTTACAGTAGTTCATACACCTTTTATGATCACAGCCAAATTGTAATAGTGGCAAGAGTCCTAATACTCCTACTACTGACCTGCTCATTAACACAAGCTCATAACATTGGTTTTCAAGCTAACTCCCCCCACGGAGATGGAAAAGGGCTATAAGGGAGTCAAATACGTTTCAGATAATAATGGAATGGCACTTAGCAAATTCGAGTTGAAGAACTGTGAAAGCTTCAAGACTTTAGAGACCCAAAAACATCCAAGGCAGTAGCTTTGCAGCGAAAGGAGAATGAGGATGATCTGTCGGCCAAGATGGCGGACATAGGGGGCGCCGCGTCAGAACTGTTCCGAGCAGCGCACGAGAATACTGCAAATTAGATGTAGCAAGGGGTAACTATATGTATACAACCTACCTCTTAGTGTCGTAGTCTTTTAAGACATTGTTCTCCATGGCAAGCTTGAGTTCTGGGATGTCTTCACACACCCATCTGCAGAAAAGACAAAAGATAACCGTTACAGTCCCTGAATTCATTCTGCAAAATTTTGAACTCCCAAATGTTGATAAATACAGTCTGATTGCTTATTCATTTCACATTACTATTTAACTTGGTACTTTTTCATTTTATTTTTAATTAATTTTTCTTCTTTTGAAAGATAGCATTTAAAAATAGTATTTCTGAAACAACCTTGGCAAACAAGAACTTTTACGTTACTCACTTAGCTTTAAAGGCATAAAGCATGAAATCCTATTTATTTCCTTACTGGCAATGTTTAACAAGAAATAATGATTTTTTCACTATTAAATTGTTTTCATTGCTGAAACTTTAAAGTATTAGACGTTTACAGTAGAAGTGTGTAAAGATCAATTCCGTTATATGTTAACATACTTCTATAACAGTCATTTAAAGAGTAACACACTGTAGCAGTTTATAAAATGGTTCCAAGCCACACAGAAGAGGAAGAAAAAGATCAAACAATGTTGCCATAGCAACTGAGATGCCCCATGGCACCAGTTGCTTCATGTACATGCAAAAATGGAAGAAAAAACTATGTGAAATCCATCATTTTACACCCAAGTCAGACATGTGTAATTAAAACTGCCAATCCAACACCAATACATGCTAGACCCACAAACGAATGTCAGCTTTAACTAAAACAGACTGTCCATCAAATTTTTGAGATTCATGTCAAACATCCCACAGAGCCTGATCGAGGCTGAGATTGCAGTAGTGAAGACTGCACAACTTCATTTCTGAACTCTAATATTGCCATGACAACACCAAACAATGAATATGAGCAGCACTCATTCAGCAAAACCACCCACACTACATAATCATGATTTCAATAAAGTGACACTTTAGTTTCATGTTTAGGAATTTTAACTCACCGTATTGTTTCCACGATTTCTTGTGCGCCATCATTTTTGTCCTGGAGAGGAATTAGACAAGATATGTATCATTTTTCTTGCACTCACAGGTAAGATAATGAATGCATTTATAAGTATCCTTGTTAAGTTTCAGAGACATTCTTTGCCTTTTATATCAAATTCTCCAAACCATTTGAGGATTATTAAACTAAAAAACAAACTCCTTGTTAGGGCCACCATCCCCTATCCCAAAAATGTGGCTGGAATGAATAACAACATCAATGATTCCCTAAAGGGTAGTGATTGGATTAGAAGAATTGGTTCATTAGCTCTTCCAGGGTCCTTGAATACTTACAGGTGCCCCCTTACATTTGTAGAAAGCATGTATGTTGAAACTTCTTGATAAATTACTAATGCCATCCATGACTTTTCAGAAAATATTAAACAGCAATATGAATTGTGGAAAGTTGCATCTTTGGATTTAAGTTTTAGGTCTCTTGATTTCAGTCCAGTTATCCAGTGCATACATAGTATACCTTGAACTTTACACCGAGCTGGTGACCATAATTACGCAATGTAGCTTACTTTCTACAATATCTTGGCCTTTCAGGTATGGCAGCATGTTTAAGGTTATGTTTAATATCAATAAATGCAGCAATGATGTATGCAGAGAGCTAGCGCCCTTAAACAATTCCACACACTGGCAACTTGGCACATGCGTAGGAGGAAACAGACTTCATAGTACTCATGTACATAGGCCTGCTGTTTTCAAGGTAGTAATTCACAATGCACTGCAAGGTCACACATACTACTGCACCATACTAACACATGTATGTACATCAGAATTCAAGGCCAAACATACTATACAGCATTGAAAGGGGGATATGACATCCCCTCCCCCACCCCTCCCCCACCCCCACCCCCCAAAAAAATCAGGGAGTTGCCAAACATATTTAGGAATAGCCCTAGAGTTCTAAATAGAGTTGATGACTGCACTTTGATTGACATTCATATGAACAATATAGCTCCAATCTGCTTGGTCAACAATGACTTGTACAGTAGGCTGTGTTCTCTATTGAGCTCACACACACTACTGTGACAATATTGTCTAAAGCAAATTAAACTCAGTGCAGGTTACTGTGGCTCTGTCTTAAAGGTGTACTATACAGGTGGTTTGGTTTAATTAGAGGAGAACTGTTTACTGTCTGGGGTGACATTAGAGAGTCTTTAACTCAACAGGATACTGCCATCAAAGCAGTAGCTGACACTTCCAATTTATATTTTTCATTAGTCAACTGTAAACATACCCCCCCTCCCCAGACTGGACTCTACCCCCAGTGTCCCTTCCAGAATGATTCCTAAAATATAGGGTTCTTCATTGTTTACATTTGATTCATGTTAAGAGTTCAAAGCTTTGCCAATGATAGAACCATTTTGTATCTAAGCCACAAAAATTTTGCTTTTCCATTAGGGTCATCCGCAAGATGCAGTCCCCCTCCCCCCAAAAGCGACCAATAAAACATTTGCTATTGCTCATATTGAACCTTGTTCTTTACTAAATTACACACTGTAGAACTGTGACCTACAGCACAGGTGGAATGTCCAATAATTCACATTTCAAAGTATTGTTCATAAAAGTTTCCTATAATGAATACAGTCAAATTATCCCCACTGGTAAAAAGTTCAATAAACCCCATACTGAAGGATGGATAAAATAATAATCTGCACTTCCACCACAGTAATGAATGCCCTTATCAGACACTGCTTAGTGTGAGCTTCACACAAAGAGCATTTATAACCACATAAGCATGGGAAGTTCAAGACATCCAGTAACCCATAAAACAACAACACTGCCTTCCTAACAGCCATAAAATTTTACAACCATGTTCAAAAATAGAGACTGTTATCTAGACTGCACAGCATTATCCTTACTACACACATTTGAACCCCTGCAAGACTGAGAAAGCAGTCTCATAAATTATTTTGACAACATGTCACTGTCCCTTAACCACAAGGGGGACACTCCCAGGTCACACAGCCAGTTCCTAGGCTGCCACTCACATTCCAGTGCTGTGTGTACCTCTGACAGGTGACCTAACCAATACAACCGCTGTGATGTGTAAACACAACAGAAACCTAGCTGTAGTCACAAAGGCCTAGTAATCCAAGCTCTTTTGTCTCCAAGCTGGTTGTGTTAACACTATATGATAGCATAGCAGGAACCATTGACTTGCTTACACTGACTGCGATTCACACACAGTATACACTCCATTGTGCAGTTTATTGAGTGTGTTAAATGGTACATAGGCTATTGTCCTTTGAGTGTATTCATTGCCAAGCTACAGAAGGCTATGATCTCTATTGTACAGCAGCTGTAAATGTTGCGCCAACACTAACAGACAATAACAATATGCCAAGTACTATAGTAATCATACTCCTCAAAATTGATGTCTTAGCTCTGCGGCCAAGGCTGTAGGGACTTTTGAAGGGAAAGTATTTTTAACCCCCCGAAGTATCCCTAAATGAATGCATGTCATACATATTTTTAACCAGCTGGCATCAACCCACTTAAGTGATTCTGCTCACTGTGCAATTTTTGTGCAATTATGCCACAATTTTAAAGGATGTTATTCAAGGAAGCATAATTTTGTAAACACTAGCTTATCATAAGTTCCTCTTTCCCCACTCAGAGCATGTCCTAACAAGTAGAGAGGTTTATTCAAGTGGTACATTCCCTGAAGCAAAGAAATTGCATCTGTTCTTCATGAAATCTACTGTACAAATACAAGACAATTATTCAATATTCAAGTGTATTATGCCATGTCTTTTCAAGTTCATAGCATTTCACAATCATTACAAAGAACTGCTCAATTCTATCAGTGAATTTGAAGTTTTCAGTTTAAAAACATGGCGGAGTAGGGAAACCAGCAGTTGCCTCTACTAAGTTAATTTGACACATAAACTGAAGTTACAAATCTCCTCTTCTCTTCCTTACAACTGAACTTCAGGTTGTTCCTGGACATACAATAAATAATGGCACAGGGGTTGTTATTGCACAATTCAGTTTCAAAAGAAAGTCAAATGATTTAAAAGATCTGTCCATTAATTTGCATACCAGGATATACTAATTCAGTTTGGGGTGACTCAATTTTCCCTGTAAACATATTTTGATAGGTTCCATCCATGACAACAGGGCAATATAACACAAGCATGATACATCCATATGAAAGAATGAAACCAGGAAAGCTTCTTACTGTCAGTTTCTATGTGCTTAATTATCTCCACAAAACCTCCCTTAGTTTAAATGACTATGTGAGAAAATGAAATCGAAACTAAGATGAAATTGAGCCACCAAATCTACAGCAACCTTTGTTTCACATGACAATTATCAAAGACAACACCATGTGTATAAAACACATCAGTCTTTGGTAATGGTGGCAAATTACAAAACTTTGTGGAAACTTTTGCTGCAGCAAAAGAGAACTACGCAATGTAAGTAGTAATGACTTCACTGTTCTAAATTGGTTCATGACAACTCAATGAGTGTCAAGTATGTTAGCTTAATACAAAGGTACAGTCTCAGGGGGTCAAAGCTTTTGAAGAGTTTCTGAACATTTGAGAATAATGACAATTTTCAAAACATGGGGTTGGTCGATGCCTACTACAGCTAAAACATAGAGTTATCCTAATTGTGAAAGCAAAAAATGTTAAGTAATTTTACTAACTTGGCCTCTGTGTAATGTTGACTGTTTGTAAAATGGCCTTGCAATCTTCTAAATAAGCTTTCACACAAGAAATTATACAATGAAAAGAAAGACAAGTGCCAAATTAAACAAAAAGAAATAAGAGTGCAAGTTCTAAGAAGGCAAAGAAGGTACCTAATACATACTGAATCACTTTTCATTTACCAAAGGAGTCTTCATGAAATTGAGCTAAAGAAAAAGGGGCACATCTCTTCAGGATTCCAGCCAATTGATGCCCACAGGCATCATCCTTTGATAGCAGTCAATGAACGATTCCAGAAAGTGGAGGTTGATAAATGTTCAGAACAATGTGAACTCATCCTGAACTTGAAGACTTTGAATAACACAAGGCATCTATGGTGTTGATCAGGGTTGAAGTTAAGGTTAATTTTAGTGGTGGGCTTCAAGAGAGTATGAATAAAGTATATTAAGCAAATCCTCTAACAGTTGAAAAGTGTGGGTGAGGCACTTACTCTCAATTTATCTCTAGTTAAATGGGTATGTATAATGAGCAAACCTTTGAAAAACCACAAAAACAGATTTCAGATCCTTCAAGACCAGTTACAGTAAATCTACTTATATTTACTACATTAAGTGGTGAAATTTGTGGTACTGGGCAGTAGCGTCCACACAGGGTGAGGAGGAAGAAGTTGTCATGGGTCTGGACTATGAAGGCCTTGGCCTCCAGTGGATTGCAAAGGCAACATACGGTCAGGGGATCAATTGGCATTTCCAACTCCTCACAGATGACGTCTTAGCACTGGGGTGACTGTTGCAGGGTGGGTTTCACTGACTGCGAGTGCTGGGTGCAAACTGGCAGTCCTGGGCATTTCTGCTTGGTGTGACTCTACCATAGCTACAAATCTGGTGCCAAAGTTACAGAGTTCTTATTTGCTTGGAGGTGATCAGCAAAAACATTCATCTCTTGGCTAACATGATATACTAGAAGGGAAGACTTCAAACATTCCAAGGACACAATAACAAGAAATCAACAGTGTAGAGTTCATTCACCTGAAGAACTTACTGTAGTGTAACTGAAGAATTAAAGGTGCTGTTGCATCACTTGAAACATGTAGGAATGCCGGGGTAGCTTTGTAGCCCATACGCATTGGCATCATGTGATGTCAGTTTGGAGGAAAACAATGAAGCACACATGTACGAACAGCGTAGATTTTGCACACATGTGTAGTAGACTTACACGTGTATACAACTGGTTGACAAATCAGCTGTCCACATTTGTTGGTGTAACTTGCAATGATACCCACTTTTCCTCCAAAAGACAGATCATTTTCTGCTCTGTGACATCATATGCATAAGGTCTACTCACAACTACTGACTACATTTTGATTGATATGAATTCGGGCAAAAGCTTCAATCTGATTGGTTGATGACAAACTGTGCAGATCAGTGAATTATGATGAGATTATTTCTAGCTCACTGTCATATTTTGACCTGTCTACCAAATACAGCCAAAGATACTTACTGTCCATACTGTCTAATCCTGTATCTTTCATGCTAGCCAACTCCATAAGAATAACTTTAAATGACATGCCAACCAGCAGTTGAATGTGCCTTGCAACCAGTAGTGGCACTAGCTCTTAGAAGTTAGGGGGGAACTCCTCCCTCCAAAATGATTTAGGTGGAATTTTTGGTTTAAAGGGGGGGGGGGAGGGGTCTTCATAAGTTGCAATACAAAGAGTCAACTTTTTCTCAACCGATTTTTCCAGCAGGTGCAGGATATTCCCACACGCCAAATTAAAACTTGCAGATTTGTTGAGAAAAATGGGGGAATCTTTTCACTTTTCTTTTCAAAAGCAAGCAGGCTACGATGGGTGGAAAAAAGTAGGAATGTGAGAAGTTCCTCGCTGGTAGACTTGGTATTTAGAGGGAAATATGAGCAGATGGAGGGAAATTTGTCTAGTTCTGTATGTGAAAACTTCTAAAAATTGTGGAAAATTTGACTTGCTTGCTGGGAAATAAATATTTTTTTCCACCCCTGCAGGTTACAATACATACCATCCAGTGTACAAGGACTGTGGATTCAGTTTCAGATATTTAAAGTAATTCACACTTAGCCTAGGGTTATTATTTACAATGTCATGAGTAAGTACACTTGTAAATAATATGCCACTCCCTTTGCATGTTTTATATTTATATTTGAACTGCATGTATGGCATCTGCTGTGCTCAGCACTTATTTAAATTAATAACTGCTTGTATACTATTTCTGAAATGTGGAAAATATTTTGTGAAGGAAGAGATAAACCAATACTAAGGATAAGGAATCACAGTGCAGTGTCTGGTTGTATTACCAATACCAATATACTGTATGCACAATATGCGAAAAAAATTCCTTATTTCCTAGACATGAATTTGCTAAAAATCTGTGCTTATGAGACTATGCATCTATTCTCACAAGGTAAGTGTACCAAATGTGTCAGAAAATGAACTTTTCAGACACATGAGGAAGACTACTTCCAATGGGGGTAGAGAGTGTGGGGGGGGGGGGGGAGCTGTGGTACTTGATGAATAGGAAATTTTCTTGCCCCTCATAAAATGCAACACCCCTGCTGACCTGGCACACATTTCTACATGAAGCCAGATTCCAAATCTTAAAGAGATTTCCAAGTGAAGAAACTTCCAAGAAAAAGCCTCTGGTAGATGATCTGAATCATTTGAAGTCTCATTTATCCGTGGCCGGCCCGACATGAACCAATTGGTTAGAAAGTGAGATGTAAAACCTCATCTAACTCTCATTTATCCAGGTCCCAGATCATGCATGTCCATGGACATCCTTTTCTAAAGTTGTTGAGTGTATGATCAAAGAAGACCAGGAGGACTCAGTTATGTACAAACACACCTTCATATATTGAGACTAGCTTCAGACTTTATATCAAGACTTGTACAAAGGCCAAGCTTTACAGTAATCAAGGTTGGCCCAAGTGCCAGTCCATGTCTCAGCTCTTTTCTTGTAGCTTTCAGCAGAACCAAGGGCCATTTTTGGTGACCAGGACATGTGCCCTTTTTCTAATAGTTGAAGGTGCATATTAAACATGATGTTAGGCATATATGACCCTTCACCATCAAGATGCTGGGAATAGGGGGGATTCACCAAAGTCACATGATTGCACATCTCTTTGGTATTTTTAAACCGGCATGATCACGAATCTCTTTGGTTCTGAAGGGCAAGCATCCATTGTGTCACAGTAGCATCTATGGTTATGCAGTGCACATGTGCTGTAAATATGCTTACTGCATGTGTGATTTGCCCTTCAGTGCCTGGCAGTCCCACTCGCATGACATCACATGAAATCCCTCTATACCCTGGTATTACAAGTTAAATACTTTACAACATGTACAAACATGTATGTGAAATATCACCTGAACTAATTGTCCGTGTGCACAGATCAAGAAAAATGCTCGCTTCCTTAAAAACACTAAACTCAGTTTTGGATATATTAGCGGTAAGTTTAAAGTTAGGTTACTTGACCAAGTGCTTTGTACTAAAATCAGATGACACCCTGTGACATATTTTGGAAGTAATGTGCTACATCTGCATAACGTAAGGCTTAATAAAGACTTGACCATAGAGAGTCACCAGAGACCACTGGATACATCTTCCGAAGAGTTTGTCTAGAAAACTCATGCATACATAAATATAAATTCAAGGAGCAGGACCAACTAAACTGAAGGTCTACTAGTCCCACGGTCCACTAGAGCTCAGACCCAAGGTCAGCTAGTCTACTTTAACAAAGGGTACGTTCCACTTTACCTAGATCCAGGCTTCGACAAATTCTTTTTTCATTACTTGTCCATCGGGCAAGCTGTTCTCTTAGTCTACTTGTCCGCATGAATATCTACTTGTCCACTTTTATGCCTTTGTGGAGGAGACTTCGCAAGGATACTTGCTCGGCGGGCTATGATATTGAACAATGCACTTGCCCGAGTAACTTTTTACTTGTCCCGGACTGTCGGGCGGGGGATTTGTCGAAGCCTGCCTAGATCTTCAGTCTAACGGATTGCTAGTCTACTGGGCATATGGCGGTGTTTCTTCAATGTCACATGATCGCGTGTCTCTGGTTTTGAAGGGCAAGTGTACATTGTGTCATAGGTTTATCTGTGGTTATGCAGTGCACATGTGCTGTAAGTAAACTTACTGCGCTCAGTTCACTGCCGGGCAATCCCAGTCACATGACATCAAATGAAATACCTCTATATCCCCAATAACAAATGTAAATAACAAAAACTGTCAATCAGTTGTAATTGTCCATTTGGCTTAATGACGCGCCTGTTTTGATTCCTATCAGCACTGATGACCTTGAGCTCTAGCGATAAATTAAAGCACTACACAGGATGTACAAATTAAATAAATAAAACCAAGCCTTCATTCAGGTCAGTTATTTCATTATGTACAACAACCATGAATGTGGTATAATGACCCTCAATGCTGGCTGGTTTCTATGTCAACATTCTGGCGCAAATTTGAACTAGAGTTTTTCCATCTCAGATGGTCAATAGACCATATGCACTGACGTCACACTACGTCATTTTGGCCGCAAAACAACGAAGCACATGGCACGCATGAAGTAGACTTTGCACATACTGACATGTAGAATACAAGGTGCATATCCCACTGGTACAATAATCAGCTGTCTGCATTTGTTGGTGTAGGCTGCAATGATACACGCTTGCCTCCATTGGGGGGGGGGGGGTCACTTTTCTGTTCTGTGACATCATATACAAATAAGGTCTATATAAAATGAGAAATCTCAGCAGTTCTCTTGGATAAATCCACCAATTACTATGACCACTTCAAATACCACCGTTTTCAATATATCTCTACGGAGTTTCACAGTTCAGTATGCACTAGTTATGTAGTGCTCATAATCACTCACCTACTGTAACTCTCAAAAGCGAATCAGAACAACCACAAACATGCTTAAATCCACCTGTACTGTACACAACACAACCTTTCCTTAAATTTCAAATTGCAGAAAGTTTCCAAAAATCTATTTAAATAATGATTGCTCAGTAGTAAGATTTCTTGCTCAATAGCAAGACTTCTCTCACCTGGTTTCATTTTGAACTACTTTCGTATTGACCCTTGCTGTAATTGCAGACATAGCTATTGCTCATTCACGCTATTGTGTTTACCTGTTGTCAAACTTCCTCTTCTTCAATATTAATACGTCAGGTTTCCGGGAAACCTGTTGAAATTCCCACGAATCACTATTTTGGGTTGATAACGTACTCATACTGCAATTAAAATCCACAGTGTACACATATAGTATATCTTATTTCCCCATTTGTGTACATACTAAGAATCTTTGTACTTGACAAACAATGATGACCTATTTCATTGTCAACTGAAGTTACACTGAAACCTGAAACAATTGCATGCTTTCTATATGCTAAATTTTTATTCAGCTTCTAACATTCTAAAGATAGAGACACCTTTCAACACAAACACCAGTGGCAAACACCACTACCACTTAGATCTTTGACTGCGGTGAGCTTTAAAACTTTTGTCATCCATCACTTTATTAAGATAAAATTAATATTTAGGACCATGTGTGTAATTCATTTCTCCATAACTATTGGCAACTCAGACAGGACTGTTGTCTAAGATACTGTAGATTCTGTATTAGGCTCAAAGTCACTATCCTTGAATCCTGTGGGTAAGATGACTACCTCCTTTAACTAGTTTATGATTTTAAAGAACAAGCTGACTCTTCTTTTCCTCTCTAAGTGTTAATTCACCCCCACTCCCTCTATCTCCTCCCACAAACCCACTCACTCCTAAATATCCTCAAATCCCAAGCTTACATCATTCCAAATATCTTGTCTGCAAATCTAGCAAGCCCTCTTTCAAGGTTACCTGTTATGATGGAAAAGTATCCCTCATGTTAAAAAGTGGATGTGAAAAATATTTTAAAATAATGAACACTACCGCCCCCCTTATTTCAATTGACTGAGAATACTGTTGATGAATTTGAATTGCCATAATAAAGGAAGTGTCAGTGCAGTACATGTCATAACATGTACAGCAATGTATTGCTATAACATCATACATGTTGCATTCGAGGTTGAGCATACAACTCCGCTTAGTGCATTTAAATGACGTATTGGGTGTGTGAGCCAATCAGTGTCTCTATGCACAGGATTCAAAAGATGTGTGATGGAGCGCTTTGGAAACAGTCAATCAGACCTGTGCAATGTAGTAATAAGTAGGTCTAATCTTTGCAAAGGTATTGGGCATCTATAACTGAATCTTTTCTTTCGTTTCTAGTATATATAATGCTTCATAAGGACTATTCCCTCTGTCCATTCTGCGTACACATCTACAGTACATTACATAAAGTACAACTGTTTAGGTTATACTAAAGCAAAGTTTACCTTAAAGCTGCCTGACCTATCTTTAACTTTATATAACACATTTTGCAGTCTATATGAGAGATAGGTCCATGGGTGGGAAAAAGTTGGGAATCTGGGAGGCTCCTAACCATGAAATTTGGGTACTTGCAGGGAAATACTGGGGATTGGAAGGAAATTTACAACTTTCATGTCAATGAAAATATGGCAGGAATTTGACTCCCTCCCCAGGAAATGAACATTTTTCCCAGCCCTGGATACGTCAATCACACACTTTGGTGACAAAACAAACCATATCAGTACTTACTACCTTCATGCAAAACAACAAAATCACATTTTTAGGGATACTAGGTTCTCAGGGGAAGGAATTATATTACAGCTTTGCCTATAGTGCAAGATGGAAAAATAGTGCCTGGAATGATTGTCTAAGTGTCATGATGAGTGGGCATTTTTTGGTGCAAGACCAGCTCCCCAGCAATGACCTTTATCTCTATAGGCACATACTGTACACCTAATACACATCAGCTGATCAAGTTTTGTGATTTTCTACTTTTTCCTTACACAGTTCTAACTACTGAGTCTGTTTTAATTTTGGGGCATGGTCTATCATCTCCACACTATGCTCTTCCCATGCAGCATAATACCTATGTTCATCTTAACACTACCCCCCCCCCCACCTCATGGTAATGTATCCATACAGGCCTGATTTTTAAGGACATTTTCAGGTTGCCCATCGGACAACCTGAAGCTAAATTTAGGTTGTCCGAAACAATTTCTGGTTGTCCGAATGAAAGTGACGAACAATTCTATTTCCTGTCTTTGCAATAGAAAACAAACATTTACTTTAAATTCTGCATTTTTCCATATTTATTGGCATGGTACAATGATGAATGGTAGTCAATACCATTGTCTCAATGCCACTTCTAAAGGGGATTTTTATGACATACTTTCCTGCTGATGTAGGGAACTATTCAGTTACAAATAAAATCTACTCATCCATCGGACAAGTTCAAAGAGAGAAAGTGGTTGTCCGATGCAAGTTTTACCCATCACGGACGATCGGACGAGTGCTAAATTTCAGCCCTG
Organism: Holothuria leucospilota; assembly: GCA_029531755.1. Lineage (NCBI taxonomy): Eukaryota > Metazoa > Echinodermata > Holothuroidea > Aspidochirotida > Holothuriidae > Holothuria > Holothuria leucospilota. Next base: position 25,007,222 of record CM055966.1, read on the forward strand.
TCCATAGTAACCACCAACAACAAGGCAGGATACGGGCCCACAGACAATCCTTACGGTTATTGCGCCCTCCACTCATGTGAAACACCATACAGTACTGGATAAGACTGGAATTTCTTGACTGGATGGTTGGAAGAATATAAGTAGGACTATTTTTCTTACATGGTGCACACTGATAAAAAACCTTAGTATTACAATCTAGTTTTCATTTGAATAAGCTGGTTTATTGGGATAAAACTTGACCTTCACAAGACATCCACAGTTTTGTTTGAATTGTCACAACTGCAAACCTGATCTACTTTACCTACCCAATAGATGATCAAGGTAGGGGAGGTTGGGGGGGGGGGTATGGATATCTTGTTCCAACTGATTCTGTATGCTACTGTACACAGACAGGGTTAGTTCAACAGTTCACACTACTACAATTTAATTTACAGTATGCACACTTTGATGCACACAATACACCAGAATAAACTTCAGGAAGTCAAACCACCTTACACTTTTCTGGTATACCCTTTGTCCCTACTACAGTAGCTCTGCTACCTAGAATACTGTCTGAGAAAGATAAACAATACTGGGCAAAGGTTAGGTCACTTTCTGTCTTGCAGCCATGATACAGCTAACAGTTACATTACAAAACAAAACACGAACCCTGTGGCTATAATACACGAAAAATCCAGTCAAATGCAAAAATCATGTCAGAGGCAAGGTAATCAAAACAGGTACACAAATGAGTTATACTGGATCTATAGATTATACAACTCATTAAAAAAACAAGCACTGTGTCAAGTGACTTGCCTGATTTAGCATGAACCAATAAGTAAACTCATGGTGGGGTGACCACACTTGCATTGCAAGTTATTACTTTCCAGAGGGCAAAACTCATAACAAAACATGAATGTCACATATTTATAGGGCCTACCTACAATATTTGTGATGTTTTAAATTGAAAAGAACTGATCACAAATTGTCAAGTTCTAACATACCTGTTATTTTCATCAATTTGCTAGCCCTAGTAGGCCTATCTTTCCTTTCCTAATATAGCCCTCTGCAAATCCTAACAGTTACACATTGACTTTTGAGATGGGGTGGGGAAGGTTCAGTTAACATTTGATTTGGGGACTGCCAGCACATTCCAAATCATGCTTTTGACAATGTCCTTTCCACAATACTTACATCGCCACAATCATATCACATTTTAGCAGTTTAAATTCTAGTTTCATTATTGAACACGTTTTTTTTCTGTGGTCCTAGGTGGTAACTGACCCTAACTATTAAACCATGAACTGAAAACGAGTACCTATTATGTACTGTTGTATTAAAAAGCCACAGCAACGTATGAATAGGCCTAGGGTCTAGGCCACAGCTGGGTCACATCACATAGGCAATGCATAACAGCACACACACTGTAGCCTACAGTGTGGGGATACATAGGGAAAGCGTAACCGGCTTGTTAGCGCGGGAGATTCTGCCCATACAACCATACAAATTACAATGCTAGGCCTAGTTGTTATCACTAGTGGGGACTTACCGTGTGTTGCAACGGCCATGCATAAACCGCTGGTTCCACTTCAGCCGGGCTATGTAGGCGCAGTTCCTTGGACATAGTCAAACTTCAAACCCCACACGTCGCCACTGTGAGAGCGTCAAACCACGTTATAATTCCTTCAAGGAGTAACAATCCCGTAGTAAAATAATCATTCCATCGCCGGTTCAATCCTTCGATACGTACAAAGGAAATACACCCATAGTATTTGATCATGTGGTCGGATATCTAAAATGTGATTGGTTCAAATACTAGACCACCACGAAAATGTATATGATTATTCATTACCACAGAACGACGTGGATTACGTTTACAATACTAAATGAATATTTATTTCAACGGAACATGTGGTGAATTGAATGAACAAAACTGAGGAAATTCCCTTTGTCACTTACAAGAGATTGTTTTGGCCCTGGCCCAAGAGAAAGTATGATTCACCAGAGAGGGGTTTTCCTCGACAAGAGGATGGAGTGGTGGTCGCGGGCGCTTCATGGTAGCAATTAAGCATATATTTGAATAACAAATATGAGAGATGTATCGTATAATTTGGTTATATTACAGATGAAAGTAACTCCGAACGACACGCGTAGGAGTACGTAAGCATTGACGTAGGCTGTCGATTTCAAAATGCCATAGTTGAATCGATCTAATCGCCTTCGGTTTCATTCAGTTTAGGGAGTATTTCGAGGAAGGATTGGAAAATACTGCGAAGGTGGATTTAATGCGTAAATCGTCAGTTACGGAAGTTACCGCCCTCACGTGGGGTGCAACAAATGTGATATAGTGAACTACTATCGTACAGTATGATAATATCAAGCGAGAAGTGGGTGACTGCCTTCTTAACATCCAAGCATTCTCGGAAGTTAATCTGAACTTGAATGAGGATCTAGTAGCACTGGAAAATGAAGATTTCTTCGCAGATAACTTCCCGTGAAATCCTATCTGTATCAGAGAATTATTATTCATGAGGCATGAACGGTTCGCCGCGTTCAAAATATTGACAACGTGAGCTATGGATCATATACAGACACAATTCACAAACAGCTGTCCTGGGGTGACGGAGTAGCTTGTCTTCTGAAAACGGCAACAAGTATACTGGCTATATCGGAACACAAAATCAGTAAATCAAGGTGAATTCTTGTAATTATTATTATACTTTTACCTTTCAGAACTGCCATCAGAAATCGTAAGATTTCTAACTGGGGCATTTTTAAATCCGGATGAGTTTTTCCACTTCTTCTTTTTTCCGTGAAGTTTGTAATGCGGGATCTTTGCAATAGATCTGGTAATGTCCATTTAGTTTTAAGTGTATTAAAGCTCTCCGAGGCTTTCGTCATGTCACACGTCATTTCGAGACTTTTTTTCTTTCTTTTTTTATTTTCGTTCTGTAAGATATTCACTTGACAGTTGTCAGTTTGTTACTGCTTAACTACGTAAATTCGTCGATTAACATCAAGTGTATACGTAGTCTACAAAATGAATGACGAATTTTTGGCACATTTTGTGGAAAGCAACCGAATAAATTTGTTCTGAGGCTAGAGGTAAATCCACATGAACAACATCACAGCCGCTGGAGATAGATATGGTAACAAAGTTAAAAGTCAGTGACGTTTTTTTTTTTAAGTTTTTTTTTTTCTTTTTTTTTCTTTTTTTTTTTTGTTTTGTTTTGTTTTGCGAATAACCTGGAATTTGAAAAGCAGGTCGCGGAGTATAATCCGCTGGGGTCAGTCTGGCGCCGTATGGCCCACCAAAAGAAGAATGTGGACACTGCAGTAACGGAAAACTTGGATCTTGCAAGGCAATTTCATTTGTTTTTCCCATGATTATTTTACATTACCATGCAAATGACATAAAAACTGATAAGTTGAGGAAACCTGAAAATATCCGTAAGCTTTTACCAAGTTTCTGTGTGTGTGTGTGTGTTATTTAGTACAAAGCGGCATACGCGTAGGAAAGTATTTTGGTGTCATGGGGGCTGAGGGGGGGGGGGGAAGGACGAAATGAAAATTTACGGTCAGTAGCCTCTTGAAGGGTTTGTGGTGCTAGTCATAGCAGAACGCTACCATACAGGGTCGGATCCAAGGGGTATGGGGCGTGCGCCCCCTATTTTCGGTAAAGCAATGATATTTGTAACCAAAATTTTACATCTCCAAGCCCATGAAATAGGTATGACCACTTTCTGCAGACGTTTACGCCCCCTCCCCCTTCTCATATTTCTGGATCCGGCCCTGCATGAGTTGACGTGTATAGCGTACAAAGAGCATTTTGGCCTAAAATGGCTCCCAGATTGCAGGAAATTGCACTTCCCAACCTTGTAAGTACATTTAAGTATTCTTCATTTTGAGGTCTCATGTTAAATTTGATACACTTCTAAAAAGAAAAGTAAATTAACCTTTTGTAACAAGCTTAATCCGGAGTGGGGGACTTTTCTGATGAAAGACGACTTCCGGGACATTCGAGTGGACTATTTTTGGAGAGGGATCTGTAAAATAATTTGAGGAGTGTGCTCCACGCTTGGGAAAATTTTGCACCTAGAAGGAGAAGGAGCTTAGATGCAAAATGGTGCTATTATTTTTTATTAACATCATCATCATCATCATCATCATCATCATCATCATCATCATCATCATCATCATCATCATCACCATCACCATCATCATCATCATCATCATCATCATCATCATCGTTATTATCATTGCAGTTTAGCATACGCGCGTAGAAAGGATACTAACATATGATGGTTTCAGGGGGAAGGGCAGTTCCTCCTCCCCCACTTTTTCCAGACTTTAAAAGTAATAAAAAATAATAAAAAATGAACGAAAGGAAGCGAGACCAGTAATTATGAGGAAATTGTTAATAATATGGATTATTTTTGTAACGGTAAAATGAAGCAAACATTATTATCAAATACCATAAAACGCCAGAACTAGGCTTTGCGTGCAATTGCAATCAAACTAACACTGGCGGGGCTCAAAGGTGTGGAGGCAAGAGGCAATTGTTGAAAAAATATTGTTTGGTACCTGGTTCCTTCAAAGCATGGGAGCCTGCATGCTCCCCGCCACCCTCTCGTGACTTGAAGAGGCCTGAAATAGGGGAGACTGACGCTGGCGTTAGTCTACTACGCGCATGCGCACGTACGTGCGAAGTCTACGTCGTGCGGACAGTTCGTCTCTATACGGTATTTCGGAATCACCCACAGCGCAGGCGTAGTGACCTTTGAAATAAGGTCAAGTGAGGGGTTTTCATTGTTTCAGCAGTGTTTTATATTTCTACCTTCATAGAAATCTCCTTTTCATAAAAAGAACCTTAGTTTTTTTCCAGAAGCATTAAAAATGGTTTCAAAGTTAAAAGAAATTTCAGAAATAAAAAAGTCTTTCTGAAAACGTGCAAAAATTGAAATATTTTCTAAAATGAATCGAACTTAGTGTCTATTTCAGGACATTTTCTTTAAATACATGGAATTGTAAGCAGACATATGTGGAATGTCTTCTGCATAGCTACCGAAGCGTACGTACTCTTTCTCGCACGTACCTCTAGTGCACGGCATGTAGGTACGTATACCTGTTATAAGCGTACTAGTATACGGCAGTTATTAACTATGCAGCCCGCAACATGCACATATCATGCAGACTGACTAGCCGGTGTGGGTCGGGTGACGCCAGAGAACTTCATCAAGTATAGCCTACAAGGTTAGTGAAGGGAAATCGTAGATTATTTTCTTTACCATTTTTTTTTTTTTTTTCGAGTGATCATTATCACACGCATTTCTTCTATTCTAAACTGGTAGGTCTAACGGTAGCGTTTCGAGTTCGGGCATTTTCAGTGTGGCAAACACTAACGTTAACGTTGGACTAACTTAACGTTAGAGCGAAGCTAGTTTAAGTCCCCGTTTTCTCGACTCGCCATTATCAAATTAAATGTGTAGATACATCATCATCTTTCATAAATCTCAATAGCCTAGATTTTGTGAGCCTAACTCATGACAACCTTCCCTAAACTGCGTCGATAACGTGATCAATCTGAGTACTGCTGTGAGGCTTATGAGTCGAGTAGCAGCTAGCTACCTGTCTAGATCTAGTCTCTGCACAATAACGCTTTGTACGTGCACAGTCATACAATACGGTATTTCGGAATGAACGCAAGTAGCGAAGGTCAAAGGTCAAATGAGGGGAACCTGCAGGGAACGGACGAACTTTTTGCCACCGTCACTGTGTAGCTAGAGCATATACACAGCCAATGAGAACCGCTACGCAGACACTCGGCTGATGGCGGGATGTAAACATTCAAAAATTACATGTACGTACATGTAGGTACGAGATACGCATAGTGTATATATACTGTACACATATATTGTATGATTGTGCACGTACAAAGCGTTATTGTGCAGAGACAGGTAGCTAGCTGCTACTCGACTCATAAGCCTCACAGCAGTACTCAGATTGATCACGTTATCGACGCAGTTTAGGGAAGGTTGTCATGAGTTAGGCTCACAAAATCTAGGCTATTGAGATTTATGAAAGATGATGATGTATCTACACATTTAATTTGATAATGGCGAGTCGAGAAAACGGGGACTTAAACTAGCTTCGCTCTAACGTTAAGTTAGTCCAACGTTAACGTTAGTGTTTGCCACACTGAAAATGCCCGAACTCGAAACGCTACCGTTAGGCCTACCAGTTTAGAATAGAAGAAATGCGTGTGATAATGATCACTCGAAAAAATGGTAAAGAAAATAATCTACGATTTTCCTTCACTAACCTTAATTGTAGGCTATACTTGATGAAGTTCTCTAGCGTCACCCGACCCACACCGGCTAGTCAGTCTGCATGATATTATGTGCATGTGGGCTGCATAGTTAATAACTGCCGTATACGCTTATAACAGATATACGTACGTACATGCCGTGCACTAGAGGTACGTGCGAGAAAGAGTACGTACGCTTCGGTAGCTATGCAGAAGACATTCCACATATGTCTGCTTATAATTCCATGTATTTAAAGAAAATGTCCTGAAATAGACACTAAGTTCGATTCATTTTAGAAAATATTTCAATTTTTGCACGTTTTTCAGAAAGACTTTTTATTTCTGAAATTTCTTTTAACCTTTGAAACCATTTTTAAAGCTTCTGGAATGCACTAAGGTTCTTTTTATAAAAAGGAGATTTCCATGAAGGTAGAAATATAAAACACTGCTGAAACAATGAAAACCCCTCACTTGACCTTATTTCAAAGGTCACTACGCCTGGGCTGTGGGTGATTCCGAAATACCGTATTATGTGTACAGTATATATACACTATGCGTATCTCGAATCTGCATTTAGGGTCGTCGAGTGGCAGAGTGGTCTATTCCAGCTGCTGTGCACCAATGTGTTTCACATGTGCGTGGGTTCGAATCCCGCTCGATGTACGTGGGTTTTTCTCCGGGTACTCCGGCTTTCCTCCCACTTGGCATAGGCTTGCCTCTAAAATCGGTTGCCCAGCCGACGAAGTCGGTTGCGCGCCGGACTGAAGCGCCTTCGGGTGGACCAGTTAACTAGCCGACTTTCTTTTCTTTCGTACCTGCATTTACGTACATGTAATTTCTGAATGTTTACATCCCGCCATCAGCCGAGTGTCTGCGTAACGGCTCTCATTGGCTGTGTATATGCTCTAGCTACACAGTGACGGTGGCAAAAAGTTCGTCCGTTCCCTGCAGGTTCCCCTCATTTGACCTTTGACCTTCGCTACTTGCGTTCATTCCGAAACACCGTATTGCTTGCCCTCCAAAATGAACACCGCGTGACGTCAATGCATAAGGTCTATTCCATAGAAATTAAAGGAAGGGAGGACGCTGACAGCACTGTGTTTAACCAGTGCAGCCACGAAAAATGTGAGGGCGTTCCACTGTACGGCAAACAAAGATATTACAAGCATAGATTCCAAACTTAAAATGGCGCGTTGACTCCCCATGGAGGCCAAAATATCGGGGCGGAAGTGCTGATCACTGCTCAGTTGCTATGAAAACATGCAGACAAATGAATTTCTTACAAAAGCATTGATACTTGCTATTTCAGAGCATTGTAAACCTAAGAAGTATCACTCCTCAGTAAATTCCACTTGAAAGAAGAAGTTTCTTTCTTCCCCGTGGCATTACACATAAATACCATTAAACATGAACGCACAATGACGGGTTTAAAGTTCATAGACTTATTCGTAGGTCAGTTTCTATGGTATCTTCAAATTACGCACTTTTATATGCGCCTTTAATTTCTCACGCGCTCACTACGGGAAAGCAACCAGGGCGTTCCTTTTCCGAGCACACAGAAGTTTGCGTCAAGTTCTCCGGATAAAAACACAGAGGAACTGTATTCTGCGCGTATACAACGCTCACGCAAGCAAACTCTAACACAGAGAAATCCTAAGCTTTAGGATTTCTCTGCTCTAACAATGGCATTTTCTGTAATGCGTGCCTATTATTTAAAGCACATCGCTGAATAGAAAAGCGTGTATGTCAATTCCACACTTCGCCCCGATATCTGCGTCTTCATGAGGATTCAGTCTCCGTAACAGTGTATGTATAAGAGTTTGGTATCTATGCTTACAATATCTTTTGTTTACACCTATAAAGGTACTCTAGTTTGCAGTCAAAGATATTATAAGCATAGATTCCAAACTCCTATACCTACACTGATACGCTCACTGACTCCTCATGGAGACGTATATATCGGGGCGAAAGTGTAAATTTGACATGCGCGCAGTTCTATCCCGCGATCTGCGTACAAAACTAAGAACGTGTTACAGAAAATTTCATTGTTAAAAGAGGTTAGCGTGCGTGCACTTTTGCAACGCGTTCTATACGCGTAGAATACATTTCTCTGTGTATTATCCGGAATACTTGACGCACAGTTCTGCGCGCTCTGGAAACAAACGCGCTAGTTGCTTTCCCGTTGTAGGCGCGTAAGTAATTGAACGCGCATATAAAAGTGCGTCACTTGAAGATACCATAGAAACTGACCAATGAATGTCCATGAACTTGCAAAACCAGTCATTGTGTGTTCATGTTCAAGTGTAAATACATGGAATGCCGCGTTGAAAAATAAGTTATTCTTGTTCAAGTGGAATTTATTGAGGTGTAGTACTTCTTCAGTCAACAACATTCCGAAATAACAAGTATTAATACTTCTGAAATGCCCGAAAAATGCGTGAGTTAAAAGCGTGATCATGTTTTCAAATACTTGCGTTGGAACGAATCTAGGATTTTTAAGGGACTAAAGCCACTCGTTACTCGTTACCGGATCTGTGCCTGAAAAAAACTGGCATTACGTACTTGAAATAACGACATTGCAGGAAATGGCGCCCTAAAGCACAAATTGCTCACAAAGGTTCCTCCTCTACGTATACGGTGTGTCGGGTAGACAGTATGGAAGAAAAAAATTGGAATTCTGAAGCACTAGAACGGAGGAACTCTCATTATAAAACACAAGTATTTACTTCACAGGCTATATGAGTAAGATTTGTAGAAAATGGGAGAAATTTTGTCATTTTCGACCAAGAGCGCGATCCTCTATTTGAAATCTGATGAAAATGTTGCAACGGCCAAACGGCATCAAAGACGTCATGGGTTCGCGAAGTGCTCTACGTGCGTCGTTGGGTCCAGGCGCTCGCCTAAGGCCACTGATGGGGTTCCTGGTGACTATTCCGGAAACCCTGGTGTATTTATAAAACTGTGGACACTTAGAAGAAAACAGTCTGCCAGTACGCTATGAAAGAAGATTTGCCACCCAGTTTGATCTAGCTAGCGTTATTTCATGCCGTATTGAACCCGTTAAAAATGTTAGATTTCTGACCCCCAAAAGCTGGACTTTCGTGGGGTAGGATTATATGTCACTTTCTAATTCCCGAGGCTGTCTCCATCGCCGAGCTAGTTATCTCTTTCCAGCAAGCTGTATCACATGTCATGATCTGGACAATGGCAACGTCCAGCCTTGAGGCAATTGGTGTAATAGAGAAGTGGAAAGAGGTTTTTAGTAGTTTTAAGGAGACCAATACCTCATGTTAATGGTAATGGCGCGCAGCGCTCCCATGTGGGCGTTGGGTCCCAGGTCCACTGTAGGACCCTGGCTGGGGTCCAGGGACAACACCATCTCATATGTGGAGCCACATATGAGATTTATAGACTTTTCCTTCCTTGAGACATCATGTTTACAAAATTTTTACGTTTGTCTTTTGATGACCTCAAATGACCTTTGGTTTCCAATAAATAATGGAGATCATGTACTTATTAAGGGATATCCACATGCGCAGTATGAGATCCCTCGTGGTTGGTTACGCATCTTGAGATATTGAATTTACAAGATTTGCACATTTTGACCTTTGATCAGATCATTAGGGACAGGGGCGTCAATCCGTATTCAAATGTGGGGGACGGGGGACATACATGACCACAAACCAGTCCCTTTGGTTTTGAAGAGGGACGTCTTCCTATAGCCCCCCCCCCCTTATGATGACTAACGTTGTCCTATTCTAATAAAAATTATCATTTCAAAGTTAACATGACCATCATAGATGATCTGCCAGGTGAAATACACGGAGTCCACGGAATTACTTCAAGATGTTTTTTCATCATGTACCAAAATAGCTGAAACAACGCTTCGCAGCGTGGATCATTGTCGGAGATCATGGACCCGACCAGGCCCTTTGCTAGGGTGATATATTTGGGGGTGTGAAGGTCACAAATTCCGACCGGTTGAATGTTTTTTTTTTCAACTGAGTGGAAGCGTTTAAATTGCACTTTGTTATGCACTCTGCGTTTTGTATACAGCAGTGGGGATCCTTCCTTTGTCACTACATAAATGCGTCGTCCTGGGGGAGGGGGCGTCCTCCTCTCCTTTGAGAACTTTTTGTTTATTCAAGGCTGCTTAGGTGCAAAACGGTTCTATCTTTGGGATATTTTTGGAGCTGATCGTACGTGGCTGGAAAATGTCCATAATTTAGTGAATTCTATTTTTTCCGACTGGCTGGATGTTTGTACTAACTGCAGTGGCGGCGCGTAAATTGCACCTTTTTTATTCCCCCTGCGTTTGTATACTGCAGTGCGGATCCTTCCTTTGTCACTATACAAAGGTGTCATCCTGGGGAGGGGTCTAAGGGGAGAGGCGTCCCCTCTCCTGTGAGAAATTTTTGTTAATTTAAGGTTGCTTAGATGCAAAATGGTGCTATCTTTGGGAATTTTTTGGAGCAGATCGTAGTATAGCAAAGGTGTGAAGGATTAGCAAGGGCGTTTTCAGAATGAATGCTTTGTAGTCGTAAGGGTATTAACAATCACCATCTATACCGATAATGGCTTCGGCGAAGCGCTCGGTAAAAATTTTTGAAGTGTTTATTACTCTTCACCTATAGTTAAAGCCTGGTTTATCAATTTTGAACTAGGAGATCAAAATTTTTCTATATGTGTATTTTCCTTGCTGGTTCTCTGTTTAACGGCAACAACGTACTTTCAACCACCCACATCATGCTATAAATTAGACTGAATGCAGTTGCGTACCCAGGATTTCTCTCAGGGGGGCATGCAGTATGTTGTGTGACCGCTGGCCTGAGGGAGGGGTTAAGGGGAGGGGGTGTCCCCTCCCCTTTGAAAAGCTTTGAAAAATTCGGTGTCCTTACATGCAATCTGGTGCCACATATGTTACCTTTTGGAGTAAATTTGTGTTAAAAAATATACGTATTTTTAGGAACTAAAAAAATAGGCATCAGTGAGGGGGAGGGCATGGCCCAATGGGGTGTCCCCTCCCCTTTGAAGAATTTTGAAAAATTCGGTGTCCTTACATGCAAAATGGTGCCACATATGTTACCTTTTGGAGTAAATTTGTGTTAAAAAACTTACTTATTTTTAGGAGCTTAAAAAGAATCGGAATCAGTTAGGCTGTTAGGGTGGGCATGGCCGAATGGCCCTCCCCTCTGAGTACGCCACTGATTGAATGATCCCATATTGATGTGAGGCCCCTACAGATGTTTGGAGATGTATGTCTGTTTTCGGAAAGTGTTGTGATTAGAATAGTTCCATGTATAATTACCTTTTTAATGGTCATGAGAAGGAGTGCAAACCGTGAAGCATGCGCACGAAGTGCGCCGAAATTTTGTCATTAAATAAGATTTCCCTGACAAAATCTACATTCAGAATCTGCATCGAGACACTTAACAATGGCCCAACAAACCTACATGCCACTCAAAAAGCCAGTCAAATAGAGCCACGACACTACTCTTTTACGCAAATGTGGGGGGACATTTGATATTGTGTCCCCCACCCATCGAAATGTGGGGGGACTTGTCCCCCGCCCCCCTAACGTTTAAATGTGGTGGGGCGGGAGTATGCTTCCGCCCTCCTCAATTCAAGGACAAAAACCCCTTACTTGTTCTCTCTGTAACAAAAAAATGTCAAAAACTTGCAGTAATTTTCCTTAAAATTTGCTCAAATATTGCACCAAATTGCGTCTAAGGATCCTCATATATTCAAAAATTTTGGGAATGGGACACCCCCTCTCATTAGACCCCTCCCCCAGGACGGCGGTCCGAAATATCTTTCAGCCCCCTCCAGTCTAGAAGAGCTTCCAACGTCTATGGCACAAAGATAACCCATAGTGTGGGGGTTAAGGCGGTGTTAGAATTTAGACTGCAAGATGCATTGACCAGGGAGGTACGTGTTATTAGCTAATAACGACTCCCTGCATTGACGCAGACTCCCGAATTGTTTCCGCCAGTGGAGAACGTGCTCTACAAATTCATCTCGTTGCACTTTTGTCTACCGCCAGTACACAACTGAGACACATTTTACATGTATTCCTATCAGCGAATGGACCCACCATGATCCTTATATGGTGTCGGGTTCAAGAGATTGTCATTCGGGGGATTCCTAAAGGGGGGCTGTGCTTGACCAAAGCCGACCTCGGCCCGACCGAGGTTAGGATGAGGTCAGAAAATTTGGCATTCCAAATGCGCCAGGTTGTAAGGAAACCCCAATCTACAACACAAATGACTGGAATGTGTCTAGCACCATGCGTGGACCGCCACTATGAGAGAATATTCGGAATTCCAAACGCCCAGATTGGAAGAAACTGTATTCTAAACCACTAAGACGAATTTTTCAGTCCAGTTTTGTTAGTGAGATTCTTGTGTAGTCTGCAAGGCTATCATCATAAACTACCGAGTTAACCTGGCATCCCCAGTCGCGAGATTGCAGGAAATCGCATTCTTAATTTCCGAAACACAAATTTGCAATTGTAATCGTACGTTAGACATTGCAGAGCGTGTTTCAGAGAATTTTATTTTACTCCCACTGTAATAAGATTTCCACTGGTTGCTATTCCATGAAATTGTTCATTCCGAGGGCGGAGGTGGAATTAAGGGATAGGCGCATTAAATTAGAGGCCTCTAGCAAATGCAGGGACAAAAAGGACTACACTCTAAAAACATCTATAGTCAATTGGGGCACGAACCGGAATCTTGTCAAATATTTGACAAGATTTGTTTCAAAATTGACTAGAAATGGTTCAAAAATGAAACTATTCGTTTCATTTATGAGCCGAATCTAGTCAAAGATTTGACAAGATTCCGCTTCGTGCCCCTATTGATTAAATTCTATTCAAATTTGACTAGGACACTTTTAGAGTGTAAATTCGCCGAGACTATCATGCACAGAACGGCGTGTGGAAGATAGGCATCCTAAACACGCTGTATAGGAAATCGCACTCTCCACCATCTTGACAAATTTTTCATCGCAGTTGTGCTTTGTTTCATCCTGTATCCTACCTAACCTGACTATATATCGACTGTCATTACCGGCTACCGAAACCCCCGGGAAGCGCGAAATAAAATGAATAGTGCTTGGGCCGGATATCGATACTGACTGATGATTTACAGGCGAAGACGAGGAACTTTACTTGGTCAGTGCTGTACGGAAAATTTTGACTCGGTTTCATAATTCTAAGTTTTGGCTACTTCTGTCTCTTCAGTCACTCTCTGTCTCTTCAATCTATCTCTTCCCCTTCATTTTACCTTAAATCCCCTTCCCCCCACTTAGTGATTTTGCCCATATTGGTCATGGAGGTTGGGGCCTGTGACCCGGCCGCCTTCAAAATCGCCACTCGGACACACAAACACACACACACACACACACACATCATCACCATCAATCATCGCATAGATTCCTTCTGCCTTCGGCAAGGGATCAAAAACTGTGGAGGATAGCTACGTATGTCTAGGTTACTCGGTAACTAAGGTGAAATGAAATGAAGGTGAAAGGCATTTTCTGGCGACTAAATGAAAGCAAATTTTTCAAAATAAGGCAAAAAAAAAAAACCTTTGCACTTATCTCGCCAAAATTTTGTGTTCGTGATGGAGAACTTGCGCTCATTTATGGCAACAGAATATAAATCGTCGGGGAGACTGGTCGCCGTCTGCGATTATGCACTTTATCGTACCTACTATCTTGACTATACGTGGCTCCCGAAGAAACTGGGAAATTCTCTAACAGGGGCACTACAGCCTCTGCCCCCCCCCCCTTCTGTGTCACCACTAGTCAAATGGTGATTTAGAAATAGTTATAATGTCATTTAATGCAATTGCAAATAGTGAATTATCTCGCAAGCCAGATTAATATTCTCCTCAAACGCCTGCCGGCCCAGTTTTAGCGCAAATGAATCAAGCATGCGCAATTAATAGTATCATCTACTCAACTGCGTTATATATGAATAGTTCATGACTTCCCCTCGCTACCCTACGAAAAAAGAAATTGCCCTGCGGGCCGGGTGTTCTAAACGTCACACTAACGAACTGGGTAGTTGTAAATTTCAGTCACATGATGCTGAGGTGTCATGAAACAAACCAACATATATCGGCAAAGGGATTTCTGTAAAAATAAATATGAACCCTTATAATATACTCTTTCATCAGATTTTTCATCAAACAGATGAATATTACGGTTAGCCCACCTTCTTCCCTACATAAAGGGAAAATGGAGAGACAGTATATCGCGCAAAAACAATATTAAGTTTTCGATATTAGTTAATGATCTCTGTACGTAATGTACAGGAAAAATTAAGAATACCTTGAAAACTTATGTTCGCCTGTTGGAGGTAATATGAATAACAGTACCAATACGTAAAATTACAGGGAAAAGGGGGTTCGCCCCGCTTGCCCCCTTTTCATAAGCTTATGAACAGTGGCAGGAAGGGTATCACGTTGTGGGTTTGTAGTGTAGAATTGCAAGAGCTTGTGACGCTTAGAAATTGAATGCAAGAATATCATCTAAGATAAGCGTACGGGGGTCAACATTTTTGGGGTATCAGGGATAATTTTTGCCCGAATTTAGAATTTTGGACCAAGTTGCCCGCGTTTTGATACCGCTGTGTCAGTTGCAAAAGGACATAATTTACTTTATTGACTGTCTCATTTGCCCGAATGGATCCACTTTTTTGCCCGAATTGGGAGGGTACATACCCCCCCCCCCTGCCTCGCCTAGTACACTTATGTCATCTTACATATGAATTAGGCCCGAAAGTATAATTTTTGAGGTCGGTATTTCATCTTTAGAAGGAAGTTAAAAAGTAACCCATCTTTGTAACATTTAACTTAAGCTATTGACAACTTAGGTGTATGCTTCCAACTAACGACACGCACAGTCTTACAGAGGACCTTTTGTTTAAATCCAGTACAAAACATAAACTCCAGTCAGTTCGAAAAACTTCCCATAAGCCCTTCTTCTATCTGCTGAACAAGGGAGGAGATGGCATGGATGGGGGAGACATGTTCATTCTTTATTGTTTTTATCATTACCATCACCATGATCACCACCATCATCACCATCACCACGATCGCCAACAATTGACATCCCAGCCAGAGGCGTCGTGCCCATTGGGGCCCAGGCCCCAGCCACCTCCCCAGTTTTGGCAAGGGTGTCATATGGTTTTGTCTGAAAATGCGTTTGAAAATCTTTAACATGCCAAGTTAAAGTGAGAAGTCAACTGTTTTCGAGAAATATGGCACTTTGCCTTAGGTTGCGCTACTTGATACCTTCCCCCTCCAAAAATATTTTTTTCGTACGACGCCTCTTATACCTTCACCCAGTCACCATTTCTCACGCCCCAAAAGTTTATTTTAGCACGACGCCCCTGGTCCCAGCCCTGGTACCACCCTCCCAATGACGTACACAAATTCTTGGTCCTTGTCTGCACACTTCACATTCGTGCGCTGATAGGTAAAATGTTACAAGTTTTCATCTGGATTTAAAATAGTTAATTACGCACTGATAATTATTTGTGATGTCATTCATGTACCACTCTGATTTCTGTCAGTGACGTAACTGTTATCTGTTCGAACCAGACCTAGCGGAGGAACTCAACTCAAAGAGGGCCTAGGTTCCAGCTGCAAGGCTAAAAGGGTAGTTTTTTTTTACCAGAGAAACGAGCAAGTATGCAGGCACCCATGTGAGGACGGGCAGGGCTTATGGGACCCTTTGGGATAAATCAAGCCTGTGCTACAGGTTCAAAAGTAGGAGAGATCCCTGTCCCCATTGGCTCCTGTCCATTTACCTGAGCCTATTGTTTGGCCTGATTTCCTTACATCACCCGGGGCCTTTTAGGCCTCGAGACTAGGGTCCTTTTAGGGTACTTTTAACAGTACACCGCATAGGGTTAGGGCCCTAAGCCCTAACCCTAACCCTAAGCTGATTCCTGTCGATAATATTGTAAATGTATTACTATCGACTTGTCAAGGCACCAGCCTACAGCCATTACAAGCAGTTGTGAAGATACAGAGAAAACGTTATAACATTAAAATTTGCAACACTGCATTAACAGAAGTGGACCTTATGATTAAAGAAGTGGGTGATGACGAATTATCTCAGAGAAATACAACTATTCTTTTCTTACAACTTTGATGTGTTTTGCAACTCGCGACCCATCATTTTTATGCAAATTAACACTTTTCGGAAGTAAATTTTCACACCTCAACCTTTCGCTTACATCTTAAAATAACAAAATTGTGGAAAAGTGTGGAAATTATGCAAAACCGTATGTTTTTATCCCCCATGTTGTAACAAAAAGAGTGTAAATCTATACCATCACGGTGTGATAAAAGTAAAACATTTCCTGTTTGGGAATAAAACCACCTCTCATTTGTCGGAGTTTTCGATGTTATTTTCATGCAGAAGCTTGATGCCAGCTGGTGACTACCACGGACCGCACTCTGTTTGCTCAGCTCTTCAGCTTCCTCAGGGATATGACTGAACAATGAATATGCCGTACAGCCTGCTACGTAGGCAAGCTGGTGCCATGTACCGGAAACAAAGGTGTACAAGGCACCGGGTGGGCTAGGGGCTGCAGCTTTCCTCTACACTCGGGCAGAAAACTTGCTGTTTTCGGGCAGAAAACTTGCTATTGTCGGGGCAAAATATATGTTTATTCGGGCACACATGCATTAAATTTCGGGCAAAAGTGCTCACCCCCTGGCCCCCCTGGCTCTCCCTCCCCTCCCCCTCCTAGTAGACGAGTATGTGTGGAGAAATTCACATATAAAGGAAACATTGGCCTAACAGATTATGTAACCGTACATTGTTATTGACTGGAATCCAGTCCCCGCCAATATTTGGTCGGTGTGGAATCTAGCCTCCTTACAGCTAGCCGAGACTTGTAGATTATTATTACAAGATCTTTATTATTGTGGGATTTTCATATGTCAATTTTTAAGGTTTTATCTGAGAGTAATCAATTAGAACAGTACCACCTGAATTGGCTCAGGTGGGATGAGCCCCACTCCTTAAAGTTGCTGGCTGTATATACGACATATTCCTTGTTCAGTTGTTAGACATTTTAAAGAGGAGCTGAGCAAACAGTCCGGTCCAGCGGGCGGAGTAAGCCTCACCTGGACTGACACCCGATAAGGAGGCTCTTGGACGGGTTACACGACTCTACTTCAGAGTCCCGACTGTCCGGGAGTCGAGTAACTCCCTTCTGTTCCCCTGGAATCGCAACTCCTGGGAAACTTTTAATATTGCTAAAAGTATGAACAAATAGCTTGGGAGTTCGCATGTGTGTTGTTTTGCAGGTTTTCATAAAATGTTGCACCAACACTGTTTTGAATTTTTCTGTATGCAAATTGCAAGATTCCTGTTCTGTCGACTCTCCGATGTTGGCAGTTGGGTACCTCATCCATTGAGAGGCAGTATACTGTAAGCCCAAGTGATATATTAATACTCACTTGTAGGCTAGTAATCGACAATTTAAAGCTGCTAAGGTACATATTCCTACGTCAGTTATGACGTCATCTTAGGAGTGGTGACTATATTCAGAGCCAATACTAATAGGGCAACGGGGACCCTACTCCACAACTATTGTAGTCACTTAAAGGTGATCGGTCGTCTTGAAATATTCTTTGTGACGTCAGCCTTTTCTTGACATGTTTCTGCAGTCGTCACTGTTCAACGGATATATCGTACAAGTAGCTATGATGACATCGGTATAGCTAGTAGGTATGCAGATACCATGCTTGTACAGTGTATCCGTCGAACAGTGACGACTACAGAAACATGTCAAGAAAAGGCGGACGTCACAAAGAATATTTCAAGACGACCGATCACCTTTAAGCCTACCCATAAGGAATTCACGTGGCTTTGGAAGATATCAATGACATATCATATTGCTTACGCCTTTCGTGTAATTTTTAGGGAATTTAGATACAAAATCCATTGTTCGGTTTGTTGCTATCATTCCACTACGAGACTAGAGTGAGCTGAATGTGGCCATGCCGGGGGGTCGGGAGCGTTCCCCCTAGTTAGTACAAAGAGAAAGGCTCTGTCAAGTATCATAGTTTGTACTTTTGTTAGTTTTTTTTTTTATTTTATACAAGTACACCCACCGATGGTAACAGTATAACTAAACAATGTAACACATTCATTGACCCCGTAGGCCATCCACCCACTACAACACTAATTTAATTAATGTGCTCCAAAACTGCCTCCCTGAAATAATTACGATCGTGCGTGGGTTTTTCCTTAACTTATGTAGAATGTTAATGTGTTATTCACATGAAATAAACCAGCCATCGAAAAAGGTTGCCAAATAATAAAATCAAGGAAGTTTCTAAAGACGGTGGGATTGGCTAATAAATGAGCCTGTGCCAAATCGAGTAGGCTAGGCTTAGCATACATTCTTTTCATTTCCATGTTGTTTGTTATTATAACGTTCCGTCTGCCAATATAAAGGTAAGTTTTCATTTCAGTCCCTCTGAAGGAAGTAAACAAGTTTGGAAGGTAATTTCCTCACTGTATGTAATCATGTAAAAATAAAGATATCGTAGATACATCAAATTATCAAACGGAACAGAATCATGTGTCTTAAGATTTCCGCATGATTAAAGTTGTACACAAACGGATCCGGAAATGATATATAGTGCAAAGGAATAGGTGTCAAAGCGGTCTTGGCATAACATTTCTTTCAAGTAGAGTCCAGATTTAAGCATCAAATAATGTACTTTCGCGAAAACCTTACGAAGTCGCAAATTAGGAGGGTTCCACGGCGGCGGGCCTGCAGCCGGTTTGACCGAATCTTTTGTCTATAGGTTATTTACATGCATCCCTGGTAGAGGTCCACCACTGAAAACGTTGGTTAGAAAAATGGGGGCTCAATCGAATTTCTTTTCGGGATGGGGATGGGAGACTGCCCCACAATGCTCCCGTCACGTGGCTAAGGGCCCATGCTTAAGTTGCAAGTCTGCCAAGAAAAGAACCGGCAAAAATTTGACATTCGCATCAAGAATCCCTTGACAAAAGTTAAATTTATTGCTGGCCTTGAAATCATGGGCGTAAATCCCGGGGGATGGGGGATATGTCCCCCCAAAATTTGACTAGGGGGGATGGCCCATATTATCATCCCCCCTGTTTCAGTCTACAGATACGTGTATGATGGAAAGTATATTTTATTCTTCACTTTCTATCACAAATGTTTCTCAAACTATCAGAATTTTAGCAAATCGTTGGCAATCTATCAAAATTTTCGCGCGCTCCGCGCGCTTCCAACCTTACGTCAGTGTCACTCATCAATGTCTTCCGATAAGCAGCAAAAAGTTGTGAGTTTACGAATTAATAGGTAAAACACTGGCTTATGGCAGTGGCATGTAGGTTTGTTGGGCAATTGAAAGTGTCTCGATGTAGAGTCTGAATGCAGGTTTTGTAATGGAAATATTATTCGTCACTGTTTACACTCCATGTCATGACCATTATTAAGGTAATAATACACGAAACTGTTCCGATCACAACACTTTCCGAAGAACAGATATATATCTCCAAACATCTGTGGGGACCTCGCGTCAATATGGGATCTTTCAATCTAATATGTAGCATGATGTTGAAGGTTGAAAGTAGGTATCTGCCGTTATACATTTTTCAAAGAATTTTACCAGAGCTTCGCCAGTTCGCGCTGAGCCATTATCGGTAAAGGTGGTGATTGTTAGTACACTTATGACGAAAACAGCACTCTGTAACGCTCTTATTAGTCCTTCACCCCTTTTGCTACACCTATCAGGGAGGTCTAATATCATCTCCCTGTGCCTATACTCTCCCTCCCTCTCATTTTCCATTGCTGTTCGTCCCGATTTTAGTTCAAAAGTAGTAAAAATACGATAGTTGTAAAGTGTCCGGCGTCGTACTCTATATTATCATTTGTATGTCGGGTAGTATACGCATTATGTCATTGCCCCCCCCCCCCCCCCCGCCGGCCCCAAATTAATATGATTATTGCAGAGCTTCCAGAAGGTTCTATTCAGGTATCTGCTAGCCTTAGACGCCCTTCCATAATGCACAATGAAGGAAAGGACATATTTCATAGTAACTCAAGAATGTTTCTGTGGACTCCACGCACATATTTTTGTATAAAGCTTTCCCGAAATAGAAGGCAGTACAAAAGACAGAAGGGAGGGGGCTTCAGGATATTTGTTGACAACGTAGCTGTCTCTTAATAGACAACATTCTCTCTTTTACCTTACCAAAAATTAGCATTCACTAAATTATGGACATTTTCCGGCCATATATGATCAGTTCCAAATACATCCCAAAGATAGCACCATTTTGCATCTAAAAGATCTTAAATTAATAATAAAAAAATTCTCAAAGGGGAGGGGGACCCCTTTCCCAGGACGACACCTTTATGTAGTGACAAACGAAACATTGAAACTGCTGCGTGTAAATGCAGAAACGCATGAAAAATAATGGTGTAATTTACGCAGACTTGGGGGAACTGAGGTATTTTTACATCATCTATGGTGCCCCCAATCACAAAAAACCTGGCCACGCCACTGATCTCAAGCCAACTTGCAGGTCTTGTAATGATCTCCAAATTCAAAATCCAGCTGTCTGGGATGACCCTATATGTCGATCCCTGCCTTTTTAAAGCTTTACAGGACATTGTTGCTCTTGTACAATTTTAATCCAGTGCAGCTTGTCAATGAGTTTTGTACTCAAAATAGCATCTCCTAAATGAATAAATATATATAATAGCCAACCAAAGAACATTACCACTGAAATTAACCCCTTAAAAGTGTCTTCCTGGCACTACTCAGGCATTAAAAGCTAGAAGCTTCCGGGGGCTTCGCCCCCTGGACCCCCAGCGGGGCTTTGCCCCTGGACCCCACCTGTCATGGGCTCGCGCTTCGCGTGCACATTTTTCACATTTGCTATAGCTCACCCCACCCCCCCCCCCCCCCAAGTTGAAAAGAAATCTATGCCCCTGCTTGAAATCAACTACCCAGCTTACACTCATTTATCTCTATGCAGACTATTCCACTCAGTAACAATTCTTTGAGAAAGATTCTTCCGACCTATGGAGCACAACACACGTGTGTAGTGGGGTTGGGGGTTGTATGTTGGTTTAAGATAGAGGTGAGGTTGCCTCACCAGGATACTGCATTACTTCTATCAAGAGTTTATTCCTTGAAAATCAGACATGGGTTAAGACCAAAACTATACAGTAAGACACAAATAAAATTGACTTAAAATATAAAATCAAGTGCAAAACCATCATTTTTTTATTTCTTCAATAATTTCTCTCTTGAAAGGAAGCAAAAGGAAGTGACTTTCTTCCAACAACGTTATAAAAGTGAAACGCTCTTTAAACGTTCCTGAATTTTGCTTATAGGCAAATGCTTTAATTTCTCAGATAGTCGTCCCTCTGCGGCAAATAATTATGAAACGGACCAGTAAATATTATCTTTCCTAACCACATAAAGAAATTATTCTCCTCCCAAAACTGACCAACCTTCCGATTCCCAAATACAATTCAAGAATTAAGTAAAACTCCACAATTTATACTTATTTTCAAGCATAAGAAATATTATTTTCTCCGAAAGAACATATAACCCAGTTGAATCATTGTCTGGCCCGGCTTTTTCAGATGGAGTTATTTCTATATGAGACTCGATGGATCAACGGTTCCTGTGCACTTTAACTTCTTCTGAACATGATAGAATAATGTTCGGTATCAAAATGTGACTATTACAAATGGTTATCCAGGGGCAAGAGTGATTTACAAAACTTTTGCTCCTAGCCACCTCCTAAAACTATACCCCACTGAGATCATTTTACAAACCATGCATTAAATCAAACAAAATCTTTATAATCTTTTTGAAAATTCTGAGCAAACAGAAGTTTGCACTTTTCTCCAAAAATATTAAACATGACTTACTTTAAAACTGTAGCAAACACATCTGTACATATGTACCTGTTTTTGCAATATCCAACTTGCCATGGATTTTTTTTTTTTTTTTGTTCGATGAATGTCAACACACCTTATTCAACACACCTTATTCCAAAACACCAATGACCACTTTTTCAAACATGATATCTGTAATACCAGAAATATGTACCGGGTGTCTTTGCAAGTCCTGTAGCTGTCTTGTCATGAAACTGGTTGACAAACTTGTAGAAAGTAGTAAAAGGAGTTGGCGATATGGCCAAAAATATATACTAGATTACTACTCTATAATACCCATAATACCTGAAATATCGCTAGTTTCTACCAATAAATGTTGTAGAAGGAGTACACAATCACATGCTCTATGTGCTATTGAAGAGGACACTGTGTGCTTCAAGCTGCCAGTCAATCAATATTCTTTTGTTTCTGTGACAAGTTTCCAAGCTCAGTGTACGGTGACATGTTGCACTTAGGTACAGCAGTAGGCTAGACTGTATATTCTTGGGCAGGGGGAGTGATGAGTGTGTGTTTGTGTTATTGGTAAAACATGGGTATTCATGAGAGTATCCATATATCAGTATATCTGTATTATAATGACACCTACATGGTCAATATGGTTATGACCATAGTAAAAACTGACTGAATATTCTCAAGATCAGAAACCATGACCTCAGGTCACCCACCAAGCCATTGTGCAGTATACCGTCCAAAACATTGTTTACACTTTCTTGCATCCTTACGAATGCATAGGTGACCTTTATCTGACCCCTTGAATATTATTATCCCACTACATCCTACGAAGCAAGAAGGCTGAAACGGTATGGAATAATTCTGAGACAGCAACTGGTCTTTGTTCTGTGTTATAAAGGTACGACTGTGTAAAATGGTCGAGAAAAAGAAAATTATCTTGAAGAAGTTTACAGCAATTACTTTTAAATCACCCCAACATTAATGAGTTTGATGTCATGCCAGAGGAAACGAACAAAACAAGCAGAAATCATGTAATATGGTACATAGTTATGTGTTACATCCATGATAGGAAAAAGAGAATAAAACAGACCAAAAATTGAATAGAGCTTTTTCAACCAAATAAGCAAGATTAAAGAAAGAAAATGAAGACCCACGCAGATGATGATACCAGCTCTCAGATAGCTGAAAGACAAGTTTTGGAAGGAAACACATTTAACAGATAAAAAAAAAAAATCAAGACAGATTTACTTCCATTTCCCCAAAACACTCCTTGTTAGCAGTTCATGTTACGTCCAGTCGATCCCTCTAATGGCAAAGGTATATGCATAAATGTCTTGACAAAAAACTGAATGCCTTCTCCCTGCATAGCAAAATAAAGATTGTATGTTCCCATGCACAGTTACCACACCTTACTTGTAACTACACTTGCTGTGATATTTGCCACACAAATAAGTATAATGACACTGAATACATATTTCTACATTGAAGAGCTACTTCTAATAACTCGTCATATTGCTCTTACCATTTTGCACTCAGATTTAAAAAAAGAAAAAACAAGAGCATTTCCTATTCATCTCATAGTTTTTTTTCTTGCACAAGCAAGTAAAATAAAAAAAAAATGAAAAGGGTGAAAGAGTAAGTGTATTTACTTTGAAACAAGCTCACTTTAGCAATTAATTGTTACACCAAACGCAACTCCTTTTTACAGCTCAAACATGGCGGAGATCTTGCCTGAAATTAGTCTTCAGCTCACTCAGGGTATATGATATAGGTCTTCCAATACTACTTACATATCTTTGCCCCTTTAACCTTTTAAGAGATATACTTTAAGAAACTGAAGTCCCAAAATCCTTCATCGACAATGTACACAACTAACAATTTATCAGCGACTAATGCCAGTTAAAAACCCGTAGATAATATGAGAGAAACAGGTTATTGATAAACTGTGGCATAGATGTAGTGTAGGCTTCGGGGACCCATCAACAGCTGACATACAAAAACATTAGAAAGTATTTATTAACATTAGTTTTCATGAAGGCACAAAAACATCACCTCTGCTCAGTTAACTGGTTGAAAGAATAGACAATTTATCAGGTTTAAAACCCCAATTTCTTTTGCCCACTGAAAACACTCAGTTTATTACAGTTTTGAACCATTCCATTATCTGTTTATGTCTTATGCATTCATTGTACATGCATTTTACATCAAATTGGATGTATTAACTCAATTGCGTGTAGCAATTTAAAAAGACAAAAAATTTATCCACTGTGTGAATATAAGCTCATGCAGATTGAAAAATTCTTTGTAAAACACTTTTTGAAGTGCAAAGCCTTAACAAAAGTTGAATAAATGAATTACAAATGACATCCACTGGATAGCTTCCAAGTGAAATCGCTAGGGCCAGTGTATAACTTCACCCTTTGAGCAGTGTCTGCCATTTTGAAAGAATATAAACAATGTCACATCAAACTATGCATGAAACTATACATACACAAAAGACAAGAATAAGAGTGATTGGGTCCCTTGAAGAACAAATTTATCTTTTTCTTTTTCCAAACAAGTGATGCGTATTTTGAGTAATTTATTGCAAGACACGGTATTTAAGTTTTCCACAGTACTGCAGTATAATATTAAGCGGCCAGAGGTGTTCAATCATTTTAGTGAATCCCTATTGTTTTTCAGTCTGTCAGGCACTCAAAAAAAAAAATAAATAAATAAAAAGTAAACAAACAAAAAAAGCCCCTCAGACTTTATTTCCCCATCTTGTTACAATGCTATTGGGAGCATCCATTTTTCATCTGCTGGGTTAGGTTGAGAATGTGGTTACTTGTGCACCAATACTGTCATTTAGGCGAGGGGCTTGGACATCACTGTGTATCACATGGTTGCTAATGGAACTCCCTGTAGGTTTACACTCAGGCACTTTCATAAAACCCTGTGTCTATATAAAAACCACAGCATGACCCACAAAGCAAGACGTCATCAAGTCATGCAATCATACTGGAATCTCTAAAACAGAGATGGGCACATCTATTATTACTACACTCCAAGGTCTTTTAAATTGAATGCAAAGGGTTTCAAGGAATGAGGGTACAGGTGCTTGACCGCAGGAGAAGAAACGTTAGCCACACATACCACCCTACTCAACTATGTAGTGGTCAAACAGCCACATGGAGCTACTACCCTGAGGTTCTGATGGATCCAGTCTAGAACTCAGTGACAGAACTGTATCAATGAAGGATTGATGGCTATAATCATCTGTTTATTCTATGTGCATCATCTTTCCAAACTAACCTAATTTAATGTCTAAAGGACTACACCACACAAATGTAATCAGCAGCTGGTAGCAGCAAACACCTAAAACAAAAAATTTCCCCAATTTTCAGGCAGTCTACATGAATCTCTTAGTGCACAGTGTGGGCAGAGAAGTTATGAATTTCTTCCTATTTTTCTAGGTTTTGTGCTGTGCCAATATTTCACTTTTGTTTACATTGTAACACCTCTATTCAAACACAAATTCTACAAAACTGTTGTCTTCCCTACCCTTCCCACAAAGCCCCCTCCAATACAAGCATTGATACAAAGATAGATTGATTCTGTGAAGTTCTGGCTATGAAGAGGAAGTACACTACTAAGGCAAAGATAGTATTCTCATTCTGAGCAGACAACACAGAAATGGTCACAAGACAAAAGAAGACAATGAGTGTCCATGCAGAAGCACCATGTTTTGAGTAGGTAGTAGTTGATACTGTAAACTGTTGTCCGGTAATAACTTAAAGGGCTGATAAGTGAGCTTGTCGGATGCCATTAAGGAAGACTAATCCTCATCCTCAGAGGAGTCTGACGAGGAACAAGAGCAATCGTCATCTTGGTCGATGACCGTCTGTGAAAAGGCGTTGACTGGGAGAGAGCTGGAGATCATGATACTGTTCAAATTGGGCTTTGTGAATCCATTCCGTTTCAGCTGGAGAAAGTGAAAGCATATTGTCAATATTGATATACATCGTACATACTTGGATATCTGGGTGTGTGTATATTATTTGTGGTCATACTTGTCTACACACTGCACACTTTGATATATGTTACTTGGCCATAAATGTTGATAATCTAGTTGGAGACCTGCATTTTGTAAACTATACAATCACCAGTGCTATCCACACCCTAAGCATGGGCATCAATAGGTTGGGGACGATGAAGACATGTTAACCTCACTTTTGCAAGTAGAGAGATATCATGTCATTTCTACCCCCCCCCCCCCCCAATTTTTTCTAGAACCCAAATACAATCAGCACATACCAGAGATGCCAACATTTACATCCAGAAATCAGGGAGGTTTCACACAGTAATCAGGGAGGTTTTTAGACTTACATGCAACTTAATAGGGGAAAGTCCTTCTTGAATCAGGGAGGTTGTCATATTTGTTAGTCGGAATGGACTGAAATCCATGAATTTTCAGGGAGCCTCCCTGAGAATCAGGGAGGGTTGGCATCTCTGACATACACATTTGATTCAATAGCTTACAAAACAGCTAATTTTATAAAATCAAGCTTAAAAATGGTGGAAACAGCCATTTAATGAATTAAAGTAGCTGGCAGATCCTCAGATTTTCTGAAATCCAAATGTTTTTCGGAAACCACTAAAGGGCCCCAGATCCCTCCTTTCTTAGGCTTTGCAAACTGCACTTAAGGTATTTTCATCAAGGTTATATGCCCCACAGTTTTGAGAAGCTGTTGACACTCGTGACCCTAAGATAATTCACAATCCATCAGCCATAACAAGGCTTCATTCTTTTGTGGAATACAAACATGAAGCACTTTTCAAGCATTCCCTACAGAACAAAATACATTTTTCAGGATGAAAGATTTCCACAGTTTTTTGAATAAATATGATTCTTGGCAGATGACCATGCCAAACACAACAGTATACCTGGATAGGTCGAAAGGTAAATAGTAGTACATTCGATCTTGAATCTTTATACCAATCCTAGATAGAGCATAGCCCTTATCAAAGCAGGAAAGGTTCAGAGAAAATACCAGAGAGAAAAATTGAGCCGTACCGAGGGTTTGAACCCGCCATCCTCCGCTTTCCGGGCAGAGTCTGTGACCACTGCACCAGTTCGGCTTGTGATTCACAGAAATGACAAACAAGCTACAAATACCTCGTGTGATTCAATTTTCTCTCCTTGTTACCATGGTAGTCCCAAGTGGGATGAATAATCAGTAGGTCGAGGTTGGTAGATCGAAGTTAGAATGTGTAGGTCGAAAGGTAAATAGTACATTCGATTGAATGTACTACTATTTACCTTTCGACCTACACAGTATACCTGGATATGTACTCTGCAGATAAAAAGCAAGTATTTCCATGCTCCTCATATGAAACAACAAAATTCATGCCCTTTTCAAGGCCTTTAAAGTGTCTAGTTCAAATTCACACCATTTGAGGACTTCAAGGCTGCCTACTTGCCCCTTTTCAAACTGTGCCAACTTCCACCACAATTCCCACCAAGCCAATTTCCCCCTGGACAGTCCACACCCACCCACCCCCACCCCCCACCCCCACCCTTGACAATTAACACCCAGAGAATTCCCACCCTTGATGATGACCCTCAAACAGCTTCCCCCAACAAAAAACTGGAATTGCCCAAGGGGGAAATGGTCCCTAGGGGAGTTGTCTGGGAACCATTTTAAACTACCCACTTGTCACTTTACTGACACAGGTAATGCACACAAAACCCACTCTTGCTTCTAATGACAACTCAAACCAGAAAGCCAAAGGGCTTAATGATTCCTTGCCACTTTGATATAATTTTAGTACCAGTACCATGGTTTTTAGTTGACACAATTTATTGTGAAGTTTCTGTGCTTAAATTTATAAATTTAGATGTTAGATTTAATACTGATTTCATATCAATATTATAAAACAACTTCTGCCATTTACTTTTGGGCTTTCCATCCTAAATGTAAAATGTTTCATACTAGACAATTCATGTGAATAAGGTTTTTCACAGATCGACCTAGTGTGACCTCAAAAGACCTATAACCTCCAGTGAGAACAGTACAGACTGTGCACTTGCATACGGCACCTACATGCCAAGTTTAAGGTTTAAGTTTTCTTCCTTGAGCTACCATGTTTACAAGGTTTTTTACAGTTTGAACTATGGTGACCTCAAGTGGCCTTTGGCCCTAATAAATATGATACACATCATGTACTCAATATTGGGCACCTACATACCAGATACACAACTGATACATGCTTTTCTGTTTAAGATAGTGTTTACAAGGTTTTCACAGCTTCTCCTCCAGTGACCTCAAATGACTTTTGACCTCCACCAAACTCTTAAAAGATCACCAACTTACGTGAGGTATGAAATCCATTCACTTTTCTCAAGTTGAGATGACATGTTTCCTCCACCAACAATCCAACACATCCAATGGCCTTTTTCCTCCACCAACAATGATAGAGACCATCTACTCAATATGGGGCATTCATATGCCAAGTATGACATCCCTCACTGTACCCATATTGAGATATCATGTGCACAAGCAGCTTTCAAGGTTCATACCATTAGACCTCTGGTGACCCAAAAATCCACCAAAATCAACAGGCCTCTTTTAATTAGCATGGGGCACCTAAATACAAAGTATGAAATTCATCTAGGTTTTGCTTCTTCAGATATTGTACTCATTTTTTTTTCAGTTTGACCTCTGGGTGACCCACACAAAGGATTTATGACTTCCACCAAAGACAACAGGGATCATCTCTCGATAAAGGGTATCCACATGCCCAGTATGGGATCCCTGAAGGTTACCCAACTTGAGATATTGCATTTACAAGAAGTTTTGAAGATTTATACTGTTTGACCTCTGGTGACCTGGAATGATGTTTGAACTCCACCTAAAACAATAGAGTTTTCTCTTCTTGAGATATCATGTTTACAAGCAAAGTGTCACATACACATGAAATCACCATCTCCTCTACTTACAGCAGGGAATCGAAAATCGCCATGCTGGGAAACAAAAGAGATGCAGATTTGCCTGCGTACACAAAATAACTAATCAATGCCATAAGTAGTGCTATTGGTAAGTTAACAACATAACCTGTATGTTGTCTACTACTTATGCACGGCGATGGTATGTCAAACACATACAAGCTCACCACATGTGACTTCAACGTACATGTGTAATACTTCACTTGAAACAGGACTATTATGCATACTACTGGCTGTGGTTCTAGCCAGGCAGTTTAAACCACAGCTGTTGGTTTCAGAAAGTTTGACTGCCCATTACACTTGTTTAAATGGCAACTAATCTCATCCCTCGAAGAGAAAAATCTCCCTTTTAAGTTTACTTCTTTCCTCACCTCTAACTTAATCCCTATCACGGCTGCAGGGCTTGAATTTTGAGGCGTGCGAGTGCGATCGCACACCACCACTCACCTCAAATTACTGTGAGGAGTGCGATTTTTTGCACACCTAGATAAAAAATGGGAACTCAGATAAATCTATTTAAGTTTAATAAAATAGCACACCTACCACACTCCTTAATTTCCTGAGGAGTGTGATTACACATGGAAAACCTAAAACTCGAGGCATGAGGCTGCAATAGTTTCTACTAACTTTAAACTGCTCACAGCCATATCTACAAACTCCTGTGTGAGCTGTCTACTTAATTAATGGGTACACCAATGACTGCACAAGTCATTAACCAATCAGAGTGATGCTCTCCTTTGAATTAATGTCAATGGAGGTGTAGTAATTTATTGTTAGAAGAGATACGGGGATATTCCTGGATGCATTTGCGGGAGGAGGGGGGTGCAACAACCACTTTTATGAAACTATCTCATGTGCACACTGTTTGGATCAACTCCATGGGAGTAGCTGCTTACAACTATCGTAGTATAAAATTAAGTGTTTGCACGGGTAACCCGTGAACCCGCCCGATGATTCTGTTACCCGGTTCCAAATTTACTACCCGGTTCCAAAAAAAATTTTGCATGAGAAAAAATGATCCTGTATTTTTCATTTTCAAAAAAGATTGAACCATTTATTTACTTTTTTGTTGAAAAAAGCACCATGAAAAAGATTTAAATTACAGCTTTAAATTATTTCAGAGTGTTTCTAAAGAGTCTTTGTCATGCAGCGGAATTATTTCTCCTAACATTGCTTTGCGATCACAGTCCGTGATTTCTACAAAACTGATCTAGGTTAGGCATAAGTCCGAATTCAACGGTTGGTTACCCTGCCAAACACCAGTAGAATGTACAAAGCTTGTCAGTGAAAGCTCCACAACATGTGGCACACTGTGGCACACTAGGACATGCAAACACCGTTTGTTTACATAATTACGTCATTTGTTTACATGATATACGGACCTGAAAGCGAATAACCTAGCTGCGTCGAGGCCTCTGATGAGTTAAAATGTTTGTGTCTTAAATGTCTAAAGGGCTTCAAGTTAAGCTTGTTATCAGCATCAGAAAAAGTCTCAAAATTCAATCTGAGAAACTTATGGGACCATGTAAAGTACTCATTCTTTTTAATTGGTTATTTTTATATGGTTACTTTTATTGGTAGTTTTTGATTTGAAATGAAACCGCACGATTTTGTTGTGAAAATTTTGGTCTCCCTTAAATGGTCGCTACCTCTCTGATTACAGGGGTGCATTTCAGGCATGTGTTATGAAGTCTCTGTGCCTATCAAAATTAGCTGCTTTTTTAATTCATTCTAATATCGGGTACCTGGGTACCCGGTTCCTGTTTTTTGTACCCGTGCAAACACTAATAAAATTACTGTTGGCAACAAACACAAACACTCCCATGCAATTGTTGTTAGCTTTCATTGTGCCTTCTGCAATCAGGACATATCAAAATGTTTTCAGCATTACTAATGATGGACTATGCAATTTTTTTTATTACTTTCACAAGTGTATGGAATTTATCTTGGGGGGAGGGGAGGGGTCAAAGACCCATCTATACTTTAACAAACTATGATTGACCTGATGATTTTGTTTTTGCCATAAATCATTTTTCTCCACATTTCCCAGGGTATACTATCTGCACTATCAAACGGGTGGTGGGGAGGGGAGGGAGGGGCGAGGAGGTATATAGAAAGGGTACCTTTTGCGCTGTGGAGGAAATTCTGAAAAAATGGATGACCCACTTACTCAGACCAACTAAAAGAGACATGACCTAGGTCTAAAACCTTCTAATCCAGTTCACTGTGGTGACTGGTGTGATGTGAAGTTAGTTAATTAGTTAGATAGGGTTTAACGACACGCCAACACGAATGTGTTATATAGTGTCAGCAAGTAAAAAAGTAAAAGTAAAATTTGGGAGAAAGTTAGCTAAAAAGGGCAAGGATGGGGCAAAATCCTATTTGAAATGTCAACATGAAAGCAAGCGTGGGAGTCATGTCAAAACATCCTATAAAGATTACTTTCCTTGAGAAAGTCCAGGATGAGATAAGGGTCTGTCTGTTGAAATAACGTCTTCAGGTCTGGCACAGTGTAGTACTTCTGACGAATATGAGAGTATTCACAACAGTCTACAAGAATGTGACTGATGGTGAAAGCACAACCACATGGGATACAATATGGTCTCTCATCACCATGAAGTAGGAATGGGTAAGGTTAGTGTGACCGATACGAGCCCTAGTCAGAACTAAATCGTCTCGTTCTTTCTGGGGACTGCATTACTCACAGTCTCGACCGTTGGTTTAACTCAGTACAATTTGTTCTCGGGGATGCTGAAAGCGTTAATCTGTTGGTTACACAATCTTAATAAATTCCTGCCAAGAAGCTTGCATTCATTCCACCATGATATTCTTGCTCATATCCGTTTCATATTTTGAATAAAAATAAGTTTCTCACACAAAGTGGGACCTCTAAGTCTTTTAATTATTTAGCCTTTCCTGAAAGATCATAAGCTTTCAGGTTTTTAAAAAAAACATGAGCCTTTGTTTTTCTTCTTTTTCTTTACAATCAAACTTGCCTCACTTTTTATATATTCTCTCTAAAAGTAGAACAAAATCCTCATAAAGAATTCAAAAACATAAATTTCAGGAATGGATACGCCATGTTTCTAGACTCACCTGCTGAGATCTCAGTTTGAATTCCTGTCGCTCATCTTCTGTAATAGGAGCATAGCCTTCTTCGTTATCACTATGCTCATGCCAGCCCATTTCACGCAGCAGTCTAAGTGGGTGAAAGTAGGAAGACAATACATTCAGCATATTAATTTTAAATAATAGTCACTTTGATTCATGTTATTTCTCATCTCTTTGAAAACCTCTTTCAAAGTTTACCTGCAAGAAATTCAAACAGGATAAATTTCATAAAATGAGCTGAAAGCTACTTATGTGGAAGCTACTAAGGTAAACCTACTACTAAAGAAGGGTTTAAGGGAAAAAATTGTTTTTGATATGTGACAGAGAAACTAAATAGAAGCATACAGGTAAACTTTTCATTCAGTTCCGATGTGTAGTTCTCAAGATATAAGCAAGGCCAATTACTACATTTGTGACCTAAAGTGAGCTTGAAGGAAGCAGGGGCTACATCATCACCTCACATGGATGAACAATGCATAGGAGCTTCCCATGGTGAGTAAGAAGTTTGTAAAATTCCCACGCTTCTCATGCAAATCACATAACATGAAATTATGGAGCAATAACTGGTTGTAAAGTTTAAAGAAAAACAAAGAGACTACATTAATGTGAGGTCATGATGTATCATGTCCTTGCTTCAAGTTCACTTGGGACTAAAAATGTGACAACTTCATCTGCTAATATCTCCAGAAAGAAATCAAACATTTTAAGCTCCATAAAGATAATGACTGCAGTGAGGTTAGACTCAGTTTGAGGTGAACAGTAAAAAAACAACTTTTATAGCAAAATGTGATTTACCAGAAGATTAGCATTAATGTTTCACTTGTGGGCTGCTTTATACCGTATTAATATGACATTGGACAGGTTAAATGGTTTCTGGAGTATACTTCAGGTGATAAGTTCCAAATCATTGACAGCATAAAATGAAATTGAAAATGTTTTAAAACAGATTAATTTGTTTTTTCTGAAAGAGTACCAGTAATATTAATGTTTACAAGGCCTTATATGGGTACTTGTTCCTCCCAACATCGCGAGTCCCTTCCACAGGTATAATTATTCATCCTTGAATATAACTAAGTAAGGTTTTCAAAATGATTGTTTTAGCTTCAAGCTTATTTAAAAAAAACAAAAATTTATTTAATTTAAAATATTTAATATTTATTATATATTTTAAAACCATGCAAACTAAAATACATGAAAATGTTTTCCATGAAATAAAAATATAATTTCCTAACTTTCCTAAAGATTGTGCCATTTTCAGTCTTCATAACCTTAACACATTATTTGTAGAACTTGTCAGTTCTTCTTATGAAGAAATTTCCGTACCTTTGCTCTGCTTCTAAACTGCTGGATAACTTGGGTGTACTGTTGGAAGTCTTTGTGTCTTCCCAACTTTCATTTGAATCCAAGTAACCATTCTCTAGTGATGTTGTTATTTCTACAGAGTTTATGCCATTATCATACTAAAAGAAGAGAAGCAAATTTATAACATTATCGTACTAAAAGAAAAGAAAGAAAAATATCAACCACATAAATGTACATATTGGGGGAAAAACAAGAAGACAAGTTTTATTAGCAAATTGCCCAGCTGTGGTGGCCGACATGTATGACGGATTTGTGTTGCATTTATATGGTGTACACACTATTTGTGCATTACGACTGTAGGACACTGATTTGCAAACAGTTTAATTTGTTCCCTTAAACAGATACTTCCAGTTGCATAGCTTGAGTTCATGTTGTCCATGGGCATTAGTTTGTCACTGGTGTCAATGTAAAACTTTAATTCACACAGTAGGGAAAAACTGCCACGATCTAATCCAGTGGTTCTTAACCAGTGGGTATTTACCCCCTGGGGGGTAATTTTGGTATCTCAGATGGGTAATTATTGACCGCCGATCCTGTCTAGTATCTTTTTTTTTTTAACTATTCCAGTTCTGTAAGATTACTTTCGAGTCTGATCATCTGACATTGTGGTGAATGGAAGTACTAAACAGTAGTACGATAACCTTATTAGACCCATTTTAGTGTACTCACTTTCTGGGAGATGACTGGGTTCTTAGAACCATTTATGGAAAACTAAAGGACTGTTCATTGGAATATTGTCTCCAAATTAAAGTTAGGGTACTTTAGGAACACAGGTTAGGGTCTGTTTTCCCGGGACATTGGGCATGTTCTTTCAGTGTCATCCAGTATTACCAGGTTATGACCATAAAGCGGTCCTAAAGGTCATTGTCTTTGTCCACAGGCATTCTCTTTGCTGTGAATGTGAACTACAGAGAAAACCACTCTTGATATATGTTAGCAGGGGGGAATACATAGGGTGGCTGATTGGAAAGGGGTGAATGGGAGAGGGTCGCTGATTGGAAAGGGGGGGGGGGGGGAAATGGGACGAAAAGGTTAATAACCATTGATCTAATCTATGTTACCCCCAAAAGTATCACCCTCAAAAGCTTTGCCCCCATCCCTACAAAGTGTCAACCAAACTATACTACTATCACAAACTTAGCATTCTGAACACCTACTCATTTTAAAACTTACTGGTAGATTTGGGAAACAAAAACAAAGCTACACTTCAAACATCTCCCCTATTCCATGCCAAGAGTACTATAAACCTTCCTTTTCTTGTACCCCTCAAAAAGATTCCATGCACTTTAGAAAAGATAAAGTATATAAAGCTGTTTGGGGGTTTGCATCAAACTTACCAAATTTTTCTCATTTTCTTCCAGATCATTATTAAGACTGGAAGCTCTATTGTAGTTAAAATCTTCATGTTCCAAACCACCATTTTCAAAGCAGGTCTGACCATCAGCAGTGGTGGAACGACGCAGTTCACGGATAAAGTCATTCTTAGGACCCTTCTTCGGTTTGCCTAAAATCAGGCGAGGAGAGGGAACTTCAACTGGTTGAGATGGAGTTGGCTTTGAGGGTTTAACTGGTTGAGGCTACAGAAAGGAGATAATGATTTGAACATCAAACAAACAAGGGCATAGAAGTTTACAATCCTTGAAATGTACAAAAATGGCTTTCAACCAAGCAAAGGAATATGATACTGTATTTTTATATTGCATGAAGAGGATTTAATCGCATAGCTGTTGATGTGCAAGGTTCCTGATGCTAGTCTTGGTCAATATGGGCCTAAGGTAATTTATGATAGCAGACAGGGCTTCTGCTGGTTAAATTATATTGTATTGGTGTGATACAAGTGTGTCCTCATAAAAATAAAATTGTATTACACATAAGTGAAAACTAACTTTGGCAAATATATCTGAGCCTTGAAAGCAATTTCTTTGCAAAGCATTGAGACCACAACATGTAAGAAATTCGTAAGGGCTGATGATTTCAACTTCATGTTGAATGACTTCCAATTTCACACATAAACCTGGGTGGCTACCAGACTAACAAGGCTTGACTCAGTGGGAAGTCCCTCAATTCTGACTGTAATTCTAGATGCAACTAACTGCTCCAAGTCATTGTAGCAGTACACTAACATTACACACATGGCTGCTTTTTTCCGGGGACAAATGAGACTGATGATCAACCAAGGCACAGCACTTGATCAACACAAAGATAAATACAAACCGTCAGTGACTCATTTAAACTTTTGTGCTGGTACCTCTACGTTCACTGTTAAGAGTTATTAACTGTTTCTCACACAGATTTATTGCACTAGACTTCCAAGTACCAACCAAAACCCACAGCATGTCTACACAAGTTTCTCAATGATTATTCTCTGCTACCATACATTTTTGTTTTCTGAGGAATAAAAGTTTTAAGTACGCAACTGCAATTGTATTCAAATGTTCCCAATTTTCAACTAAAGTTACCTATTTTAAATACTAATCACCACAACTGCTATTTTAATCTTTAAGGCACCTTTTGCACATCCATACATTATGTACCCTGAAATTTTCTTCCCTATTCTACAGAAAAAATGGATCTGGCAGCAACCACAGACTGCCTACAATTTTTCAATGACCCATTCACCTTTCCTGAACATGATGAAAACAAGAGCCAACAACCCTGGGCCTCACAACTACATGTCAATGACTACATAAATATTTACCATAATCGTAAGAAACGTCTTTGAACAAACAGACCTTTGGTCAAAATTCCCAAACAGAACTATTATCTACACTTGGGACTTACCTCCACATGAGGTGAAGGAACGCTGGTATTACTACTACTGCTACTACTATTGTTGCTGCCATTACTATTTGGGATGGCACCCAACTTGTCCTTGACAATAGTAGGTTCCTTTGTGACTGGTTTACGGGATGTGACCTATAGAGAAATTAAAAATAAACACAGTTCCCACACTTCTATGAAAATAAAATATCTCTTAGACTTCCAAAGTTAATCAGCAATATTTCAGCTTTGAAGCAAGACACAACAGCAATTCAATCAATGGATATGATTAAAGATATGACACACATGGTAAAAACATTTTTTATTGTGATTTATTTAACCTCACTGGGTTTTTGCTCATTTGTAAAAACATTTTTATTGTGATTTATTTAACCTCAGTGGGTTTTTGCTCATTTGGAGTCTGTGCATGCTGTGTAATAAAAGCTGCTCTACATTTTTTGAACTTTGTAACTCTGATGTCAATCAAAGAAGAGTCACCAACTGAGACTTTTGCTAACCCCTAACTAAAAGTCATACTTGGGGTGATGCAAATCTGTCTTTAAGCTGAATTTTGTTTCTTTTCTAGTGTTTCATATATTTGAAATACAAACATCATTTCTGTCATGTCTATAACAATAAGATGTAGAAATTGTTTTAAATTTCATTGATCACAACACACATGTATCACTGCAACAATACTATTGCAGCACACATTCACTATAATTTGCTTACCTTCTGTCACCAATAATTAACCAAATTTTTTTGAGAAATTTCTTTTACAAACTATACTTGCAACTGATCTCCAAACCTCCATCCCAATGATTAACCTGGTAATTTACTCACAGTTTTTTTTTTTTTTTAAAGAAAAAAGTACTCTTAAATATTTCAGTCTCACCTTTGGGGAAGATGTCACTTTCAGCAGAATGGTATTCCCACCACCGTTTGTACTCTTGATTGGGATAATGCCACGAGTGGAAGCTGGGGGTGGGGGTCCAGTACTGGTCTGAGAACTCAGCTTAAGACTTAGAGTGTTGCCAGAAGGGTTGGAAGTTGTATTAGAGCGAGGGGACAGGAGTGATGTTTTAGGGGTATTATCTTTTGAATCTTTGAAAGTGGTCTTCTGTGTCAGTTTGTAATGCCGTCCGCCAATGTTCTTGGTGGCTGGTCGTTTCTCTGAAATATCATGAAAAGAAAACAGTTGGCCATCAAAATTAGGAATGAAACTACAGTAAGCAGCAAGATATTCCCTATTAATAAATACCAACAATTATCACTCCTACTCAGCAATTTTACTAACACATTTTTGTTCAAGTATGAGCAAATTTTGACAATCATGAACTGACTAAAATTATTGGACTAATCTTTTTGGCATAGGGGACCAGGTTCCTGCTTCACACAAAGAACTTTGTGGACCTCACATTGGGCTAACACATAGCCCAAGAATTTTGGCTGACAACAGGTCATGTACCACTTACCTAATGCACAGGTGGGCCTCTTGTCTCAGGGTGGGGTGTTCTCAGTTTTATAAACTATGACATAATGTTTTTATACAAAAGGAGATCCATCATACTAAACAATGCTAACCACTTTTTGGAAAGGTCAAGGTGAGAGAAGTCATGGGGCAAAAGAACCAAAAAGAGACAAAAAAAGATGCCATGCATAACACAATAAAAGACTTACCCCATGCACCAGCAGGTTGGGGGGGCTTAGCTGTTTCCTTTACTTCATCCTTATCTCCAGATAACGAAGGCTGCAAGGAAATATAAAACACAAGAGATGATTCAATTCTTCAATTCATCACCAGGCAACTGGACAATTTAAAAAGGAGAATAACCTTTGCTGAAATTAAACTGTTCTATCACTTTGGGAAGAGGGCAAGATTTCCAAAAGCTTCAGAAGTACCCCTGACTAAGGTTAATTTAGGAAGTGGAATTTCTTGGCTTGCATTCCAAACAAAGGCCTATCTTTCATTTGTTTCTGACCAATTAAAGATAAATTACAAGCTATGTCAAGTTCAAAATTAGTGTTTTAATTTCATGATTTTTTCAAGAGGTCAGCAGAGTTCAATTACCCAGACAGGACTTTGGAAGGTCAATGGAAGGTGTCATTTCCATCCACAAGCAATCCTCACTTTTTTTTCCTGTTTTTGACCTTACACACTGAAAAAGATCCAACTTTGAGCCAAAACATTCCACTGGAAGTCACTGGCAATGAAATTATCATTCATAAACCCTTGCAGGTTTCTCTGACACTCGCAGTTGCTTAGTGTTTTGAAATAGGTTCACTCAAAGTATAAAAGTATAAATTACTATTTACTCTTAAAATAATCGATCAATACAAAAAATAACAGTGTCTTACAAAGTCCTGACGTGATAAGGCACTTGAATCTTTCTCTCCTCCGACATCTTTCCCCCTTTCTCCAACGTTTTCCTTGCCAAGACGAATTCCAACATGTTCTGAAGTTTTGCTTCTGTCCTCCGAGTGGGAAGAGCGAGGATGGAAGCTGTCCTTCCGATGTTCAGGATGCAAAGGACGCTCTTTTGAACCAGTGTGTGAGTTTCTTTAGAAACAGACAGAATGAAAACTTGTCTACCCTACAATCAACTACATTTTGTAAATAGCACAGCAGATGAACCTTCACAAAAAAATCTTTGATCTTGCTCACATTTCTGCACAGCTTTTAAGGTTTTCAAGATCAATGATGAGATGAAAAACACAGCTCTTGGAGAAAAAAAAAGTTAAAAAGGTCATGTGATTTCTATGCTACTTAACCTGCAAGATTCACTGGCCTCCTCTCAACAACAACTTTGCTGAGCTATCTATCCTTAACATGTGCAAAATTTACTCTCAAGAGTAACTTCTAAGAAGTTTCAAATATAAAATGTGTATGACAAGCAACTATTACTCACTGCAAAACTTTCATGAAATCTGAAGACATTCTACAAAGAAGACACAAGAAACAGGTGTAAATCATTGATCAATTTGCATATTTACTGCTCTCATCTGATATGGGTAAAAGGTTATACCAGAGACCTGTACTATTACAGCAGATCCCCTGGAACAACTACTTGCAATTCCTTGCTTACGAAATAAACATCCTTTCCAATGCCTCCACGTGTGTAGTTAATTAATGAATGTTAACCTGTTTTTGATTAACTATTTCAAAGCAATGCTGGTAAAAAGTCCCTTACCCTGATGGGTACCTCTGACGTCCTCCACTGTGACGAGCCCCTCTAGTCTGGTTCCTACCAGGATAGCCTTCCTCTCTACCATGGGATGACCCTTCTCTGGTTCCAGGTCCAAACCTCCCTCGGTACTGGTTGGCATTTGGGAAGAAAGATTCAGACGAGAAGCCACTTTGTGGAGAAAATAGGCCAGGGGAGTTGAGGGTCATGCTATCTGCCATGGTTATGAGGTCATCAGCAGAGTGCTGACGGTGAGGATAGGGTCTTCTCTCTGAAAAGCAAAAACAATTTCAAGAGTGTAAGCAGCAACCCTAGCCTGATTCAAAACATAGCCAAATGTTACTCTCATCCTATTTCATAAGTAACTATCTTCTATGATGCTTTAAAATATGCATATTGCACAACAAAGGTGGGCCAAGGATTAATTCTGCATGAATCTACTCATCAAGTAAACAAGATACTGCAACATCCCATAAAACATTCAATTAAATATGTTACCACTTCAAAGATTAGGAAATGATAACTTTTGTAGCTTTTGCAAAGAGAACTTGGGGGTGGAGGAGCGGGGCAAAGACCAGGAGAGAGGTAACATTCTTTGGACTAAAGAGCAACAAATGTAAGCTGTGTAGATGTATGGAAGCTAGCTAGGAAGGGAAACTTATTGTTTATAAAATCTTTGGGGAACTTATTTACCATCTTTGCCATGAGGTGGGCCTATACCACGTGAATATGAGGGTCGGGGTGCATAACCATGGTAATTGTCATGGGGAGCTCGACGTGGCCGCAGGTCTTGATGAAACTGTGACTTGCTTGTTGAACGATGATCTCCACTTGGATGGTGAGAAATCTGCAAAAAAAGCAAAATGTTTGGAATGTTTAGATTTTTGCTTTGTGATCCTTTAGCTTAGGTCAGTCTGTAAATTCAATGAAAGATGCTTTTGTCTAAAATGGAAAATTCCCTCTAATCTACAATGTGTACATGGATTAAGGCAATGAAAGGATAGTTACATCACAACGCGAAAAAACAGAGAAGCTGGGAAGCTCCAGACTGGCAAATGTTGGTATTTGGAGGGAAACTCGTGTGGAAAATTTGACTTGCTTCCAAGGATAAACACATTTTTCCAGACCTGGTTGTAATATGAATGTAAGGAGTGGCTATATGTACATGTTTATTAAATAAGTTTTTACCTTCTTCATACTCCAGTATTGTTTGAAAATCTACTCCTTGAGTCTTCCCATCTCAAAGGTACGGTTGCTTAACTGTACAGCATTATTTCGTGCCAATTACCATAATTCAAATTACTTTGAAAACACATTGAAAATATTGAAACCCTATCACAGTCACCAACTCCAATGGCTATTACTGTAGATGAAGACTTTCAAAATCTGACCATACACTAAAATGTTTAATTACTGCCAAATCAAGTAAACAAACACAATGCAATGTATCAAACAAGTCTGAAATTAAGAAGTGTGGGGATATTAACTAGAACAACATCAACAAATTTATAACTATCATGCGCTTTAAAATCATCCTGAAAATTCTGAAGGGTACTATGATAGCCTGTAAAGGTACAAGTACTGGTCTACTACCTGCTAATATTGACAAGTATAGTATTACTACAATATTTGTAACTTACTAATACTTTCATAACCCAATGTACATAAAAAGTCATACCAAAAAAAAAAACTGTTAACGTCCATATTTTCTAAAATAGTACATAGGTAAGAACTAAACATTACAAAAAGTGTCCTTGAAAGTTTGAGCAGCATTTTCAATCATGTATGACTGCCCTATCATTGGGCTAGCTTTAAAACAAATGATGTTGAAACGATCCCTACCCTTTAAATTTTCCAAATAATTTTTATGGTATAATTGCACATAAGAAATTTAGAGCAAGGCCAATGTTGCAATACTTACAGACCTTCCTACAATG
This sequence comes from Holothuria leucospilota, assembly GCA_029531755.1. Taxonomy (NCBI): domain Eukaryota; kingdom Metazoa; phylum Echinodermata; class Holothuroidea; order Aspidochirotida; family Holothuriidae; genus Holothuria; species Holothuria leucospilota. The sequence continues at coordinate 25,048,791 of CM055966.1, forward strand.
CCAGCTTTTGAGAAATGCTACGATATTTGCTGTTTCCCCCCCATTTTGGGGGGGGGGGGGTAGGGGTCTTAAACCTTTAGGAAATAATATTATAAATATTGTTTTTTGGGCACTTTTAGTAAAATTTCTAGTTCCATTTGCTTCCAACAGTTTAAACATCAGTTTGTGATAAATACATCAAGTTTGTAAAACTGTAACTCAAGTGTGATACCTTTTGCTCACTGTGTCAATATTAACTCAAAATTTTACATTATTTTTTATAGTTATAATGCCTTCTTATTCTATTTTTACTATATGTTTGCCTAGTTTGATTGTAAATACAAAAGTAATGGTGGAAACCCAGTAGGAGGATATACTGGCAAAGAGTGAACTATGCAAAGTCAGTACTGTGATTTCCAAATGGGCTTTATTACCAAGAAATCCCACTTTGAAACCAAGGATAATCTATGAATATCTTTCAATACCAACTTTTCACTGCTAAGTCTTAGTATACATAAATGAAAGAAGGCATCACATTTTAAATCTCTCAGTATTTTCAGACGGATTTCAATAGTTATAAAAAATCCTCCCTCTAGCGACAATTATTAAAGCGCAATTTAACAGCACCTTTTATGGAGAGACATTTATCTATCTACTCATACTCAGAAAAGTGCTCTCTGAAGTGAACGCATATGATAATAATTTTAATCCTCCAGGAATTTGATATGCATGAAAGAATGTCCATGGTACAATCCTTATTACTGTTTGCTTCAAGTCCACTTTGGTTGGCACAAAGTAACTTAGAAACTAAGGCTCATACATCTCAAGAGCTACACATAGGAATCAGTGGCATAGCTGGGAGGTGCTTAGGGGATGAGCCCACCACATCTCTGCCTACCCCCAGAAGCCCAACAGAAAAATCCAAGAATGAAAAATATATATTAATGTATAGTAGTGTATGATGATTCCATTTTTGAAGCGACCCAAGAAATGGTGGAGCCCCCCCCCCCACACACACACATACATGAGGCTATGCCACTGACAGGAATTGCATGCAATTTTCACAAAAAAGCATGGCTTTACACTTTTAAATAAATACATATCATAAATAATTTGGGGTTTAACCTTTCCTTTCTGATAAATACTTTAAACAGCATTCTGCAGTTGCCAATGGGGTCACTGTACTTTCAATTTAGCAAACTGAGCCCACTTAATTGCTGGTTTCTCTTTCTGTGTTTCCTCAATGCTCTGGGTTTTTGAAACATTTATTAGAGATGAGCAATATATTATCGTACTAGTACTTACCACATTCAAATTTACAAATCATCATGAACAAATTTCTTTAGACAGGTTATGAAAATTTGAAAAATATGCAAGTCATAACAAATAAGCAAATTCAGTACTTCAGCTATTCAAAGTTGTTTAACTATTTTTAGAAGAAAGTGAAGAAAAGCCTGTCTTTGCTAATTTCTTTGCAATTCTCATCCCCAACTTCCCCAATCTTTGCCTATGCTGTCTTTAACCTCAAAATTACTCTTCTTTCTTTGAATCTTCAGTTCAGAAATCCAGCCACACTTTTTTATGAACTCAGGCAAGATTTGGCATTCCAAACGGTCGGAACCTGTCTACATGATAAATACTGGAACTGAATTTTCCCTCTGTGTGACTTCAAAATTGAAAAAGACTGTGTTCACGTATGACTGTGTTTTTATGATTCCTTTAAACACAGAATTAACAGCCGAGCAATTGATGCAAATCTTCTGCATCTTTAACAAATTAAAATCCACTGTGGTAAAAGGCAACTTGCACTACCACTACAGTCTACAGCACATCAAAAACAACCAAAATATTTACATTTCAGATGAACTTGGATGCTATTGAGTGAACAAATATTTCTTACCAGGTAACAGGGAAACCTTGGATCAATTTCATGGAGAATACATTCAATGTTTACCTGGCATGGTGGCAACCCTGTGAGACAGCACAAAGTATTTCAAGGTTACACTACTGACCCATGCAACAAGTTGACGGTCTACAGTAATGCTATTTTCTACACCACTGTACTGGTTTATTGAATTATGTGAAAGACCTAAACCTATGACTGAACAAAGACCAAGACTGAGAACTTCACACAGAATGCTCACATGTGTCTCCAATATTTTGGGCAATTTATGATGAATAAATATTCTAGGTACCTCTCAAGATCATTAGAGCTTCTCTTCAGCACATGTAATGTTACATAACTAAGTTGTTACAGTAAAACCCCATTTATTCGAACCCAATTTATCCAAAACCCCGTACATCTGGACTGGCCTTTTACCAGACTTACTGTATATTCAACACAATTGATGTAGCATCCACCAAGTTTTCAGTGCATTTCATGAAATTCATTAAGTTTTCTAGAGACTTCTACCATCACGGTCAGATGTCACAATAACTAAAACAGCACATAAATTTGGCATAGACAAACATTTGTAAGTCTTTGTCGAATTTGGAAGAAAAATCATACGCGTTTGTATTGAAATTCTTGCATTCTTGCTAGGAGTTGCCAGTCCATGTAGGCGATATCCCACATATATCATATGTTACAGTAGGATAGCGTGAGACCTAGTTTCACTGAAGTAAGTATGGTAGAGAGCTTCGTACCTTAAAATAATGACAGGAACTAAGACAACATGGTCAATGGTTGTTTGGGAGTCTTCTACACGTGTCTCCAATATTTTGGGGAATTTATGACAATTTCACATTCTACATACCTCTCAAGACCGTTAGAGCTTCCCTTCAGCACATGCAGACATTTATATGGATACAAAGCATTGGTAATTCAGGTTTTGGGAATGAAATCTCTGGGTTTAGAAGTCTACAAAATTGTTTGTGTCATGTTATCTGTCACAAATTAATAACTAAATATTTTGGGGCTTTTTTCTGTAATTTTGTGAGCCTTTTCAAAGTTATAAAGGAAATCTTTTATCACAGTTCTTTTGGGACCCAGTGTGGCATACTCGAAGCTAAAATTTGAAACCCGGTTTATCAAACTTTTTCCTCATCCTATCTACCTATGGTCCCAATGTGTACTTGCAAAATCGGGGTTTTACTGTAGGTGGAAAATGTTTTTTTTGGAAGCACCTGTCACATCCTGTGCATCTAAGAATCATTTCAAACAATACTGCATTAATAAGGCCCCCTTTTTTGCCTTTTAAAGTTGTACATTTTCAGCAGTGAAAGTTGTTGTAAATTGTAGCTTTACACTGGGAGGCTTCCAAACAGTTTAACTCAAATGTGGAGTTTTTATACTTTATTTTGTGAAGAATGCAGGTATGTCACATTTATTTATTTATTCTTCTTCTGTTACAACACAGTAGTAGTGCTTCAGGGCATACAGGCCAATGGGTTGCAGATTACTGGAAAATTTTCATGGATAATAAAGATTTAACTAAGGAAGGTAAACACAGCAACTTTACAATGATAAGAATTTCTAATTTGACACTTTTTTAATTGCATATTGTCCCAACAAGAATACAGTCTAGTCTGAACATTCAACAACTTTTCATGGAACAGATTAACAACATACTATGTTTTTCCCTGATACTGCACAAACATGTGTTGCTACCCTGTAACGTGAAGAATGAGAATTGTACATTCTCATTACCAGAACTATAATGTGCCTAGCATGAACAAAACGTGTCCAGATGGAAATGAAATTTGAAAAACTTACACCTAATATTTTCAACACAGTGCTTTCAACTTCACATTTATACCTACAGTGGTGGCACTTTATTGTGTACACAGCATTATTTTCAAAATCAACTTAGCAAAATGACATACCTTTTCACTGATATTACTATGACATGAAATTGTACATTTTACAAGCTTGTATGTAGTAAATTACAAATTTACAAGCACCCCTAATCAGCAGACTTTTCTTACCGGATTGCCTTGAGGTATTTTCAGCCAGGATGGTGCAAAATCATGTTCCGGTGGTTTGGCCATAGCAGCCGGTAACATATGCTAAAGGGCTGCACTCATAGTGCCCCTGTGGAGAGAACCATTATGCAAATATAATCAAAACATGAATTTACTTTTTTATGTAAAGAGAAGACTAAATAGTGGGGAAAAGATTAAGGCAATTATAACATCTGTGGTAACCGTACAGAAAATTTTCATAAGTTTAAACCATTTAATCTATTATGAGTACATAAAATCAAGGCTCCATTTTAACAGTTATCTAGTTGTCCATGATGACAAAAATTTGTGAGGGGCAACCAAAAGGTTGGTTGTCTAAGGAACAGTCAAATTTCACTAAGAAAAACAGATGGCACTCATGAAAACTTGAAAAATTCCCTTTGGTTTGTTAATTTCATTTGGACAACTAAAACCAGCAACAGGCTGTCCCATGGGACACAGCAACAGGTTGTCTCATGTGACACAGCAACAGGTTGTCCCATGGGACAAAGCAAAAGGTTGCCCCATGGGATACAACAACAGGTTGTCCCAAGGGACAACCATCAAATTTTCTTTAAATCAAAGCCTGCAGGTGATAGGCTGTTCCAGTCTAGAAGCAGTAGCTTGAATGATCATTCATAACTCTTGTAAAGTGTAATATGTTTGGGAAGGTGAGAACTAAACATAATAGTTGTTGACAGAGTGTGCTGTAGCATTACAAGGTTTAATAATAATGATAAATGATATGTTTCTGTGACATGTTGATGTAATGTGAGCACAATACGCCATTTAAAAGTGATTCAAGTTTAAATCTGTCTTTGAAGGAAAGAATTTAATCTAGGCTTTCTTATGAAACCTGCATTTATTTCCTGTAAGTACAGTAGTTTTTTTTTCATACACATGCTGGTTTATATATACATGTATATTGATGTGGCGACAGTCTTTACCGAAAGGCACCTTTAATCAAGCAGGGGTGACTTAAAATACAGTAATAGCTTATATTGACAAACTAGATTTGTTTTTCACAAATTAACATCCAACGTTTAATCCAAAGTCTGCTGCTTTTCGATTTGAATACACACCTTGTAGGAACACCTGTAACCCTATCTAATCCAAACTAAACAAAATTAACTGAAAGGAAAAGTAAACACTGTTAATATTGCATTTGCTACATGATTCCTACTTGTTTCAAGTTCACTGCTGGTGGAAATTGTGGTAATAATAATAATACCTTCAGCTGCTAAGTAAATAATAGGATATCTGAAACACTTTTCATAGAAATGAAATGCAAATTACACCATATTGAAAAACATGAATTTCTTTTTTTACAACAAATAAAGGTTGTTTTGAACCATTTTGTTAACAACAGACATGTTGTTACCATGCTCCACAAGTCAAAACAGACTGATTCATGCAACACTGTTTGTAGTGCAAACTCTTCCCTAATCATCGACAAAAATGCAAAGCAGTAACAATGGAATTCTTTGTGTACATATTTTGGTGATCACATGGTTTCATTCTCAATTATGTTTATTCAAAAAATAAAAACTCATCAAAAGAAAAATGAAATATCAAAATATCAAAAATGCAAGGAGAACAAACTTTACCTTAGCGTGCTGGACTTAATGCTTCTTTTTCTCTCTCTTCTTTTTGGCTGTGATCAACTGTTTAGCATAAAATGAATACCCCACTTGACAGAGGAGGGTTATTCCTTGCACGATTGATTGCACTAAAGTCGATGGAGGTATCCAGTGGTGGAATGTTTCATTTACCGGCCCATGCTCAACTAGGATCCGAGCTGATATTTTATAAGTTCCTCCCTCAAGAAATCGTAGCTCAAAGCGTGATGTAAATTCTCTATTGAAGACCTCAGATGCTCCTTTGTTTTGCTCGTTTCTAAACGGTGGTCACATTTTTACTTTTCTCTTTGTCAATTAGTAAAACAATTCAAGTATGAAATGGAAGACCCCAGCAAATTTCTACGTCACCTTCTTTCATCAAGTACGCACCATGGCAATATTTAGCTCCACAGCTCTCGTATTACATAAAGAATGAACACTTATATAACAGGTGTTTTTCCAAACCTCAAAAATTCATAGTCAATTCATGATTGGCTGTTGCTCCATTAAAAGACAAAGAAAAATTTCTGGCATCAAATATGATCTGATTTCTGACACTTTGTGGCAGGTGATGATTATAACATTGTAGTATACAAAACAGTTCTGATAACTCTGAAAATATGGAAAAACTTTCCTCAAAACTTGTATGGTATTACTAACAACTGTCACATAGTCATGACAAAGAGTGTGTAGTCAAATAAGCTATTGTGCAATGGTGTGTTTTCCAAATAACTTTGAAGGCTGTTTTTACTCAACAGGCACTGACGGAGATTTATTCTTTCTCTATTCTGGGAATGACTGTCAGCTTCATTTTGAATTCGCACTCTTTCAAGGTCAGTTCTTGTTTCACGTGAAGATCCAGTGCAACTTTAATGTAAAGCTGGTGAAAGAGAAAAGAGAAAGTTGGAAACGTAACTGAAAAGAAACCTGCAGATCACACTGTCTACCACCTCATTAGTAATATGGCAGAAATCCTTACAATGTAGATCAATGAGGTTAATATACAGGGTAGTTCACAACTCCACGATATAATCACACTTATGTAATGTATTTCATATTTAATACGTCATGTTTTGAAAAATTTATATCCTCTGACATACAAAAGGCAGTAGGATAAAGCCACCTAACTATACGCATACCCAAGCTTTGTTTGAAAATTTCTGCAGACATTGATTCTCTGCAGTTCTGAAAATGCCAACCCTACATCTCTGCATTTCTCTTCCAAACACTTACTGTAAGCACATACCATTTTGCAAAAATGTCAAAAAGCTGAACAGTCACTAGGGAATATGATCAAAACTTCCAAAAAGCCCATGGTCCACCAAAAGTCTTTCCCAATAATAAGAAGTGCAAAAGCAGTTCTTCAACTATCCTTTTCCCACTACTTATTTCATATTTTCAATCATTTTACATCATTATCTAACCTTCAAACTTCCCAGCACAAAAGTTCTGTTCCTTTGTACCAGTATTAATTAGTACGTCAGGAGTTCTTATTAACATCTTAACATCAAGGCAGACATGTCAGACAATGATAAGTGACTAAATAAAGTAAACGATGTGTAATTCTGTCAACAAAGGTGTATCAACTGCTATGCTCAAGTGTTAACCCTCCCTCAAATGAAAAAAAAAATGAAAAACACTTTATTATTCTGTTAGAATGTATGAACGGTCACACCAAAAAACCACACCAATGAGATGCCAAGCTGGCACGTTTTGAACAAAACTGTAGCAGGTATTATACAACGATCAATGCTTTGAATGAATCACATTTAATGATGAAAGAGATATTGTATAATTACATCATGTGAACTTGTCACAAATTCTACAAAATGCTTCCCACATGAAGTATTACACTGACATGCCACTGTAGCACTAAGACTTTGGTGGTGTACCTTGCTACTGTATTACACATTAACATACAAAACTACACTTCTGAATTTTACAAATGTAAAGGAAGATGCATTACTCCACTGAATGTACATAAGATTCTCACAATTACTACAACATGTGATCTTACAAGGAGAACCAAATTTGCATGTAGCTCCTTTATTGAACAGTGTTAATTAGCCTAATTGTGGGATGACGAATCACACTCAACACAGTACAGTACCTGCTTCTGAGATTGTTGACCTTGAGCCAGTTAAGTAACACAGAAGCAAGTTCACTACAACATTCAAGAATAATCATCCTTTTTCTTTTTTTTTTTTTTTATCACAGACCAAAATCACACTGAGTTACTGTACTATGGGCCTTTGATATGCTTAGAAGACACTTTACTTCTGTACTTCCCCATTTTTGTTCCAATTGATGGCATTTCTATTACACTAAGCATTTTATAGATGATGGCCTAAATTTATGGTTTCCTCATTAACAGATAGCACATAACATACTGTTTCAAACTCCTTTAACTCTGTGCAATTCTATCACTGATTAAGGGCCTAAAGCTATGAACCTGGTGGAGTAGCATGACTGGAGAAGGTGTTTATTCCCAGGAAGAGAGTCAAATTATCCACAATTCCTTCCACATTTTCACGTACAAAAATGGTATGAACTTCCCTCCAGTTGCCAAAATTTTTCTCAAAATATCCAAATTTCCCTCCCAAAAAAGCCTCCCCATTTTCCACCCATGTGGGGTGGAACAGGGTGTTCAGCATTTTTATGAATGTAGGATTTTGGGTCCCGGATGCAAGAACCTTTCAGGGGATACAGAAAGTGTTACTGAGCTCCATCCGCTGGAAGCAAATCTTTTTCTCGGCCCAAATCACATAAACTTACAATGAACATGCACAACATACAGGACAATCACAGCGTACATTTACTGCACTTCAATTTAAGCATAACGTCCTTGCACAAACCACTTGAGCAGGTGCGCTGTTGTCATGCTGTTCCCACACATGCGAAATACCCCAAGACTTGTTCAAACTTGCTCAGTGTTTCACTTAAATTGGCCCTTACTAAACTTCGACTAGTGAATAACAGGCATTCGTCAGAACCACCCACTGAATGGACTTAGTACAGTGTACATGTATGATTCATGATGGGTGACAGACAACAGGACAAGCTAACGTTATGCTGCTTTGCAAATATTCTTTACCTAAATGTATACATGTACAATGTGGAGTCGCATGTTTACTACCCGGTGCCTGGGTACTCATCCTCACCCGATGTCCAACTCTACCTGGTTCCAAATGTTCTTCCCGAATCTTAAAAGAATGTTGGGGAAGAAGTTATTACCCGTTTTATTGCCCCAGGTAATTGTACCATCAATTTCTGTACTTGTTAAATTTAAAATGATGGTTTAAGACTGAGATTAAAAAATTCACAAAAATATCTGCGTTTCAGTTTCAATCGAGTCTCAAAATGGTGCCAGAAGGTCTTCAGTGTACATGTGTGTCTGTATGACTGCCCCTGATATGCAGTATCCGAACATAATTCATATTTTGTGGGCCGTATGTCACTCAATTTGAAACCTACAGGTTATAATATTTTCATACGTGCAGCCACCAAAAATTAAAAATGTCCAAAACTGAATATTATGTTAGTTTTATTCTTTCTCAATTTGATTTACGGAACTTCTTGACACTCGCAGTTAGCCCAATGAAGGTGCTTTGGTATTTGGGTATGGCAGCTTCAACCAATCATGGAACAGAATGTAAGGCATTCTCTTGCATGCCATCAAAGTATCTTAATGAGGTTGGGAATACACATATTTTACGTGAGAAAAAGTGCACAAGTGGTACTGAGGAGTTTGCTTAACAAAAACAAGTATGTCACCATTCATACTGGGTCTGCCCACACTTGTTTTTTTGAGAGTAAACTTAAACAACACAACTTAAGGCTTGAGATTTCAAATTTTTTGACTGTTTCACTACCTTCCAAAAATTTTTTGGAACAGTAGTTTATTCCAAGTATTTCACACATAGGATAAGAATGACTTGGACTGTAATGACAAATTTAACCCTAAATCAAGGTGTGTGATATTCGTATGATTGATGTCCTAATGAGGGTTTGCCATGCAGCCTACACTAACTTTAGGCTATACTGCAACTCTTGTTAGGCTATGACTAGACTACTTCGTGGGCCCTTCTCGGATGCATTTGTATTTGAGAAAACTTACCCCACAAGCAAGGGAAATAATTTTACTTAAAAACATGAAAACAAGTACTGTAACTGGCATCGATGGTGTCTTCATAATTTCCATTTTCTACAGAAGAATTTAACTGCTAAACTGACTGAAGTTGAGCATTTTACCCTAGTCTTATTTTCAGTTCTGCGTTAGTCTATTCATTATTTCTGTTTTCCCTTTTTATAATTTACAATTACACCACTAGTCTAAATGACATAAAAGTCACATGATGGGGTGTATATGCATAGTCCTTGGTGTACAGCTGAATAATGTCAAATAAAGGACAATACAGTCAGTCGTAGCAGGGGCAAGTACTGAACGTTGGGAATATTTTTGCATGGTTGTGCCCCTGAGACCCACATTTTTCTTCCCTAGTAAAAACACTGGGTGCTGGCATGCAATATTTTAATGTAAAACTGTAAAAAGTTTTAAGCTGGAGCCACCTTGGACTTTGCTGATACTGTCAATTATTTGTAAGTTATACTGAGGTGCAAATTAACTAATTGCAGCAGTGCCGCTATTGACTGCATACATCATCACAAATTTAAAATATGCAATTCATCGGAAGTGGACTTTTACTAAACGATTAGTTGACAAGCGATTAATCTGCAATCAATAGCTAATCATTAGGGAAAATACAACAAAAGTTTTAGCAGTTTTCTTCCCCAATGTTTTCTTTGATATCTCTCATTTAACAACGATGTTTATATGCAAATTCAATGACCAAATAAAGCTTCAAAAATAAACTGTCCGTGTCTCTCCGTTCATAGTATATAATTCTGTGATTGAATTGACTTCCACCTACTCACAGTAAGCCTACTAATCCCCCTAACAATACGCAGCGCCCGCATCCCCAATCGAAGCAGTAGCCCAAATCTGCTTATCAGGACGCGTACACAATATCGGCTTAACCGCATTTTACTCTCTCTCAGTTTACATCGTATTTGTAGCTCAAGGTGCTCACAGAACGAACGTTAAAACAGACTTACTTAAAAGCCTGAAAATTGCCGCAATATTTCAATGCAGCATTCACACCATCCTACCTAGTCCGCAGTCTGCTGACCTAGTATTTGGGAAGCTTTGGGGCTTCCCACACTAGGTCAGCAATATACCCATTGTCAAAATTGGGCTACCGCAACTTCCAAAAATTTTGAATGGTCTACATCTTTCTCAAATTCACGTATACTCCTACATAATTGACCTCTACGGGGCCTTTTATGTTTAAGTTCCTTCATTCTAAGATAATTAGCACTTAGTGTCCAAAAAAAGTCCAAAAATTTTGATTTACACAAACGATCCTGTTTTGTTTTTTTAGCATTCTATGAAACTGCCAAATCGTGTAACTAGGACGTTCACACTATTGTATGCCAAATAGCACGCACTGCTGTTTAATTGTGACATAGTCCATAGCTATAGTTACATTCATACACGCGCATACGCGTATATAGCAACAATCACTGCAGCAACGCACGCAGACGATATTACTTTCACAGTAATGTGCGGTCAAAAGTTTGTGTTGCAATAGCCTAGGCCTAGTTCAGGGAACAAAGTGTACGTCAGAACTAGGCCTAGGTACCCTAGGCTACATCCTACCATGCTTTACCTATACGTAAACAGACAGTGTAGGTTCGCACACGTGTTTGTTTTGAGTGTTTCATATAGCAGTACATAATTCATGCACCCACTATATATCTATACGTAAATATCTGATGAGTCATGTTAGCGCCCCGCGGCCCGCTTGCTGTGTGCAAATCGTAGCATGGGACGAAGCTATCACAAACTTTCGTTCATTGGGGTAATGTTCTAGACATCGTTTTTGTTTAAATTACAAAAGTAAAAGGCACACGTTTATTTCACACGAATTAACATGAATTATAAACATAAAAGTACCTATCGTAAACTACTGCAAAGGACGATGAAACAACCGGTAATTTAGCGGTACAAGCAGCGATCGAAAAATATTGTTATTTTCCATACCATGCCCAATGTTGTTGCGATGTACGTCAACTTTTGTACAGAGCAGGTGCGTAGCCTAATGTGTTACTGTTTGCATGTAATAACGGACCTATACACGTGCTTTAACTCTCGACTTTTTTCTTGCGTGTCACTTGAAATTCTGCATTTGCACAGTGTACGGACATGGCCTAATATTATGTACGTCGGTGTGTGCGTACATTGCGGCCTGATATCAAACGTATGGCCCTGTATCAAACTTATGATCATTGACTGCGAATTTAATGCTTGGTTTCGTTCATTGGCAAATTTGGGTGAATTAAAAAGAAATCGCTGAAATGATCGCTACATTTTTACGTACAGATTTTAAATGCTTGCGCGTACTGTGAATTTCGTAAGTGAATGGTCAATGAGGCTATTAATGCATTACACTGTTGGTTCAGAATAAAGATACCGTTTAAACGGTAAACGAACGTTTATTCCGACCGTTTAAACGTTTAGGAGATTAAACGGAAATTGACAGCCCTACTAATCATTGACAACACTTATGCAATGATGCCATTTTGGAGGGTAAACAATGAAGCACACTGCATAAATGACATAAAAATTGCATATGCTCCTAGTAGAGTTAAGCATGTATCAGACCAGTACTCAATAAGCTGTCTGTATTTGTTGGTGTAAGTTGCAATGATACATACTTGCCTCCTTCAGGGGGCGCACTGTCTTGTGACATCCTATGCATTAAGGTCTATAACTGAATGTTAGACATGCTTGAAATCTTACGGCCAATGATCTTCCACTTCATAAATCACAAAATTCTGTTTTAACTTTTGAAATTCTGCAAAATTCCATTTCAAGCATAACCCCTTTCCGTGATTTTTGGATTTTGGAGTAACCATGTTGAAAACAAGTCCAAAACTTGTCTGGTTATAATCCTGGAGGCAGCAAACACTTATTACACACAAACGACCTAGCCTAACACACTATAGCATAGGCAAACTAGAGCCTATACTAGCAAAATTTTGCCTGCTTGTTTTCTGATCGTAACTTCAATTTGTTTTGATGATTTTAAGGTGAATTTGCCACCATTTTAGATGATATCTGTGTATGCCTTATATAATTTTTTAGATATCTGTGTATCCCTTTGGTATATCCAGGCATTAATATGGTATAATTTTGAAGAAAAATAACTCAGTTTTTTGTCAAAACTTTACATGTATTTTGGGCCTGATAATTTTTGCTAATTTCCGTGAAATTCCGTGCAGAAAAGTAAATTCTGTGTTTTTCCACGTTTTTCGTAATCGCGGAAAATCATTGGCCCTAAAATCTATCCCACCAACCTCTGTTTCAGAAACCTTCACCAGGTCTTTTTCTTATATCCAAATTCTGCTGAATGGGTTCACAACTTAACAAGACTAGTAACAGAACCATAAAAGTAGCAACACTAACCTTAGGGGACATTTTAAAAATAGTGACCATTTGAAAACTTGTAATTAGTATGCATGAATTAATGATATGGTCAGAGTGTAAACCATAGGATAACAACATTTATATGTACTTTAATTTGGAAGTCACCACACAATCCATTTCACATTGATAGTGTTTTGACTGAGATTCTGAGTTTTGCCCTAAGCCACAGTGAGTTTTGCCTCTGGGCAGTCATACTCGGGCCATACTGTAAATGTATGCTACTGCCCATGCTCTTATATGACACACTTCCAACTAGAGATCTTTCTATCACGGTACATAACTTGTTACAATGTGCAACCCTGTCTCCTTACATGTACTAATTCTGTAAAGGGCATGTATGGTAATTCAAATCTCTTTGAGTTTCTTGACAGAAAATCTTGCATAAACTGAATAACTAGAAAGCCAAAAGGCTTAGTGATTCCTTGCCATATGATATATTGTTACAAACATGAATCACCTACATGACAAGCATGAGATCCCTCACAATTATCATACATAAGATATCATCATGTTAATAAGGTCAACCTTTTGTGACTCAAATAAAAAATTGATTACTCAGTTCTAGAAATCGCACCCTCATACATCGCATTCCAATGAGTAACATGTACACACAGTCATGACCTAGCTTCCACTAAAATGTCAATAACTTGAGTTGGGAGCATTATAGAAGGGTAGCATCATTGCCTTTTTGGTTTGTCTAAACAAGACAAACCCAGGCATCACACAAAAGCCACAGAGGTAAAAAGACCAAATGAGGTCAAAGTAGGTCATCATGTGTGCTTCACATAGACGAACACAACTTTCCATTATGCCATCCTCCTTTATCACTTGGTTATTAATTATCACACCACACCTCACATTCCAATGCATTATGCACACACAATCACAACCTTTCACTAAAATATCTGTAACTTGCGTTAGGAGCACCATGGTAGGGTAGTTTAATTGCCTTTTTGGTTCATCTCAACAAGACAAACCCAGGCTCCACAAAAAAGCACAAAGGTCAAAAGGTCAAATAGGTCATCACGTGCATTATGCCATACACATACACTCCTAACATTTCACTTAAATGTCAATAACTCGAGTTAGGAACATGGTAGAAGGGTACTATAATTGCCTTTTTGGTTTGTCTCAACAAGACGAATCCAGGTGTCACACAAAAAAGCCACAAAGGTCAAATAAGGTCAACTGAGTTCAAAGTAGGTCATCACGTGCATTTCACATAGACGAATACAACTTTCCATTATGCCATCCCCCTATGTCACTTGGTTATTGAGTTATCGCACCGCATACCTCGCATTCCAATTCATATAACACATACACTCCTAACATTTCACTCAAATGTCAATAACTAGAGTTAGGAACATTGTAGGAGGGTACTGTAATTGCCTTTTTGGTTTGTCTCAACAAGACGAATCCAGGGGTCACAAAAAAGCCACAAAGGTCAAAAGGTCAAATGAGGTCAACTGAGGTCAATGTAGGTCATCACATGCATTTCACATAGACGAACACAACTTTCCATTATGCCATCCTCCTATGGCACTTGGTTATTGAGTTATCACACTGCATACCTCGCATTCCAATGCATATAACACATGCACTCCTAACATTTCACTTAAATGTCAATAACTAGAGTTAAGAACATCGTAGGAGGGTACTATAATTGCCTTTTTGGTTTGTCTCAACAAGACGAATCCAGGGGTCACAAAAAAGCCACAAAGGTCAAAAGGTCAAATGAGGTCAACTGAGGTCAAAGTAGGTCATCACGTGTATTTCACATAGACGAACACAACTTGCCATTACACCATCCCCCTAAAATGTTTCGTTGGCGAGATATCAACAAAACATCACTTTCTGACCTTTTGACCCTTTCAGATTAATGCAGATCATATTACAATATTTCCACCTCTTACCAGTCTATCTTATCCTGAAGTTATGACTCAATTGGAACAACGGACACCGAGTTACAGCTGCTAAAAGAAATTCACTAAATTGCCTCTGGTGACCCCAAATGACCTTTGACCTGCACCAAAAACAATAGGGTTCATCTACTCAATATGGGCAATCTACATGCCAAGTATGAGATTACCCGGGGTTACCACTCTTGAGATAGAGTGTTTACAAGCAGCGTCACACACACACATACATACGCACACACACACATACACACACACATACACACACACGCCATCACCATCGCATAGATTCCTTGCCTGCCTTCGGCAAGGAATCAAAAAACTGACAAATCAGAAAAATAATGTATTTTCATTTGCGAAGGGCACCAATATTTATATACATGTACAACAGGGCAGCGCGGCAGTTTTGGCTGCCGGTGAAATTTAATTTTCAAGTGGCACTGCGGTAGCTATCAGCAAGGGCAGAACGGCCATTGCCATTGGTGATTTCCAGTGTGTACTTATGTACATGTGCACCACAAGTGTCAGTGGACAGGGTTACAAGATGGGTCTGCTGTCTGTAGCGAGTTCTCATGTCATTTCCATTGATAAGATATAAAAGTGACACATACCAGAGGCAATGAACATTTGATTGTAAGGAAATATTTATGCCCATAACAGAACTGTGAAATAAGCACATGTAACATTAATCCTTTTTTTTTTTTTTTGGCATTAATTTGTCCATGTTTTCCCAGACTGAGAATTTAACCAAAATGAAAAATTAATGAGCTTCTTAAAATTCCCTGACTTTTTGGGGACCTTTAGAAAACTTGTCAATTTTCAGTGCCTTACCAGACCTGCAAATTCACATTTTAGTTTTCCCTGGCTTTCCTGGAATTCTGGGACCTGTGTGAACCCTGAGTTATACTTACAGTAGCAAATCATTCTTCCTATTGATTCAATTTCCAATGTGATATAGACCTTATGTCAAAAAGAGATCATGAGGCATCATGGGGAGGAAAGTTCCCATCCAGCATTGTGACAATTCGCTTTCTCCTTGGTGACGATCAACTTCTATCATTGTTCATGGAATAATTCTTCCCAGAATGTAGTTCTGTAGTGCCCTCTTTGCATTGGGCATAAGGTCTTACTTATAGTTTTGCTGTATGCCTAGCGCTACACAACATTCCATCATTATCATCATCATCATCATCTTAAAAGAGGTTGTTGGCCAAAAGCCATTTCATCACTACGTTAATCAGCAATCATATCTGCTCTGTAATTGAAATAGAACTCACTTTGTTTCCAGACTGACAAAGCATGACTTAAAGGCATTTTCTAGTGGCTTTTCATTAGGATCCTATGTGAAAGACAAAAATATTCCAGTTCATGCCCTTCAAACCCCGTAGCAATACTCTTTTCCTAACTCAAGATATCTAACGTTAAAGACTGCTTATTTTTGTCCAAAAATACCTCCACTTCTCATCAAGGTCACAGAGTGTTATGTAAAGTGGGCACATTGCCTCAGATTTCCTTTGTTTTTCTTTATAATTGAATGTCCTGTTGTCCTTGAAATTTGATACTGCTGGAATGTTTGAATATCTTTCCATGTAGATTTAGCATAAATCTACAACATATGTAGGGCACAATAAACAAAGTTGATAAATATTCCCTACAGCGGTGTCAATATCATTAAGAAATTCAAGGCTTTGTCAAATTAATGTGCCGCAATGACATCACAGTTTCCCACGATGCACTTTGTCTTGAGAAAAAACTGCATTTCTTTGAAAATGTATATCTTCCAAATGCTACAAGCTATTGAGACGCGGTTTTCACCTCCTAGATGAGAAAAATTTTCTGCATTTTTGAAGGTATTGATTTTTGCCACTGGCAAATCCCTTTAAATTCGTTTAACAATGAAGCAGTAACGATGTGCGATGGTAGCGAGTTCCATACGTCTATGTTTCACTGAGTAAAGAATCTTTGTCTTACAACTGTTATTACAACGTGGCTTATGGATCTTTAATGGGTGCCCTCGAGAATAGGAATCTAAGGCCTTCTGAAAAAGAATGGCATTTCCTGCCATATCTCCAGTCAAATACTTACACATATAATAAATCATATTGCAATGCAGCCTCCTGTACCTAAGACAAGGCAAATCCAATTTGCGTAACCTATCAGTATCAGGGTAAGGACCTTCTCTAAGGCAACGAACTGATTTCGTAGCCCGCATTTGTACAACTCAATTTCATCAATATCTTTCCAAAGGAAAGGCGACTAAGCTGGAATACCATTCTCAATTATAGGACCCACCAGAGATTTGTATAACAAAAGTAAAGAACTATCCAAAAACTGGGAGGTTCTTCTGATTGTACCCAAGATACCATTTGCTTTACAGGCTTTGACAAATTCTTTTTTCATTACTTGTCCATCGGGCTAGCTGTTCTCTTAGTCTACTTGTCCGCATGAATATCTACTTGTCCACTTTTAATATGCCTTTGAACTCCTTGTGGAGGAGACTTCGCAAGGGTACTTGCCCGGCGGGCTATGATAATGAACAATGCACTTGCCCGAGTAAGTTTTTACTTGTCCCGAACTGTCGGGTGGGGGATTTGTTGAAGCCTGTGCTTTAGCAATAACACTAAAGCCAAGAGAATGAAAGTCACAGATCTGCATCCAACCGCCCGCATGTGCCGAAGGCTGCCACCCAAAATTTTCAATATGTGCCAAATGTTTCATTATTTGCCCGAAAATGCATAATTCACCAAACACATCACATTTCGGAATCACCCCAGGTGGCAAAATAATGTTTTTAAATAGGCTTAACATTAGGCCTAAGCCTATGAAACTTCCATCTATACATTATGTAGACCAAGGGCAGGCTAGGCCTTGGTCCTTCACCAGCATGTACTCTTCTTGTTCAATTTTTGTAAACAGGTCCGAAAACAACAGCCTACAGAATCTGCGTTTGTGCTAGGCTACGTAGTGGTTTTAGACTATGTATATATGTATAGTAAAGGCACCGAAATTGACGCGGGCCTGTAATTGATGCATCTTCAAAAATTATTAGCTATCACTGTAGCAACGTTACTGTAGCAAGTCTAACGTTTTGGAACCTATCCAGCATTTTGCTTTTCATGATAATGAATCCATTTCAGGTAGGTGCATACCTAAATATGATTATTTTGCAAGCAATTTATAACTGCATCCCACCCTTGTGTGTAGTGTTCGACCGATTATGCCATAATCGGTAATCACCGATTACCGATTATTCAATTACACAATCGGGCCGATGCCGATTACCGATCACCGATTATTTACATGTATAGGAAGGTCATGTTTTCTTGCCGTCTGTCGCATATTTCTAACTTCGTACACACACCATAACATAACCTTCACACTGGAGATGAACGATTAAGAACAGTTCCCTACGATCCACGAGTAGAATATTAAATGTTTTTGAAGGATTTCCTTTCCAAATACTATGATAAAAATCAACCATAAATACATGCTTTCGTACGATGTCACAGCTTAACGTTAGCCAAAGAGTCTGTCGGCTTACATACGGCTCTACCTACAGTAGTTCTATCCACCGATCATGTCGGAAGATTCCGTGCAAAGGTCTGTACTGGACTGTAGTAGTGCTATATAGTAGCCTATCCACCCAGATTTAGGCAAAAAAATCTAACTACCTTGGCACTTCGGGGCCACTAAACATTCCACTCAATTTGCTTGATTTACTCATCCCATGCTCCCTTAACGATATGGATATATTTTTTGTAATGCGTCTTGCCCAACACTTACGTCTTATGTAAAAGATTCTCCAAATGAAACGTAAAACTAATTCCCGATAAAGTCCCGTAATCGAAAAACTGTTGCCGTTCCAGCGTGAATTTAACACGGGGCCCGTTTCCCTTCGTTCATCAGTTAGGAGCACGGACGGAGTTCATGACCAACATGCTACGTAAATGCGCAAGCAATGCACTTAGCCTTGCATTACGTATTACACACTGTACTGGTGTGCTTTCGTAGGTGAACTTCAACTTCGCAAGAACTGTACGGCAGTTACGTGTGCGCATGTGCAGGTCATAGGTAATTAAAAACTTAACGAAAAGAATGTGGGAAGTGGCATAATTTATGCAGGATAATAAGCCTCGAGTTTCCAAAGTTGCTACAGTACAGTACGTGCAGCAAACGTGTACAGATGCTGTGGTTTGCACTGAAACTTGCAAAAAGGTAGCGCGAAGTCATTTCTTCCTGTAGGACAATTTGTATGCAGATGTGCGGCATGGTCCATGGCATGCACACCTTCTAGGTAATACTGTGTGCCCTTTCACGCACCTGAACTGTGCTGCACTGAGAGTTACGGCAACAATTACGATGATCGCTATCATTTGGAGAGCTTAAAATGTTGCAAGTTTTGTGAGTATCAGTGCTGATATTTTGGGCGGGAACTTAAAGAAATGCGTGTTTTGGAGAATTATAAACATTTTTGCAGAAACTTTGAAGTGTATTTTAGCCCTGTTTCCAGTTTTCAAATAATCGGTGGTGGTAATCGGTTGAAGGACAAAATTTTACCGATGCCGATTATTTACCGATTGTGCGATAATCGGCCCGATGCCGATTATCTAACAGATGATCGGTCAAACACTACTTGTGTGTACTTTTAATATCTAGAATACTCTCAAAAAACAACGAAAATTACCTCGCCCGGGTGTGCACTGTCCTGAAGTACTGCTTAATCTGTCGTACTTATGCCTGTACAGTGCGTTGAGTCCATAACCTTGGTTATTATACGTTGTTTGTAACTTCACCAAAATTCCCATCTTTCTTAGGCAGGTTAGGTCAACAAGTTAAACAAGTTTTGCATGATAGTATATGTGAGGCAACTAGTGCCTCTCCGCGGAGTAGACTCTGTTGCTCAGCACCTGTACTAACAAGGACTAAGCCATACAGCTTGCTACGTAGGCATCTGTTCGTAACTGTCCCAAGTCAATGAAAATGGTTGCACACTACACATAGGCCTATATGGAAAATGCGTCATTTTCAGTGCCATTAAGAGACTGACATCGAATAAAATTTGGAGTCAAATCGAGCTTTGTTTTACTACTTTTTGGATCAAAGAAGGAGAACTGTAGGTAGCAATGCATCTGTAAGTTATTGCACATTTGGAAAAGGCAAACAGGAGAGTGTTTGGATTTATTTTATTCCAAATATCGGGATTGAACCACAGGCGCCCCTTAACTTTGTATAGTATACCATATACTATGTATTATATAGACGGAAAGGTATGTCACAAAAATCCTAGCTTGAACAAACAACTTACGTTTCTGGCACAATTACTGCACTTTTCTCGCCAAATTTGTCTGTGTCGAGACTTTTGATCATAAGGTACCTCAAGGCAGCTCTTTTTCCCGAATATTTTCACTTGGCATTGTCTGAAGGATGAAATTTCGATGGAGTAACAGTATGAGGATGGTAGCTGCAGATAGGAGAGCATTCAGCACTTCCACACTATGTAATAAAATACTCCTAAAATATTCTCTAAAGTCCTCTTAACTTTCAAAATTTCTTCCAAAATTTGTTTAATTATGATTCACTTTTTATTATTGCAAATCTTGCAGATATATATTAGCATCAATATGAACAATTTTTGAACTTTAAATTTCATAAAATTTGAAAACCTTTTGAAAAGTGGAAGGGCTAGCATTTTGTACAAGCACTTGTGACAGTTGAACTGTAACTGTTGTACAGTCTTCAACTGCCACAAATGCTCATAGTAAATGCAAGCCCTTCCACTTTTCAAAAGGTTTTCAAATTTTATGAATTTCTGTGTTAAAAAATCTTGCATATTAATGCTAATATGTATCTGTAAGATTTGTAATAATCAAAGCAAAATATAACTGACAAATTTTGGAAGAAATTCAGAAAGTTAAGAGAACTTTAGAGAATATTTTAGGAGTATAGTTTTATATAGTGTGGAAGTGCTTAATGCTCTCTATCAGCAGCTACCATCCTCATACTGTTACTCCATCGAAATTTCATCCTTCAGACAATGCCAAGTGAAATTATTCGGGAAAAAGAGCTGCCTTGAGGTACCTTATGATCAAAAGTCTCAACACAGACAAATGTGGCGAGAAAAGTGCAGTAATTGTGCAAGAAACGTAAGTTGTTTGTTCGAGCTAGGAGATTTGTGACATACCTTTCCGTCTATATATACTACATAGTATATGGTATACTATACAATGTTAAGGGGCGCCTGTGGATTGAACCTGCTCAGGTGCGTCAATTTCGGGCCCACCATGCTACAGTAATAACAAAGTCAAACTGAAAGAAATATCTCATAATGTTAACTATAAATAAGGATCAATAAAAAAAAATAATGAATAGCCTAGGCCTAACGAATAATGAAAAAAAAACCCAGATGCAAATATATGACTGTCTTGTCCAAATGTTAGTCGTAGGTATACTTAGCCTAACTTGTAACTTTTGTTAGTAACGCCTAAATTGCTCTTTATGATGTTAACTTATACCATGTTCATATATAACATTAATATTAGAGTAGGCCTAACGTTAGGGCCTAGCAGTAGTAATAGGTCTAGGCTTAGTAAGTAGGCCCTAGGTACTAAGAGTAAGACCTAACTAGTTCATCTTGTATCTGTAAATGTAATGTTATATGACTGTTGCGTAAGCTAGGCTGGTATCCTAACATGATACTTGAAGACGGTAAGCTTATGTGTATATGCATAACACAAAGTACGACGGGCCAAGGTGAACGATACTATTTTAGTGTTTACTAGAAAATCCTGTTTTCGACGGCCATTGTCCAGGGTATTTTGGCGGAAAAGACAGCTAACAAATCCAAATATTTCTTACCACAAAACATTAAAATGACATTCAAAGTAAGTATGCAACATCAGCAATCCTTCAAGACGACAAGGACATCACATATCACGGTTTATCAACCTAAAAAGATTTTCGGTCTCAAGTACTTTACAAAATTTCGAGCGTGCTTGAGATTTCTATATTATTTGACCCCCATGTAAACATCTAGTCTGCTAACATATTACCGATTAAAACTACACTTAAAACTACTTATGAAATTAAAATAGTTCAAAAATAATTTTATGACGTTTTTCTGATTACTTTCAAGCAAAATAGTTATTAAAAAGATAAAACTTATGGAATTAAATTTTGTTTACTTTACAAATTACAGGGAATTCCATATTGTCTGCTAGTAGGTCAAACTTCCTACTAAATCCAACCGGGGATCTCCCTTTCCCAAACGTAGTAAGCTGTAGAACCCACTTCCGATTATGAGCTTGCCTGCGGCTCGGTCACAGATACGTTACTGGTATCTTTGGGTAAGGAGGAGCCGCTGGCTGCGAATGCTTGTGACGGGTGACATAAGTCTATGAAGGGATTTATTTTGTGACTAACTTAACATGAATTCACCAGTCGGGATTGATCAGCAGTTCGGGGCGAACTTCGTAGGTCTTCGGGGGGCGACGGAACTGGTCATCGCTTGAGTGAGAACTGGTTTTGGGGGAACGGACTGGCAAGGGGGCGAAACGACCGGGTACCCTGTAGTGCTGTCGGAACCAGTCACGGACTCGACACCCAGGGTCTCAAGTTACGATTTTAACTTGAGGACTCGGACTTGGAGGACAAGGACTCGGACTCGGCAGGCTCGGCCTCGTGCAATTATTTAATGGTTCAAAGGAATTCTCGGGTTCGAGGCCAGTGTAAGAAGCTAGTTAAGTGTTTTGCAAGGCTCGACATTAGGAAGTTCAGCTCCTCTCATAGAGTTGTTAACGAGTGGAATAGTCTGCCTGAGTGGGTAGTTAACTCCACATCTGTGCACTGCTTTAAGGTTAATATTGACAAGTTCTTCCATATGGTAGAATCTAATTGGGCTGGGCTCGTTTGGTGTTGGTTGGTTGTTTGTTTTCAGTTAAGGTTGTAGGCCGGTACCCGGTTGTTTCGCCCCCTTGCCAGTTCGCCCCCAACCAGTTCGCCCGGTCATTTCGCCCCCTTGCCAGTTCGCCCCAAACTGGAAGTCGTTTCGCCCCCAAGTACCTACCAGTTCGCCCCCTCGGTCTTAGTTGCAGTTGTTAAGTTGATATTGTTTTTTCGAAAACCTTTTTTACGACAGCAGTAACGTAAGTAAAAGAATCAGCAGATATGGCCCTGAAACATGGGTGAACATGACGTGGAGAAGGCCCTGAAATATGGGTTCAGCAGAGAGTTAATTTTAAAAAAGTGTTCTTTTTTGAAAATATGAATGCAAAATAAAAATGAAAAAAAAAAATTAAATGCTGTAGGCCTATGAGCCTTTGCCACAAGCTAAGTACAAAGGACGCAAAAAAAAAATGAAAAAATGGCTCCAAAAAAGAGAGTGAATTTAAAAAAAAGCGTTCATTTTGGGAAATATGAACGAAAAATAAAATGAAAAAAAAAAAAATAAATGCAGTATGAGCCTTTGCCGCAACTTAAGTGCAAAGGACGAAAAACAAAAGTTAAAAAAACAATATGAAAAAAATGGTAATTTCACGTAAAAAAGACGTATGTATGAGCCTTTGCATTTGGAATCTTACATGGGACGAAATTAAGAGGGTTAAAAATTAGGGGGCGAACTGGTCAGCACTTGGGGGCGAACTGGTAGGTCTTTGGGGGCGAACTGGTCATCGCTTGGGGGCGAACTGGTTTCTTGGGGGCGAACTGGCAAGGGGGCGAAACGACCGTAAACCTGTAGGCCTATGGACTTCAGGGCACCTTATGGGGCCTTAGCCTTCCTTTGCCCTTTAACGTGTTATGTTGTGTTATGTTAGTCCGGGCTCGTGACTCGGCTCTAAATTTCCTGAGACAGGTAGAATTTGGGAATCACTTTTATGTAATTAATTCATAGCTTTACCTTGTGGTCTGCACTTTCTACACAACTTCACACGGTATTTACTCTTTGCAATATGCTCTGCCATAGTGTAGACGGAGGTACCCAGTCGTTTCGCCTCTTTGCCAGTTCGCCCAAAGTGGAATTCGTTTCGCCCCACAGTAGGCTACCTACCAGTTCGACCCCTCCATTTTACTAACACTAGTAATTGCAAAAAAATCAAAAACAGTCGATACTGTTTTTCGAAACATGGGTGAACGTGATGGGAAGAAGGCCCTGAAACATGAGTGGTCACGGTCGTGATGAAAAAGGACCCTGAAACATGGGTACAGCATACCCGAACAGGTACCCGGTCATTTCGCCCCCTTGCCAGTTCGCCCCAACCAGTTCGCCCCGGTCGTTTCGCCTTTGCAGCTAGTATATGTAAACCATGAGCCTTTGCAGCTAGTATAGCGCAAAGGACGCAACATAAAGGAAAAAGATGCATGCCGATATTAAAAGAGAAGAGGGAAAATGTGACTCCAAAAAAACAAGAAGAGAGTTGCTTTACAAAAGGCGTTTTTAAGGAAAATATCAAACCAAAATGAAATAAATCGGTGTTTCCACACAAAAAAATATAAAGGAGACTTTGCAGCTAGTATACTGCAAAGGACGCAACATAAAGGATGAAAAGGCATAAACATGCCGAAAATAACAAAGCAATATTGCCAAAAAATTAGGGGGCGAACGGGTCAGCACTTGGGGGCGAACTGGTAGGTCTTTGGGGGCGAACTGGCAAGGGGGCGAAACGACCGTAAACCAGTGTAGATGATATTCTTAAAAGTTCTACGGTAAAAACGTACGTACTTGGGAGTCCTTAATTATTTTCGCTGGTGGCCCACATGTTTAATCGGGAAAATATCACGTGTCACAGTCATTCGCGTATCCATGATTTTGCCTTTAGGTCTCATTTTAGAATGATCAGCCTTCCGCACCTGAATACGTGGTGTAAGGGGTTCGTCGAACTTGGCCCCGGGTTCAGAGCAGCACCGAATGGGTAGAACATAAAGGACGTAGCCCAGGAAGCTCTGAGGGTATTTACAAATTAGTGGACACAAACCTGGACAGTCATCGACGCTATCTGTAAATGGCATTGAATGCTCACTCAATTGATGATCACAAGTATCACAATTTGACCATTAGGCCCAATCCAGGTCCAACAGAGCCGGTAAATATAAAATGGCAGAATTGACGAATAGGTTGGGAAAATCGGAGTAGGCGGGAAAGCCGTGGCTGAAGGTACTAGGGTGGTTGTCGCAGACTTTGAAACGATCTGCCTTTTAATATTTGCCATTGAAAATTGTCGCAAACCAGAGCCGGATTTAGCTTGTGGGGGCCCGGGGCCTAGAATGGTTTGGGAGCCCTTTCACGATTAGGTTCACTATCTTAGCGGAGGGCTACCATAGGTTGGCGCGAAGGGTGCAAGAAAATATCGGAAGAAAACGCTTCCCAGATCGCTGGAGATGGCACTTCCCGGGCCTTGTAAGTTGCATTTAAACATTTTCAAATTTGAAATCTCATGTTCTAGAAATTGACTTTTGTCACAATTAATTTGGAATTATTTACGTTGTCTTTCCTAATGTCCCTCCAGAAATCGATATTCCGTTTTCCGTATAAGAAATGTATTTCCGCAAACTTTCCTTTCCTTAAGTGTCCAATGGGGGAAATGCATTTACTTCTGTTTCAGTTGAACATCGAACCCATCATGGAATGGACTTTCTGCCGGCTTTTTCTTTAGCAAACTGACTGAGGATGTCATCGACGTCGATGTGCACAGGTCATGTCATTTTACTTTCCCGGATTGAACGTTGTCTTTAAATTTTAACTGCATGAAAATCCAAATGGGCTGTTCATTTTTACCGATTGTTCGATGACTATGAAAACAGGGTTCAAGAGATGACGACTTCCTCGGTTGGTTAGATTTAAGTGGACATAAATCATGTGATCGGTAGTTGATAGCTAGAGCGTCATCCAGATATCTATAGGGGTGCCAATTTGTTTTGTGCAAAACCGACAGAATTTACATTTGTAAACACTGAATTCATGGGGTTTATGGTGTCGCGTGTGTGACAAGTTACGCAAATGCAGTAGAATAAAGACCATGCATCCTGATAGACCCATGCAGTGGCGCCGCCAGGTTTGGTGATTGGGGGCAGAACTGATGACGTCGTAATGCCATCTCAGTTCCCCCTCCTTCTTTCCTCCCCAAGTCTGCGTAAATTGTACCTTTTTGTGCCCCTGCGATTGTATACAGCAGCGTGGAATCCTTTTGTCACTACATAAAGGTGCCGTCCTGGGGGAGGGGTCTAAGGGGTGGGGTCACCCCTCCCCTTTGAGAAATTTTTGTTAATTTAAGGTTGCCTAGATGGAAAATGGTGCTATCTTTTTGGTATTTTTGGAACTGATCATATATGAAAAATATCCTTATAAGTGAATTCTAATTTTTGTTTAGGTGAAATAGGAAGGTGTGCGTTCCCGTAATTGTATACAGCGGTGTAGGTGGCATCCTTCCTTTGTCACTACATGAAGGTGCCTTCCTGGGGGAGGGGGGGGGGAGTTTTGTTGATTTAAGGTTGCCTAGATGCAAAATGGTGCTATCTTTGGGGTATTTTTGGAACTGATGATATATGAAAAATTTTTGGTTAGGCGAAATAGGAAGGTGTGCGTTGTGGTAATTGTATACAGTGGTGTGGAATCCTTCCTTTGTCACTACATGAAGAGATTGGAGATGTAGCCTACTTCTGTTTTTCGAAAAGTGTTGTGATCAGAATAGTTGCATGTATTATAACCTTAATAATGGTCATGAGTTGGAGTGAAAACCGTGACGAATGCGCGCGAAGCGCGCCGAATTTTTTCATGAAATAAGATAACCATGAAAAAACCTGCATCGAGACACTTTCAACTCCCCAACAAACCTTTTTTGCCAATCAAAAAGCCAGTCTTTTCCCTGAGAATTCGTAAACAGATTTCAGCTTTTGTTGCTGTGCTTCTGTGGGTGCTACCGGAATTTCTTGATAATAAGGACAATACTGAGGTGAGGTTTGAAGCGCGAGGAGCGCTGGAAAATTTTGATAGTTTGCGAAGGATTTGCGATAATTCTGATAGTTTCAGAACCATTTGTGATAGAAAATGGTTACAATAGATCCACAACTAGGTCGAAAACACACCTCACCATACCCTCTGTAGGAATCTATAGCTTAAACGCCTTTGGGGATCATTTTAAAATTTTCAAAAAAAAAAATTTCTGAAATCGATTGGGGGGACACGCACCCCCCCCCCCCCCGTGCCGGCGCCACTGGACCCATGTATTTATGGAAAGACAACTAGTTTGTTCAGGATGGAGTTCCGAACAAAGGTCAGTATTTCACATGTTGAATATCGACAGACAGACAGTAGGCATCTTATGCCTCCATTTTTTGGACACCCAAACACCAAAATGTGGGGGCCCCTAAATGTGGGAGCCTGGGGACTGGGCCCCGGCGGGCCCTGCCGTAAATCCGACACTGTTGCAAACTGTCAAAATCTTCTTTCGTTCATTGCTCTGCTTATTAAATTTGAATCGGAATATGTCGACGCCTTTTTTGTCAATGTTCCGGACCCAACGGGCCCTGTACCCGCCGATTTACCTTTGGTACTCTTTACGTGAGAGCTTCTTCCTTTCGACTGTGCCTCATTTCTGCAACCGTTTCGGCTCCTGTGGGTGACTAAGTAACGAACGCTTGTAAAGAGGGCGCATTTGGGACACAAATTTGCCAACAAAATAACTTTACTGTGCCGACAATCTGACAGCACATAAGTTTTGAAAGCAAAAGGGGTGCGCTAGAAGTGAGGTGTCTAGTTAAATTGGAATCTTGGTTAAACTGAAATTAGATTGACTAATATGGACTACGGCACTTTGAATTTCAGCTCCCACATACCATCACAAATCCCTCCGCCGCTGCTACATCCCTGGGTGCAAATCGTACTATAATCCAATAATCCCACACCCACCCACATGTTCACTACAGTCAAATTGACGGGTCTTGTAGTTTGACTATGTAATCCAGTGGTGGTGATGGAAGCTAGGCAGGCCAGTTGAAATGGCTTACGAAATCTTAGGAGACCATGAGCCCTTTGACAGAAACGTATATAGGTCGAATATTATCTTCTTTCCTGTTATTTGCCTTTTCCTATTTGAACCATGGGCGTAAATCCCGGGGGATGGGGGATATATCCCCCCAACATCTGACTAGGGGGGATGGCCCATGTAATCATCCCCCAATGTTTCAGTCTACAGATACGTTTATGATGGAAAGTATATTTTATTCTTCATTTTCGTAAGAAATTTTTCAATCTCGCTTCATTTCCTATCACAATGTTTCTCAACCTATCAGAATTTTAGCAAATCGTTGGCAATCTATCAATATTTTCGCGCGCTCCGCGCGCTTCCAATCTTACGTCAGTGTCACTCATATTATCAATATCTTCCGATAGCACCTTTCGGAGAAGCACAGCAGCAAACAGTTGAAAGTTTACGAATTAATAGGTAAAAGACTGGCATAATTATGGCAGTGGCATGTAGGTATGTTGGGCAATTGAAAGTGTCTCGATGTAGAGTCTAAATGCAGGTTTTGTAATGGAAATACTATTCGTCACTGATTACACTCCACGTCATGACCATTATTAAGGTAATAATACACGAAACTGTTCTGATCGCAACACTTTCTGAAGAACAAACATCCAAACATCTGTGGGGACCTCGCATCAATATGGGATCTTTCAATCTAATATATAGAATGATGTTGAAGGTTGAAAGTACGTATCTGCCGTTGTACATTTTTCAAAATTTTTTACCAGAGCTTCGCCAGTTCACGCTGAGCCATTATCCGTATAGATGGTGATTGTTAATACACTTATGACGAAAACAGTACTCTGTAACGCTCTGATTAGCCCTTCACCCCTTTTGCTACACCTATCAGGGAGTCTAATATCACCTCCCTGCATGCACCTATACTTCCCCTCCCTCTCATTTTCCACTGCTGGCAGCTGTTCGTCCGGATTTTAGTTCAAAAGTAGTAAAAATACGACAGTTGTAAAGTGTTTGGCGTCGTACTCTATATTATCATTTGGATGTCAGGTAGTATACGCATTATGTCATTGCCTCCCCCCCCCTCCCCAATTAATATGATTAATGCAGAGCTTCCAGGAGGTCCTATTCAAGTATCTGCTAGCTTTATAGATGCCCTTTCATAATGCACAATGAAAAAAAAAGGACATAGTTCGTAATAACTCAAGAATGTGTCTGTGGACTCCACGCACATATTTTTGTGTAAAAACTCTCCCGAAATAGAAGGCAGTAAAATAGACAAAAGGGAGGGGGCTTCAGGAGGTTTGTTGACAACATATCTGTCTCTTAATAGACAACATATTCTCCTCTTTTACCTTACCAAAAATTAGCATTTACTAAATTATGGACATTTTCCGGCCATAAATGATCATTTCCAAAAACATCTCAAAGATAGCACCATTTTGCATCTAAAAGACCTTGAATTTACAAAAAAATATTCTTAAAGGGGAGGGGAGAACCCTTCCCCAGTGCGGCACCTTTATGTAGTGACAGACGAAAGATCAAAACTGCTGCATGCAAATGCAGGAACGCATGAAAAATAAAGGTGTGATTTACGCAGACTTGGGAGGCACTGAGGTATTATTACGACATCATCTATGGTGCCCCAATCACAAAAACCTGGCGACGCCACTGATCTCAAGCCAACTTGCAGGTCTTGTAATGATCTCCGAATTCAAAATCCAGTTGTCTGGGATGACCCTATATGTTGATCCCTGCTTTTTAAGCTTAACAGGACATTGTTGCTCTTGTACAATTTCAATTCAGTGCAGCTTATCAACGAGTTTTGTGCTCAAAATAACATTTCCTAAATGTATGAATATACCAATAGCCTACCAAAGAACATTACCACTGAAATTAACCCCTTAAGACAGTCTTCCTGGCACTTCTGAGACATTAAAACCCAGGAGCTTCCGGGGGCTTTGCCCCTGGACCCCACCCCCCACCGTCATGGGCTCGCGCTTCGCGCTCGCCGTGCACGCTTCGCGTGCACATTTTCCACATTTGCGATAGTTCACCCCATCCCCCCAAAGTTGAAAAGAAATCTACCCCCCTGATTTGAACAGTGCATTTCTACACAATGATAGGCTATTTCGGAATAAAAAACGGTATCGAGATGCAACTTTTTCAGCCTTGTAACTTGCCACTTAAGGCAATCTAGGAGGTTTTATTGGCGAAAAATATTCTTGTTACGCTAGACGAGCTAACAGATAGTGACGCTCCGCTCAGATAAAGTCACACCAAACCACCTTTTCACCCGGCCATGACTTTTCCAAAACATATTGCGCCACTTAATCTGACATGATTCCTGCCTTTCCGCCAATACGAAGTAAGAAAAGGAAACAAAAGCAGTACCATATTCGGCATACATACAGTAACGTCGCATGAACAACTAGACATTCTTGTACATGCAGGCAAGTACAAATCAAAGCCTCTTGAAGAAACACGTAATTCAAGTAAGTTACACTTTTGGGGAGTCCCCACCTTCCGAGTCCGAGTCCCAGTCCAAGTACAAATCCTCACTTGCCGAGTCCGAGACCGAGTCAACTGGTATTCGAGTCCAAGACCGAGTCCGAGTCACAAGCTCCGATTCTCCCTATCGGGAAAAGTGTACACTAAGAACAGAAATTTACAAATGATCACTTTTTACACTGCCTTTTATATAAGGGTTTTGTGCGTTATGATATAGGCCCTGAGTCTGAATGACAGTGCACGATTGTTCTTCTTTTATTAATCGAAGCCACAGCTTCGATTGTAGGGATTGCTCTAATTTGTTCCGTCCAAATTGTTGTCCTCTATCACTGAGGGTTACCCTGATTAATATCAATAAGGGAAGTGTTTCCACATGCTATTTCTGAGGGTTACTCTGACTAAGTCAATGCGACTATAGCACTGGAATCCACCCAAGCTAGAATGTACCTAACGGCTGTTTTTGTCTTAATTGGGCAAAAGCGAGTACGCGTTTAACGAGGGAGTTTTCATCCGGATAACAACTCCCTGGTTGAACCATAGAGCTAGGGCAGGCGGATATACCAGGGAGTTGCTATTTATAGCAACTCCCTGGATATACTTAGGTCAAGTTATGTAGGCACCATCACCCTGCCATGCGCACCTGCTTTGTTTATTCTATTTGGACTCATATTGCTCAGAACCAACAAATGACATGGAGAGGAACTTACAAATTAATCCCATTAGACTGAAAAAATGTCAGCCCATTTCCAAAAAGGCACATGAAACATGAAGTTGACAGGATCCCTTACAGAGAGAAAATTGCTCTATGAGAAACTTGCACTTTTCATTGAGGGGACACCAAGTCTGCACAGCATAGTCGAAATGGAGTCTAACCAACTGCTTTTAATTCAGGACAATTTCTTTACTAAAACTATAATGAAATTAATCTTGATCAATCTAAGCACACAATTTAGCCCTAGCAGTATAGCAACTGCATATTGTCTAGATGGCTTTAAGTCACATTGTATATAAACGGGGGGGGGGGGGGTTACTCCATGAAGGAGACTGTTCGACCCTTCGAGCGTCAGTATAATGTATTCGAAACCTTGATGAGGGGGTGGTCTGGTGAAATCATCCTTCATATTAGGAACGCAGTAAAATCCGCTCTAATTACGCCGTTTGCCTAAGGAGCACATATCATTTCATATTTTACGGAACCCGGTGTTAGTTGTTGAGCACGTGTTGTTATAAGGGCACCTGGTGAGGTCCAGGGGAAAAATGTAAGAAAGTTATTTCAAAATTTTCACCCTAACATGCAGTGCAAGATGAAAATTTAGTTTTCAAAAAAAAGGTGGATTTCCCCTCAATAAATGTTTTTACTTTTTTTATATGGTAAACCGGGCATGGGGTGTAAACGGCGATTATTGCGCGCACTTTATTTTCCATTTAAAACATTATTTTCATGGTAAAACTAAATTCCTGAATTCAGGCAGTTCTTTGAGACATTACAATTTCTTAACAAAACTAAGTCTGCCATGAATATAAGTCAGATCTATCAATGCTCCTTTAGATGTGTTTATCTTTGTAAAAGTAGTAGAAGGTGGAAAGAATTACTAACTTTAGTCTGTCATAATCAATCCTGTGCAGAAAGGCATAAATGTAAAACATTGCCTGTTTAATGGGGCGAAATTATTTAAGATGGATATTGAAGAGGAAAAACTTGAAGGAACGGAACAGACTTTATGCATTGACGTCACGCGACGTCAGATTATTAAAAAGGCAAACAATACTAAAGAGGACTGCACCCGCGGCGTAGATTTCGCACGCGCGTGTAGTAGACTATACGCGTATCTGACCGGTGCACAAATCAGCTGTCTGCATTTTTTAGTGTAAGTTGCAATGATACGCGCTTGCCTCCATTAGAGGACGCACCTTCTGTCCTGTGACGTCATATGCATATGGTCTATTGAAATGAAATTGAAGGTGAAGGCGCGAAAATTAAGGTAGTTTACGAAAATTTTGTGAAACAAAAAAGTGAAGTACGTTGAGCATTTGTAATCCGTAGGAATCTTTAACTGAAACCTGTTTTGTATCGTTTTAAGCCGAAACCACACGAACTTTCTGTAATAGGTTGATTTTCGGAGCAAATTTTGGGAAGTTCTTTGTTTATTATTGCTTCTCCCTGCGCTTGACCTGTTACGTACCGCTTTTGGCAAGCACAGTACAAGTTCCAGTAAAGGTGGTGTATAAGGTGGATAGTGACACGGTGGTTTGCTGAGAAGAGCAGTTCTCCCGAAACTTGCACCTCCTTGAAATCACGCATCATCGTTTTAAGAATGGAAGGGTGGAGCTGTTTTATCTTGATAAAAATCTGAGCGGTCTGTTATCAATTCGCGTCCGCCTTTTTGCATTTTTTGTATGAATATAAAGGCTTGTTATGCTCATTGTGGAAGTTTATTGTCCATGGCGTTGCTGTTGAGAGGCCTATTAATTTGTTTACCCATTTATTTTTCTAACTTGTGTGCAATTCATCTACACTCTTTTCAGATGAGACTTCCCATGTGCATTCCAGCGAAGACATCTTTCAGTTCTAGTACAGTTCAGATGCGAAGTTGATGTACGAGAGGGGGGTCCTCAATATAAAAGGAAGTTTACAGGGAAGAGGGGGTTTGCCCGAACCCCTTGAACTCCCTCTGGTTACTCGCATACTATGGTAATGCGTGAAGGTGCTGTAATAACAAATCACCTCTAAGTAATATGTTGAATTAGCCTTGACATGTATGTACTTATCAAATGTAACCTAACCCCTCCCCCTTCCTAGGAGATAGTGGGGTTCTTGCATTACCTTTCCTTTGGATGTGCGATTTATTTACCCCCCCCCCTCCCCGGCTCTACCAGGAACTTGGAATTTACATGTGTTGTATGGGCCGGAAAATCTCTCGGGAATTTCAGGAACAAGCCTGTAGCCCCAAGTCCCTAGGAAATAAAAAAATCACCATAGCTTTAATGCTATTTCGCCCCTTCAGTACCTTGTCTGGCTGACGGTCTGCGCAGAAAGTTAACAGGGAAAATTCCGGGGATTTGGAGGGGACTTCTTCGCGAACTGACGACAATACCAGTACTTTAAATTGATACAAAATGCTGTAGGAAGACAAGGTGCACAAGGGCGAGTTGACTTCCAGGGGGAAAATATTTTTCCTGGGGGTGAAATGTGTAAAAATGTGGTAAGCCAATGGTAACTGGAAACTTTCTAGAGGGGAGTTTTCTATGGGGACTTTACTCCTCCCTGATTCCCTTAAATATGGGCTTGGGTGCCCAGCTTCGTGGAGACTAAATTTGCATAGAAGATTTTAACAGGGATGGAAAACAAAATGATCCCCTACCCTACCGGCAAGATTATCTTAATGAAACAGATTGTGAAACACACTTGTTACATTTTCATAAATGCTATGTCTGGAAAGGTGGGGTAAGGCGAGGGGGATAGTTACAAGCCCATTACGGAGTAACGCCCTAATATCGTTTACGCAGCAAGCTGCCAGGCATCTTCCTTGCTCATATCTCCGTTAGGCTGAGCAAACAGTCCACTCCGTAAGGTAGCCCCATTGAGGGACAGTGTGGCTAGTTTTCTTGTTTGAAGTAAAGGTGTGCGTCGGTCTGGGTTTTAATGCCAAAACCGCCCAATCTTCGGTTTGAGCACAACCAGGACTACCCAAAACCGACGAAGAATCGTCCTCGGCCTACCCTTGACCAAATCGACATCGGTCTGAAGGTTATTCGAACAGACCAAACCGATGAAGCTCTCAGAGCACGCGGGACCAACCCGAATCAAACTTTCATGTAACAAAGTATAAAGGCCTACAGTTGATAAGAGCTTCTCCATGGTGTTCAAGTTAAAAAAGTACAAAATAATTATATACTCAGCAATAATCGGGGAATTTACATGGACATCAAACAGCGTTCACTCCGATACACAGAGACAATAACCAACGCTGTTTAGGCATGTTTGTTCAGTCGGGAAGGGTAGCGGTGGTAACTGTTCCTTTTCGAAAAAAGATATTAAATTTTCACTAATGTAAACGTCGGTTTTTTTTTTTTTTGTAGTTGGCAAAAACAGATAGATCACCCGAAAACCGAAATGATGTCGGTTTCATGTCAGGTCAGACCACCCACCCACCCGTCAGTCCGAAATCACTAAGACCACCCAAAACCGACTTCTGTTTCGGGTGGTTTCGGTTTGGTCTCGGTTTTGGGCTGTCTATGCACACCTTTAGTTTGAAGTAATTTGAGAAAATGAGTTCTCCACCCACAATTCCAGGGCAACCATAGTGTCATTTTATGACTCACTATCCAGCAAAGGTTATAGACTGGCTTGAATGAAAGTATTAGTAGTGTCTCCATTTTTCTTCTTCTTTTTTCTTTTTTTTTTTTAAATGTGTACGATTCGAAAAATTTGCAAGTGCTTGGAAAAAAATCAGGCAATTTGAATCAGAAGGACAGTACCATACATGGTAGATCTCTATAATATTTCTGATTTTAATTTAATGTAAAACAAAATGTAAAATAGCACATAAAGGCAAATACTAGGCATAACATCAAATTGTTGGAACCTTGGACTCCATTTAAGGAATTATTTTTTGAGTTGTAGAAGTACTGAGTCCTGATGTACAGAAAAAAGACAGGTGTGAAGTTAGTTACTTATTCCTCGTACGTTTCTCATTTCACATTCGCGAATAGGTAAACAGGTTGCTGTTTACATTACTTACTCGACATTTATATACGCCCCTTGGGGCACTCCATGTGAACTTGTGTAAGGTAAAATACGCCGTAGGCAGTTTTCACTGGTAGATTGGACCCTACGAAAAATCATCATGGTCAATATGAGGAGTGTTTTCCGGTCCAAAACTTTCTCACCAATATACACGTAAACGTTACTTATTCGAATACGTATGGTCCATTTAATTTAGGGCCCTTAGTTATTGAGATCGATGCGCCTTGGACTACCATTCAATCGGTCAATATTGACTCTAGGAACAGAGGTCAAAGCAGGGCCGGATTAGCGTTGTGTGGGGCCCCCGGCACTTTCTATAGCGGGGCCCCTTTTACAAGTTTAACCTCCTTCCCCCTCGCCCACCCTCTTACACAAAATTAATAACACTCAACAGATTAAATTTTAGCTTTTAACCGCTAATGACTAACAGTTGCTTTTACACATTATACAGTGATACATGGCAATTATTATACAGCATAAACAATGGAGTAGGGAAAACAAGCCAGTGAGCCACAACTGGAAAAAAGGCCGTGGTCGTCTCGACTTAAACCAATTGGTTGGAAACTGGGACGTTAAACCTCATCTGACCTAACCTATATGCCAGAGGCAGGGGGCCCCAAAAGCGCGGGACCCCCGGCATATGCCGGGTCTGCCATGGGGTTAATCCGGCACTGGCGTCAAAGTCAGCACTATGATTGTTGCCCCGGTTGTGCTTGATAAGTGAAAATAAATTTTACTCATTCACATATTCACACATTTATATAGGGGCCACTTCACGACTGATCCATATGGACCCTATGGAAAATTTTTAAGGCAGTCAGCACTATGAGTGTTGCCTGGTCCAAAGCGTGCTTGACGATCATTACACGCGACCGTTAAGCCAGGTGCCCACTGCACGACTTTTGACGTACGACATGGAAGCGATTTCTCACGATGTCTGAGGACTACGTTCGCGACTTTTAAAAGTCGCACGGTGTGCAAGGGTAGGTCGCGAGAAGTCGTGGCAATTCTGGAAGTCTTGGCTATTCGCGGGAAGTCGCATCGATGTCGCACAGTTTGGACCATATTCAAAATTTTTGCGAATTCCGCATCCATGTCGCGAGAAATCGAAAACAAAGTCGTATAGTGTACCACTGAAAATTCGTAGATATTCGTAGGTCGCATCCATGTCTTGAGATGTGGCAGGAACGTAACAAGTCCCTCTGGAGCCCATGGACAAGGAGCAACGAGGGACCTTAAACAATGGTATCACAAACCCAACAGCATAAGCCCTCTCCGACCATCCACCCAAATATTTACAATTATGCAAGAGTCAAATATAGGCCTAAGTACAAACATTGAGCATCTAACCCAGCCCAAAAACTAACATTTTTTGTTGATAGCTTTGACTCAGGATTCGTGGGGTCCCTGGACATCGCACACCCAGTCCACCCACTTGCTACGCCCTGAGATGTCGTAGCTCTCATAACAAGTCACAAACAGTGTAAGGTGTAAACGAAGCGCGGGAAGTACTATAGCCAGATGAAAGCTAGCCTACATATTTTTGTTTTTTCATCAAATTCTTGCAGTAATCATATTAAAGAAGTGTCCATTGGGAAATGGCTTTTGGCAAGAGTAGAGTCCTTCTGTCACCTTTAACCTTCATGTTATCACTTATGATAATACCAGTGGCTCCGCCAGGAGTTGGTGATTGGAGGTGAGACACAACAGAAAATTATGTTGTAACCCCACCCCAGACCCCCACCTAGTCAATGTAATCGGCGGATCCTTCCTTTGTCCCCTAATGCAGGCACCCCCTAGGGGAGGGGTAGAAGGGGAGGGGGGTGTTTCCAAACGATGAGGAACACAACATTTCGATGCGCGAAGTGTGCCGAAAAATATTTTGCTTCTACAAAAATTTGAAAATTTGGGAGTTTTATTAAAGAAATTTTGAAAAATTTGGATTTTTGTGGAAGAAAATTTGAGAAATTTGGTTTTTCTTAAGGAAAATTGGAAAATCTGGGGTCTTTATTGAAGAATATGCCCTTCCTATGAGCAAAATTAAGCAGGTCGTCTGTGCGACTGAAGGCCACTGGGATTACATATTTTATCGTACGGATTAAGGCTCCCCGACGAAATTGGAAAATTTCCCCGACGGAGGAACCAGCCGTCTCCGACGGAGGGGGGGGGGGCGCATGGCCCCTGGCGTCACCCTTGCGTCAATGACCAATGGTGTCAGTGAGGGGGTTTAGCTAAAGTACCAACCCAGCAAACATGCCCAGTTGTTCAACGGGTCGAATTCCACTGGTTTCGCTGGGCTTGGACAAGAGGCAGGCTTTTGTATGAAACCAGGGTGTGGAAATCGTGAGGAAGGGGTATCCTCTCCTCTTTAAGATGTTTTACATATGATTTAAGGCCTTTATAGATGTCAATACTATGGTGTCACTTGTGCCCATTCCTTCGTCCTTTTCAATCCCGCCCCTGGATGGAATGTGTAGGCCTACTTTCCGAGGTCCTCCACAGGGCACATCAAGCCTGCCATTCAGTTAGTGGTGAAGGGGTCAGTAAAGTCTTTATTTTCACCGCTCGTAACATGGTGGTACTGAGTTAATTTAAAGTGGGCATGACACGGCCAAAATAACTTTTGTGTATTGCAAGATTGGGTACAGTAATGTAAAAGTATCATCTCACACACAATTAAAACCGGCGCAGTTCGGCATAAATAGAATTTGAAGAAAAACGTCCAGAAATCCAATTTCGAAAAATGCCGCAACAGGTCACCTGACTTTTATGACGCAATTGGCGGCACCCCGCACTGCGCTATGTAAGGACGCGTATCTAGATGTGAAAATAATGCAACGCTTTGGGAAAGCTTCATATCTTAGAAACTTCATGAAAAGGATTACATCACAATACCCGCCCAAAATACAGAGCGCAAAGCGCGGAACATGTTGGGGGCTTCGAAGCATATCATTGGCCAATATGTTCGCGTGCATATGCGTCCGTGTTTTAGCTTCCCTGTATATAATAAACAGCTTTGTTTTTGTGCAAAAAGAACGCGGTCCGGGCGCGCTGTACAGAACAGCTATGAACATGTATGGACAGTCCATAACATGCGCGCCTTTACTCAGTGAGCTGTTCAGTAACGTTGCTATTCACCGCGCAATGACGCATAGTTCACGATGTGGTCACTGGTCACGCGCGCTGCTGTATAGTATCGTAGCACAGGTGTTTGCAATGATGTACCTACTAACACGCGTTAGCATGCACATGATTCGATGTGTAGAACGATGGGTGAGCTGCCTGGTACAGTGTTACTAACCGTGCCTCCAATGACGTCACGATCTTGAGACGCGCTCACATACTTTTTTTCGCTTTTGGATTTCAGATGGCTGAGTCTGGCCTGTAAATGGGAATTCACAAGGTCGTATCACTGTGTTTATGGACGTAGTTGAGTCGGAAAAACATTTGCTTCATTTCAAGCTGTACCCAAACAATATTTACTGAGAAACGTACTTTGGCCGTGTCATACCCACTTTAAGGTTACTCAATGTGCCACTGATGTATATGCTCCCTCCCCGGCTCCCTCAGAGGTAGCTACAGTGACATTCTTTTGAATACACGTATAGGACCTTTTTGTTTTTCCAACTTCAGTCCACGACTCATCCTTTGAAAGCGCAAACTCATGGTCTTTCCAGTATTAAGACCACAATCACTGTACATCTTTTGTAACCCTGTTTTAGTTAACGAGTACTCTTTACGTTGTCATCAAGCAGTAAAAGAAGATCCGTCGTGCAGCTGCTACTGTAGCAGTTTTATTATTTTATCTTCATGACCAATAGCCCTTTAACCTACCTTGTCTTACGAAATGTGACACTATATAGGCTACAAACTATGTGGAATGTACACTGAGATCTCTTGTACACATGGGCTCTACTGTACACAAACACACACACACGTAATACTTCAATACAGTGCACTGAGTGCAGTGGTTGCTTATGAACAGATCCAGTATTAGTTTTAGCGCCAATGAATCAAGCATATTATATTATATTATATATATATATATATATATATATATATATATATATATATATATATATATATATATATATATATATCTGTACTGTGCAAAAAACTTTTCCCTCCCACAGTAGCGACGTTGATTGTTGTGCGAGATTGCAGCTGACTGGCTGGTCGAAAACCGTGTTTATCTCGCTCGAGAAGAAAAAACTGTTTTTCGATTTACTCGGTTTTTCGATCGAAATGCAGAGTTTCTCGAAAATCTCTGGTTTTCGATAGACAAACCTTGGTTTTCGAAAGACAGAGTTTCTCGAAAAACTCTGTTTATCGGTCGATACACACTGACTCGGTTATTCGAACGAAAAGCAGGGTTTCTCGGAAAACTCTGTTTGTCGGTCGATAACCCTGTTTTTAGAAAATCAAAAACTGTTTATTCTGTTGATTAACCTTGTTTAGCGAAAAACCGTGGTTTTCGAGCGAAAAACAGAGTTTTTGCCATAAACCATTTTTCGGTCGAAAAACCGACTTTATCAGGAAAAGCTCAGTGTTTTTCGAATTATTGTACATTTGGCTTACCATAAGTATAGGGAGCACTATAACACTAGAGACTCCGAAAACCTAACATCGGTACCGTACGTATACCGATGCAAGCCACATGCCATACAAGGACAAGGACAGACAAGGATCGACAAACAGTTACCGGTTGGGTGTTTTACTGGTAGTGAACGAATTTGATTGTGTTTTGGCTTGGTTTGGGCCAGTTTTGTCATTGGTATTCAGGCTTGAGTCCGCAGGGCACTTTATGGGGTTTTAGCTCTCCGGCCTTTGCCCTTCAATAACCTGTTTGGTTTAGGCCTAACGTTACATAGCCTGTAGTAATGCCAATTATGCCGAAATGTTTCTTCGGTGCATGTGCACAATATATAGTGTTTAAGGACATACATGCAGCCTTGCGGCTTGAACAGGTATACAATTCATGACCTTTGGCAATTGGCAGTACTTGATGTCGATGAATAATATCTGCTACATTTAGTGTCCTAAACATTTCAAAAATAATTAATTCTACAAGCAATCCTGTTTAATTGCTTTCAACATTTTGCCAAGCTGCTGTTGTTGCTACAAAGTTCACACCATTGTAGGCCTAGGCCTATGGCTATGCTAAAAAGAACCCAGTGTTGTTAAACTATGACAGTCATATATTATGTTTAGGTTGATACATGCACATACGCATATGTGGCAACAATCATTGCAGCAACGAATTTCCATTGCGTGCTGATGCGTGGTTTTCCATCATGTATGCCACAGGAGAAAGTCCATCAGTGACTGCAATACTGTTAGTGGTTTACAGGTATTGCAGCTTGTCTTCTAAGGGAGTGGAGGAAAATCCCGTCAAGTAGGTGATGATGTCAAGGCATACAATTACAAGTATGCCTTGGTGGTACGTACTATCAAATTAAAGGGCATTTATAAGCAGTCCTCCAAACTTATTTTGAAACAACTAAATCTCACAAACCTTTTATTTCCCTTCAGTTATATTTCATGATGTCTCAGAACATAAATATTGCATATTCAAGGTAAAACAAGGAGTTACTCTGTGTGAATTTTGCAATTTGGTTGGAAAAATATTGTCACATGGTTCTCAAGAGCCATTGATGAAATGGGATACCTGGGTACATAGTTCCAGATTGGGGTGACTGCATTTTCCCTTTGATATATTGTGGATGGACACTACAGAAATTTACCACTAGTTTTCAGAGGGTCACAAGGGTGAGGTATGGTGGGGTGGGTGTATTCCCAGTCCTGGTACCTTGACTTCCAGTTAACATTCTCACTTGATGGATGAAGAGGGTATTTCCAGTCTTATCTTCTTTCCCAAAGATTAAAAGGAATTGAGAATTCTTGCTTAGCTCCACAGTGGAAAAGGTCCACCATACTACCTGAAACTGAAAAAGCTAGTAAATAATATAGCATTCCTCTAAAGCAATCTAAAATACCCTTTGTACCTTAAAGACAGACAGTCATCACCCCAAAGTATATTTTTAGTGTATGTATATCAAAATTCTCAGTTGGTGACTGCTCTTTGATTGACATCAAAGTTTGAAAATTTGAAAGATGCAGAGTAGCTCACATTCCACACAAGGCAGAGAGAGTACTTTTATTACATTTTATAGCCTTGTATGCTCACCAGGACATGGCCTTAAGCAATAAAACAGGTTTATTCTTGCACAAGGAAGAGCCTCATACAGTTATGGGAGGAGCTAGAAGATGCATAGTTGGGAGAATTGGAACTGTCTGGGATCATGAAAATTCCCCTTTAACCAACAGAATGTCTTTACTTCACAGTAATTGGGAGTGTCAGACTTTAAACAAGTTATCTTTTTTTTTTTATTTTTATTTATTTTTTTTTTTTGTGACCTCAAATTTATTTCAAAAGCCAGCACCAGTGGGCAACCCCTAGCCAAGTGTCAAAGATATATTCACTCACATAAATAAACTCCATGTATCTGTCTTCCCTATGAAAATTTGAAATTAAATACTGTCAGAAGTGATTTTAGGGCATTAGACAGTTCAGGATGACAAGACAAAGAAAACTTGTTGTTATAGAATCTTGTATTATCATGCAGTGTGACCACCAGTGTTTCCTCTAAGAAATTGCCCATTGGGCACTCAATGTAGGAAAATTTGGCTCACTAGAAATGTCAGTTTTAACTGAGCATGTGTAGGGCACGCATTGTTGTTCACACTGCATCTGAAACCCTCTTATTTTCATTTTTCCCCACGAATATCAGTGCGTCAAAATTGCGTCATAGCAGCGTAGCAGAAACATTGGTGACCACTATGACTCGACAGAAATTGTGGTGCAATCTCATGGACTCAACTTATGTAGAAACATTTTAGGAACATAAGTATGTCTGTGGGTGTGTGTGAGCTCACAGACATGTCCTTGGCATGTACTGGGGCAGCCGGCGAGGGCTCTGCCCTCACGACTTTCCTTGCTAAGGTGCGGCTCAGAACTGGCGTAGCTGCCTGAAAATTGGGCCACTGCAATGAGAGGTCACGCACGGCTGCACGTGCTTGCCCTGGAGCGTGACCTACCCTCAAGCACATATGTCTGCTTGCCTAGTTCGTGGGCAGCTTTGCTGCTGGGGAAATCCCTTGAGTCCTTATCAGGTCCTCTCCTAGTGCATTGGATGTGCGCATGTGTGTCTGTGTGTGTGGAAGAAGTTCAGTTGGATAAGTTGATAAGTCATTGATATGTTTGAGAGGTTCTTATGCTTAAAAATAATTTAAAATTTTGATCTATTTATTTCAGATAAAATCCTTGGGCATTGAACAGCTTTTGTGAGTGGTCATTGGGAAGTCATTCAACATCAAAATGTTTATCTTTCTAAACCGAAACTTCACTTTTGCTAGTTGTAAGCTGTCATGCTACTCATACACTTTTCTTAGGCAGCTTCCAAGAAGGAGAATCAACACTTGTGGGCAAAAAATATCTTTGAAAGAAATATCTGTCAGACCACTGGATTTGGTGGGAAAAAATATCTCCACAACAAGGTACAATAGGGGACTGTCTAAAACAGTATTTTCATATCAGAGCTACAGGCTGTCAGGTAGTGCAGCATCCAGTGAAGGAACCAATGAAAAACAGTCATGGTTTAGTCATCTTCAAGAGGCCCCAAAGCCAGCCCTTTATCTTGGATTTTCAGGGTTGATACCTTTTGCTGTTCCTGCCCTGTTTTGTTTGGGATCCCTCTCCTACAGCCCTCTGTTAGCAGTAATGCAGGTGACATACGGTGCAACTATTTTGTCATTTCTTGGTGGCATTCACTGGGGATATTCCATTGACAACAAAGCCTCCCCACCAAACTGGAGAAACCTGGGATACAGTGTGACACCACCTCTCTTTGCTTGGACTGGGCTGCTATTAGTTCCAGAGTTTGGTACATTGACTTTAATGGCTGGTTTGGCATTTGCTTGGCTCAAGGATATGAAGGTGAAGTCAATGCCTGCATGGTTCCGGGTTTTAAGAGCCTGCCTTTCTGTTGGTGCTATTACTTCACTGGGTTTGATGTACGTACTAGGGCTTCTCTATCCACCCCCTGAAACAAGTCTGACATACAACTGGGTGAAACTAATAAAGATTATCAAGATCATCTTAGAAGATTAGAAACA
Source organism: Holothuria leucospilota (assembly GCA_029531755.1). Lineage (NCBI taxonomy): Eukaryota > Metazoa > Echinodermata > Holothuroidea > Aspidochirotida > Holothuriidae > Holothuria > Holothuria leucospilota. The sequence continues at coordinate 25,092,203 of CM055966.1, forward strand.
TTCTTGGCCCCCACCTAGAGGGTGGAGGGAGGTGAGGGGATTGGACAACACCACTCACCCCATTGAGATTTCTGTTCAGGTCAATTCTTGGACATACATTTACTTCATATTATGCATGGTTCTGTACTATATAGCCTCTTGAGTCTTGTTGAATATTTGGAAAAATTCTGGCTGAGACAAGACCCAACCCCTAAGATGGAGTTCACATTCAGAAATTCATTTTATGTTTCAAATTGATAAGGCTTAGAAGGGTACTGGTCTGTGCAATGACTGTTCGTACATTATAAATGAGGCTTCACTGTTGAAAACCTCTGTAAAATCCTTTAAAATAATAGGAAAAAGAAATAAAGAATACAAAAAGTGTTGTAACTTATTGACAGCACTTTTGTTGTATTCTTGACATACATTTACTTCATAATATGCAAGATTCTGCACTATGTAGCCTGTGAGTCTTGTTGATTATGTGGAAAAATTCTGTCTGAGACAAGACCCAACCCCTAAGATGAAAGTTCATATTCTGAAATTCATCTATATGTTACAAATTGTACTTAAGTTCCATTTGAATGGAAAGCCACTCTTTTGTAAGACAACCTGGTCACATACCTTTTGGTCTGAGGATCATCAAATCTAGAACACACAGTCAGAAATTGAACAAGTAGACACATAATGCTTGCTTGCTTAGCTGCAAGTGAAAATATCATTTATGAGCTCACTGTGAATCTTAAGAATTTAAATATGATACAGCTAAGAAGGGTACTGGTCAGTGCAATGACTATTTATACATTATCAATGAGGTCTTCACTGTGAAAACCTCTGTGAAATCCTGCAAAATAACAGAAAAACAAAAAGGAATAAGCAAAGAATGCACCAAAGGTGTTGTTACTTTTTTGAAGCTATATTGACAGCACTTTCATTGTATTGTATTTTTTTGTTATTTTACTGAAACTTTTTACAGCATATGCACTGAAGGATATGTAGCTATAGTACAGTATACTTGAGGTACACTATTTCTTACCATTGAAGATTTATATGCTTTGAACCAATTAACCAGCTGGGGGAGGGGGGGGGGGGGGGGAAGGAGGCAGAATATTGGCTGGTTTGGGCAAAGATGCTATTAGTTTTCAGCCTCCCCAGATGGAAGTGGAACTGTACCCTTATGCTCATAACTTGTACAAATAATAAAGAGAATACGATATCAGTATATGTTTCTCATATCTATTCTTACTGAGTGAGAGCAACAATGGCCAACAGTATCCTACATGTGGCAGCCAAATAATTCTGAAAGTGTGCTGAGTATAAAATGCTTTTAGTTGTGAATGGTAATCTATAAGTATACCCTCACATTGTGCAATTAATTTCATTAACATGGAGAAAACATAACCATTCAACAGAGTTGTCAAATATACTATGTGTGATAGTCCTGTTTGAACTCCTGACTTCGTCTCCCACCCAAACAGCTCTCAGAATGCAAATTAACACTTTCATCAGTGATATTTTCCCCATAAATTCAAATCAACAAAAAAAAAAAAAAAAAATAAGGCAAACTCAACAGGGAGAATTAGGCATGATTCAACTCTTTGTCACCTCAACATTTTTCAAGGCAACTGGACTGTCATTGTAACAGGTCTACTGCAGAGAATGCAAAAAATTTTTATCATGCCACTTCTAGGCTTGAAATATCCATAAAATATTTTAAATTGGCAACAGTGTCGTGAAATACAGTGGAAAACAGTATAATTTCACTATAAAGGAGTATTTGGTAATTTCTGTCCATTTGTTATTTTTTAGTTTGTAAAATGTGCTTGCAGACTTTAATCTCATGGCCATACATTACTCACTGAGTGGGAGAAGCTGTATTTTGGTGATAACTTTTCATGTCACCCTTAGGGAACTTGTAAATTTTTGTAAAAGTAGCATCTGTAAAGAAGCTCACTTAAAACTGCTCAAATTGAGTCCCCACCATAGAAATAAAAGTAAGGGAGAACACTAACACAGTGCATCCATGCATGTTTAACCGGTGAAGCAACGAAAATTGTGAGGGCGCTTTTGTTGTGCGGCAAAAGACCGGTTGATTGATGTCTCTCCGTACGTACAGTGTGCATTCTGCTGCAGAAGTTATAGCTAATTTTATGCATTTTTCGAAAGATTTGGAGTAATTTTCACAACAGAAATAAGTCCTGGTGCCTTAAGCATTTTGTTTTGTACTCCTAACTTGAAAACTTGTAGTTTCTTTGCCAATGCTTGGGGCAAAAGCAATGACGTGATATTTGTATTATGCGCAGGTGCTCTGTTGCCGTACACTGAGACTGGCCAAATCAATGTTTAGTCCAGATCGGCTGACGTCATTCTCCCTTTTATTTCTATGGTACCCACTTAATATCCTGAATGCTGTCCAATTGTAAAGTCTAATCACATAGCATGATTCAGATTGAATGGGAAAGTTTTAAGGAAAAGAAAAGGTAAGCAATAAGACCATGACAATATGAACATTAACAAAGGAATTTGATTCATCATCACAAACGTGAGGAATGTTAAATTCGTGGATTAATTTGTCAAATTATTTCAAAATATTGACCCACTATGAAATAGTTTTATTACAGCTCGAGACATATCACAACTTAATTTAGGTTGTTAAGATACTAACATCCTCACACTTTCAAATACACAGAAAAAAATATATGGTGAGCCAATCAACATTTTACAGTACACCTTTTATGGTGTATAATGTACTCTACATTGAAATGAAAAAAGGGTATACATGTAAAAGATAAAATGTGATCACTAGACAACAGGCACTCTTTAATTAAGACAATATATGTGATACTTAGCAAAAACGGAGTCCTACATTTTGAAGTGAGCCATTAGTTTACTTCATCATATAAAAACTTTAACAGAGAATAATCAGTTCAAGAACAATAGCAGGCCAAGTCTATCAAAACTTGTACAACCAAACCAACCCCAATCTGTAATTTTTGACCATACCCTGGCTTATGGACGGGATTGCGTGTGGTCCTTTCTTTAATTCTCAGATCATGCACCAAATATTCCCAAGGTGAAAAAGAATGCACCAACATTGTGTTTTTGCAAAATAAAAAATGTGAAGTAGCTAATTCCCAAGGTCTTGGGAGAAATCCCAAGTCCCTGTGGGGAGTTGCTTACCAGGGAGAGAAAGAATGATAAAATGCTAAACCAAAAAACTGACAACAATTTAACATGTGCCTGCAAGGCTGTCTACTAAGGCTATAAGAATCATGACTAAGACATGCAAAGGTGGAAAAAGTTTGTTTAATTGGCCCCATAAACTGATGGCAGTGGTAATGTGCCTTTGCAATTAATAAAACTTTTGATATGAATGTTTGATATGATACAATGAACCTTAAAATGAAAAGTCCTTCTCATTATTAAAATTTTTTTTTTTCAAAAAATAGACATAGGCAAAATTACAATAAGATGCCCCTACATATAAAACACTTCCTGACATGAATCTACATGATGATAAAATTTATTGTACTGTATATTTCTTTGTTTAAAACTTAACTGGATATCCTTAAAATCAAGTAATCAGAATATACCATCTGGAATTGTACAGAATTCAAAACTTACTGCCATAATAAGCACTAAAAATTGCTTACTTTTTTAAACATGCATAACTCTTCTGAATAGATACTATCTTGAATGCCAAAGGAAGGAATACACAAGGCTGACTTTGGAATTAACAAAGGCACTGTGGAATAGTGAGTATAAGCCACTTTGAAGATATCTACACGAGATTACAAGAAAACATGGATATAAATCTCATTCGTTCAAAATGCTGCATGTGAAAGAAAATTTAATCAAGATGTGTCTCAGCACCTTTAAAATTTATCTAGAAATAATCTTAAGGACTACTTTTCCCCTGACTTGCTTCAGTATGTTCACGGCTTCTTTGTGACTAGTGCCTTCCAAGTTTTGCCCATTGACTTCCACAATCTGATCCCCACGTTTCAAGACACCACTCGACGCTGCTGCTCCTCTGTCAAACACCGTCTTGATATAAATAGGGAGATCTCCATGAGGGCTGCCTGCACCACCCACAATGCTGAATCCAAGCCCATCTGGACCACGGTCTAAATGAACTGTTTGAATACGGGTACTAGAGGGGGAGGGACATACAATCAAAGATATGTGGTAATAGTTGGATGCTTGCTAGGACATAACCATCCACCCAAACTTATTTTTTAATTATTATTTAGCTAAATCCTTAAAATTTCCTCTCATTCCCTTTTCACATACTTGCCAACATTGTCATCTCAGAAAACGGAACATGTAGCATATGATCCACTGTGCAATGTGAGCACACAAGCACTAACCTCAACGGGTAGGGTCCGGGGGAAGAGGGGAGGGGGGGGGAGACTCCTCTTTTCCTCTCCAAATGTTCACAATATATGTTGAAATCACTTAGGTGTATGCAAAGATTTGACTTTATTTTTGCAAAGCTGTTGCTTCATTATTTTTCTAATCATTTGCATTTTAATACTAAAAGTTAGAAAAACAGAACATTCTGATTTTCATGGGTTTGAAGCTCATAAAACGGAACAGTTCTGCTTAAAATGGAACGGTTGGCAAGTATGTTTTCATGTTCCTTTCATGTGTTTCAGAACATACATATTGTATAGACATTATGCACATGATGTCATAGAACAGAAAGTGTGCATGCAACTTACACCAAAAAAGCAGGTATGCAAAGTCTATGTAGTGCATTCAGTGTGCTTCACTTGTTTTCCTCCAAAATGATGTCGCATGAAATCAATACATAAGGTACATAATATTAAAGGCAAACCAAGGAGTTACCTTGTCTGAAGTTAAAAATTCAGTTACAATAATACTGTCATATGATAAAGAAGAAAACCAGTTACACATTCTATTGCTTACATTTCCTATGCTACATGACGTATCAGTCAGTTCATGAAATAGATTGGTTTCATGTATTCATGCATGTCACTACAGCATACCTCCCTGCTCATCCACCGTTCATGACATTACCAGTGATCAAGCATTTCCTTTACTCTTCCACTTAACACTCTATCAACTACATTACAACATCCACCCATCCATACCAATGAGCAACCATTCCTTTCACTTACTCTCTGTCAACTACATCTTCTTCCTCCTCCTCATCATCCTCTCCTTCATCCTCACTGTACCCTGACCCACCACCCCCAGTCCCAAGCTGAGGGTCATTAATCAAGTCTGAGAGAAGAGAATCTATCAGGACAAAACAAAAAGATCAAGATTCCAGTTATGATCACAAAAATGTCTTGACATATTTTGAAAACTTAAAAAGAGCAGTAGTATAACCTTTATGGTAGTCTCTGGTAACGCTCTACAATTTGTAAATTAAAAGGTGGGAGAGGGGTTTAATACTGTACACCACTATGTTCTGAAATACCAGTAACCTCACTAGATTTAATTTGTGCACCAAAAGTCTTAGGCCCAACATCTCCCCCTCCCTCTGCATACACACAGGGTCTTAACTTTCTTTTGGGGGACCATACTCCTCACCCAACAGAATTTTACAGGAACAACTGAACTTACCAAAGCCCTACTTGCATTGTAAAGATACCTGTCACTCTAATCACAGTTAATAACTAACACAACAAAGACAATTTAAGGATTTATCGGCCAGGACCTTAGCCACAAGGGGCACTGTGAGGCAAGGCCCTCTAAACTTTCAAATACCCCCCTCCCATTTTTTCAGTCATGATTTCAATAACAGGCCCTCACACAAAGGGTGTTCCTGTAAACAAATCCAGCCCCTCCAAAATTTTGAAGACAGCTACAAGTGCATTTTTAGTTTGATAACCATGTTTGGCATACAAACATTACTTGGGATGGGGGGGGGGGTGAAAATTGCAACTGTAAATATTTCAAAAGATACAGAAATAATAACTTACAGTGATAAGATGGCATTTTCAAAATAACTCACCATCTTTGAGACTTCCACTTTTTGCAGAAGCTACTTGGTCCAATGAAGGTCTTGCCACTGCTGAATCAGGTTTAGATACTTCAGCTGTCAGCCTTCCAACTTTCAACAAAACTTTTCCTACCACATTCTGAAAGGGAGATTAAGAATGTTCAGCTTAAAGAACAGGCTGTAAATTATAGCTCCTTTCACGAAGAGCAAGATCTTTAGGCCTATATGTGGCCCTTGTCTCATGTAATGTATACATTCAACACACAGTGGGTATAGCATCTCTTGTAACACATCCATTCAATACACAGTGAGTATACCGTCTCTTCCAACATAACCACTCAACACACAAAGGGTACAATATCTCTTGAAAGGTATCCACTCAAAATACAATGGATATTAAGCCTCTAGCAAAGGACCCACCTCAGCACACAATATTATTATACTGTCTCTTGGAGGTATCCACTCACACAATAGGTTAGACAACTATTCATCAGTCAAATTATCACTTCAAACCGAACTAAACCAATTAAGGGTTTTAAGAAGGAAACTTTTTTTGAGAGAAATTTAAACAAAGCACATAAAAATGACTGCATCAAAATGACTGCCAACTGGAGCACTTTAGCTGACTCTGCAGCAGTGGCATAACCAGGATTTCTCTCACGGAGGCCATGCAATATGTTGTGTGATCGCCAGCCTGAGGGAGGGGTCTAAGGGGAGGAGGTGTCCCTCTCTATTTTGAAAAGTTTTGAAAGTTAGGTGTCCTTACATGCAATCTGGTGCCACATACGCTACCTTTGAAGTACAATTTGTGTCCACAATAGTACACCACTGCTCTGCAGCTAATTTTTTCAGGAGCAGGAATCCCATTTCTCCTAAACTCTGTTCTTATAAGATTTTACCTTTATTTACAAGGTCTCAAAATTGATACAATTTTTAGGTTCACACCTGGAAGATATCTGTGCTACCAGGACTGACTCTTTGGAAACAAAGATGGTAAATTATTACACATACTGCTTTGCAATGCAGGTACCTCCATGGGTCAATGCAAAGGTTGGATTAATTAATTAGCTGATAATTTTCAATTTTGTAGGACTGTGGTAAAGAAATAATCAAGGTAAATGCTGGATGCTGCACATTAATTCACCCAAGAAATTTTGTTTGTCCTATGCCAATGACATCAGTGACTTATATATCACCTCTTGTGAATCCTAGAACAAAAGCCACAAACAGGATTTGTACTATTTTGCTCTAGAAAAATAGTCCAGCACTTTTCATGGGTCATAATTTTTTTCAAGCAAATCACATTTTGTGACATTCTGGAAATTAAGTCACTTTCACAAGATGCAGAAAATTATATTTGAAAGGAAGTGGCAATTTGCCTAGGTATACATTTTACATGCGATTTTCAAGCCCTTTCTACCACCACTGTATAAAGTAACAAACTTCAAGGACTAGAAAATGTACCTTCCAAGCACTAGTTAAAGCTATGTACACACCCATCATGTCTCTGATTGCATACACAAAGACAGAGCTGTGACTTGCATTTGATGCAAGCATAATCTCTGACAACCTACCCTCAGCAACGGAGCAACATCATCTTTACTGGCATTAACAACGTCAGTACCATCTACTGCAAGCAAACGATCACCTCTCATCAATCTGCCATCTCTAAAGGCTGTCCCACCAATCACAATGTCTGATATGAAGACACCCCGATCATTCCTGAAGAACAAAGGAATTTGCTGGTAGTCACATATTTAATATACACATAAGCCAACAGCAATAACTCAAAGCTACTTATATAAAGCCATGAGTTGGTTTTCAGGGGTATACCAACATTATTCTAATATAGTAATAATTGTCTGCATAGTCTTACCAAAGGTCTTATGTAATGCAGACATACTCAGACAACTATACCAATATCATATCCACACCAATTTGCTACGCAGTATGTACTGTATGCAGACCCATAACCAGAAGGGGGGGGGGGGGGGGGCACTTTTCCTGCAAAGCTGGGAGGATGACTTGTGATTTTTTTTTTCTTTTTGTAGCTTGTGCATGGTTTTGGCAATTGATTTGCTGAATACTCGGTTTCCTCACCAGGCCTATGTCATTACTGTACCTTGGAATTGTAAGCTTTTGTCCATAAGCAGTGTCATCACATCATTGAAACACCTCAAATCTGAGATTTGCATGACAGTCACATATACCATACCTCCAGATTCTTTCAATTTTCTGCCTGAATATATTCAGGATAGGCCCAGACATCTCAAGATACTTTTTGAATGGCACCTTAACTAACTTGCTTTTGTGCAGAGACATTTTTTGATTGTTGCTTTGGTTCCATCATAAATGGCAAACATAGGGCCTACTATGTGATATTACAGGCTCACATATACCATACGAGCAATAATTCACACCAGGCTGGAAGTTGAATCAATGAAAACTAGCCTCCTAGTTCCAATCTAAGGTCTGCTAACATTTAACATACTGGCATGTACCATTTAATGCAATAGCCAGAAAACCTCAAGCTACCGCTTAGATTGGGCATGAAACAATCTAACCAATTAAGCCTCATACTTTCTTGTTAACTCAGCATTTTACTAGTTGCAGTAAACTGTAATAAGGAAAAAGAAAGTCAGGTAGTGGTGAGATTGAGTACATTTTACTTTAATCAGAATGAACTTGCAAAGTCCAACATCCATCACTGTACTATGGCAACGTTACTACTTTTCCTATGTGGGCCAACAGACCTTATGCATTCACATCACATGACATATTGGCAGCAAAACAATGTAAGCACATGGCATGCCCAACACTTGCGTGCTCACAAACTACATGAGTATCCGACTGGTACACTAATCACCTGTCTGCAGTTGTTGGAGTAAGTTGCAATGATATGCCTCCATGGGGGAGGGGGGGGGGGCATTTTCTGTCATGTAATGTTATATGCATAAGGTCTATTACACTGTTTTCATCTGCTTTTGATATAATTCAAGTTGCTTACTTTCTTCCTACGATACTCAAGCCAAGTCCTTGGTCTTTCTTCTTTTCTAAATCAATCACCAGTTCCTGCCATGTCTCACTAGATGCAGCATCAGACTCCACTCTGAATACAATCATCGGAACCAAGGGTGGCACATCACGGAAGATGTGAAGAGCTTCAGAATGAGTCACATTGTCCAGTTGTATTCCATTTATCTACAAATAATCATATGAAAAGACAAGTTTACTGCTTAACATCAAACAACTTTAGGTCTATTATTTTCCACTAGTTAGTGTGAATCTTAGAAAGGCATCTCAGGTTCCTTAAAGGGAAAGTGCAGTCTTCCCAATTTGAATTAGTGCACCCTGGTATCCTTTTTCATGAATGGCTCTATATAAGTCATGTGATTTTTTTCTTTTGTTATTAATTGTTCAATGCATGGAGAATAACTACCTAGTTTACCTTTTATGTCAAATAATTTTTTGGATAATCAAGAAAGATATTTGTAAAGGTAATATGTAAGATTTAGCTGATGTTTCCAAAAAATTTAACCATAGGCGTACGGGACTCTTCCACTTGGGGGGGGGGGCAGAAAATCTTTTGCCTGAATCTCCAAAAGTTACCCGAATTTCGTTGCAGTTTGTGCATAAAATAGAACACCAAACCACTACATGCACGCAAAGCGCACAAAAATTTTTGGACATTTTTTGGGCATTCATCAAAAATTCGGGAACTCAGTAGAAAATTCAGGCAATCTTTTCACTTTTACTTCATCTACCCGGAATTTCACCTGCTCTGTGCCCAAATTTTTGTCATTTCCTGCCCGAGTTTTCGTCCTCAGAAATTTTTCAGACTGCCCCCCTGCCCCCGCCTTGTTCACCTATGAATTTAACCTGACTGCTCTTTTCCTTAAAAGATCCTGTCAGGGAGACTGTAGATGACCACCAGCAAGATTCCCCTCCCTTTGTCTATTGTTTAGAGAGTAATGAGGCTGGGGTATACCAACCACTCCCAAATCCTGCTCCCAGGAATGCCATTTAATTTCCCCATCAAATAGATGAGTGACTATCCCTGTCCTGAGCCACATTCCTATGGGGCCGGCCTACTCTGTTACACTCCCTAACAGTTGTGCCAAAGAAAGACTTTCCGCAGAAGGCTGAACAGAACAACCAGTAACACATTTTACTAACCAATCTGGATACCTCTCAGCACAACTGCGACAGTTAACAACTTTACTGAATAAACAATTTAGTGCCAAGACGGGCAAAATGCAGGCCACTGTTATTCTAAGGGTTGTTCCCTGAAATATTTTGAAAACCCTTCTTGTGTGTCTGCTTGCCTGTGTGACAGCACAAAAAGTCATTAGAATTCTTTTTTCCAGAAGTCTGTAAAACAATAAATTTTATTTAATACACATAAATATTTCATATGTCCCATGGTGTCATAGTAACTCTAGCAAATCACTGAATTTGCAAACAATACAAGGCTGTTGCCCCCTTCATTACTCCCCCCAATTTTTGGGCACTGAGGGCTTCTTTGTTGCCCACTGCTGCTGAACCAGTTGGGTTCACCTTTTATGAGGTAACTGAGCTGTGAATGTGTTACACAGCATAAAGATATGACATACAAATTACAACATTGCAAAGTTAAAGGCAATGGGCAGTCGCCCCAAAATTTTCTTTGAAAAATCGGCAAATTCTTGCAAATCTCGTCCTATTGCTTTACAAGCACCTCTGAAGATGTTTTGAACATAACTATATACAAACAATAGGTAAAGCAAGGAGAAATTCTCCTTGAATTTCACAATTTACCAACAAAAATATTGTCACATGATCAGAATGGGCCAATCATGAACTAGAGTGACAGGATACACTCACTCTGATTGGGGTGACTGCATACTGCCTTTAACTGAAACAGAATACATCAAATTCATCAGTCAAATAGCTAGTTCCTCATACTGTATGATAATTTACGTGTGGAAGATTAAAATGAAGTTACTACTACAACTCACAGCAAGTATTTGGTCTCCAGGTTTCAAGCGGCCATCTTTGGCAGCTGCACCACCTTCTATGACATCATCAATTATTATGCTTGGCTGGAAGATAATGAATATTCATGTACGAAAGGAAAACTAAATATTCATTGAGCAAAACGGAGAGATACATGGATGAGGATATACAGTTAAACTTTTGAACAGGAAGCACATTGCACCTGAACAATTACTTAAATAACATTCAAATGTATTGTCATGCAAACTATCTTCTAACATCTTGCATAAGTATCCCTTATACAGTTAAAAGCTCATAATTATGTGCACGCAATTTCAATACCTTTTCATGAAAAAGTCAATTCCTTCATTTTTGTTTGGCTTCTCTGTGAAACCAGAACGTAAAACTGCACCGAGGTTTCAATGACATCATTGTAACATAGTTAAACAGCCTGCTTGCTGAAACTACTGGTCCTGAAATACCCTAAATATAAGGTATTCCTTATATTATCTTTGCAAGTTCTGTTGACACCACATGAATTGCACTAAAATCAAAACAATTATTCTACTCAAACTGAAGATACATCTTATGTTTTGAGCCTTATGAATGTTATGTTTCTTACATATGGTAATTATTATGTCAGTTTTGGCATAAATGCTGGAACAAGTATTCCATTCATATGGTACCATTTATCAAACCTTCCCAGCACCCTCTACACTGACCTTCAAACAAATAAACACCCTAGTCCCCTTCCTCCACCCCTTAACTTGACACGTGCATATCTGCCCAATTATTCACTATTAACGAAGTTGATAACAGGACACAAGTAAAGTGTAACTATTCCATTATTGGCTATACTGTGCTTGTATTCATATCAGCTATGTGTTGAAAAATAAAAATACAGCCTTTGCATAATGAAAAGGCTGCATGCTGTTTCTGTTAACACATGGAAAGTTCTCTCTGCTCTGCAAAGAATAGTAATATGCTAAAAAAATGCACTACTTAGTAAACAGAATGTCCCACCATTGCATAATGAGCTGTTATGTGATAGCGTCATATTTACTAATTAGGAGACAACCCGGATGTTAATTGGGCATCTATCTATACTTTGATTGGGCAATTTTATTACATTTGGAAAACTACCTTTTTCCAAAGAAACCATGTACACATTTAATGTAGCTTGGAAAATCCAGTTATTTTGTAATAACATATGCCAAGCTTGCTTAGGGTCAATAAAGTTCAAACACCACGTGATCTGAAAACATAAATTCGATCATTTACGTGCCTGCCCAAGTTGTGGAAAATCCCAGTATTTTGCAATCAGCTCAGTGCTTACAATGTACCTTTAATTAGCAACCCAATATGGTAAAAGATGCATGACTCTTTGAAAAAATGAGACAATTCTTTAATTCATGCATACCAGCTGCTTGCTCCACCTTATTATGCAATGTGCATGTTATAAAACATCACTAAGATAACTGTACAGCAAATATGAGCATATTTGAAAGGTTGGGTTGGTTGGCTCTTATAAGGATTTCTGATTATCTTGTTCTGCTTCTCTTAATTGTCTTGAGCATCGTCTTCTCCACCAATGTTGCTGGGGGGGGGGAGGTGGATGGCTTTGCTGGGGGGGTGGATGGGGATGGATTTTTTGTTGGGTTAGTCCTTTCTCTTCTTTTGACCATTTTTTTTTGTTTTTGATCCCTTGTTTTTTGCTACTGTTGAAGTAGTTTGTTTGCTTGCTTTTTTCTTGTTTTGTTTTTCTCTTTCTTTATAGGGAGTGCATGTTCTCAAGCCCTCTGGGGTTATTGTGTACTTCCTTTCGCTCATGTATGTACATATAAATTCCTATGTAAAAGTTATATTCTTTATTTGTATGTATATATGTAAAGTGAAGAAACAAAACAAAATGAAGGATGGGTTGACTCTCGGCACCTTTGAGAGAGTTTACTTATCCCAAAAATTAAGGCAAGTCAAACTTGACTCTGCTACCCGGCTACCCACTCTTTTGCAATTCTGATGTTGAATATTTTTTCATGAATTTTTCCAAGAACAAAATGGCAAAATTCGAAACCAATGAATAATGAATTACGTTGAGATGAAAAAAAATTACTCTTATTTTTACCCATTTACCCATTGTGAATGCATGCAGGTTTTCAGCATTCATACCATATGGTAACTTCACCTGACCAAACATCCAAAATTCAAAATCTTTGAAGATCATACAAAACTTCAAGACTTTTCCCATTTTTCCTACTGAGTGGAGACAATGCCTTTAAGCCTTGCTTAAACCCCAGAACTTATACCCCAATGGAAGTTACACTACACTAAACTCCTACTTTACTCTAATGTATTTATTACTCACTAAACTCCTACTTTACTCTAATGTATTTATTACTCACTAAACTCCTACTTTACTCTAATGTATTTATTACTCACTAAACTCCTACTTTACTCTAATGTGTTTATTACTCACAATGTCTGTATCAGAACCACCAGCTATCTTCAAGCCCAGGCTGTTAGAACCTCTGTCAATAATTATGGATGTCTGAGTCTTCTGTAAGATAGGGATTGTTAAGGGACTTGTGTCCAGCTCCAGAGGGTCTTCCATAGGGGACTGAAGTTCTGGCAATACAATGCATATTTACAACACACTGAATTCATTAGTGTGACGAAAAGCAAATTCTTAGACTGTAACAGCTGATGTTTAAAAACAAAATGGAACTACTTGACTGAATAAGGAGTCACAGAGTTGTTTCCCACATTGTGACATTTTTCAAAGTCAAACACACAATGACAAATTAGAAATTTTACAATTTGATTAGTAAAACTGCAGCTGCACAAATGTTCAATACATCTGCATCACATTTGTTCAATACAAACATTGTTTTGAGCATTGAAATTGTGAGTACATTTATTCCCAAACTGTGATGCAATACCAATTCATTTGTTCCCTGCTTGGGACCCTGACTCCTCCTTGGCATGACATAAAGTACGTAAGGATAAAATGAATAATTTGTTATTACCAATACCTTGAGAGGATGACACATTGATACTGAAATCCTCTCACCTTTGTCCCCACTTTCCTGAACCCCCTTCCCACTTAAAACCCTGTCATCAGTATTAACCTTTTACCTTAGCATGACATACAAAAATCATGCAAGATGAAACAGCAGACATTTTCCATCAATAAGAATAAAAGCATTTCTATAGCACTCACTTCTATAGAAAACTATATGCAGTGGTACTTTACAACAAACACCACACCCCTATTAAACCAGTACATATACAAGTGGAATGCAATCCGGAACAGATATGTCTTAAGTTTGCTCCTAAATTGGTAAAGAAACTACATGACTGAACTTCAGTGGGTACGTTCTTCCACTCCCTTGGACCTGCCATGGAAAAAGCCCTGTCACTGAAGGCTCTTGTCCAAATTGTCAGAACAACAGTAAGATATAGACCTACCAGAGGATTCACTTCCCTTTGTAATAAAAAGTATTTCGCAAAATAATGGGGAGTATGACATGCACAACAAACACAACAAAAGAAAAGTATCCTGTACCAAATAGCGAGCCAGTGAAGTTCTTTCAATACCAATATCAACCTTTTTTCTTGGTTTAGTATCAGCCTTGCAGCAAGATTTTGCACTCTTTGCAACTTGTAAAGAGATGAATTATGTAAATCATACAGTAAAGTACCACAATAGTTAATCTGTGATAAAACCAAGGCATGTATAACCAGTTCAAGAGATATTCTGCTCAAATGACTGAGTAAGACTTTTATGGGATCAAAATTAAACATAACAGCTTTTCACTTCTCTTTTACGTGCTTAGTGAAAGACATTTCACTGTCCAGACAAACCCCAAAATATTTTACAGCAGTAGTTTCATTAAAATCAGAATGCAAAAATGCATTGAGGTTTCGATGATATATGTTCTATTCCAAATAATGCCATGATGTCCCATATCTTTCAGTCACTGGTCAAAATTTCCCAAGAATTCCCAAGATCGTCGGCTGGGGTTACGAGAGGTCAAAAAGCAAAATTTCCCAAGAATTCCCAAGATAGTCATCAGGGTCACCAAAAGACAAAAAGCAAAATATCCCAAGTATTCCAAAGGCCTTATGTTACAGTATAGCCTAGAGGCTATGCTAATACTTGGCAAGGCCCTAAGTAACATTAGCCTAGGCCTAGCTATAAGTATAAACCTAGCCTAGGCCTATGCACAGCTGGTCACAGAAATCTCTCTGTAAATACTACAAACTTAGATGATGGGTACCAACATTTGACAGGCAATAACTGCTTTGATTAGCCCTAGCCTAGGCCATAGCTATTACAGTAACCTACCTCTAATATCAGCCCATACGTACTGTACTACAATTAGGCTAGCCCGTACTGTGGCAGTTAGGCTAGGACTTAGTCACAGGACTAGGACTTTGTCTAGGCCTAGCCCATAAACCTGGAACTCTGCATTAGATTTATGTACTGAGTCTAACATTATTCTGTGTGTAGGCTAATGTTTGTTATTGGTTCTGTAACAACACTTAGCCTAGGCCTAGGCCCTAACTGTTAGGCCTAGGCCTAGGTTAAAACTTGATCTGCCTGGTAAATTTTCCACTAAAGTTACTCATGCTACTCTGCTACCATGCTGCTCTGAAGAGGAGCCATATTACAACATACTGTGATATTCCTGCTGTAAGTTTGATAATTCCATTTCTTGTTGCTAATTTTCCAATTCAGTTACAGTCAAATCTAACATTAACGTTGGGCTACTCAGCCAGCTCAACAGACCTTGGCAGGCAGGCTATGTGTGATAGTCTGTCACTGCACTCAGAAACTAGCTTTTAACAGTTTCTGATTGGTTGAAAGTGGATCTGTTTACAACTGATCAACCAATGATATGGTAGCTTATGGAATGTCATGGATCTGCTGCAAACTATCTTCTGATTGGTTAAACATCAACTTGTTGACAAAAATTTAACCAATAACATAACAGCATAGATTACTGGGCTCAAATAAATACACTACAGTACTGTACAGACAAGTGAAATACTGTAGTCTATTCTCAGTCTTTTGATATGTTGGCTAAAGAATAATAAAGTTCGTGAAAGGACCTATTTACTCATTCAAAATTCGGATTATCAAGGAAAAATCTGTATTTCCATATTTACAATGATTTTCCGTACTGAATATGGAAAATCTGTGCTGGTTGGCAGCTCTGTCTCAGAGTTTGACCCCCCCTGGTGACCCCAGATGACCTTTGACCCCACCAAAAATGATAGAGTTCTTCCTCTTACTATAAGGCATCTAAATAAAAGGTATGAAATTTATCCAAGCTTCCTACCTCGAGATATCGTGTTAACAAGGTTTTCAGAATTTGACCCCCGGTGACCCCAGATGACCTTTGACCTCCACCAAAAATGATAGGGTTCTTCCTCTTACCATAATGCATCTACATAATAAGTATGAAATTCATCCAAGCTTCCTACCTCAAGATATTGAGTTAACAAGGTTTTCAGGGTTTGACCCCTGGTAGCCCCAAGTGACCTTTGACCTCCACCAAAAACAATAGGGTTCTTCCTCTCAATATGGGGCATCCATGTACCACGTTTGAGAACTGTCAGAGCTTCCCTTCTTGAGATATCGTGTTAACAAAGTTTTCAGAGTTTGACCCCCGGTGACCCCAGATGACCTTTGACCTCCACCAAAAGTGATAGGGTTCTTCCTCTTACCAAAACGCATCTACATACAAAGTATGAAATTCACCCAAGCTTCCTACCTCAAGATATTGTGTTAACAATGTTTTCAGGGTTTGACCCCTGGTGACCCCAGGTGACCTTTGACCTCCACCAAAAACAATAAGGTTCTTCCTCTCAATATGGGGCATCCATGTACCAAGTTTGAGAACTGTCAGAGCTTCCCTTCTTGAGATATCATGTTAACAAAGTTTTCAGGGTTTGACCCCCGGTGACCACAAATGACCTTTGACCTCCACCAAAAATGATAGGGTTCTTCATCTTACCATAACGCATCTGCACACTAAGTATGAAATTCACCCAAGCTTCCTACCTCAAGATATTGTGTTAACAATGTTTTCAGGGTTTGACCCCTGGTGACCCCAGGTGACCTTTGACCTCCACCAAAAACAATAAGGTTCTTCCTCTCAATATGGGGCATCCATGTACCAAGTTTGAGAACTGCCAGAGCTTCCTTTCTTGAGATATCGTGTTAACAAAGTTTTCAGGGTTTGACCCCCGGTGACCCCAGATGACCTTTGACCTCCACCAAAAATGATAGGGTTCTTCCTCTTACCATACCGCATCTACAAACAAAGTATGAAATTCATCCATGCTTCCTATCTCGAGATATTGTGTTAACAATGTTTTCAGGGTTTGGCCCCAGGTGACCCCAGGTGACCTTTGACCTCCATCAAAAACAATAGGGTTCTTCCTCTCAATATGGGGCATCCATGTACTACATTTGAGATCTGTCAGAGCTTCCATTCTTGAGATATTGTGTTAACAAGGTTTTCAGAGTTTGACCCCAGGTGACCTTTGACCTCCACCAAAAACAATAGGGTTCTTCCTCTCAATATGGGGCATCTATGTACCAAGTTTGAGAACTGTCAGAGCTTCCCTTCTTGAGATATCGTGTTAACAAAGTTTTCAGAGTTTGACCCCCGGTGACCCCAGATGACCTTTGACCTCCACCAAAAATGATAGGGTTCTTCCTCTTACCATAACTCATCTACATACAAAGTATGAAATTCATCCAAGCTTCCTACCTCAAGATATTGTGTTTACAATGTTTTCAGGGTTTGACCCCTGGTGACCCCAGGTGACCTTTGACCTCCACCAAAAACAATAGGGTTCTTTCTCTCAATATGGGGCATCTATGTACCAAGTTTGAGAACTGTCAGAGCTTCCCTTCTTGAGATATCGTGTTAACGAAGTTTTCAGGGTTTGACCCCCGGTGACCCAAGATGACCTTTGACCTCCACCAAAAATGATAGGGTTCTTCCTCTTACCATACCGCATCTACATACAAAGTATGAAATTCATCCACGCTTCCTATCTCGAGATATTGTGTTAACAAGGTTTTCAGGTTTTGACCCCCGGTGACCCCAGGTGACCTTTGACCCCACCAAAAACAATAGGGTTCTTCCTCTCAATATGGGGCATCTATGGACCAAGTTTGAAAACTGTCAGAGATTCCCTTCTTGAGATATCGTGTTAACGAGCAAAGTGTCACAAACACACACACCCATACATGTTTTTGGCGTCAATCGGGGACACACGTTTTTAACAGTTAAAATGTGGATATCCCCACTTGGGGTGTATCCACACTTGACTAGGGGAAAAAACGCTCATGTCCCCGATTTACATGCACTACACGCATACACACACACTCATGCACCAACCCATGATGTGTGTGCTACTGATAGGTTCACAACATGTTAAATGGGGAAAACGCCAAAAATGCTCAAACTTACTGAGACACATCTTTGGAAGGTGCAAAATCCAATTTCATGGCAAATTTTGCATTCGGGAATTGGGGATATCCCCACTTGCAGGTGTATCCACACTTGCCCGGGGAAAAAAACGCTCATGTCCCCGATTTACATCTTTTACATACGCATACACACACACGCACATACACACATACATACACACACACACACGCCATCATGACTGCATAGGTTTCTCTTTTCATCGAAACCAATGAGTGTCTTTAATACTAATTCCATTAATGGTATACTCTTAAAGTTGAGTTATCATTCACATAGACCTACTAACCCCCCTCCCCTGGCCCCACTTTAGCCCTCCAATCAACATTAACACCTACCTTGTTGTACATCCTCCAACAAGGTAGGGGACATTGGGACTTCTTCAAACTCAATATCCTCATCCAAAGCTTCTTCCAGTGACTTGGAAATAAACAAATATGGGTTATCAGATGACTCTGGAAGTTTTGCTGAGCTTACTGTTAACTCCACCAGACCATGAGTCCCTTTCAGCACTGAGATGGCACTCATCTTTGTTAGGCCTATTAATTGGAGGTCATTGACAGCTAAAATCTGGTCATCCACCTGGAGGGTTCCTTCCTGTAAATATCAAGACAAACAGAAATGGAGTTCCTGGGTATGAAAAAGGGGTAGGGTTACCATACACCAACAATTTCTCTGACATACTACTTCTTTGTTTTAATTGGGCATCCAAGATATATTAATGGCACTACCTGCATGTCCAGAATTGTAAGCACATTACAAGCTTAATTCAAGAAGGGATATTGTTATTAAAGACTTGCAATGCATACCTGGAATGTTGCTGTTCTAATAGACTTATTCTGTGATTTTTTTTTTTTGTTTTTTAACATGCAAACACACACTTCAGGTGACTGTTTTTCATTTCTTTTTATCATAAAATGTTACCCCATTCACATTTTATTTCAAATTAAAAGATTCCATTTAAAAATAACATTTTCTCCAAAGCCAATAATTTTACCCTGTAACTGATGTCAAAAACCATGATTTTAACACAAAGATTGTGTCTAAAAATACAAGATACCACAAATGGTCTCTGTCCTTGGAACAGCAAAAATAAAAAAGGAGGAATTTTAATCTCCAACTCACTCACTATCAAGTTATGGTGTTTTGAAGATTATGTAAGATTGAAGTTCAAAGTTTAAAATTTGGTGCCACTACTTTATAAGGTATCAATCAAAAATCTACTTTTTGTCTATTCTGCATCATCTTGTCCTCCTTTCTTCATCTTCTATGCTGCATCATCCTCAAAACCTCACGATGCAGAGAGACCTACATCTCAGAGAATAGCTACAAATCAGTGGTGGTGCAGGGGTGAGAAAATTGGGGGAAGTTGTCCTTCCCCACTGAAATCACTTTTCCCCCTCCATTCAATTCCCCCAATCGTACCCCAAACATTAAACAATCATGCAGCTGACATACTACTGTCCCTGCCCCCAATGGTTTGTCTGATCTTTTTTCTGCTCCTACCCCCTACCCCTACTTTCCAAACCCTGGTGCCACCACTAATTCAAATTAACAGCTGCAGCCTCAGTGAAATTCCTGTCTATTTTACTCAATAAATTAGTCAATCAGAGTAAACATGAACTTTTTCACAATACAATTAGGAAGCTCATCTGCCACCTGACCCCTAACCAACTGTACAATCCAAAACAATATCAAAAACATTCAAACTTCTTCTTGACGAAAAGTATAAATCAAATCTGAAATAAATTACCTGTCCAGCGGCTCCACCAGGGGATACTTCCTTAACAAATATTCCAGGTCGCCCTTTTTCGTCTTTCTTTTCATAAATAAAGAAGCCAAGGCCAGTGGTTCCCTGTAAATTCATCAAAAAGTGACACCGATTATACTTAACTGAATACCCTTTAAGATATGCATTACTTTTTCATTTTCTAGGACAACTTCTTAATGTCTGCAACTATACTAAAGGCTTCCTGATTCAGATTTCCACAACATTTATTCAAGTCTGTTTTCAGCATTATATACTGAACTAATAAATCAAATATATGATGATCACTATATACTTGTCATTTTTTGCAACTGCCTCAGACTTTTCTGTGCCTGTAAAGTGAAAATAAAACCCTATGACCCCTGCATGACTTTTCCAGGTTGTGGGATCCCTGCCAACAACTTCCAACAGGGGTGCTGCCAAGGAAGAAGGGGGGGTTACCACCAGTCATAGCATTTACCCCCCCGTCAGCTCCTGTACAAAAGTTCATTGTTAACAGGAGCAATGGAAATGCACATTTTGCTGAACCACCCCTATCCCCACCCCCACTTTGGAAACAACACTGACTTCCAAATCTTTTGCCTTTGGGCAAGGTAAACAACAAATAGCAAGCTAAGACTATGTACAATCCTTTTAAGATTACGACTTTATCAATTTCACTGCATTAATATAACTAGAATGCAAAAATGCATTGAGGTTTCGATGATATATGTTCTATTCCAAATAATGCCATGATGTCCAATATCTTTCAGTCACTGTGCTATCTTAACAAGTCAAGTGCTATCTTAACATGTTGGAAAATAATTTTAGGTTCATATTTGATCTTGGGAATTCCTGGGAAATTTTGCATTTTGACTGCTAATGACTCAAGATGATGATCTTGGGAATTCTTGGGGTAAATTGCTTTTTGACTCCTGGTGAACCCATGAGAAGATCTTGGGAATTTTGGGGAAATTTTGCTTTTTGATCCCTGTGACCCCAGATGACCTTTAACCTCCACCAAAAATGAAAGCATTCATCTTTTTACCATAACGCATCCACATACTGAGTATGAAATCTATCCAAGCTTCCTACCTGGAGATATCATGTTAACAAGGTTTTTAGTGTTTGACCCCCAATGACCTCAGGTGACCTTTGACCTCTACCAAAAATGATAGTCTTCACCTTCTTACCATAATGCATGCACATACCAAGTTTAAACTCTATCCAAGCTTCCTAACTGGAGATACCGTGTTAACAAGGTTTTCAGTGTTTGACCCCCAGTGACCTCAGATGACCTTTGACCTCCACCAAAAATGGAAGGCTTCATCTTCTCATCATAATGCATCCACAAAACAAGTATGAAATCTATCCAAGCTTCCAATCTGGAGATATCATGTTAACAAGGTTTTTAGTGTTTGACCCCGGTGACCCCAAATGACCTTTGACCTCCACCAAAAATGAAAGTGTTCACCTTCACACCATAATGCATCCACATACTACGTATGAAATCTACTCAAGCTTCCTACCTGGAGATATCGTGTTAATAAGGTTTTTAGTGTTTGACCTCCAGTGACCTCAGATGACCTTTGACCTCCACCAAAAATGGAAGCGTTCACCTTCACACCATAATGCATCCACATACTATGTATGAAATCTATTCAAGCTTCCTACCTGGAGATATCATGTTAATAAGGTTTTTAGTGTTTGACCCCTGATGACCCCAGATGACCTTTGACCTCCATGAAAAATGATAGGGTTCATTGTCTCACCATCAAGCATCTACATACTAAGTATGAAATCAATCCAAGCTTTCTAGCTTGAGATATCGTGTTAACACGGTTTTCAGCATTTGACCCCTGTGACCCCAAATGACCTTTGACCTCCACCAAAAACAATAGGGTTCTTCCTCTTACCATAACGCATCTACATACTAAGTATGAAATTTATCCAACCTTCCTATCTTGAGATATCGTGTTAACAAGGTTTTCAGCATCTGACCCCCGGTGACCCCAAATGACCTTTGACCTATATCAAAAAAATAGGGTTCTTCCTCTTACCATAACGCATCTACATACTAAGTATGAAATTTATCCGACCTTTCTACCTTGAGATATCGTGTTAACGAGGTTTTCAGAGTTTGACCTCTGGTGACCCCAGATGACCTTTGACCCCCACCAAAAACACTAGGGTTCTTCCTCTTAATATGGGGCATCTATGTACCAAGTTTGAGAACCATCGGAGTTTCCCTTCTTGAGATATCGTGTTAACGAGCAAAGTGTCACAAACACACACACACACACACATACACCCACACACACACACACAAGTCGATTTTACATACAATCCGAGGACCTCATTGTTATTTCCTTTGTGTTTACTTCCTTAACCCTAACCTTGACAATAGACTCTCTATTGTTCAATTTTTCGAGGACTTGACAAATCTATTGAATTTCCTTCAGAGGACCTCAAATCCATTGTTCAGGTCCTCGGTCTGATAGGAAGACAAGTTCACACACACACACATACACACACACACGAACATACGCACATACATACACACACAAACCATCATGAATGCATTGGTTTCTCTTATCATCGAAACCAAATAGCTACTCACTTTGTTAAGAGTAATTTTGTGAACATTTGGAAAAGATGTGAGATCTGTCTCTGTGGACTCTTCTTCAAGATGTCCACCATCAGTTAGGTCCAGGACAATGCCAGATGGTTTTCTGAGTGCAGCTGGGACCTGCAAAATGTTTGTCACGAGATTGATGAGTGATTTTCAAGCAATGGAAAGAACTTTCATATACCAGATTCAATTCTTTGCAAGGTCTTACAAGTTGTGGTCTATGTTCAGGTGACACATTAGGCAGCATCACTTGGGAATCAATATCACAGAAATTCACATGTCCAAGCAGTAATAGTAGTAACACTACTACCTACTGACACAGTAACAAGTAATAGTATAAGTAACAGTTAAATTTAATAGTATCAGTAGAGTAACAGATAATAGTTGTAACTGAGACAGTAACAATAACATAACCAGTAATAGTATACTACCAGAAAGATTAATAGTTAATAGTAGCAATAGCAGAAACAGTAATAGCTAGTAGTAGAAACAGTAGTAATAATGGTAACAGAAACAGTAATAGCAAAAGTAAGAGTGATAGTAACAGTAATGATAAATGATATAGTAACAGTGATGATAATAGTAAGTCACAATAATTAAAATTAATAGCTACAGTTTCAGTAACAGTAATAGTTATCAGCAAGAAGTAATAATTCCACACACCTGTTAGCAATGATACACACACCCCCCCCCCCCCCAAAAAAAAAAAGAAGCAGAACAGAATATGACCTGGCAACCCAAGAAATATTGTTTGTCTACGCTTACCTGATTAACAGGAGTTGTTTCAACGTAGTCAACAGCCAATTCATTCAAGGCTTCATTCCTTCTTCGAATCACCAGTTTGATTTCCCCCTCAGGGAGGTCACCAATGATCATAGAAGCCTCCCTGTGGTTGTGACCATATACTTTGATTCCGTTGATCTACAATATGAATGGATACATCTATAACATGCCATTTGCACTGTTAAATCAAACACTTACAATGACATGTGATTGTAATTTTTCCTATTAAGGTCATATCTCCTTGCACATTACACAGTGTAATTAAGGATCAGACACCTATTCTGTGGAAACTTTGAGGCATTACAGAAATGAAATCATAAACTACACTTTCATTACGTCTTTTTTGGTTAATTCATCATCTTAAAGGCAAAAATTGACCAGAGTGGTTTCAAGGTAAATGATACTTGAACAGGATAGGAAAGAAAATGGGATTTTTTCCTCCTCATTTCAAGAAGATGGGGTAGGGAGGATCAATTTCAACTTATACCAGCTTTGGCAGAATTCATGCAATCCTTACCATATAGACTTCAGATTGGGCTCTGTCATTGTTAACTATTTCCATTAAATTCTACAGACATCTTGTACTTCTAGACTGAGTATCATAGCATGGTGTTCATAGCATGTCACCACCCTATACCCACAGAGCATGTACAGCTGCTCCATGGCATGTCAAACTTTTACTTCAGTCATGTTATGCTAGGCTCACCTAACAAGACTGCAGTACAGGTTAGGCATAACACTGAGGTACTATCCATGCCCTGTACCCATGCCCTGCACCAAGATGGCAGACAGTGGCAACACTTTTTGTTATGAATTACTTTGGTCTACTAGTATAAGATGTCTGTACTTGATACCAGGCAAGCTTTCTCTAGTGATGAGTAAACAGCAGGTAGACCAGTCAAGCAGGTTAAGCCCATCTTGCTTTATAAGGTTTGGTTAAGATTTGCTGGGAAATGGGCTTTTAGGAGCTTGTAATGCTGGAGCTTCTGGAATTTCAACTACATCCTAGTTCTGAAGACATATCTTCAAATTAACACTAGCCACTGACATTTGTTGACATGTTGACATAGATTAATAAGATGTTATTGTAACCCTTACTGCAGTGATCAGCCACATAGGACTAGACAAGAGACAGTATTTATTTTTCTTAAGGCTAGATATATCCATGAAAGCAATGTTACTGTACCAATATATGCATGTATATCATGCATAATATTACTACTTATAGTTGACCATCCAGCCAAAGACTAGAAAAAACTTGCTGATAGAAGCAACGTTCAAACAGTAGATGTGTCTACCTGTGGCTGCCAGTGATGCAAAGTTGATAAACTGCAATAGAGCAATACAGTTCAATTTTTTGGGTTGCAGCTTTGGCATGGATGTGTGTTAAAACACAGGGCTTACAGGGGTGTGCAAGACTCAATCCAAATGAGCAAGACTACCACAAATCATACACGATTTGGCAGGTCAGATCAAGTAAAAAGTTTCACCAGCTATTTAAAAGAAAGTGGATAAGATGTTACCTTTGAAGAAATGGCATAGAGTTACAAATGTGAACAAAACAGATTCCAATACCTCAATTAGTTCATCTCCGACCATGATACGACCATCTTCAGCGGCGGGGCTGGTTGGGTTTATGCCGACTACAAACACAGACATGATGTTTGTGTCTTTGTTGCCAGCCAGACTGAAGATAAAGACAAAAGAATTTTTGATTTTAAGCTACCAACAACCTTCCTACGTAATTGACAAGTAAAACAATGAAGGTGTCATCAGCTCAACAAGTAGCTATGACTTTGGACTGGATAAAGTAAAATAGTGTGATGTGTGCAAAAGTAAGAAATATAAGCCCCCAAATCACATGGAAAATGCATTAAAAATTACCTTCAAAACAAAAAACTTACGTTAATTAAAAAAAAAATACAAATTCATGAAAAAAGATACTGCCAAAGTTTCAACCAAAAATCTTGAAAAGTAAAGACAGTGAAACTCTTTCTCGAAAACTTGATGACATCTAGCTGGGTTCCATAATCCCACCCTCAAAAATGACTCGGAAACACATTTGTCCAAATCATATCCTCACAGGAAAATTTCTGTGCTGAGATGGAAAATGTTAATGCTACCTTATGCATTTATTTAAAAGACCTTTTTCCTAATTCAAGACCGTCAATATTCTCCCAACTAAGTTTACTTCAAGACCATCCTCCAATTTAAACAACAATATTAGTCTCTGTCGATCTGGAACCTGAAAAATGAAATATGGACAACGACTATTGTATTTTGATACAAGAGGAAAACATCTTCAACCTCTTTGCAGTCTCCCTCGTTTTAAAATATTATCTTCCAGGGTGGCATCAGGAATTGCTCAACATAGGGCCAAGCTCCTTGATGCTGACAAGGAACCGGAAGGAGTGTGAACCCAACATTTTGGAACGCTTTGCTAACCAAAATCTTTGACTTGTTATAGGAGAAAAATTGAAAATTTGGGGTTTTTATTGTACAAATTTTGAGTGATTATTGAAGACCATTTGAGAGTTTGAGATGTTTGGTGTAGAATCTACCCTCCTCAACAGCCAAAACAAGAAAATCATCACAGCTTCTGGTTACAATCAGGGATTACATCTTAGTGACTAAAAGTGAAAAATTTTCCAAATGAGTGCCAGCCTACCCCAATGGGAAAGGTTGCATGGTCCCCCTGCCCATACCTAGCATCACCCCTGCCTGATTCTTAGGTGCAGCATAAATATCACAAAAACCATCCCCAGAAAAAGTTTGGATCATGTGTCACAAATTTATTTTTCTTACCTTAATCCCAAACTGCTTTTTGATTTCTCTACATCTAGAATCAAATATTCTCCTGGTAGGTGTTTGTATCTCTCAGTGATGATTTCTGCAAGACAGACCAACCAAACCACCAATCAGAATCACTTACAGTTACATAGTGTTATGAAAATCCATATATTTTGTGAAATCATAGACTCTATTGTAAAGCTGCAGTAGAGTACCCATATCATCTCTTAAATGAATATTCATGACTGGTGACTATTATGGTATTGTACTCAAATTCCATGAGCATTCAAAATTGTCTCAACACTTCTTTATGCCAAACTCGAGCATTTCGAGGATGAATACTTTTCTTCAAGCACGTCTTTCAGTAGCATTGGGAAGGGGCCGGGAGATGCACTATGCCATTGGCAACAGTCAAATTTTGTTAAAATATTTTATTAATTATTAAAAAACAAAAACAGTCTATTTTACTCTTACTTATTACTTATCCCTTGTGGAGCAATGTCTGTAAATAATAAAACAACCATGGCTATGGTAATAATCCTTAAAAAACCATTCAGACCTTAAAAAATAATGGATTCTGGAAACTTGTGAGAAGAAACCTCTGGTTTCAAAGAAGCTTTGCCCATGACCATCCTCCCCCTACTCTAGGAATCTGCCTGTAGACCACATCTTTGAGCTTCAGAGGAGCTTTGGACCCTCACCCCCTCCTAGGACTTCCCATGGACCCCAATCCCCCCTCCCTGGCTCCCATCAAATCCTTCACAGTTGCTTCACCAATATTTTACTTTACTCTTTGCCCTGTATCTGAAGATTAGGAGATGAACCAAGTTATAATGAAAGTAAAACTACACAGTTAATGAATGTATTCTAATGATGAAATTCAAGCATTTTTCAGGCTTTGAAAATGATTTACTAAATTCCAGTACCATTTAAGCTGCATATGAACCTTTTTTAAAAGTACAAGCAAAACAACATGTCAACTGAAATCAAGTGCATGCTGGACTACCAAGACATCTTATGAATATAACGAATTTGTTCATTCAAATATAACCAATGCATGGGGGGGGGGGGTGGGGGAAGGGTGAATGGCGGAAGGTTACTTTATGTGCACTCTTCGGTTCCCCTGTTGATAACAAAGATACATTCTTCTCCTGTGCAAAACCTGTCAGCAGAGGCAATGATAACAGACCAATTAAACCAGAATGCCAGGACAAGTTCAATGAATCCAGAAGTGTTCTGTTAAAACCAACAATGTTAGAATGTTTGATGCTGTCTAACAGTTGAAAAAAAAATATCATTAAACACACATGAGGATGCAGCAATTAGTTTAAACACTTACTTTTTGAGTATCCATATTCATCCTCAGAATCTGAATCACTTGGTACAGATGGAGCTGAGGAAGATGAGGTTTCTTTGGTATCAGCATCAACATCATCTGAATCCTGGAAGATGAATACAGCAAATGAAACAATTCAAACTAAAAACAAGTCAGTGAGTATTCAACTGCCTTAAATTGCCCTAACCTGTGTTAGCTCCTTTGCCCTGTGCCAAACATACTTTTAATGATGTAAATGTATGCACTATACAGGTGTACTGTTTCATTTCAAGGGAAAGTTAAAGATATCTGGCTTGCCAACTTTTGCAGGATGGCCAGAACATTTGAAAATTTGGGCCTAGCCAAGACCTTTGTTCAAGAATTAAATCCATGCCCCTGAAAAATAATAACTATTTTACCTTTATGAAAAATATAGTAAAGGACCACAATAGCTATACATTAGTGTGTGTCATTTCTTTCTTTCAGATCAGACTTACTTTGCAAGGTAGTTTTGATGGATGAAACAGAATTCATTCTATGTTATCAACCTTTCATTGACAGGGACCTTCTGTTTTCTTAGGGACCTTGGAATACTGGGTGGAAAAAGTTGGGAAGCTGGGAGGCTCCTTCCTGGGAAATTTGGGTATCTGGAGGGAAATTTTGGTAATTGGAGGAAAATTCACACCTTTTATGTACATGTAAATATGGAAGGAATTGTGGAAAATTTGACTCCCTTCATGGGAAATAAACATTTCTTCCAGCCCTGCTTGGAATAAGAGTTAAAATAGCAACTGCCAAGTGTGAGAACCCCACCCATTTCCAGCCAACTAGGGAGTATTTAAAGCAAAATGTTTCTATAATGCACTGCCCAACCCTGGGGCAAGGGCACCACAAGAGTGGGTACTCACACTCTTATCCAGGTCATCCATAGAGCCCGTCTTGATCATTTTTGCCTGGAATGGCTGGTCCATATCCATCAACTAAAACAAAAGAGAAAAATAAAATATCACTACTACTTAACATTTGTAGGCCTACAGCAATCTTCACCATATGCTGATAAGACTAACTGGTGCAGTGTTACCCCAAAAGTTTGGTTAACATGCTGTTAGACAGATGCAGTCACTGTAGTATGATGCATACATGTATTAGGCAGCCTTGGGTGAGTGAACTTTTGATCAGTCCTTAGAAAGCCAAGTGACTGAAAATTGTTTTAGGTATTATGGCCACAATGTGCCTTGATAGAAGTCATGTGTAATTGTAGTGGTGGGGAGAGGTGGGTATGGGGACCAAGAGGCAGGGGCATCTGTATTCATGGTTTACTGTGCCTCATTTTAAAGGGAATAAATGGAGTTCTGAGTGAAGTACTTTCTTCTACACCACTTTACACCACAGCTTTAAATAACAGTCTACATTGTCTATCCCTGACCTTTTTGGAATGTTTTAAGTTTAAAGATACTGCCCCCCCCCCTCCCACCCATACACACACACACACCCAACCAGAAGACTGAAGTTCCTTACTTTTTTAGAAAAAATATTTCAGCCCATTTAATCCATAGCATCTTACAGAAATTTCAAATAATTCCTATAATTAAAACAGACTTAGTACTTGAAGAGAAGCAAATACCATTGCTTGGAAGTTAGCGAAACAGAATGTGTGCAGTCTTCAGCAAAAAAGTAGAAATTAG
The DNA here is from genome assembly GCA_029531755.1 of Holothuria leucospilota. Taxonomy (NCBI): domain Eukaryota; kingdom Metazoa; phylum Echinodermata; class Holothuroidea; order Aspidochirotida; family Holothuriidae; genus Holothuria; species Holothuria leucospilota. The sequence goes on from CM055966.1 coordinate 25,121,590, forward strand.
GCAGAAAGTAGGAGTCTGGGCTGGGGGGTTACCCAGTCTACTTGAGTTAGCACTTCTGGCTGGGAGGTGAGCAGTGTTTCTACTTTCTTGGGACTGGAACTTCTTAGAAATTTTCACTTATTTCAAAAACATACAACAGAATTATATTTTGTTGTTCCCATTTCCTTTTTTCAGGGTTAGATGAAATAAAGAAACTAAATTCTCTTTTAGTCATTTTTTGACTTGCCTATTAGTTTTTCATCAGTTTACCACAAATGGTTCTCTGATTTTGGCAATTTGGCATCTCATCCTAGGCCTACTGGCAGGCCTTGACAAAATTACTAGTCAGTTTGCCATCAGCAAGTAGCATTTCACTCATGGCCACCTCCACTTCTACTAGAATACACTGAACCTTTGATACCATTCACCAAATAAATGTTGACTTGGTTTGAAAATTTTTGTAGAGTCCTGCCTACTGGGGTATTCTCATTGACAGGCTAGAACAGTAGCCTACTGGACAGTGACCACACTTTACAGCTTATATTGTTCATGTAGTTGTAACAGTAATGACTTCATTGTGTGAGTTGTGACTCTCTTCAGAGTTAAAGCCCTGGGTACCCCTTCTTCATAAAATGTGGGAGTAACCCAAGCCTAGCAGGAATAGACCTTATGCATATGATGTCACAGAACAGAAAGAGCTCCCTCGTGTGGAGGAAAAGTGCATATCATTGCAAGTTACACCAGCAAATGCAGGCAGCTGATTTGTGAACAAATCAGACATGCGGGTAAGTCTACTACACAAGCGTGTGAAATCTACGCCGTTCGTGCACGTGTGCTTCATTGTTTTCCTCCAAACTGACATCGTGTAATGTCAATGCATAAGGTCTATTATGGAATTAATAACAGACCTGGTAAAGAAATGGAATAATCCCACCACCTCAAAATCAGTTAAAATCTCGGCAATAGATACAGCAGATGGAAATAAAATGGCAAAATAAAAGCAGTTGCCTTAATATTAAAATATGAGTTAAATCTTTCAAATCATGTCTGATTTCCCTTACAAGTAAAGTGCCTTTCAAGAGGTTTCAAAGCAAAGTACTCCGTATTAAAGGCAAACTAAGGTGTTTAATACATTGCATGAATTAAATAATTCAGTCACATGATTAGATAGAACCATATATGATATTGGAAAAAGGAAAATGCTTCCTTGATTGAAATCATTACAACTGTAATGTTCCATATGCAAACCTTTTTCTTGCTATACAAGTAATAATTAACTCAAACAATTTAAGTGCATCATCTGGATAATGGAGAGAGCAAAGATAGTTCTTGAAACCTCCAAAGACATTTGTTAATGAACTCATTCAGAGAAAAAAGGTTTGACGATGGGATAATGCTGGTTAAAGTAGGAGAGACTGCATTTAGCCCTTTAAGAAATCTTGCAACTGTATTGTGCTCTGCTTCAAAATCATCCAGATAATCTTAAAGAGATGGTTGTTTTTCACTTATGATCTATGACAAGAATCAATACTAAATGTACTATAGAGCCAGAAGGCCAGGAAAACCAAGTCTCTGTACTTGTTGGAATAACTAGAAACACATAAGTAGCAACGGTAAAGGATCAAGTGGAATAGGGTTGGGCGATATGAAAAAAAATTCATATCGATATGTAATATCGCCAAAATTTTTGCGATATATGGCCAAAACAGATAAACCTGTTGCAGACAAGGCTAAATGTGCCTGAAATAATCCTAAAAATGTTTTACAGCTAATTTTCTAAATCAAGACGAAATCAATGAATGAATACTGAAATTATAAACACTGTTTCATCTTTAAAATTAAGATTATTAAAATTCCAGTCCCCACAAACTTTTATTTTTCCTATAACGTCATATCGTGATAAGGGTATTTCATATCGCATACTGTGATATGGATTTCTGGCAACATACATCATATATCCTAAAGTGGAATTCTTCAAGCAATATGATGAACAATAATTTTAACATTGAGGACAATAATTCATATCTACAGGATAATACTGCCAGATAACGGTATGAGAAAAAGAAGTTTGGATACAAATTCCATTTTAAAAGAAACAAATTTAAATTTCATGTCTGGTATATGACAATGTTTATAGCAAAGCTAGAGCATAGACAGCTACTGGGAAAAGATAATGCCGTTGTTAAGAGTATATATGTCTCCATGAGGTAGTATGCAATGTGAGGAAAGTGGAGAGTGTAGAACATTGCTAAAAGATTCTGTAAGTAATGAGATGCTAATTTTGAACTGTGATTTATTAATAATTAAATACAAGAATGAATGCATCCTGTAGTCACTAATTACTTTTCAGCCAGTGTTTCACTCCTCAATAAAAATTCAAAGTTAAAAATCCTAAAATTTCAAGAGTTCCATCCACCCATCCTTACTGTAACAAATTGATTAACAAACTTGCTTACACTCTAGCCTTTCATTTAGTCAGGGCCAGGCAATTTTTACCCTATGGTCCACAAAGTGGTTTTCTTCAAATATATAGGGCTTGGGGACTTCTAACTTTTGCACAAAGTGCCTTGCCTTATCCCCAATTTATCAAATCTAAAACTGTGGTGTTTTAATTAATAAGTAATCATTTCCCTTGATTTGTGCACATAAAAATCTCCTTGACTTGTGCAAACTAATGCAAGTTCATGTGCTCATTTCACATGGTTTACGGGCATGCACTAACTTGTAATAACATCGAATTCCCAGAGTTTTGATACAGCAATGCAAAATGTAGTTGGACTGGCACCTGGCCCAAGCCCCTTAGTATAAGGCTTCCTTATTAGAATGCAAAATGTTCATCACATACGAAATAGTGAACAAATTTGTTTACTTCTGGTGTCAAGGTTTTAGACAAAATGCATTATTTGATGTAAAAATGAGGTATACTCCTGACAGACTGTAGTCATCGAGCTGTATGGGGAACCTACAGAAGTAAGTTTCACATTCCTTGTATCAGTGTATACTGCAACATACAAAGAAACATTAACACTTTCCGTTCACAAGTTTCTCACGACTTACATCCACACTATCTCCTAGTATCTTCGGGTATAGAAATTCTCCCAAAACAAGACAACTAGACTATAATTTTCTGAAGAGAGTAAAAAGTTGAATAAGACAGGAAGGGATGACAAATAACAAGCAGGAAACAGCAAGATGCAATACAAAGAATCCCACCCACCCCACCCCCCCCCTTCCTAGGGCTATAGTACCCAGGGGAGCAATGAAAGTGTCTACTCCATCCCCATTTTCTTGTTGAAAAACTTTTGGCTGAAAAACAGGCAAGTAACAGAAAGACTTGTGCAGGAAGGTAGAAAAAGATACACAGTCCCCTCCCCTCCCACAAACTCTAATTAATTTGGTACATCATTTGAAAGCCCTTGCGTTGGTGAGTAACTGGTCAAAATATCTGACAGGTCAAGAAGCTGCAAATTTTCTGACCAATTTCCTTTAATACCAGCTTTTTATGTTTCTTGGCTACCTCCTTAACCCTTCCCCTACAACCCCCCAAACCCCATACAAACCCCCACCTAACATCTTTTCTGAGTCAGAACCTTCCAAAACCACCTGACTTGACAAATTGTAGAGAATTTGCCCTATTGAAATTACACAGTGACTAGAGTTGATGACTTGGCCAGAGTCACTAAAACAGCTGTAGTTGACTTGCCACAAAAAGAGTGACTTGGCTGCACCTCTGTTTAAGACCAACTGCATGCAATCATATAAACAACAGGTCTGGACAAAGGTCATTCTTTGATAAGTTCCATTCTCATCATTTCAATTTCTTAACTATATGCCCCTCCCCCACCCCTCCATCTTTACAAAGTACATAGTACCTATCATATATAATTATCATGCAGCATGCTACGTGGTACACAAAAGCTGGTGCTACTATCCACCTACATAATGGGAGATACATGCAAAATGAAAACCAAAACTTTACCCAAGACACCTTGCATGAGTTTTTCCCATGTTGCTGATGAATTCCTGTGCGCCAAAGTGGTACATGAGGATTGGCTTAGTCCAATATGCAACCATGAACTCTGAAGGTATACTCCCATAGCAGGTGAGTGTGGGCAAAACTACTTCAAACTCCACCTTCCTAAAATCAACTATTGTCTGTCCAATGAAAGAGCTTGGATAGTGGCAGCACCAGGGTTTCAAATGCAGGGTGGGTGGGGGTATATTTTCATGTCTGGGAAATGGAAGGAGGGACAATTAGGGGCAGCAAAGTGGCAGTACCAGGGTTTTGAAAGCAGGCTGGGGGCATATTTTTACGTTTGGGAAATGGAAGGAGGGGCAAACTGGGAAGAGATATCACTGACTGGCACTGGGTGATAAGGGGCTCCTGCACTCCCCTACCCCCGTGGAGCCCCCTTTGGACAAAGACTAATTTAACTGACCGGTAGGAACAGTTAAATTTCCTCTTATTACTTGTGCAAAACTCTGAACTGCATCAAGATTCCTACAGAGTTCTTTGCACATGAATTACACCAGGAGTTACCAAACGTAGGTGATTTCATTGCCCAAAGCTATAAATTTGGCATTTTCTATACAATACTGGTTTGGTTTTCAAATACTGAATGCATACAGCCTATTTTGCTTCACAAATACATGGCATTGTTCATAACAGTGTTAAAATCAATAACCAACACAGTCCACTAATCACAAAAGGTGTAGTGAGGTGAATGAGAATGAACAAGAATTAAAATGCACTACCTTAGCTTGGTTTCATAATTGCACCCAAGTTTCAACTCCTTTGCATCTGGCATTATTTAAGGTAAACCTGGCCGTGGATTTGGCAAAATGGATCACAGAAAAAGTGGTTAACCCTGGTGCTATGCTTTAAGTACTCTGTATTATAAGGAATGTCTTTATCATTATTTAAGCTAAACCTGGCCGTGGATTTGGCACAATGGATCACAGAGAAAGTGGTCAACCCTGGTGCTTTAAGTACTCTGTATTATAAGGATGTCTTTATCTTTCACCAAACCCTCACTTCAGTAGTGTTGTTACTTCATGCCACCCCACACCCCCAACTTCCTCACTTCTGTAAATCTATATCAATTCTGTCATACATGCATCCACTGTACATCTAGGTCCCACTGCAACCTCAAGTGATGTTTTTTCAGGTTGTCTACCCTACCTACACTTACTCTCTGTCACATTAGTTTGCATCCCCAACCCTCTACAAATGCACTCAACTTAACATTTCTTCAGTGATGAACTTTCTCAAAAGCTCAACTTGACAGCACTCTCCCCAAGTTTTAGTTAACAGTATTTCTCCTCAATGATGGATGCATACTCCACATTCATAGGATGCAGTGTAAAACACCTTACAGAACCACACAGAACATTTTCCAAGATCTTTGATAGTGAGTAATGCTTCAGTTTTAACTGGTTTCACATTTAAAATTATCATGTCTAGATAGTTAACTAAAAGAGTTGGCAGTGAAGAAATTGTCACGAGGTAAATCAGTGTAACTGAGATGGGTGTAATCTAAGTATCCTGGGTGTAACTGTGATATTTCTTTAAAGTCATTGTAACTGATGAGACAAATATCCAATATGATAAAGTCAATGTAAATAATCCAAGGCACTTACCACTTTATGAAAAAACAAAATTCCCTGATTTTTACCTTGTGAATTTTCAAAATTCCAGGATTGTTAGTTTGAATTACTTCCACTTTAATAGGTCTAGAAAGTAACCATAGTCAATCATTTTATTAGAAGTAATGTTCAGACATGAGACAAAATATTGCAGGGTGTTCATTTTTTCTTTGGGGCTGATCAAATTCTCTAGCTTTTTCCTGGCTGGGAATTGTGGAACACTTTTCCCCCGATTTTTGAGATGGCTGGAAATTGTAATCTTTCATTACATTACTTGGTCAAGAAATGTTTCTTTCCTAAACAATTTACCCATGTGGCATATCAATCTGCCAAGAATTACTTAAACTAAGTAATAAATATATTTTTAACAAACGTGGCATGATGTCACTTCAAGATGAACCCACTTATGTTATTCCTTTGATACAAGGTAACAATTCCTCAGTTCACATTATAAACGAGCAGTGAAGAAGCTGTACGGATAGAGAAGCTCCAACTTGCTAACATACATTTTCATTCTACATGAACCAGCCACTTTAAAAATTTGGGAGTTAAATCCAAGATACAATGTTGACATTAATCATAGATATTTTTTAATTGCACTTAGCTATTTTTTAATTGCCACTATGACTTTTGACTGATTACTGCAGCTTTACTGAGGGAGCTGCAGCTTTACTGGTTGACACAGTGCTGGAGTTAGGAGATAATCCAGGCTATACTGTGCAATCACTTAGATTATGTTTAATTGCAACTATGACTTTTATTGATTAATAGATTACAGATCGACTTCAAAGCCTCAGGGTCTGCCTCAGCAAAGCTGTAACTGCCTCAGTAAAGCTTCAGGGGCTGCAGCCATACTCTGCTGCTGTACACATTATAACAGCGAGATAATTAAACGTCTATAGCAATGAAGCATTACAGCCATACTCAAGCTTTTTTTACAGCAGCTGCAGCTTTGCTATTCTAAGGCAGAGACACTGACAAATTCAAACTCTATATTTGATGTTCCACCTCTGTGTCTCCCTTTAACATGAAAAAGACCAAGATGTGCATGTTCAATTACAAAGTGTTGAAATTTCACTAAGCATGTTTGAGCTTTTCCAAATTTTTATTGTAAAATCATTGACAACCCTCTGCTATGCACTTTTGCATTTGTGTGGCAATTTTAACAGCTTGCAGAGCGAGATGCAATACAATACTGGTTTTAATAGATTATTTCCCCAAGATGAGAAAAAGAAATGGAGCATTCTGGATGCTGCTATTTTTCTGTTCATTCAAATCTTTAGATGAAGCGAGTGAGCTTTTTGTTAGTTTTGTAAGTTAATGAGTTTGTTAATTGCAAATTTTTGACACTGAAAGGATTAGAGAAAGTTAGATTAGTTAATCCCAAGAAGTTTGAATTAAACTTTGTATCTACCATTATCTGTGCTACTTTTGATTTTAATTGCTGAAATAAAAAACAAAAGAGAAAATCAAATGATAGAAAAGGAAAACAAAACGATGTGTTGGCTTTTATGATGGCACTGAAAAATGCAGCAAACAGGACACTCTGATTTTGTAGCTGACTGTTTTCAGAATTTCAGTTAAAACATTTGCAGAAGTAAACCAAAATGACATTCCATTTTTTGACCAATACAAAATATCACATTTTTCATTCAGGACATGCAAAAATTTTCATAAACTGTTTCTTTTTTTTTTTAAGGATGGAACTATGAAATTATTTCCTTGTTGAAAAAAATTAAAGAATTCTGATGGAAAACTTTGCTACACAGCAGTTATGTTAACAGCAACTAGCTCGACTAAAATTATTTATAAAATATTAAAAAAAAAAAAAACAAACAGAACAGAAAAGACAAGGCAAAGAGAGGGTTCTTTAAGTGCAAGTGATAAACTTTATTGGGCTTTGTGCTTCCATGTGAGTAAAATGTGTAGCCCAATGCCAAAGGGTAGGGTCATATTTGGATTTATGCATTGGCATCATCAATGTGAGAAATTTGAGGAAATTTGGGAATTAATTTTAATTTTGACAAATTTTATCCATAAAACAAAAACCCAGACACCAACCACATGCATAGCTTTTGTTTTGGAATGTTGTTATATCATACTACAAATTTTAGTGCAATATTGTACTATTTTGGTCTGCAACTTGTGTATGGATTTCAGTTAATCCAATCAAAATTTCTCCATAAGAAATGGAATACGTGAAAATGGACCTTTACTGGCAGACGTGAAAAAATGAATACTAGACAAACAAATGCAATTGAAAAGAGCATTTGAAAATTAGTGGACTAGAATGGCACTGTGGGAACTAAGAAAATGACTGAAGTCTTTCTCCCTAGGTAGTCTAAACCGCAAGAAAGATTTAAAACCTTGGATGCTTCGGAAGAGTGATGAAAAAGTTAGCCTGTGATTAGTGATCTGCAAAGAAGGTGGAGTTTAATTGTGAGTATCCACAATGGGACACACTGCTTGCAAATGCATGAATGGATCAACACAACACTATCTTTGGCATGAGACTTTCACAAAATGATATGCTTGCAAAAATCATAAAGGAACTTGACAAACAAGGATACATGATATTACAAATAATTTTCCGATTAGCACAAATTAAACATTAAAAAAACTATGGAACTAGGAAATCAAACCCATGACATGGATAAATTTTCTTCGATAGGATACCACCACCCCATCTCCCATTGTAACACCTCCTCCACAATCCCCCACTCCCCCACCCCCTGAGAATGCACATCTATCAGGTTAAAATATTAAGTATTATGAGTACGACTGAAAAAAATTTTGCCACACTTTCAACATTCTGAAACACCAACAAGAGGCATGCGATAATTTGGTAATTCTTCTCTATGTATGAGCTACTTTTCCTCTGGATGCCAATTACACAGCATTGCCAAAACTTTGCATAGCCACACACCCTTTACCACTTCAAACCTCCTCAGTGTAACCCATGTGACCTCTCACAATATGAACTGATTGTTGATATTGCTCTCAAAGCAGAATTTACACATTTTTTGTCCCTCAGAATTGAATTTTTGTTCTACGGGTGTGTAAAACCTTAGATGGGAATCACTACCATGGTATATGTCTTAACACTTGATAAAAAGGTAACCAAAAAGGTCCCCCCCCTCCCCACCCCTCCAATCTACAATATTTTTCCACCCACTAAGTATCAGCCTGCAAATGGGCAAACTCAGTAAGATAACAGGCCATACAGTAACAGTAAAAGAATTAAGTCGATGCCTCTCACAAAAGAAGAGGGAGTGATCATATTTTATCAGTCTTGCTTACAGTAGTTAGATATCTAGTACCACCATCTAGCCACAAGGCAGTCCCAACTATGACTAAAACAGCTCAATTTTATCAAATGGCTACAAGCTAAATACCACATATTAAATAGCAACAGCTTCATCTAAATAATCTGCTAAAACAGGTTAAGCTATTAACTAAATGCAATTCAAAGTTCCCTTTCAGCTCACCTGACTTCAAAACTTTTCTTCATAAATCTTGCAAATATGTGCCACAAACTTCTCCATTTTAAACATTAGGGCACATTTCTCATTGAGTATGGCAGTAGCCCTGGTACAAAGTATGCACCTGAACATGAATTACTCGTATTGTACACTTATGAATTAATACAGAAGTCCACCTCTTTCTTATATGAGTACGTATTTCTCACACTTCACACTTTCCTAGCAGGGAATACAGAGTGCTGATTAGGGCATATGTTCACTATTTTACCAGAAGGGAGTATGAAGCGAAGTTCCCATACGGACATACACCCTAATATATCTCACAACTTCTGGTCAACTCTAAAAGAAGTTTATTATCCAGGGAGGTCCTGTTACACCTTTTCTGACAAAATAAAATTCAAATAAAGAAAACCCTCCTACCCCCAATCCCTGGACTCAACTACTATTTAGTGTGAGGTGTAAAAAAGAATGCAGTAACTAGTTAAGTGCCCTGAAATGAATGTAAGTTTTCTACTTCTTCACTGTGACCCAAACAAGTATCAACCTTTAAAAAAATTGCAAAATGAAATACCAGAAGAGAGACCTTCCTGACTACAGCTATATTTCAAAGGGTTACAAATGACTACAACAAGCTAAAATGGACAGCATAAAAGACCTAGCTTCTACAAAAATACATGTATCTACTGTTCAGAAGTAAAAAAAAAGGTGATAAAATACTTTTTACCTTTAAATAGAAGCTTTATTTTGGGAGGTTTTTTTTTTTTAATTTTTAACTTTCTAGTCAGTATATTTTGGAAGGCAAGACAAACTTACTTTCCAGACTGATAAGCTGAAATAAACTTCCAAGTTTGGAAAAAAGACAACCAAAGATTTCAAAATACTGTGTATGGATGGCTACTGATGTGTGGAAAATCATCAAAATTGAATAAATAAAATAGGAATAAATATTGCTGATAATATAGAGTTAGGATATAAATCTGAGTTTGTAATGAATAGTAACTAAGCATAGAAAAACACAAAATTAAGCAAGTTTAAATTTCATATAAGTAAAAAAATTGCATCAAAAAAGTGTAAATTCATTAATTTCCTTGTATAATATTTGCATATTTTTACAAGCTGACAGGTTTCTGGCTGAAGAGAAGAATGGCCATGAAAAATAAAGGTTCTTCTGGAAGGAACATCTGAAGTCATTGGAAAGCTGAACTCTAACATAAAATGGTTATTTTGAATCATGAATAATGAAGGGAAGACCCAAGCAGGATTTAACAACACTGGAGCATTGAAATGTTTTAACCTCTACTTATAGAACTTTGAAAAATTGACCCAAAACTATTTTGACAAGAGAAAACCCAGGTATACCAGACAGGATGCCCTATATGGCTTGGTGCCTTTACAGAAATTACAAAAGGTAGGAAAACTGTAAAAATAGTGGAATAATTCTGACAAAACCACACCCAGGAAATGGCTCCAAATACAAAGGGGAAAAATTAAGAGAGCATTAACTTGAGCAAACCCAACTACCACAAAGAAATGACCAAAAAGCCTATGGAAGACACTTCTCATTCAAAACAACATAAAAAAAAAATAAATAAAATAAAATAAAATAAAAAAAATCCCACAAAATGTAAAAACCAAGAACAACCCCCCGTGCAAAATAGTAGAAAGCTATTAGAGGGTGAGAGTGTCTGAGAGTTTGGTAATCAGAAACTTGTTTTCTGAAATTAAAGAGTCCTCTGGACTCAACTGAAGAGTTCTCAGAACTCTTTTTCTTAGACCTGAGTTGCATACTCATCTGAGATTTGCGTCCACAACAAGTGACTGTATTGCAGTGAATAGCTGGCAAGAGATGAGATGATATTTAATGAATTTTGAGGGAAATTCCCTCACATAGCACAAAGACACTTGGTAATGAACAACAAATGGTAAAATATCTGTGGGATGGATGAATGACATGGTGTTTTTTAACAGACTAACGCCTCTGGAACTGTCGCCTGTTGATAAAGAATCGCATGTGACTTACATAGGATGGCTGCAGCTCTGGGGAAAGGCTTTGAACTTTGAACTTCACAGGGTTAGGGGCATTTTTGATAATAGCCACTGCCTGGTCATGAGTTGCATCACGAAGGTCACAGTCATTGACCTGAAATGAGAAATGGTTGTGTGTTGTGACTTCACTTGTAAGGGACACGGAGGCTACTGGACATTAGTATGGTGAGGATAAAACCCTAACCGAACAAAGTAGTAGCTACCCATACTGTGGTGCCTTCAAGTCAGACAAAAAGTACCAAAAAAGTATAAAGAAACACTGAAAGTTTAAAGATCATCCCCTTCCCCCCACCAGCTTCTCCCTTAAATTCTATACGTATTCTGTACTTGGTGCCCAGATCACCATGTTGGGACCCAATGATAGAAATGCTGGATCTGACCAAATTTATCATACTATCATACATGTGACCCTCAAATGTAAATCTGTAATCAGAATCTGAATCCCACACTTGATAAATAAATCCATAGGAAATAAAGAAATGCAACTAAAGGAACATGATATAATGAGCTTGGCAGACAATTAAATTGTGATCCAAGGATTACTGGGCTGCTTCCTGCTAAGTGCATTAAATAGTGTCCTACGTAAAAGTGCTTTATCTGAATTGCTAACATCTTCTTAGAGATTAAATGGCTACATGTGCAGTGATTTGTTAGGGACGGCAGTATGTAACTGCAGCCATCTACAGTAACTGTCTCCAGGACACTGAAAAGTAAACAACACAAGAGAAAACAAAATATCTTCTCACCTCTAAGATTCTGTCTCCAGTTTTCAGGTCACCTGTTCTCCCAGCTGGGCTGTCTTCCAAGACATGCTTGATGAAAATGCCTTCAATCAACTGACCCTGGCCAACACGACCTGTAGTAGAGGGTAAAATATAATAGTGGCTATCATAGTGGCTCTCTGTAGTAGCGTACAAAAGGTGTTACGATAAAGGCAATCATAATAATTAAATTTACATTTGTCAATACCCAGCAATCAACTGTTCAATCAACTAACAATCAAAATGTGAGAGAAAAGGAAAGGACTTTGGAAGTTAACACTTACAAGAAGAGTTTAACAATAGGGCAGCATTCATCTCTAATGGAAGGGAGTTCCAAGGTATGGTGGATGCATTGTTGAAGACTATATCAATCTATTTCTTCTTCAAGGGAAGGGGTGTGGGAGCAAGTAAGAGAAGGGGGACGGGAGTGGATGATAGGGGAGAAGAGAGAGTACACGGCTAAAGTTTTGATTTACAGTTATAAACATGTTCAAGAATTAGGCAAATTCTGAACTCTTTATCCTTGCTGAGATCCCTACCATGTGATGCTTGATCACACTTTGCACTCACCGCCAAGGATGCTGATGCCTAGGGATTTCCCATGTTCCCGGTAGACATTAACGACCCTAATGTCCTCCCACATCTCTTCAGATGAATCCTGTGAGGAACTGTCATCGGCAGGATTTACCTCAGCCAGTTGTGCCCTGTACGCATCAGCATCAGCTGCTGAGATGTACCGAAGGCTGTAGGGAAAATAATAATACATTGTATTGTTTCCATCATCTCTTGACAGCTTCCGTAAGTATTGAAACAGGACTTGTCAAAATAGAAAGAACTTTTTACACTGTATGGGCCCCTTTTCTATAAAATAGCATAAACTTTGCAAATTTTGGGTTCCATGCAACCCTTTGCAATTCTGGTAGCCATGGTCGCAATGGCAACTAAAAATATAAACCCAGAAACTATAAACACGCTCAGCAAGTGTTGTACTCGCCAGCTTTTAAAAAAATTGGGACCAACTTTTCTGCAAGAGAACCATAAGATCCTGTCTCAAAGTACTCCGCAAATACACTGTGCTAAAAATTACATCGAAATATTTTCCACTTAAAAAAATACCTGACTCCCACAGGCATTGACACCATTAAAACGATATTTCCACTATGGTAAAGACAACTGTGGAATCAAAAACACTGCTCTCACTGAAGGTCATTCACTAAGGTCGCAGAGCCAAAAAATTTTCATTGACTGGCACGAGATCACCGTGTATAGAATAACAATTCTTATTAATTTGGTATTACCCAAATGAAGTGGTACAACCGATACGAACCAATCACAGTTGCTAATATTTGACATCTCACGGGGGGGACAGCTCTCTATCCCGATGTCTCTTTGCTCCGACATCTCTGTATTCTGAAAAGTCCGCATTGAGGTAAGTGTTTGAGAAAAGGTTAGGTTAGAACAAACTCTTATCCTAACACGTCCTTCATGAACACATTCAGAATATAGAGACATCGGAACAAGACATTGGAACAAAGAGATAAACCCCTCACGCAGTAGTAATGAATCTTCCATGAACCCGATATGATAAAAGCACAAGATCGAGATTCGAGTTCAAGAATTGGCTCAAATGGAAAATGAAATGATGTTCTCACTATTAATTCATCCCTTAAACAGAAAAAGGTTAGCATACATTTCTCATGTTTTATGTTTCTAAAAACCAGAATGCAAAAATGCATTGATGTTTCGATGATTTATGTTCTATTCCAAATAATGCCATGATGTCCCATATCATTCAGTTAATGGTCAAATGCTATCTTAACATGTTGGTAAAATACAGTTTTGTGCTCCTATTTAATCTTGGGAAATTCTTGGGAAATTTGCGGTTTGACCTGTGGTGACCCCAGGTGACGATCTAGGGAAATCTTGGGAAATTTTGCTCTTTGACCTCTGGTGAACCCATATAAAACTCTTGGGAAATTTTGCTTTTTGACCTCTGGTGAACCCATGTAATATTCTTGGGATTTCTTGGGAAATTTTGCTTTTTTACCTCTGGTGACCCCAGATGACCTTTGACCTCCACCAAAAACAATAGGGTCCATCTTTTCACCATAACACATCCACATAGTAAGTATGAAATCTATCCAAGCTTCCTACCTAGAGATACGTGTTAACAAGCTTTTCGGTGTTTGGCCCACGTTGACCCAAGATGACCCTTGACCTCCACCAAAAATGATTGGGTTCATATTCTCACCACAATGCATCCACATACTACGTATAAAATATATCCAAGCTTCTCCCTTGAGATATTGTATTAACAAGGTTTTCAGTGTTTGACCCTCGGTCACCCTAGATGACCTTTGACCTCCACCAAAAACAGTGGGGTACATCTTCTCGCCATACACATCAATTTACCACGTATGAAATCTATCCAAGCTTCATACGTGGCGATATCGTGTTAACAAGATTTTCAGAGTTTAACCACCAGTGACCCCAAATGACCTTTGACCTCCACCAAAAATGATGAGATTCTTCCTCTTACTATTTATGGCACCTACATACAAAGTATCAAATTTATCCAAGCTTCCTACATCAAGATATTGTGTTAACAAGGTTTTGAGGGTTTGACCATGAGTGACCCCAGATGATCTTTGGACCCCACCAACAATGATAGGATTCTTCCCCTTACTATAAGGCATCTAAATACAAAGTATGAAATTTATCCAAGCTTTCTACATTGAGATATCATGTTAACAAAGTTTTCAGGGTTTGACCCCCGGTGACCCCAGATGACCTTTGAACCCCACCAAAAATGATAGGGTTCTTCCTCTTACCATAACGCATCTACATACCAAGTATGAAATTCATCCAGTCTTCCTACCTCAAGATATTGTGATAACAAGGTTTTCAAGGTTTGACCCCAGTGACCCCAGGTGACCTTTGACCCCCACCAAAAATAATAGGATTCTTCCTCTTAATATGGGGCATCTATGAACCAAGTTTGAGAACTGTCAGGGCTTCCCTTCTTGAGATATCATGTTAACGAAGTTTTCAGGGTTTGACACCCTGTGACCCCAGATGACCATTCACCTCTACCAAAAAATATTACGGTTCTTCCTCTTACCATAACACATCTACATACAAAGTATGAAATTCATCCAAGCTTCCTATCTCAAGATATTGAGATAACAAGGTTTTCAGAGTTTGACCCCGGAGACCCCAGGTGACCTTTGACCCCTACCAAAAACAATAGGGTTCTTCCTCTCAATATGGGGCATCTATGTACCAAGTTTGAAAACTGTCAAAATTTCCCTTCTTGAGATAACGTGTTAACACGCAAAGTGTCACAAACGCACACACACATACGCATATTCATTGCCTTACTGGGTACTAGGACAGGACCCGGTAGAAAATTCACAGGATTTCCCCATCTGCCTGGCTGACCTCCAACTAACCCAGCAGACGTACGTGTCTGGAGGGTGGGCTGCTTGCCAAGGCAGGCACGTGCAGCCGCGTGAGACTTCTCATTGCAGTGGCCGAATTTTCGGGCAGCTACGCCAGTTACGAGCCGCGCGTGAGCTAGGAAAGACATGCGAGAGCGGAGGTCTCGCCGCCTGCCTATGTACCCGCTAAGGAGGTGTCTGTGAGTGCACCCATGCCCATATCATGGCTTACACAGCTTAGATACACCCATACACACATTCATTGCCTTACGGGGTACTAGGACAGGACCCGGTAAAGAATTCATGGGATTTCCCCATCAGCCTGGCTGACCTCCAACTAACCCAGCAGACGTACATGTCTGGAGGGCGGGCTGCTTGCCAAGGCAGGCATGTGCAGCCGCGCGAGACTTCTCATTGCAGTGGCCGAATTTTCAGGCAGCTACGCCAGTTACGAGCCGTGCGTGAGCTAGGAAAGATGTGAGAGAGCGGAGGTCAAAACTGGCGACCAAAAACAAATTTCTGGCGACCCACATTTTGAAAAAAGGAATGCTTAGTCACCAGGACAGAAAAATATTGATGACCAAGTGTTCAGTGCAATTGCAAAGGGTTGGTTCCATGAAACTTTCGTGAGCCATTCTAGAACTCATCATGGGCCACAAATGGCCCCTGGGCCGCCACTTGAGCACCTAAGCTATAAACTATGCAGCTGCTTCAGCTGCTGAAAAGTAACTGAGACTGCATGAGATATAACACTATGTAATGCTAATTAACAGCCCTTAACAGCACCAATCAGCCTAGAAAGCCAAAGTGATAAAGTAAGCATGGTACTTATGTATTAAGAAGGGTTCTTTTATTATTAAATACAATGAACTCTGTGCATAATCTGTCATGCATTCTTGAACCAATGTTCCAAAAATATTCATTTCTGTAGCAGTGGGTATATTATGCCTTGATTAAGTAAGTGTATACACATATACAGGGAAGATTCAGGAAATGATTTATTCAGTATCACATCACATTTTGTTGCACAGACTGATCAAGAAGCAGGTTTATAGACTGTGACCCTCGGGTAGACATCACTCTAAGGGATTTTCCCAGCATACCTTATTTCAGAGCCTCCAAGGAAGCACTTTCTTAAGAGCGACCTCACGTTGGTATTGCTCATGTTACGGGTACTATCACCATTCACAGCAGTGATGTAATCGCCCACTTTGAGTGTACCATCAGCCTTAATGCAGCCACCAGGAAGGATAATTGTGATGATGGCACCATTAGCCTTGTCAGCACTGACTGTTACACCTTTAAAATGAAATAAGATGTAAATGTGTAAGACTGAATTTCCACAGATACCAAAGGCATACGGCCAGAGAGGGACCAGGAGCCATTTGCCCCCCCCCAAAAAGGAGCCTCATGTTGCCCCTTTTCTCCCCCCCCCCATGAGATGACATAGTACAACATAACTGCTCACAATACTAGTTTCTAATGTTTCTTTCACCTCATTAAATATAATCCTGTGCCAAAGATTACATCAACCTTCAATTACTTTCACTTGAAAGATCAGCTTAAAAGGCAAAACCTTGGGATTCCTCTTGGATGAGAAACCTCTCTTGCTTGAACCCAGCCAAAGATAGAATCCCACCTCCCAGTTGCCAGGCCTCCTTGCTTCATCTGACACTGCCTACGTTCACCTGGCCACATTGAGACACTTTAAGTTCTTAATGTTTAGAGAGAAAATGCTATCTACCTCAATTTCAATTACAATATCCTGGTATCCTGCTTCATGAATGGCTCTTTTAAATTATGTGACAGTAGTATTGTCACTGAATTGTAGAACTGATGCACAATGACTCTTTAGTTTATCATAAATATTAACTATTAATATTTGGAAAAATCGCAAAAGATACTTCTTAAAGCAAATATGGGGAGGTTTGCAAAATGTTGTTCATGCTTTAAAATAAAGTTTGGATGAATGCTTATTCCTTTAATTTGATAGCATCTAATTGGCTAAACTTTGAAAAACACTTCAAAACATCTCTAAATTGATTAGAAAATTAACAAACATGTTCTTACTAGTGTTTGCACCGGGTACCCGACCGACGATGTCAGGACCCACTTTTGAAATTGCTACCCGGATCCAAAGTTTCACGAACAGAGATTGCACGCGTGACAGAACACCTAACATGTTACTTTTTCCTGGCAAAATTTATCACGCACATGCCTAAGAACACTTGTCATGCCTATACATAAGATACATTGGTGTTATATTATATCAATGTGCAAAGCAAAATTTCTTATTATGACTTTACAACAAACTTGTAGCCTAACAGAAGTTATATTTTCGGGTACCCGGGCACCTGACCATCGACTTCAGGTACCCGGTTCCGAATTTTTGGACCCGGTGCAAACACTAGTTCTTACCAATTACATAAGGAAGTACGAAGATGACAAAGACAGTAGACTTACAAAAGTAAGCTAGATTAACAACTCTTGAGTTTCAAATAGACTTGACATATAAGAACAATGTCATGAGTATGAGCATAAGTGTGTCTCTGGTTGCAGGTATGAGTACACTTTTTGATGAGTACTAGTACATAGACTTGTAGTGTGAGTACCTCATGTGTATGAGCACATGTGTAGTGTCTCTGGCTGCAGGTATGAGTACACTTTTTGATGAGCACTAGTAGATAGACTTGTAGTGTGAGTACCTCATGTGTATGAGCACGTGTAGTGTCTCTGGTTGCAGGTATGAGTACACTTTTTGATGAGTACTAGTACACCGACTTGTAGTGTGAGTACCTCATGTGTACGGGCACAAGTGTAGTCTCTGGTTGCAGGTATGAGTACACTTTTTGATAAGTACTAGTACACTGACTTATAGTGTGAGTACCTCATGTGTATGAGCACATGTGTAGTGTCTCTGGTTGCAGGTATGAGTACACTTTTTGATGAGTACTAGTACAGACTTGCAGTGTGAGTACCTCATGTGTATGAGCACATGTAGTGTCTCTGGTTGCAGGTATGAGTACACTTTTTGATGAGTACTAGTACAGACTTGTAGTTTGAGTACCTCATGTGTATGAGCACATGTGTAGTGTGTCTCCGGTTGAAGGTATGAGTACACTTTTTGATGAGCACTAAGTACACAGACTTAGAGTGAGAGTACAATGTCACAAGTTCAAGTGTATCGTGTCTCTAGTTGTGAGAATGCCAGCAGTATGATCACATGTGTAGGGCCTCTGGTTGTAGGTATGCCTGTGGCAAACCTACAGTCCGACTGCTAGGCAAGTACTTCACGACTAGCTGGCCACAATTGCCTCCAACTCAACTGAGGTGACAAGTCTAGCTGAGTTGCGTCGGTGTGCTCCAGCCTTTAGAATTCAAATCCACGTATGAACAGAATCCAGTGTGCCACAAATATGTACATGTTCAGTACAAGTCTGGTTTTAAGCAATGATAAAAAAAAATCGTAACAGCAAACTTACCCAAGGCTGAGTTGGTTTTTTTGATAACCAATGTTTTCTCAAGTGATTCTGGAAGCTCCACATTTAAAGGTCTCCTTTTCCTGGATACCGAGGCAGGAGAAATGGCAGGTAGTGAGGGTGGGGGTCGGTTAGGCTCAGGGGGTGGAGAGGAGGAGAGAGACTGTGAAGAGAAGTAAACGACTTCACTAATAGCATTGTGAATGGCTGTGCAGCTACTTACTTTCAAAGGGCATATACCTGTACTCAGGAAGTTCATAGACAGAAATTTCTTAAAATATGATCACTTGACAAATTAGATAAAGGGGAATACTGATTACACTGCATCAACATAGACCAAACAGAAAATAGCTTCAGTATCATTGAACCATTCAGTCTCACTGACACACTGCCAATTAACTCGGCTTCCCAAAAATGTTATGCACTGCAAGTCTATTTGAAATTTGAAAATTTGACTTTGGGGGAAGAAATTATTCATGAATTACAAAGCAGTAAATACAATGGGGTATTTTCCTCATGATAAAGAACCATCAAAAAATATACAAATAAACGAATGGACGGACGAACGAACGAACAGTCGAATGAATGGACAGACGGACGGTGGGCACACGGACGGACGAACGAATAAATAAATAAAAAGCAAAAAGAGGAATCAAAACTATTTGATAATGTTGCCTGTGGTGAATGACAAGCAACAGTAGCTAGCCTGGATGGGTTAGCTTACTTTTCGTGGTGCTGGTTGAGGTGGTCCATTAGCTATCAAATCAGGTGGGTTGGTCTTTTCAGCAGGGGCAGCAGCATGGGCCACAGATGCTTTCATGGCAACAACAGGGACATCTGTACGGTAAGAATATCATTATTTTCTATAACAAGATTTCTTGTATATAACACATACAATAGAATACATGGCAGACATATGTAAAGACAAATTTGATACACACAATACAACATTAACTGTCATGGCAGCTTTTCATATATTTCACTTTCTATCAGAGTGAATGCTCCAAGTTTTGTCAGAGGAGGTAAACATTACTTTTGAAGCAAAGGACAAAGCAGCAACTAATAGAGAGGACAATGTATACATCACTAAATAGACTTACACCTGTACAGTGCACAAATAGGCCTTGACACTGCTAAATACACCTGAAAATACTACACACACCTCATATCCTATTTAAAGGCAATAGGCAGTCGCCCCAAAATTTTCTTTGAAAAATCAGCAAACTCTTCCAAATCTCCTCTCATTGCACTACAAGCACCTCTGAAGATGTTTTGAACATAATTATTACAAACAATAGGTAAAGCAAGGAGAAATTCTCCTTGAATTTTACAATTCACCAACAAAAATATTGTCACATGATCAAAATAGGCCAATCATGAACTAGAGTGACAGGATACACTCACTCTGATTGGGGTGACTGCCTACTGCCTTTAATTCATACCTAAATGTAGAAAATCAATCTCCTTTACCCCCCTCCTCCCACCCCTGACCCAACAAAAGGAATTACGATACCTAATCATAGTATGTTACATGACAAGAGTTAATTTGCATTGTTTGTCAATCTGCAAGGCAGTGTTGTACCATAAGTACGTACAGCTGATTAAGTATGGGCACAGGTACGGATACAAGGTCACTGGCATGAGGGGGTATGTGGATACAGGTATTGGTCCTGGCCAGTGAGTACATGTAAGGGTCCCTGTTGATGAGTAAAGGTATGGGAACTGAAACTTGAGAACCTATACAAGTTTGAGTACAGGTACTACAATAATACTGCAAGGTGTACCTGACTTAAATTGTGATAAGTAAGGAAAAGCAACTATGGTAGAAAAAAAGACTTTGATAAGTTTAATTGATGAGTTTGAAAAGAGGATATAGAAGACTGTTTTACATACCTTGGACCATGGACAATCTCTTCTCTTCTTCTTCCTTGGCTTGCTGGGCTAAAGCCTGTCAGAGAAAAGGAAAGCATGAAGACACCAAACTATAGCAGACCTCATCAATCAAACAATATGCCTGAAAAGTAGTCACTAGAATTAGATAAAAGATCTAAATTTGAGGTTAGACTGAGATACAAATTGTCACAGGGAATTCTCATCATGAGGGCCTCCAATACATTTGAAAAGTGTTCCACTGCTACAGCCCCAACTACATACCAAGATAGCCTTGCCATTTTCATGACTCAACAATGAAGAATAATATGGGGACACATCAGGGTTCGAGCCACGCCGGCCGGCGACGGCCGGCTGTATCCGGCACTGACCCTATCATGAAGAGCAAATTGCTAGACTAACGGCCAGCATAAAATGCAATGAAAATTTCGGGAAAAATGTCTAAAAATTTATGGAAATATATATTGTTGTAATAGAGAACAAGCCACATTTTTATCTGGTCATTTGATGCAAAACAAGCATTCATCCAGAGTACCAAACCCTCACTAATATTGCAAGCAACACTTTTTAAAGGGACCCTGCTTTACTACATGCTAGAGCTTCTTTCTAGTCACATGTACTGCCCACAATCTACACATACATGGTACAACAGGCAACTCTACCGGCCAGCACTCAGAATCCTCTAGCTAGAACCATGGAGCTAATACTTGGACAGGAGAAGAAACTTCACAAGTCCCTTCGTGCCGCAAAGGTCAAACTCATAAAACCTAGTTAACACCACTAATACCTCTCCCTCTGTACTTCCTTGGAGATTCAATAAGCTTAACAGGTGTTTGGAACAAAGCACAATGGGTACATGTGGTCTGCTTTATCTTGAATAGGACATTGCCGAATTTTGCCTATCACTTCAGCATTGCCAGTCACTTTAAATGAAAATTAAATTGCTGGTTTCGTCTTGTAGTGTCGCTTACACAAAAGTGTTGGTCTGATTCCTTGTTAAACGCTAAATATGTATAAAACCTTACAATATGCGCAGTAATGCACAAATTGATCAAAATTCAACTGCAAAGTATAGTCTCATAACTAGTCTGCTAACTTGCATACGACATTTAATAACATCACTCCTAGTACTAGCATCTATTCTTAAGAAGCAATACCAGCCGTTTTGAATTTTTACTCTGCATTTCTTATTTAGCTGTCGGCAACTATTCCAGCTTCAAATGATTGTTCTATTTAATTCAGTTGTTAGGGTATCAGTAGACATGAATGAGGTTGCCAATGACAAGGAGTGTAAATTGTAAGTGCCAGACAAAAGAACTGAACAGCCTTAAAGTCTCATCATCGTTCAGTACAGGATTATCTCCTCACGCATGCCTGGGTCTAATTGGATTAGCATAAATTAAGGTCGAACTTTCTTCTCCTGTCCAGGTAGTAGCTCCATGCTAGAACCCTGGGATACATACATGCTTACAAATGTTTGATTAAGAATAATTATATTTCATGTGATGTTGCATACATACTAACATTACACTCAACACTCAAATGCTCACTGTAGCCTCAGTGTGGACAGTGCATGTGCTAAGTCCATACCCTCATTGCCACAGACTATTACATTTCTCCACATTTTGCGCTACAAACATTTATACACTGCAGACACATGTAGTAACATGACCCACAGTGAAGTAGGAACAATGTTTTAAGTTGTCCGGACCATATGGCAACTTTTCCAGATCAACCATCCAAGGTGTAACGACTTTAAAATTCATGAAAGAATTTCAGACTCTAATATTCAAGGTCCCCCCCCCCATTATTTCCTTCCACATGGAAATCTGACACAGATGATAAACAAAGTCTGGAAATATCTCTTTGTTTTCCTGTCTGCCTCACCTCCCTCTGTTCTTCAATGATTGATGACGGGAGGGGTTTAGCGACCCCTATTTTTACAACTCCACGTGGAGCTCCTCTCACAGCATCCACTGCTGTTTCTAGAGTAGCATTCTCCAAGTTTATGTCATTTACTGACATAAGACGATCTCCAGGGATGAGGCGGCCATCTTGTTCTGCTATACCGCCCTCAACCAGACTGCGTATCAGAATAACGTTACAGTCCGGTTTGAGTGGATCCTGAAAGAGAGAGCAAAATGTAGCAACTCAAAATCAATCTTCCTCAAAAGGTGACCTAAGGAAACAACTCTACAAATTGTTCTTTTCACTTGACATTTAGAAGGCTCAAAAGGGGAGATATTACTTCCTAAAACTAATGACACCACTTTTGACATGTTTTCTTTGATGCTTTACATCACAACTATCAACAAACATCAATAAGAAATTATTAAAGCTCACGGAAAAGAGGGAACACAACCACCAACTATGATCAGAGTTCCTCCTAACCCAGGATTTTCTACCCTTTTTCATCAGTGTATCCCTGGAGTATGAAAGGCCCATCATGTGTGGGCAGGAATAAAATTAAAAACTATAACATAGCATTACCATAACTTTATTGTAACTGTGTATGAATGTTTGTGAGATGAAACTTATGTTTTACCTTATGAGTTAGAATGCAATACATCTAGGACCCTGTTTCATAAAGAGTTATGATCAATCATAAGTTTGATTTGTCATGAAATTGTTCTATTGAAATCAAGCTTAAGACTGATCTTAACCCTTTATGAAATAGGCCCAGGACATTTTCCAACATTTAACAGTGATACAAAGGCCACCCACTGGTTTTGCTGATCATGTGCTGTCCAACAATACGATGCATAGTTGCCCATGGTAAGACCCCCAGTTGAAAAAACCTGCTCTAAACTGTTTAGTTCCACATACCTGATAATCAAGGATACTGAAGCCAAGACCCTGGTCACCCTTGATGAGAGTAACCAACTGGACTTGGTCACTCCAGACAGACACGCCCATCAAGGATTCATGGGATACAGCTGACTGGGTGTCAGACTGGAGTGAGATGGAGTCACCACTACCGATGGTTGGAGTGTCATCCAAGTTTGGAGCTTTCTCATCATCCACAGCTGTGTGAATCTGTATTTCAGGTTCCTCCACAGAGGGCGCTGTTGCTTCTACTGCCAGAACTTGCTCTGGAACAACCTCTTCATGAACTGCTTCAGTCTGTGTTGGTGAATCAGCTTCAATAACTGTTGGTGGTTCTGAATGACGTCCACATACAAGGCAAACCTTCGGAGGTAAGCTTCGTAAAATGTCTACCACTTCATGGTGGTTTCGTCCATACAGTCTGATCCCATTCACCTATCATGTGGCAAGAAATACATTAAACGAAACAGGAGTATCTTCAGTGTGTTTAAAATGTTTCTTTCTTCCTTTCATTTGAAAAACTGCTCCATAACTCTTCTGAATACTTTCTTTCCTACATCCCTATGACCTTATGTTTCCTGAATGCCCTTTACTTTTTCAGAATCCTTGTAACTATATTTTCTAAATACACCTGGAGTTTATGTTACGTCCATGTCACAAATATATTGTCTCCTGAATATCTTTAACATTACAACTGACATCATCCCTTCTGTATAATGTACAAGGAGAAAAGATTGTTCAGACATACTCTTGATTCATTGCTACTGAAGCCATACTGACCCACACAAAAAAGGACTACACTTTATTATTACCGAAACAAGCTCCCACATTTTTGGAGATTTCTTTAAAACTTGAAGCACACTTGCATGACTTATACTATGTTAGCTCTCACAGAGTATAACCTACAGAGAGGTCATTCAGGGTTTCTGTCAAAGGGGGGAAAGGGAGGATTTGTCCCCCCTTTCCAGAAGACGGTGGGTAAAATCCCCCCCCCTTTTCATTTCCATAAAAATTAAAAAAATTGAAGAGGACACCTTTGCAGCAATGTTTGGACTTCCATAAGTAAATGGCCTTTAAAACCCTTCAAAAGGCACCTTATAGGGGTCTTGAAGCAAGCTTTTGTCCCCCTGAACCCACTTGTAACTTTAGCCAGGGACAGCATCAATTTGGACTAGGGGTTTAGGAGCAATTAATCCCTCCCCCCCTTTTTTTTGCATTTCTAGCGGAATCCCTGTCATTACCTCAAGAAGCTCATCTCCAGGTTCCAGTAGCCCTTGCTTGCCTACAGGGCCATCAGGAACTACTGTGCTAATGTAGTGACGAGGCTGTATCTCCTGACCATTCTCATCAATATCAACCCTTCCTTCCAAGACGATACCCAGACTGCCCTTCTTTTCAACATCTGAGACCTACGAGGAAAAATGAAGGACGCAAATAAATTTTACCAAAAAAGGTACATTTCAAAGACAAAAACTTTTAGTATGTATTTTTCAGACAATTTCAAGTAGCTCTGAGCAATTAAGACTTTTTTGCAAAGCTAGACACTTTCAGTAGAGCACCCTCTCTTTTGACCTTGTGTTTGTATCAAACTTAGAGTATGTTCTCATACTCACACTTGCCACAAATGCCTGAACTCATACTGGTGAGAATGGACTTGTACTCACAATCATACTCACAAATTCTGAATATCAGTCATGGGTGCTGATGCAAAGTTTTGACTCATATTCATAGAAAGAGGGTATACTCTTGAGACACTGCACCTAATCTCTTTCTTGTAATATAGCACTAACACTACAAGTCTGGTATGTGGCACTTGATGGTTCATAAATGAATGGGGTTCACTTACCAGGACTGTAACCATTGGTCCAAGGGTGCCCTGCCACAAAGCAATTTGCACAGCAGGATCCTTACGTGACATTACCCCAACTGTAGAGAAAATCAACACAGGCATGGCTTAACAGGTTACAAGCAAATACTATTTATGATTCAGCACTCCCATCCATAGGAGGACAAAGAAATTCATTACCCACTTATTACTATGCATGACCACTTATTATTATGCATGACCACTTATTACTATGCAAAACCCTCACTACCATGCAGGATACAAGTATCACTGACCATTTTCCTTCATAGAGTGACTAAAAACTTGTGCATAATGAACAGTATGCATGTTACCAGTATCAATAGGCAATAGCAACAGTGTACTTACAGACCATATCTATAATACCTTTCATTCATGAGATTGTTCCAAAGCATTCTATGGTAACATGTAATTAAATTTTATCTCCACCAGCAGTCATCCCAAAATCCTACATAGCTAAACCAAAACAACTCCAGACTTATCAATTTCTGATTCACATCCAATTCTTATCCATAAAACTAGTACACGTCACTGTCTTCATAGTTGGCGCCTAATACAAATCAACAAAATGGCAAATTTTACTCCAATCTAAAAATGGTTAACTTTAAGTATCTACTTCCTATCAGACTCCCCTCCCCAACTCCCCCCCCCCCATAAAAACTATATACTACACAAGCTGAAAGTACTACCAATAACACCTGGACAGCCTGGAAGAATCAGTAAGGGCAACTTACCATACGATGGTTCTTGACTGGGCAGGGTAAGTTTAGCTCGAGGTGGCTCTGGTGATGGAGGTTGTACTCTCACATCCTCCTGCCTCTCCTCTTCTGCCTCTTCATCTTGCCTGTCATCCAATACCACTGATGCTAAAAGAGCAGCACTAGCTGCTGCCTCTATGGGTCTCTCCATCTCAACAACTTTTTCTTCTTCTTCATCTTCTTTTTCTTCTGCTGTTTCTTTCTCCTCTGTCTTTTCCTCAACTTCAACTTTTTCCTCTTCTTTAACTTCTTTAACTTCTTCCTTTTTGGCCACCTCAGTCAGGACTGTTTCTGGTGCCTTGGTTTCAGACTTGGCAGCAACTTCTGGAATTTTAGGTGGAACTGAAGAGGAAAATACACTCAAATGACATAACATATGAAGTATAGCATGGGTGAGACTTCTCCCAAGGGCTTAACTATTTTTTGAGGGGAAAATCCACAAGTTCCACAGTTAAGATCAATAGTAACATTTGACTCATTTACCCAAATATACAATTATTCATAAAGAACACATTAAAATTTCTATCTTATCTTTCATTTTTGTCCATACATATTTTGAAACTGTCCTTTTCCCTTACTTATCACAGCCTCTCCTGTACTCTTCTTTCTTCTCTTTCGACGGGCTAACTTCAGATGGACAAGAGATCCAGTCCTTCGGAGCAATTCAACTGCCTGACGATTTCCAAAGCCATTCACTGGTTGTCCATCCACCTAAAGATATCAGAAGGAGAGACTGACATTACAGTACTGTCGTAAGCTTGAAATTGAGTTTTTTGTTCCTTGCAAGAGGAACTTAATATATACACACAGGTGAAGTTTTGTATTTCCAACCCAAACATAGTATTTTTTACACTAAATATCCAATACCCTCCTCCATTACATCTTGCTTTTCAGTTTGAATAAGTGAGGGGTACTGGCATGGGCGTCCGCAGGTAGGGGCAAGGGGGGCACTTGCCCTCCCCTGGAAAATCAAAAATTTGAAAAAAACGACGAAAAAATAAAGAAAAAAACGAAGAAAAATTAACATCAACATTTCTTCACAGTTCACTTAGTGTTACCCCTATTTATATGCAGAAGATAGGCTTTAGAAGTGCCATTTCCAGCGATGTGGGAGGCTTTGGGGGCCAAAATTTTCTTGCGCTCTGCGCCAACCCATGCTTGCGAGGAGCTTTTTCCCCCCTAAAAAATTTTTGCAAAATTTTTGCCCCTCCCTGAATTTTTTTCTGCGGACGCCCATGGGTACTGGAATATTATACACTTCATGTGTTAAACTCCCATTCTTATCTGTTTCAAGGTGAAAATGACAGATTGAAAAATGAAAACAAAAAAAGGTATTTTTTGCAAGAGATTTACCTCAATAATTTGGTCTCCAACATTAATCTTTTGACTGAGGGCAGCGGCACTGCCATCTGCGATACCTTTCACAAAGATACCAGCTTCCACACCTGAGGAACACACAAGATATGCCAGTAAGAATGCGAACACATAGGCTAAAATAATATCAGATGGAGTAATCACAAATATCTGTGGCAGGTTACCATGGTAATATTGCTGATTCGTTTTCATTTTTTTTTTTTTTTTGTTTTTTTGCTGGAAGACTTTCATTTTGCAAAATGCTACAAAACACTTAGCTATCACCACAACTACAATGCACAGTGCAACCATATGGTTCCTTTCATTAGTTAACAAGCTAGGGCATCACATTCACAAACTAAAATTCAGCTCTGTAGTTTGTGACAAAAATTTCTAGTAGTGTTTACAGAAAACACAAGTCTATCAGCAGTTCAAACAGACCAGAAAATGAAAGTAGGAAATCATTACAACTATATATGAAAACATTGTGGCCTTAAAATAGCATCTTCATGTCAAAAGCATCTACAAATGTCATAAACATTTTCACTGCAGAGCCAAGCATTATGCATTTATCTGACAGAGTGCAGAGGACTTAATAAGCACATGTCCTATAGGTTAGAAGAGTTGCATGTGTCTGCCTTACCATCTGGCCTATTTTCTTCAAATCCAGCGATTGAGAGACCAAGACCTTGACTTGTTTTCTGGAGATCCACTTCAAATATGTCAAGTTCCACTGAGGATGTCTAAGACACAAGGAAACAGCTTTGGGTAAACTGGCTTAGTATTAGAGAATATAATTTAATATTCAGGAAGTGGTGTAGCCAGACAATTTTTTATGGGGAGGGAGGGGGGATCCGGGGGCCACCATTTCATGGATGGGGGAAGGGCTTCAAATACACAAGCAGAATAAATTTTTACTTTTGAATTTCCTAGTGGGGGAAGGTAGGTTGGTGCACAGAACAGGGGGGATGCAAGACTTGTGGGGAAGCCCCCCTTGGCTATGCCACTGTGTATGGGGAAACAACTTCACATAAATGCAGCATGCTGATATATATCCTGAGCAACTTCCAAACCTGAACACTAGTAGAGGACCTGCAGTAAAAATTTTTAAGTTTTGCTGATATAAGGAGGTTGGACAGCATCCCTGTGACACTAAAGAAGCTCAAAGTTGCATCCATCACAAATACAGTAAAAGCTGTTACACACATACAGCGGTGCAATGGTAGTGTGTGAGCTAATACTATACACAGAATACTTTGTGTATGAACTGAATGCAGCTGTTGCTGAACCAATGAGGAGTCAAACTTATTTGTGCGATAAACTACAGCCCTGCTTAGACGTTATGATTTCTTATGGCATAGAGAAACAGGCTTGAGTCATGTGGAAAACTTCCAAAAACTTCTACAGGGGATATACAGTTATGCCATCAGTTTGGTTTCCAGCATGATTTTGGAAGATGTCCCTGTGGTACCATTAGCACTTAAAGTAACAACCACAGTATGCTCATACTGCTAAGTTTTATTTACAACTGCAGTTGGCCAATACTATACACAATACTTTGTGTGTATGACATATGTGGCTACAGCTGTCCAACGATGACATGACCCTATCTTGGATATGATCACATGTTCCTGTATAGTTGAGACTCAATGCTACCCCTACTAAAGTCATCTCATTGCACCTGATTATGTAGCATTCTGCATACTGAATTTTAAAAGGGTAAAATTCTTAAATTTGCCTCCATGGTATCATTTTAATATAACAAAATATTCCCTCATTTAAAGTGAACCTTACATGCAGAACACACAAATATACATACACACATTTGAAAATTTGAAGATGACAATAATAACTGAGCAAGTCTTATTTTCTCTAAGATAAAGTCCTGATGGGATCGTCCAATTTTCCATAATTTTCACCAGAACAGAAAACATCTACTGGGCAGGAGGATCAAAGATTTGCTCCTGTAAGGATCAGTGTTCCAATTACACAGCAGGACTGCATGATTCCTGCAATTTTCTCAAGAATCCTGCATGTTTTGAAATCACATGTGTGACTATCCCATACCTGCTGGGAAAATATGTTGAGAAAAAGTAAACTTTTTATGTTACAGTTTATCAAGACCCCCCTCTCTGAACCAAAATTCTCCCCCCCCCCAAAAAAAAAAAAATTTTGGAAGGGGGGGGGGAATTTCCCCCAAATTCTGAGTCCTAGGGCAAACACTTGTAAGGATTATGATGTTTGGCCAAAAAATAATTTTCCTTTTTTTTTTTGTAAAGATAAGCTCTAGGAGGGGAAGGTCTGAAGAGTGACTGCACTTTGCGCACTTGTGAAAATGATGGAAAAAAGTATGATCCCTAACACTTTAAATCGGAGGCTTCCGAATGGCCCATCATGCACTTCAAAAATAGTTCAAGCACTTGAAAAGGGATTGCTCTATGCTGCATAATATGGTCCTTTATGAACACCTTCTTTATATTGATGTAGCACAAGATGGTGGATCTGAAAAACAGCTTTAGTTATTTACAGGCCTAATGCAGGGTGGCTCTTAAATTTTTCATGGGGTAAGATATGGTACCCTGGGCCAAAAAGGTAGAGCAATAGTATTAAGATGTAAAACACTGTCCTGGCAAATGCACTTCTACTCACCAGGACAGCAGCATCTGGAGGGGGTGATGTGGGGAGGGGTGATGGTGCTGCTTCTTCTGTCTGAACTGTTTCCTTCTCCACTGTCTCAACCTTGGGTTCCGCTACCTTGGGTTCCTCTGGTGGAGCCAGCTTCAGCTGCTGAGAGGGTACACCAATGCCTTTTTTGATCACTGTTAACTGGACATTGTTACCTGACTGACGTAGGACTCTGGCAACCTGAGTGCTATTCATACCCTCCAACCTGGTGTCACCTATTTGCAGTATGATGTCTCCACTTTCCAAACGACCATCCTACACAAGGACAGACATAAGAAATGGTGTTATTAAGTAGAGAGCACAGAAAAATATTTGTGAGAATATGCAATATCTAAAAAGAAAGAAACTGAGAGGTTTCTTTTTTTTCACAAAACTCCTTTATTTTTAATCTCCTTTTTTGAATAGTTTTGTGATGTCACTTTTTACCACTTCTGTTCACTGAAAATGTTTCATGAACAAGACAAATCTTACTTTTTAAACAACAGTATTTGTAAATAATAAGAGAATAATTTCCCTAATCAACTACCTGAACTTTACATTATTACCAAATTGAATCTAGAAATGGAGAAATGGTTCATTGTATGAAGTAACAAGAGCATCAGTGATGCCTGTAGCCCAACTGCGATTTCCCTTACACACAGTTACTGTTGTGAAGTTTCACTAGGATCCTGACCAAGGAGTAATGGACAGTCGTGATATAGCATCATCAGTGCTATAAATGTAAATAGTCACAGCAGTGGCATATCAAAGTTGCCCAGCTTGTGACAACTTTTTTTAATGTTTGTGGGCACAATACTGTCGGTAATTCTGCTGACAAAATAAAGTGCTATTTATGTCCCAATGTGTCAGGCCCATCAAAAATGATTCTTATGGGCAATATATATCACACAAAACCAAAACTCTTATGGAAAAGCACTGGCATGGATTTCACCATCTGACCCTTTATAACCCCAATGGTATTTAACATCAACACAAAGTATAACTATGATGACCCATCATGCACTAAATACTCTGGCCTACTTTGATAAGATTCTGACACAACCCTTAGTATTTAAACGCTTTGCCCCAAACAGCCTTCAAAAGTACAACTTTGATGACCCCTCATCTACTGGATATTCTTGCAAACTTTGATAATTAGATTCAGACACAACCCCTGGAAGTTGAAGGCTATTGGATGATTCCATTTTTCAACCATTTTATGACCCTAAATGACCTTTGGCCTACTTCAAAAGTGCAACTATGACGACCATCATTTGCTGACCACTCTGACCAACTGTGATAAGCTCCGGATGTAGCCAATAGGAGTTGAAAGCTTTTGCATATTTACAGTGTTTGACCTCTATAGGACCCCAATGACCTTTGACCTACTTCAACTATGTTGACCCATCACCTACTGAACACTTGCCAACTTTGATAAGATTTGGATATAACCCCCTAGTAGGTGAAGGCTTTGAGAGATTTCACTGTCTGATCTCTCTACGAACACAAGTGACTTCTGACCTGCTGCAAAAGTACAGCTTTGATAACCCATCAGCTACTGAACACTTGCCAACTTTGATAAGATTGTGGTAGAAGGCTTTTGAATGACTTCAGTGTTTGACCTCTCGAGGACCCCAAATAACCTTTAGTCTCCTTCAGAAGTACCAAAGTACAAGTTTGATGAGGCACTATCTACTGAACACTCGCCCACTTTGACAAGATTTGGATATAAACCCTAGGAATTAAAGGCTTTTGTGAGATTTGACCTCTCTTTGACCCAAAATGACCTTTGACCTACTTAAAAAGTACAACTTTTATGACCTGTCACCTACTTGAACACACTGGCCTACTTTGAAAGGATTTGGATGTGACCCCTTGGAGTTGAAGGATTTTGAGCGATTTCACTGTTTGACCTCTCTTTTATCCCAAATGGCCTTTGACTTACTTCAAAAGTATAACTGCTATTACTAATCATCTACTAATCAATCTGGCCACATTAGATGAAATCTGCAGATAACCCCTGGGTGTTGAAGGCTTTTACATGATTTCACTTTTTGACCCTCTGCATGACCCCCAAATGACCTTTGATCTACTTCAAAAGTACAACTTCCATGACTCATCATCTACTGAACACCCTTGCCAAATTTAATAAAATTTAGGCAACCCCTAGGTGTTGAAGGCTTTTGTGTGATTACACAGATTGATCTCCTTTTGTCTGACCACTCTTTGACTGCCAAATGACCTTTGATCTACTTCAAAAGTACAAGTTTGATGACACATTGTTTACCAAACACTCCTGTCAAATTTCAAAAGAATCCAACATGAGAGTTGAAGGCTTTTCCGTGATCAAAATTTCACTCTTTGAACTCTCACAATCCCGAATGACCTTTAACCTACTTCCTGTTACCATTATTATCAAGCTCTTGATATGTGTTATAACCTTACCAACTTTGACAAGGAATGGTCAAAGAACCTGCAGACAGCCACCTTTTAGCCAATGTTGATGGACAGACAGACACATTCCAATGACAATAGCTCAACTTGTTGAGCTATTAATTGTTAAACAAATTTCAAATTTAACTATTAGAATTGATAGAAAAGCATGCAAATATACTTAGAAGGGGGAAGGAGACCCATGTGCCATGTTTATAACATGATAATGATCACCTTTTACATATATTAAGGAATGCTCTGTGCAGGAGCTTGAAGGTGGGATCCCAAAAAAGAGAATGTTTTGAATTTTTGTGACCCCTAAGTGTACAAAATGTTTGTCTCATCACAATGGTAGAGAAAACAACAAAAAGTCAACCATCCACCCGAAAAAAAGACAAAGAAATAAACTCACCCTATCGGCTACACCTCCTTTGACAATGGTCTTCACCACAATGCCAGTGTTGTGAACTCCAACAATTCCAAATCCCAGTCCTGAACCATCGTTGGTAAGGTCGATGGTCATAATTTCAGGAACAAACTCTTCAGTTTCCAGACTCTGAAAGCAGACAGGAACCACAAACATAACTTTAACTCTAAATACTTTTACACCATTGATGGCATTTCTAAGACTTTAAAATGGGGCTAAAAATTTTCTCACTCTGAATATTTTTCCAATTCTTTGATCATTCTAACACTTTCTATTGGGGTCCACTGGCATACCCCTTACATAGCCCATTTATGGCCAATATAGTTGGCATAGTCAAACCAATGGTATGGGCTTTTATATAATACTGGTGAACTGTTGTTTGCAGGCAACTGTAAATGTGCTTGAAAACTGATGTCCTTGAAAAGCCTTTAATATACCTTGGTTTTCCACCAGTATCACACTCGTCGCATACATACCAGTATAGGCATACTACACTTTTCCAATGGGGGGGGGGGGGTAAATTTTGCCAAAAATTCATTGGTTTCATCAGTTTATCTATACATTAGTTTTCCCCCAAAGACAAGTATATTCTTTCCCAATGGGAGAGTGGGAGGGGGGGAGGGAGGTTTGCAACCCCAGCCCTGTACACCTATGTTCAAACTACTTCAACAAAATTCTGTTTGGAGGATACCATCCATCTGGTATTATCAGTATTCACAGAACGATAATATATACTTGTTTTTTCTTTGCCGTAGTGTCTCATCTTTCTTTCCATTGATAGCACAACCCCATAACAGTCTACTCGCTGTGAATTTGTATAATCCAGTAAGTAAATTCATTTACAGCTCTTGTCACTGGTGTAACCTTCCAGAGATTTTTAAGAATGGTAAGAATATATACTCCGAAAAAGTTGCCATAAACAGTAACGCTGAAAAACCCGTTTTCAATTTAGTCATTGCTTCATTCAGCAAGCCACCAAAATCTGTTCAATGCAATACTGGGTTACATTATCTAAGAGTGGACCCAAACGAGGCAAATAAATCCATTACATTTTGGTAGTTATAGAAACTACAAGAGGCTAGGTCTCTCTAAATTAAAAAAGAATCACTTTTCAAGTCACATGACCTTCATATATGAATCTACGAGGGAACCATAGAGCAAAACGATTGACAGGTTGAGGTATCTCTTCTTGAAAAACTCACTTCAGAATCTACTTCATCAATACCACCATCAGCTGCAACATCATTAGGTTGGACACTTTGATTTTGCAATTGCTGAGCTTGAGTATTTGCAGGAGAAACTTCTGGTGGCGCAGGCAAATCAATGTCACCTCTGGCTACGATGAGATACACTTCTCCTTGGATTTTGTGCAGCATGTCAATAGCTTCTCTGTGGGACACCCCAGTATGTAGAATCTGATCATTAATGGCTAAAATCTGGTCGCTCTCACGAAGTCTCCCATCTCTGTAATATAAGAAACACATTTTCAGCCACAATGGGCAAAAGGTTTCAATTTTATGTAATTTCTATTCATTTCTTAATAAATGAGATATTTCAAGGCTGGATACCTGGGTCAATTTGTGGCAATATATCTTATCACAACAGAAGTTGCCTAACGAAACTGTTAGATGTGTGACATTTGTGACTGGAATTTATTGTCATCTCAGATTAGGGTCATGACCAGCTGAATAAAGGCAGTGATAATTGAGGCAATGAAGCCAAAACTGGGACCAGGGTGCACACTAATGTTTCTTCATGGCACCAGAACCCACAATTTTTACAGTGATCCTGACACTACAGTTTCAAGTCAGTCCTACCTCTTCAATAGCTTGCATGCAAAAATTTCCATGATAAAAAGTGTCAAAATATTCTGTTGTACTATTTCCACAACAGGCAGTAAGATGTTTAGTGTTAGAGCAATGATATATAGTGTGAAAATGTTGTGCAGGGCTGCCTGCCATACACCGAAGGCACACCTTGGCAGTCAAGCCCAGAATATTTCCAGCTGCAGGGCTGCCAGCCATACACTAAAGGCACACCTTGGCAGTCAAGCCCAGAATATTTCCAACTCCCAGCCCAAACTTCCATTCATTTTCATGGTCCAAAGGTTCTCAAACAATATAGCCCAGTGTGATCTCAGACTGTGACAATCTGATGTGAAGACGACCAAATCTGAACAAAAGGGGTTAATCAGTTGAACACTCCCCAGACTTTGTATCATTAAAGTGATCGGTCTCGTCTGCCTTTAAGGATGCTCATTTAATACTGTATAAAGAAAGCTCTCCGAATAAAGGTTATTAACTACTACCTGGTACCTATGACATCACAACCAAACCCATTTTACAACAAATATATACATAAATATTAAGTAAAGACTATTTACATAAAGCTGTCTCTACACAAAGGAGGAGAGATTATGTCACCAGTGGGGCATAAAAGTAAATAAAACATGCATTCCAGGGTATAAGATAAACTACCTTGTAATACATATCCACCACACTCTTTTTATTTGCTTATTTCTTTGTTTGTGCCTTTGTTTTGTGGAGCTTCCACTGAACTGATGATTGGCTGCATAATGAATATAACTGAAGCTAAGTTTACATTTGAATGATGGTCAAGAAAAATATGTATTTACTTTGCCTTTACAGGCAAGAAACAGTTATAGTGTTGAAAACAGGCAAGTTACGAGAAGGTAGTGAATCATAAGAACATGTTCCATGACACATAAGAGGATCAAATATGTTCGGATACCACAGTGACAAGGCAAATCTATTATAAGTATTGTACCCTCAATGGGAATTGGAGTGGTATGCTTTCATACTGCCATGTGCAACAAGTCAGGCAAATAGATAGGACAGCATTGAAAACAAAACAACAAACCTTGCAGCTACACCGTCTGGCTGAATTTTCTGGATAAAGATACCCAGGTCACCATGGCTCAAGCTATTCAATCCCACCACTGTGAACCCCAGGCCCCCACTGGCTGGTTTGGTCAGATCTACTGCAATCAAGTCCCGTTTGAATGCTAGATCCACCAGTCCTTCGTCATTCAGAGATATCCTCTTAGGACGCCCACCAACTGGAAGGGTTGGGGCACTTGCAGCATCATGGGCTTTTGTAGGGGTAATAGTCTCCTCGTCTGGCTCAAAGGTAGTATTGACAAATGCGAATGGATGATTGGCACCTGGACTTTCTGGTCTAGCTTTCTCTTCCAAATCCTCCTCCTGATATGGGAAAAGCATTTCCTTAGTTTATCACCATACTTACGACAGATCAAAGAATGTAAGTGCTATTCAACATGATGATTCTTTCCAGAAACTTGCATAATTCTTAAAATATCTTTAAAGTATCTCTTCACAGCTTTCAAATATTCCATGATTTTGCATACAGCTTGAAGATGCAATAGTACATATTAACAGGGATTGACCTATGCCTGTTAGAGCCCATCAACCTCAAACCAGCACGTCAATTTTACCCCCTAGTTTTAATTTTTAAGCATTTTTGATCGGTGCAAGTTTGCACGTCTCTGCCATAAGTCCTTCTTTACCTGTTTGTAAACTTTTACTCTTAGCTGATATTTCTGCTCATACTTTCAGCAGCAGATACTCGTACAAACCACATTCAACATTCAACCTTTCTCTAGCTCAATTCCCAATATAACATTTATATGATAAAATGTAACCTTTAAAAGCACACAAGTACAGTAGTACTGCATCTCTAAGCCAGCAGATCATACCTCATGAGGGAGCACAAGTTCTCCTTCTGGGGAAAAATCAAACTCTGCCTGCTTCCCAGGAGGAGTGGCACCAATATGTTCCTTGAGTTGTCTAATGGCTTGCTGGAGGTTGAGTAGTTGCTTGAATGAAGGACTGTCCAATAGTTTGATCATCACTGCAACTTGCTGACTAAGAGCAATGTCACCAGAGTCTTGTAGGCGACCCTGGATGCCATGCAGAATGGCAACAGCCTGTTGAGTGTCTGGTAGGGAGAAGGGCAAACCAGAGAGATAAGTGTTATGACAAAGGTTGTAAACTTACTCTGGGTCACTGGAGAGCTTCTTGCTAGAAAATTTTGGTATGTGGAGGGAAATTTTGTCAACTGGAGCAAAACTGGGCTTTGGGGGCATGAAAACATTTTAAATTTGTGGGATATTTGACTTGTTACCTTGATAATAATAAGTCCTGAGGATCACATGACCAATCCAGTGAATAACATATGCAGTGTCCTATCACATCATGCAACAGAGGCTGGTCAAATTGCTACACAAATTCCCAAGTGTGTAGCAGATTGCAGAAATCATGACACTAGGATTTTCAAAGATACTTTCTGCTCTGGGAACTAGTAACACCAAACCTGCTATGCAAAATTGGAACAATTAATTATTCCCTCCATGTGGAGACAGTCTTCTTTGGTAGCTCAAGAACTTGGAATTATCTGTCGGCATCAAAACAAAAGGGAAAAATTCCTACACAATTTCTAAAATTCAAAAAATAAGTACTACCTGCTACAACTGCCATCCTTAGCCAGTTGAAACTATGGCTGCTGATCTTCTAAATTCCTGTTAAGGAAATATAAAGAAGTTGTTTGGAGGTATTCTTGAAGCAAAGTGGAATGCACAGTTCATAATAAAAAAGGTGGAATTGGTAATCAATTGTTCCAGCCAAAAGAATACGCAACGTAGATTGAAATCTAAATGATCAACTGCAATCTACAGCAGTTGCAAATGAAAACCTGTGTGTGATTAAAAGCAAAATATACTTAGTGGTACTGTACCATGAGTTGCTAACTTAATAAATATTTTCATAGTAAAAATAATGACAACATGAAGTAAAATAGATAAAACTTTCCAAGGCAATTCTCTAATGTTTCTTCCATATTCTGCTATATTTTGTTTGTGTTCAGAAAGAATTCCTAGTAACTAATTTCTGAATTGAAACTCACAGTACATAACAAAATGTTTTGAAAGAAGCTTCAGCTGATCATTCCAGAGAAAAGAGCTGCTCAAAGACTGTTATCCACAGAGGCCGGGAATTATTACATTAGAAGCAAAAAAAAAAATAATGTGCTTTCCATCAAAATGTTGAGGTTCCACTCAAGACACCATCTCATTCATTTTTGTTGTTGAATTTTTCTAGATTACACTTTGTTCCAATGCCAAAACTTTGAAAATTTCTAGTGAGCCAAAGTTTGCTTTTCTTAATTCCTGAACAAAAACTGTATTAAAAGGCTACTTGTGTTTGAGCTTCTTTTTTAAGAAGAAACAATGCAATTAGTGCTCATGATCAAATCCCATATCCTCAATACATATGCTACACTATAGCATTCAGAATGTACAGTAGTAATCAACTCAAGATACTGATTGACTCATGGTAACCCCACTGTGCTACACTAGGCTATAGGATAACGCAATATAATTTTTCAAGGTAAAAAAGTACTTGCTGGAAGAATCTGTGATGGCTCTTCATATACTTCTATTTCTAAAATGCCATTTCATGTTGGACCAATTTGGTTTGGCACTGTGTTGGTACTGGACCAAGATGGCCCACTCTTTTATGTATACATGGGAATGATTCATAGCAGACCGCAAGTTAGTCTAGCCTAGGCTACAGCATTATACCATTCACGTATCTAGGCCTATGTGCCTGTAGGCACTGGTTGGCATAGAGCATGCGCAAGAAAATATGCAGACATGATAAGTTTTGCACATGTAAAGGCTTGCACAATTACGTACAGAAAGTAGAGGAATTACAATCTACTTTTCATTGTGACAACAACATAAGGATGCCTTATCAACTCTTTTTCCAACCAGCCGTCATGTCATTTGTTCGTAAACATGAATGAGTCTAATAACACCAGACCAAACATGACCATGATGATAGGCCTGCCCCAGAATGTTGCTTTGTGTCTTACTGTGGTGCTCTTACGTGAAACAGATATGGCAAACCCAACAAAACCCAGACCAGCCCACAAGCACAACATTAACCTCTTCAGATGTGACATAAGACTATCACACTGTAGTGTAATAAATAAAAGGGTTTTTCATTATGAAATTAACAAAACAAGAAAAATATAAATTTACATGTGGCAATACTCATACAATATTTACAAAATATAACTCACAGTCACAGGTGTACCTTCACTCACCCTGCCCATGCAGAGACCAGGGGTAGGGGGGCCCACAGACCACACTGATAATTGCCTAATTCTCTTTCACTACCGCATGATGGTAGGGCTGTGCATTTCCGGTTAATTCACTATCCGTTTAACCGTTTTTATTAACCGAACGGTTAACGGTTAACCGAAAATAAAAACAAGTCAAGGAATATAAACAAAATAAACATTTCGGAAGAGCGCCACCACTTAAATACCAAAGTTTCTACATTTAAAATGGCGCCGGTAGTGATGATCGTCGAAGTAGCGTGCAAGTTAAAACGTTTGCATTATTTGCGATGTTTTGGCAAGCAGTCCGTACGCATGGGCGAATCACGCATTTATTCAAGCTTATCACAAACATGCATACTTTTTGTTATGCCACTGATTACAGTTTTCGAGATTTTTGCGGTCTTACATAGCACCGTAAGATGAAAAGCCTATGGATAT
Organism: Holothuria leucospilota; assembly: GCA_029531755.1. Classification (NCBI taxonomy): domain Eukaryota; kingdom Metazoa; phylum Echinodermata; class Holothuroidea; order Aspidochirotida; family Holothuriidae; genus Holothuria; species Holothuria leucospilota. The sequence continues at coordinate 25,161,238 of CM055966.1, forward strand.
CACTGGCATTATTGCAGTTCAAGACACACTTCTCCGGCTACAGCGATACAGTATCACACACGCCTAGAGCAGTGTCGAGTACAAACGTACCACATACAGTGTACTATAGTGTGCCTTGCGACCTTGCTGCAATTCATACGTAATATACGTGTGTCTGCTAAGAATTCCAACACTGTTATGTCGTAATGGTGTGAAAATTTTTACCCATATGTATTACTGCATGCTCCGTAAAAAATTGTAACGTTGAATTTTAACTTGCCTTACATCGCATGCTTTTTTACCTAATACCTACTAAAAATACCAGTTTCTTCGTAATTATGAACGGCAAAACTTTTTGGTAACGGTCGCTACCCTTATACTTAATGTTATAACGGGACTCGGGCATAGTTGTCTCGTACGCAATACTGTACTGTACAATGTACGTACGGTATGTCATGAACGATCGTTCATGCAACGTGCGAAGCAGCGAAGCACATGGCTGGCCGGCCGGCCCGGTTCGTTCAGCAAGCTCAATCAGCTCTGCTAATTGCAAATGCTGTATTGTACTGTACAATGCACGTACGAACAGTGCGCCGGTTCATTCAGCAAGTCCAACGAACTATGCTAATTATGTTCGAAAATAATATGATTATTCATGAAGTTCACCATTGGAATGCTCCATATTTTATAATTTGGGGTTAATAAATGAAATGGCCGAAAGAATTTCACTCATCTTTGCGAATTTTGGGGGTTGAAACTTTTCCAGGAATTATACTAACGTTGAAAAAATTATAAAAAATGTTTACTCGTCTTTTGATAAAATTATTAAGTCAGCTTAAATGGGAAGGCTAACGTAGTTACAAATATTTTAGTTGCACCCACAAGGCTTGCAAGCCAGGGTTGCATAATTAAGCCCAGAGCTACATAGCTTGGTCCCTTTTTTGTGCAGATTCCATATGTTTTGAGACTGATGAACTGTAAACACGTAACCTTGAAGTTACGCCCGGGAAAATTCCCGAAGTGCATTTATCTTGAACGATATTAAGCATATATTTTTCTGCCGTCTAGAGGTAACTTTTTAAGTCTTATCTATCAAGTTTACAATGCTCCAAACTTTAAAAGGTATGGTGGATTGTTGAAGCGTGTACTGCATAGTTTAATCCCTGCACCTTTGATAATTTTAATCCTTTCAACAAGTTGCATGAAAGAGTTTATTGTCACATTATTTCGGCAAACCACTCCCAGATCATGGGGCGAACGGATCAATATACCAGTCAAAGCAACGCAACGCAGACTGTACAACTGACATTATAAAGGTCTTTTTTTAAACCTTTTGTAATTTTTCATCCAAAGTTTACCCATTGTTACGTAGTTTTGGGCAAGCAACTTCTGCGGTTTACTGCATAAATGAGTTTAGGTATAATGGTGAACTGCGGCGACAGATTTATTAGGATGCAAAAACGGTTAAACGAAACAACATTTGGCGGCCGTTTAACCGACCGATCGGTCGGTTAACCGGTTAACCGTTTAACCGTCGCAGCCCTACATGATGGGTTAGAAAAGGGAGCAACTAGTATTAAGGTGTGGTGTTGTTACTACTTTTTTGCACCTCACATTGTCTTGGAAATGAGATTATAGTCTATCACCTGCCGACATGGGGGCCCAGGCGAAACAACATCCAGGAGTAACTATAGAATACAAGACCACTTGAGGGATGTGTCAGGGCATCTGGATGCACAGATGCTCAGTCAACTTAATGACAGGCAGTCATCACCCTAAAGTACATTTTTTGTGTGGGGGTATCAAAATTTTCAGTTGGCTCCTTCTCTTTGATTGACATCAAAGTTTGAAAATTCAAATGATGCAGAGTAACTCACATTTCACACAATGAAGAAAGCGTGTTTGGATTACACATTATAACATTGCATGCGCACCAGGACATTGCCTGAAGCAATAAATCTGGTTTGTGTCTGCACAAGGAGGAGATTTAAACAGTTGTGGGAGGAGCTACATGTTGCTAGTTGGGAGAATTGGAACTGTCCGGGATGGTGAGAATTGCCCTTTAACATTTATGCCTGTATGTCAAGCCTGCTGAGTTAAAATGCTTTGGTATAAATGTTTTTAGAACAAAAAAAAAAACTTAAGTTCACCTCCAACCTTTTTGGTTGGATGAGTGAATACTGGGATGCAGAGTCAGTTTGGACAGCTAGATAAACATGAACAATTTAATGATAAAATGGGAATATGAAGACAGCAGGTAAAGCAGGGGTGTAGCTAGGATGAAATTTTTAGGGGGGCCTAGGTAACAAATGGGGGACCAGCACCGCCGAGGGTCAGGCTTGTCACAACTATCTAAGCTGAGCGCCACCATCGGTTGGCGCGGAGCGTGCAAGAAAATTTTTGGCTTTCCAAACCCTCCAGATGGCTGGAAACTAGGCGGAAAAGGCACTTCCCACGTGTTTTAAGCTGTGTGTACCCAGCCTTGTAATTCAAATCTCATGTCTGCCATTTCTCAAATAATGGGAAAAAATCAATCCATGAAAAATGGTACATGGGTGAGGGGTGAGGGGACAAAAGGGAACGGGTGTCTCTTTCCCCCTTGGTGAAAATTTTTAATATGAGGAGGACCTATAGATAGCAAATGGCGCAATATTTGAGAGATTTCAGCTTTAAATGGAAAACGAAAAGTAGTTGTGACTAAGTGCCAGAATGGTGGATATGATGTGAAGCATGACCTCAGCCACTGAACTCCATTGTGGGGGTGGGTTTAAGGGAGGGGAGTTTTTTTGGTTACAAAACGTTTATATGACTAAACTGGGTCTAAACCTGACAATGTCACATCCGAATTTGTCGTCGGGACTTTCGTTTCATCGTCCAAGTGAATTATATGCGAAAACGACAGTACAGATAATATACCTAATTTAGTGAAAGTAGGCATTTTAAAGTTATAAGTTGATTTCATACGTGCACGAAATGTGTTTTGCACACATTTACTTTTTCTTAATTCTTACACATTTATTTGCTTATGAATATCTGGGGGCCTAGGCTGCCCCCAGGTGCACCCCCCCCTCATAGCTATGCCACTGAGGTAAAGTTTAATTGGAGAACGACTAATTGTTGTCCATTTCTTACTACAAGCACAAGCAATATTCTGGAGTGGATGCGTGGATGCAGAGTGAATGATTTCACCAAAATCAGTCTTGGAGTGGATGCGCGGATGCTTGGATGTGGAGTCAAAGTTTAGGGTGCAAGATAAACAGTGTCACATCGCATCCACTCATCCGGATGCTAGGTGGTGATAGTTCTGTAACTATTTGGTCTGTGTCTTGTAATGTTTTCTTTAATATTAATTTCGTAGGTTAGTTTTCTGTTTCTTAAAGGTTGAAATACAAATTACTATTTTGCATCTGTGATACTTTTAATGCAGTTTTATGTGTTGTATATAATACAGTCTACAGTATACAAGCAGGTATTGCAGTGAGAAAGTAGCCTTCAGTGGAAACAGGTTGGCAGGGCACTAAGTACTTTTCATCATGTTGTGATATTAGGCCTACTGTTCTGAAAATAGAGTTAAGCGATATGAAAAAGATCCATATCGATATACTGCAATAATATTGGCAAAATTTTTGCGATATATCCCCAAAACTGATAAACCTGTTGTAGACAAGGCCAAATGTGCCTAAACTAATCCTAAAAATGTTTTACACCAAATTTTCCAAATAAGGTCAAACTTGATGAATGAATACTGAAATTATAAACACTGCTTCATCTTTAAAATTTAACTTATTGAAATTTCAGTCCCCCTGAAAGCACGCCTGCAAAAAGCTGGACGCAAACATGTATTGCGTCCGCGAAAATCATGCTGCAGCTAGAAATTTTCATCTTAGTCCCAAATTAAGTAGACCAGATGAGCTAGAAATTTTGGTTTTCAAAGTATGTGCGCCCGCGATGTTTTGCGAGTTTTGCAGCCATGCCTGAAAGTTTCAATTTTTTCTGTATAATCATTAAAAGGGAAAATGCAGTCATCCCAATTTGTATTAGTCTAGTAGTCTATCCTATTCCATGAATGGCTCCTGAGAATCATGTGACACTATTTTTCTCACTGAATTCTAAAATTTATGGGAGTAACTCATTGGTTTACCTTGGATATGCAATATTAAAGGCAGTAGGCAGTCACCCCAAACAGAGTGAGTGTATCCTGTCACTCTAGTTCATGATTGGCCTATTTTGATCATGTGACAATATTTTTGTGAGTGAGTTGTGGAATTCAAGGAGAATTTTGCCTTTCTTTACCTATTGTTTGTAATAGTTATGTTCAAAACGTCTTCAGAAGTGCTTTTAATGCAATAAGAGGAGATTTGCAAGAGTTTGCTGATTTTTCAAAGAAACTTTTGGGGCGACTGCCTATTGCCTTTAAAGTCCTAAATTATCATGAAAGGTACTTGAAAGAGTTATAAGAAGAAATTAGTGAAAATTAGCTGTTGTTTCAAAATAACTTCTGGGGGACTGCTTAAATGCCCTTGGTTAAGTGATAAAGGTATTTGATATTGCATATCTTGATATGGATTTCTGGCAATATAGATGAATATATATTGTATATTGCCCAACCCTATCTGAAAACCAAAAAACTGTCACTGATTTCCTAATATCCAGCAAGCAAATCAATTAGGCTACAGTAAAACTTCTCTTTAGCCTACATAAACTTAAAAGAAGTTTTAGACCTTGTCCCAGATCTTGCCGGTTTGTACAAACTGGCCTCAACTATTATATCAGTACGGGTGGTTATTTTAATTATGATTATTTTCATTGTGAATGATGTGTCGTTCTCAAAATAATTCTTTTAGAATTATTTATCAACACTTGTAAAACAAGTAGTTAACAACATTTTGAGAACGACTCTCTTTCCATTCTTACAAAAAATAGTAAAAAGTAAGTTATTCCTTAGTAAGTAATGAACTAGGCTCTTAAATGCAAACCGGCAAGATCTGGGACAAGATCCAAAGTTTTATGTAGCCTACAGGCCTAGGCCTATACGCATCATTCATTGGCAGGTCACACTAGCCTCAGTTGAATGCTGGACTGTTAGGGTCTGCATAAAAGGCCTACTCCCCTTCCTTAAAACATAAGAAATTACTTCCCTTTTTCATATGGAATGGAGAGGGCGGACAAAAGTGTACAAAGATAGGCCTACTAATAGTAATGTTTGATTTCATTTGAGCCAAATTGGAAAGTTTGCCCTGCGCAGGGGAGGGATAAATTCCCCGCGCAACAATATGAATATCGAAGTTGCCAGCCGCGCAAATTTAACAACTGACAACTGCAACTGCGTTGCACAAGTTGCCTGGGAATGGCGATTTCCTGCAATGTAGGAGGTGGTTTTGGCCAAAATTTTCTCAGTACGCTCCGCGCCAACGATGGTGGCGCTCCGCTGAGATAGTATCGGCCGTGCAATTCTCCTGGCCGTTATTAAAATCGCCTGCGCACCATCACAAGCTTTCCAATCTGGCATTTGAGTAACAGCTAGCCTATCAGAACCAAAAAGTCCTTAGGCTAAGCCATCGGATACTGGGCATTTTACCTCTGGGCCATTTTTGTTTTACATATGCAATACCACAGGGTTGTTTGGTAAAAAGCAGGTAGGCTAGGCTTAGGCTACGTTTTGGTAGGCTAGGCTAATGGGATCGAGTTCTGACTGGAAGTGGAAGATTGGTGACTTGGCCTTGTATTCTATGGCTGTAGGCCTAGGCTACCTAAAATCCAGACAAACAAAGACCAGTTTTTGTGTCTTGCTATGTGTTTGTATTTTATGCAATTTTATCCATAGACTGGGTCTACCGTTTTTCTGGAGGGTGTTCTTGCATGAAACTCCCAAGCTTGTTCTCATAATATGCCAATACAAATTCAAGCCTAAGCTTTTGCCTAACCTTACAAGGTACCTTACAAACGTATTTTTGTCACACCCACTGCTGTTATTGTAATGTTAAAGCCTACCCAACGAACAACTTCGATTAGTGGTTCCTAACTTACAATCTTTGCCTAGGCCTAGTTTTTCATCATGATGTCAAGTATACCTTATCATCCCCGGCGTCTGTGAGAATGTCTTGTGGTTCTTTTTTGCTCAGAAACTAGGCTAGGTATCGTCAGTTAATGAAATATTTCTTTGTGGCTCAACATGGCACAATCACATTGTCACTTGTCATTACTGTCGTTCGTACAGTACAGATTATTACAAACATTCCTTTCGTTTGACTAGACTCCTCTCGGACTACGGACTCGTACTCATAGCGCAGCATAGGCGGTGTTCACTGTTAACGTAAAACGTATTGTGTGTTTAGACTAGATGTACATACACTTTACAGAAGCAAGCATAGCAAGCACACAGAGTTCATGGTGTAAGTGTTTGTGCGTAATCTTGTTAGTCGTTTCGCAAACTGGAGCCCTTACAGCTATTTACGCAGTCGAGTGATTGATTGCACTTATTCGATAAAAATCATATAAAATGATAAAAGTACATACAAATATAAAACTCTATCAAGGATAACACATTAGAGTGAAAAACACTTATTTTTCCAATTTGGTCCTTAGAAATGCAAAAATGTTCTAGAATAAAAATTAAAAATTACCAAAAGAGGTGTAAGACAGCAAAACACAGACTAAAAATTGCAGCAAACACTGTAAAAGATAAAAATATAAGGGGTAGCTGGCATCATATAGGCCTACCTCAGTATATTATTCTACAATACATAACCTGCAACCTCCTTTGAGCGATGTTCCTCCTACTGCGGGACTGGGACACACGTGAAGAACTTTGACCAGACAGGGAGTTGTATTACGGATAACAACCCCCTGCCGCATGCTCTGATAACTTCGATGGATCCCCGGCCTTTCCCGATACCCGTTGATAAGGGGAGCTTGGGGGAGCACCCTTCCCTCAAAAGATCGTCCCCAAGCTCTCCTATGCACTGGAAAGTCCAAGGGTGATATATATATATATATATATATATATATATATATATATATATATATATATATGGTGTAAGTGGTGTAAGTTTTATATACAAATATACCAAACGAAGAAGGCATCTCCGCTTGTAAAACCGCCTTCAGACCCATCCAAGGCAAAACGCCCACCAAGAAAGACTTAGGCGAGCTGATGCGCCTTATTCTGACAAACAACAATCTCGTCTTTGGCGACCAGCACTACCTCCAAATTCATGGTACTGCCATGGGAACCAAGATGGCTCCTTCATTCGCAAATTTATTTATGGGCAACCTAGAGAAAGAATTCTTATCTCGACAAATTTTAAAACCACAAATTTGGTTACGTTTTATCGACGATATCTTCATGATCTGGCCCCACGGTGAAGATAGCCTAAAAATTTTTGTGGAAAACATCAATTCGTTTCACTCCACAATCAAATTCACGGCCGACTCCTCTAGAGTCAGTGTCCACTTCCTGGACACAACAGTGACCATAGAAAATGGCTCACTCAAAACAGACTTGTTCAATAAACCCACGGACAAGCACCTACTACCGAGCAGCTGCCATCCTCCGCACTGCACCAAAAATATTCCATATAGCCAAGCACTTCGCATCAAACGTGTCTGTTCCTCTGAGACAGACTTTGAAACTCGCACTAACGAACTGTCTAGCCACCTCCAAAATAGACAGTACTTTCGGGGTTCAATTGAAAATGCCGTCAAAAAGGCAAAGGACACCCCGCGTTCTGAAACTCTGACATACAAAAACCGTCAGCCCAAATCTAATAGAGTGCCATTGGTAATTGAGTACCATCCCGGTCTACCACCATTCGCCAAATTCATCCAAAAACATTTGCCCATACTTCAAAGCACGGCTCGTCTAAAGTCTATCTTTCCCGCTCCCCCCGTTGTTGCTTTTTCCCGCCCCCAAATTTACGGGACATTTTGGTACGGGCAAAATTTCAGGACAAAACCTCAGTCGAGGCTAACAACGAGAATTTTGGTTGTTCACCTTGCCCGTCCAATTGCAAGACGTGCGCTCTGATTGATTCAACTAAATACTTTCAGAGCTATCAAACTGCACGCACTTTCCAAATTAGACAATCAATTAATTGTCTTTCCAAAAACGTCATATATCTCATCTACTGCAATTTATGTGGAACGCAGTACGTGGGGGAATCAAAAAACTCCCTCAGGATGAGAATGACACAGCACAGGTCAGCAATTAAAACCAAAAAAATTGATCAACCTGTTGCCAACCATTTCAATTTACCGCATCATTCGATAGACAATTTACGTGTCATTGCTATCGAACAAAATGATTCATGGGACAATAGAAACCGTAAGACAAAAGAAAATTTCTGGGAATGTCAACTCAAGACTACGTCGCCATTCGGCCTGAATATCCGAAACGACTTACCAGCATACTGATTGAAGGGATTACACTCTAGGCCTAAGTAATCCTATTAGACCGTCTCCGTCACGCCTATTTCAATAGGCTTACTCAAATTACTTAGTCTCGCCTCTTTCAAAAACGATAGTCCTAATTGACTATCAGTGGGGACCATTGTCCTCACAATTTAAAAGCTGTAAGTCCCGTACACTCCTTGTCACTCTTGTGATCAAGCACTGAAGAAGAGCTAGTATTGCTCGAAAGCTTTGCAAAAACCTTTTATGGCTGTTGTATTTACCAAATTTCTAGCTTCTACTGCTGTCACGTATCTCCTTTGAGATCCAGCCATTCATTTCTGTAGCACTGTTGTTATACAGTATTTCCGTTAACATATATATATATATATATATATCTATATATATCTATATATATATATATATCTATATATATCTATATCTATATATATCTATATATATCTATATCTATCTATATCTATATATATCTATATATATCTATATATATCTATATATATCTATATATATCTATATATATATACACATACATATATATATATATATATATATATATATATATATATATATATATATATATATATATATATATACAAGGTCAAATAATGCGTAGCACTTATGAAGTAGGTAGGTAAAAAAGAAGTAGTAAACAGTGCTAAAAGTTTGTGAAAAATCCACGACGTTTCGGGTTTAAACCCTTCATCAGGTGGCAAAAATGCAACTGATCGTTGACACGGCCAAACGTACAATTTAAAAAAATACTTAATAAAGTAGGGCACGGTAAAACCTGCTAGGAAAACAGACAGTGTTATAAGTGGTTACCACAAGTCAAAACAATGCAGGAATTGCTGCTTTATAACAGTTCAAGTCTAACGTTCAGACCATGTGGGGACAGGGTTCCAAGTTTCATGATTAGGCGGTTTTCGGCAGCTAGGCGAATATGATCGGAACCTCGACACGAGATGGCCGCCGAAACCATCAAGTCACGGATCGAGCATTTTGACGGGGGGGGGGGGGACTGAAGTGTGTGGCTACAGGGAACCCCTCAGGCGCGGATCCAGAAATTTTGAGGGGGGGGGCCAGGATGGAAAACCTCATGTGCACCGGAGGTGCACCACGAGCGCGATGCGCGAGTCCCTACGCGTGGGGTCCAGGGGCCCGCGTTAGGGCCCCTGGCGGGGTCCAGCTAGGGGCGAAGCCCCGGGAAGCTCTTGCAATATTGCATTTTAAGAGCACAGAAATCGGCTCCAGTTCTTATGTCAGTGAGATTTCATACCTTTTCATGTTGCATGGAATTTGATGTGTATGGCTCAGTATAAGTTACTATATGTACCTGCAGAAGTAACGGAGAATCTAAGTTATCTTAAAACTTACACGCCAACATTATGAGCCCGTGTAGGTAACTTGAAATGATTTTTGCCATAATAAGTGTTTTATTTTCGTTATACGGTATTCGGGTATAGGACGTCAGATGAAACAATTGCTATGACTAACGGTGTCAATTCCCTTTATGTGTGTCTATCAATTAGAAGGTGGGTTCGATACTAAGTTTTCAGTTTTCATAAGAAGAGGTGGGTGAAAAATGAATATCAGTTATTTTACATCCTTACAATGCTGACGTTTATCACGTTTATGCACACGAATAATTGGCTTATGGTAGAACCCCACCGATGAGTAATGCGAATACGTTTGGGACCTTATTGATAGTAAAAGGAGCAATTCAAGGCTAACAGTGCGCAGATCAAGCAAAAATCAAGAAATATTGAGAAGAATTTGCAAAAATCGTGAAATATTTCAAGTGAATTTTGGTAAAAAGTGATAAAAATAAATCCATCACTCAATAAAAACGTACCTCTCTCCGTGAGCGTAAACAATTGCGCGCGAAGCGCGCCGAAAATTTTCGGTATAGAGCCTCCCGAGAGCTGCATTAATTGTACACTGAAAAAGGGGACCAACAGGACTTTTACAACCTTACATCTATATGGGAGGAGAGATGATATATCACCTTCTTTATGGACTTCTGAAGGGTATACCCTTCAGAAATCTATGACCGATGGTGCCGGCGGGAGTTGGTGATTGGGGGAACCGCAGATAACTGTTAAACCGTGCCTTTTTAGGCAGTGGGATTTTGTATACGCTATATACAATAGTGGAAGAGCCTTTTCTTATTAGTACATGAGGGTGCAATCCCAGGAAGGGGTTTACCCTCCCCTTTGAGAAATTTTTGTTAATTTTAGGGGGCCTATATGCAAAATGGTGGTATCTTTGGGTCATTCTAATGTGATTGTATGTTTAGAATATGTCCACAATGTAGTGAATTCTAACTTTTGTTCGGGTGAAAAAGGGGAGTAAGAGACGGTTAACATATTTTCTTCCAACCTCCTTAAGTCCCAGGAAAAATCATGGGCGTGGATCCATCTCCAAAAGTGTGTGTGTGGGGGGGGGGACTTTTTCACATTTGTGAATCGCCGTCCTGGTGGCGTGGAAGAAGCAGTTGGTGGTAGCCAGAATTTGCGTCACTGGGAGGCAATAAGTTTTGTGATCTTCGGCATGGGGGAGGAGGTCTAAGGGAAATTTTTCTAAAACTGAATGCACTCAGATGCGATTTGGTGCAACAAAAGTGTACGATTTTTAGGTTATTTTTCTTCTAAAAATTTCCTTTTCCTAGGCATAATTGCAGTCTGTTCCAACATTTTGAAAAAGTGAGGGGGACTTTTTGACGATGTCCCCCCTTCCAAAAAAGTGAAGGGGGCGCATTCCCCGTCCCCCATGATCCACGCCCATGGGAAAATTGTACACGCAATTATACCTGCGTGGAGTCCACAGAAACATTCTTGGACTATAATAAAATTTTTCCTTACATTTTAAAAGGATATCCAAGGTTGACAGAGAACAGTATCGAGCCTCCCGGGAGCTCTAAATTAGTTACAGTATACAAAAGAGGGTACCAATGGGATTCTCACTACCCGACATCCATATGGGAGGAGATGTGATATATCACCTTCTTTTTTGGTATAGCAAGAGGGATGGTGGACAGGCAAAATTCGTTTCAGAAAAGATTTTCGTCATTATTGAACGTTGCGGTAAAATGTTTGGAAAATAAGCAACGGCAATTACGTACTTTCAATCTTTCAAATCATGTGCTAGACTAGATTAGTCAAAGATCCCATAATGATGAGAGCCCTAGAGAGAAGGAGATGTACTTTTTAGAAAAATGTTGCATTGGAATAATTTCTTGCGTCATAGCTTTGTCAATGGTATATAAAATCGGGTGTAAATCCTGTCGTATGCGCGCGAAGCGCGCCAAAATTTTGAATAAAGTATTAGTCCATGACAAAACCTGCATTTCAGAACCTGCATCGGACACTGTCACTTTCCCACCAACCTATGCTATTCAGAAACGAATCTTCTGACTGAGAATTCTGAAAAAGCACTTTTGCTCCTTTGTTCCCCCGTGAGTAGTTACCGAAAGCTATTGATAATAAGGACAACCCTGACACAAGGCTTGACGCTAGCGGAGCGGTGCGAAAATTTGGAATTTGTCAAGAATTTCCAAAACTTATGATAGTTTGAGAACAGTTTGTGAAAGAAAATGGTTAGAAGAAATAAACCAGTGATCAAAAATACATCTCACCCTACACCCTCCACAGAAATCTGTAGCCTAAACGACTTTTGGGACCATTTTAAAAATTTTCAAGAATCAATGGGGGAGGGGGACACACGTCACCCATTGCCCACTGTGCCGACGCCACTGTCTGTAGCTTAAAAGCCTTTTGAGTGCATTTTAAAACTTTTCAGACAGTTTCGAAATCGAATAGGGTATGCACGCTGCTACTTTGCCTGCAACAGCTGGTGCCACTGTGCACAATAGCACGTCACCTGACAGCTTGTCTTCTGTATTCATTCTGCAAGGTCTGTAGGGCGAAAACTTTGCCTCTCAATCGGTCTAGATTACAAAAAATTTCACTCTTTAACACAAAATTGTTACTAAATTTCAGTGCAGCTAGCCGATCGAGCCCGTACTACATATGTCACGATGTTTACTTATTTAGATCTTAAGTCAAGGATCATTACTCAACTATTCACCTGTTTTCGAACACTGTAGCGCTCCTTTCGTCGCCAACCACTTTGAAAGATATATAAAGAGATAATCCAGCGATAGCTCCACCCAACCCCTACAGTAATTTATACTTTGAATACGTTCTTAGACACTTTTATTCATTTTTGCTCTTAATTTTTCTTTCTCCTTTTCTTTTTTTTTTTCTTTTTCTTCTTTTTTTCTCCTTTCGTTTTTTTTTTTTAGTCGCGGGGGGGGGGGGCGGGCCCCCCAGGCCCCCCTGGATCCGCGCCTGGAACCCCTGGGAGGTTCTGTTTGATTGACCTCAGGTGCTCAGTAACTCGGTCAGCAAGACGACGTTTTGTTTCTCCCACGTACAGTATATTACAGCGTTTACATACGAGAGCATAAACGACATTGGCTGAAGTACAGGTAAAATGCTGATGAACGTTAAACCGGTTGTTGTTGGGACCTACAATGGAAAGCTTTTTGTCATAACTGACCACCGGGCAAGTATTACATCTCCCACGGTTGCAGGGAAAAGTTCCTAGGGTGTTAGGCACTACTGCTTGAGGTTGAGAGGCACAGACCAAGTGCTTAGATATGTTCTTTTCAATTCTGAATGCTGTGATGGGGGGTTCAGGGAAATGGTAACGGGCGGATGGGTCATGACGGAGGGTCTCTACATTCCTGTAAATGGCACGTACAATGGGAGTTACAGATGGGTGAAAGGACAGGACCAACGGGATACGTCTGGTGGGTGTATGGTCAGTTTTGGGGGCAAGGGCAGAGGCTCTATCAATTCCTTGTATGCGTTTCGGGGCATTAGAGAGCACTCTTTGTGGATACTGGCGTTGTTCAAAGAAAGAAATAATCTGCTTGGAAACTTTAGCGAAATCCTGGTCGTCGGAACAAATCGTCTGGCCCGTAAAAGTTGTGAGAAAGGAATCCAATTGGTACAAGATCTGGGGTGGTTGGAAGGGTACATGAGGTAGTTGTGAGAGTCAGTGGGCTTAAAGTGGAGACTGGACTTGATTTTACGGTCGGAGATGGATAATTCCGTGTCTAAAAACACTACTGAGGAGTTGGAAATACAGTGAGTGAATTTCAAAAACGGGCAGAACGTTTCAGCAAAGTTAATGAACCTTTCCAAATCGTTTCGAGGACCCACTGCGACCCCAACAATATCGTCAATATACCTTTTATAAAGTATGGGTTTGATCCCGGTGTATCGAGAGAACATCTGCTCCTCAAAGTGGCCCATGGTGAGGCAAGCCACAGAAGGTCCCAGTTTAAAGCCCATAGCTACTCCTTTAATTTGGCGGAAAAAACGACCATTGAACTGAATTCTGTCAAGCGAAGAAAGGTGGTGGTAGGGATGTTAGGGTCCTGGCGTAGATCAAGGTAATGGCGTATGGCTGCTAAAGCAGAGTGATGGGGGATTGAAGTATAGAGGCTTGTGACATCCATGGTGAATAAAGTGCGTTCACTGGCATTCTCAGGAAACTCAAAATTTTGAATTAACCTAAGGAAGTGAGGAGTATCCTGGATAAACGAAGGTAGGGTTGAAACTAATGGGGAAAGTACAGAGTCTACGTACTGTGAAATCAGAACCGTGGGGCAGCTGTGGGAAGACACAATGGGGCGACCAGGATTATTGGCCTTGTGAATTTTGGGCAGTAGATAGAAATTGGAGATCTGTGGGCATGGGTGCAGAAGGGCTTAAGCCGATTCAGGAAGATGTTTATGACTTACAAGGGTAGCTAAGGTTTTCTTGACCAAGTTTTGGATTTCAGAAGTGGGGTCCATCGGCAGTACGGTGTATGCTGTTTGGTCTGAGAGTTGTTTCTCAGCTTCAGAAACATAAAGATCTCGACGCCAAACAACAGTGGCACCGCCCTCGTCAGCAGGCTTAATAATCAAATTCTTGTTCTTCTTGAGGGACAGAAGGGCCTTCTGCTCGTCCAAAGAAATGTTACGAAAGGGAGTTACTTTGGGAGGAAGGAGACGTTCTAAATCGGAATTAATGGACTCAATTACACTGTCCAGGACTTTGCTTTTACCAGGTTTAGGGGTCCATGGAGATCGCTTAGACTGGAATGAACGGAAAACGTCCTCCGATGAAGTGTTGTCGGTTTCATCGGAATCTCCAAAATGTAAGCGAAGGCGGAGCCTCCTGCAGAATTGAAAGAGTGCTCTCTAATGCCCTGAAACGCATACAAGGAATTGATAGAGCCTCTGCCCTTGCCCCCAAAACTGACCATACACCCACCAGACGTATCCCGTTGGTCCTGTCCTTTCACCCATCTGTAACTCCCATTGTACGTGCCATTTACAGGAATGTAGAGACCCTCCGTCATGACCCATCCACCCGTTACCATTTCCCTGAACCCCCCCCCCCCCCATCACAACATTCAGAATTGAAAAGAACATATCTAAGCACTTAGTCCGTGCCTCTCAACCTCAAGCAGTAGTGCCTAACACCCCAGGAACTTTTCCTTGCAACCGTGGGAGATGCAATACTTGCCCGGTGGTCAGTTATGACAAAAACCTTTCCATTGTAGGTCCCAACAACAACCGGTTTAACGTTCATCAGCATTTTACCTGTACTTCAGCCAATGTCGTTTATGTTCTCGTATGTAAACGTTGTAATATACTGTACGTGGGAGAAACAAAACGTCGTCTTGCTGACCGAGTTACTGAGCACCTGAGGTCAATCAAACAGAACCTCCCAGGTTCCCTGTAGCCACACACTTCAATCCCCCCGTCAAAATGCTCGATCCGTGACTTGATGGTTTCGGCGGCCATCTCGTGTCGAGGTTCCGATCATGATCGCCTAGCTGCCGAAAACCGCCTAATCATGAAACTTGGAACCCTGTCCCCACATGGTCTGAACGTTAGACTTGAACTGTTATAAAGCAGCAATTCCTGCATTGTTTTGACTTGTGGTAACCACTTAACACTGTCTGTTTTCCTAGCAGGTTTTACCGTGCCCAACTTTATCAAGTATTTTTTAAATTGTACGTTTGGCCGTGTCAACGATCAGTTGCATTTTTGCCACCTGATGAAGGGTTTAAACCCGAAACGTCGTGGAATTTTTCACAAACTTTTAGCACTATTTACTACTTCTTTTTTACCTATATATATATATATATATATATATATATATATATATATATATATATATATATATATATATATATATAGTGTTTGATTTTAAGGAATTAAAGGGGCACACTGAGTTGATATCCATAACTTAACGAGGGTGTTGAAGGGTACTATCACATGAAAATGATTATTATTAGCATAATTAGTCAAGTTTCACATCCTATAGTTACGCATAAAGCTAAAATTTTGAATTTTTTGGTATCCTGGCTTGTAACGGTTGTGTGCATAATTTGAAAAAGTGTCTGGTCACGAATTTTAGAAAACCGAATTGAATTGTTTATTACTCACTTATGAAGCATTTATTTGTATGCAAGATGTGGGGATTGTTTAAGTTTGACCACTTGTCATTAGTATGTGAAGAAAACAAAACAGGTTTGGCAAAATATGGTGAATTTCATGAACCAACTCAATGTGCCGCTTTAACAATGGCTGTCCGAAGGACTACCACATCGTAAAATTTGGTTGTCCTGCTCAAAATAAGGTAGTCCCAAGTGTAACCATTTTCGCATGTTACCATGGAATTGATAACGCCCCATTATCACCAGCCTTCCAAAGTGGCTTTCACTTTTGGAAAATCCCCCCCCCAAAAAAAAAAAAAAAAAACAGATATTTACTGTATAAGAGTAGTGCTGTCTCGTGGCGTGCATTAGTGTACATTGTGGACATAGTTAATGTTTATTATGTTCGCATTGCGGGCTAATAAATTAAACATCTCTAGATTGAAAGCACTGGTGTTGCAACATCTTCTCTGAATTCAACTTCTCTGTGTACAGTGCAGGCTTAGTGGCCTACTAGTGGCGTTTGTACGGGGCACATACTGTATTTTGGATTGACAGTGCTACAGTATGCGCATTTCGATAAAGTGACTGTGTGGGAAGTTGTGAACGTGCGTAATCACCGCACTTCGCTGCAAATCATTTGATGCAATTTTTAAAGTTCCCTGCTTGCGCAATTCATCGAGCTGCTAAATGTAAACATCACATCACTTTCCTCAAAAGATTTGGTTGTCCCGACGGACAACCTTACACACCTGTTTTTGCAAAATCTGGTAGTCCTGCAGAATTTCTGGTTGTCTCGGGCAACAGGACTACCCTTAAAATCGAACACTGATATATAACGATTGCGTGCATATTTGAACTTGAAGTCCCTGGCCCAAACTGAATGAAACAGTGGACCCCCAGGAGCTCACTTCCACAAATTTTCTACTATATGCCACTGTTTCATATCTCGGTGGCTGGGCCCATGCATTTGAGAAGTCAATTTCATGAGAAGCACAAGCATAGATCCACCCTTAGTATTTGTAACAGTGACTGAAACTGTTACAGCCGGCTGTGAAACAAGAAACAAGAGTCTATGGAATTGGAAAGAGGGAAAACAATTGTGGGTCCAGGGTGGAATTATCAGTCCTAGAATGTCCTCTGTGGCCGCAGGACAGGACCTACTCTGCCCCTTGCTACCTTTTCTAAAGGCCGAACTCAAACATAGGCATAGGAGCCCAAGTTGATGAGGGGGGGGGGTGCTGTAACGACTTGCCAGTGCCCGAAAAATATACTCAACCCAAAATTTCCGTGCACCCCACGTGCGTTCAACATGTTAGTGTACACATCATATAGGCATGCATCGGTTATCACACAACATGCAGCTAATTACATACAATCATTTGCCGTGCTACTACCTTTCCACATTGATTATAATTTTTGGGGAAGTCGTTACAGCAATAATGATAAAAATCAGTGGCGCAGCCAGGATTTCTCTCATGGGGTAGGGGTTATGCTTTATGTTGTGTGATCACTGGCCTGGGAAGGGGTGTCCTCCTCCCCCTTTGAAAATGTTTGAAAAATCAGGTGTCCTTTCATGCAATCTGGTGCAACATATGCTACCTTTGAAGTAGAATCTGTGTTAAAAGAGTTACGTATTTTAGGTACTTAAAAAAATCGGCGTCATTGAGGGGAATAGCCCAATGGCCCAATAGCCTGCCTAAGTACACCACTGATAATCAGATTAACCATTAAAAAACACACTGGTGAATTAATACAGAATACATAGGTGCTGTGCAATTCAAATCAGGACTTTACTATAATTACCAAGGAAGCTTTTTTAACTATTGATTATCTTTAGCTACATCATTGCATTATTTTTCTTTTTCAGTAGGTGCCCGAAAAATTCTCAGCATACTGCCCGAATTTTCAAAACAATATTTGGTTGCCCAACCCCCCCCCCCAGTCCCCCGCCTCCTACGACTATGGACTCAAAGTTTAATGAATGCGAGTGAAGTTTTGGAAAATTTAAGTTTAACGTTTGAGGGGCAGAAAGCCCGGCAATTGGCTCATCTAGGAACCTCCTGGGCCCTGTATATAGAGTAAGCGTGGATAAACCCATGGCGGGATTCGCCTCCCTTTTAGACTAAATGCTCAGAGGTTAACGAAGCAGGCGTGTACTAATCTCTCCCAATCCTGCTCCCGGGCAGGGGCGTCACTACCGGGAGTGTGGGGGTGCTATACCCCCAGAAATTCTCGCGGTCTGTCGGGAAAATTTTGCGTTCCGTCGGGGAAAATTACCACTTTCTTTTGATTTATTTTCTTTGTCAGAAACAAACTCTTTTATTTTGGGGGCCACATAAATGTCGGGAAATTTTATGATCACAACGTTTTAACTTAAGTGAATTATTGTCGGGTGGAAATATTGCTTTGGATACATTTAACCAGAGATCTAACCCGTCCCTGAAGATATATTGGAAAACTACTCTGTTTGTCGGGAAATTATTATATAATGTTTGGAAAGTTATCACAAATTGAAGAGTTTTGTCAGTGATCTCTACTACACTGTTCGGGAAGAAGCAGTCTTTTGACGAAATCCAGGCTGTCGGGTAAATAGTATATTACCGTATTGCAATAATTGTTGCCACGAAATAGACTGACACCATCAAAGTGTCAGACACTGTGACATGAAAGCCTTTTGGAACTTATGTGATGCAACTCAACATCATTGCTCGTCTGGGATGAGTTGTAGCCTAGGTATTCTTGGTCAGTTGCGTCAGTGGATCGCAGTCGGATTGTAGATTAACCACGCAACACACGACTGTCGGGGCTGCTATCAGTCTAGCCTGTTCTCAACAAACTCACATGGGGGCGAGCATATTGACTTTCCGCAGCCGTCATCTGATTTCGCAAACCCTTGTTTGTTGGCCAATGCATAAAAAAATGGGCCTCAGTTGGGTCAATGACTCCCATCTCCCCCCCCCCCCCTCGACCTCGCTACGAATATCAAACAGTTTTATATTTCCGATATGGTCATGAGGTAGACTGTCGGATCGCAGTCGGGACTGAACGTCGGGTAGAGAAAAAACTTTATAATTGGAACACACTTAAGCGACCCGCCTGCCACGCGACTGGTTTTCCCCCTTCGGGTTGTACTCGGGTTGGTACCCCGTGGGCTAGCTGTCAACTTACTCAAATCGTGAAGTCGGAACGCTTTTGCGTTTTTTGTAAACACTTGAAAGTGCGTACACTTTGTATTGAGGTTTTTGATAAGGAAGATCGCTTTTCCGACTCCCTCTAAAAACGTTACTAAACTGCCTTAAAATCCTATTTTTTCGGAGAGATTTGCACGCGTCCTTCATATGCGCTAATTGTCCGATTCATAATTCAAGAAGGACACAGCGTGCTTTGGATTATTGGAAAACTCAGTGCAACCTTCGAGATTGCCGATCCTATAGTTCCCAACCCGCAATTACTGCATCGTAAAGCCTCGAATCCGTGGGCAGTTAGTCCTAGCTATATTATGGACAAAAGAGCTAATTGCAATTTTTGGGTCTGTTGAGTGCGTATATTCAGTGCTATTTGAAGATAGGTAATTGCTATGTAAAATGAATGTAAATATTACTTAGATGTCCGCAATAGTGTTATTTTTCAGCGAGCTTCGAGCGTATTAATCTTGTACCCTTGTTAAACTATCATAACTTCCCATAGAACAAAGTGAGTATAACTATCGCAGTACTATGCCCCTCCACCCACCGCATCAATCCCTCTGCATCTTGAAGAAATCGACGGACGGTTAGTCCGAATTACGACGTTTCGAAAAGTCCTGGCTATAATATGAAACAAAAGGGATAACTGCAATTTTTAGGTCTGTTTTGTGCGTGTTCAGTGCTATTTGTAGATAGGTAATTGCTATGTAAAATGAAGGCAAACATTACTAAAAGGTCCGCAATGGTGTTAAAAATAGGATTATAAGGCAGTTTAGTAACGTTTTTAGATTACCATTTTATGGTCTGTTTAGTACGTAATGCCACTTCAAGTTGTAGACAATAAAATGCTTTATTCAGTGTCCAAATCATGTAAATGCATCAGAGCTAGCCTCCGGGGATCCGCCCCCTGAGTCCCCACAGTGGGACATTACTGAAATGGGCGGGCAATTGAACCTCGTGCCAAAAACGATCTTGCTCCTACCATGCCCTCGAAACTATAGACCAAATCGACCTTCCTGTCGACAGATAAATGAAAACGCCAGTTTGCGCCAAGGTCAAACTGGCATTGCCAAATGTTAAACTACGTTTTCCGACAGGGGTTTTTTGACACATATATTTTGTCGGAATGAAGCCCTTTTTGTCGTGAAAAGGTCCAACAACCCCCACCCGTCGATCTTAGGGACGCCCCTGCTCCCGGGGCCGCAATTTAGCTTCCCCATCTGACGGACGTGAGTGCATCCCCAGTCTTTAGCCACTAATGTTATAAAGAAGTCTGAACTTTGTCAAAAAAGTACCATTTTCCCACTAAGCCATCTTAAATGAGCAAAATTTCTCAAATGGGACGGGGACATAAATAAGATCTCTCTCCCAGGACGGCGTCTTTACAAGAGGTGACAAAGGATGGCTTAACTATCGTTGGTAGCGCATATGCACAGTATACCCCGACTTTCTGGGTTTATCTTGGTAGGATATTACGACATCATCTGTGGTCCTCCTCATCCCCCCCCCCACCATCACTAACCCCTGGCAGCACAACTGGTCCAGTGTGCTTTTAGGAAACCCCTTCAACCCCATTGGTAATGCCATTACTAAAACGTTTGCAATATCTCAAATGGTCTATTTATTGACTTTTTTTTCAAGACAATTTTTTTCGTGAATTACATTCTCTTTTCTACAAATTTATTTGGTCAAATAAGCCAGACAAACTTTAACGCACGGTCTTATTGAATTAAAAGTGTAATGGTGGCTAAATATGATCGACATGTTACTCTCAAAGAGTTTAAAATGTAAATGGTTGAAACTTTATTTAGACGAGAGTTCGGAAGGCTGGAAAGTATTTTTTGACATGGCCCTTAAACACTATGGAGGTTACTTTCTCTTCGACTGTATTTATAAGAGCACTTATCAGTGCCGGATCCAGAACCTAATTCTATGGGGGGCAAAGCATGATCCAGAACCTAATTCAAGGGGAGGGGGGGCAAAGCATGCGCAAGAAGTATGGATCTTTGGGGCTGATTTTAATTTTTCCCTTGCTCTGAAAATCCTAGGGGGGGGGGCAATTGCCCCCTTTGCCCCCCTTGGATCCGGCACTGCTTATGTTGATATTTCAAACACATTTATTTATGAAGCTTTCAGCGCCTGGTCTTCATTTAATTCCGGTCTCCAAGTCACTATTGTAATCCATATGTAGCAAATAATTCTTTTATAAAGATTAATGAGAAAACTATCAATTCAAAGGTCTTAATAGACCCTTTTCCTTATAGCAGTCACAAAGGATTGTGGGATACAGTTTTGAAGTGGGGCGTTTTTCTCAATGGCATTCTACTGTGGCCAAAAACGCACACCAAAATTCAATCCCATAATCCTTTGTAATTGCTATTTGGAAAAGGGTCTATGTAAGGCAAGCTTATGTTGTAAAGGATTTCTTTAATGGCAATGGTAATAACTTAACCTACAGTGCATTCATAACGAAGTTTGATATTACACCCTGTTCTATGGAATTTTAGGGGCAATTCCCAGAGAGTGGAAAGCCTATGTTGAACCCTCTGAAAGCCCTACTGATAATGTTTGGCGTCTCATTAGTTTTACAACTAGTAAATGTCCTACTAAGTTTGTTTACAACTATTTGGTGAAATCCAAAATCTCAACCCTTCGAGCTGTTTTTAAGTGGGAAGATATTAGTAATTTTAGTGGTAATTGGGATAGGGTGTTCTTGCTACCGTATTTTGCAGTCCGAGATACTAAAGTTCAATATTTCAATTACGCTTTATTCATAGAATTATCGGTACTAATTCCTTCTTATATAAAATTAAGGTAAAAGATTCACCATTGTGTACGTTTTGTAGTTCTGAAAATGAAACCCACGAGCACTTGTTTTGGGCCTGTCGAGTAACTCAACTGTTCTGGCATAGAATTTCTGCATTCTGCCTACGGCAAGACTACAGTATTACCTTAGAACATGTGAATTTTGGATTGTCAGAAGATATCAGGAGCCCCATATTTTTTTGCATATTGCATGCAAAGCATTTTCTATTTAGGGAATAAAGCCAATGGTGCCCATGTCTCTGTACCGGTTGCTCTCCATACACCCATACTGGATTAGAACATGGCTAACTGACCAATCAGAGGCCAGCATTTTCAAAACGTATTTATGAATTAACAGTTTATTAAACAATAAACTTCCAGAAGCAGAAACCTTTTTTTGTAAGTTCAGGTTTTTGTCAGATGTAGAATATTGTATTTTGTGTAAACTTAATGATCATCGGCGAACTTTACGTTTTCAAGAAACTTTAAACGCTGCAAATTGATTCGTCAAACCTCATAGTTGCATGAATCTCATTGTGAATCCAAGTATCGTATATTATGTAATTTTGTGTTTTCTCGTATGGGTTCCACGAATTTTCCTATGACAATCGCAAATAATGTTCATTATTTGATCAGTGTTAAGTCGAAAGGACAAATATTGAGATGTATGTATTGTAGAGTACTCTAAACCTAACGGCATAATTTCCTCTTGAAATGAAGCTTACATTATCATGAAATACTCATTTGTAAGTAAATACTCACTTATTAAAAGAGCTATTTTCGCTATCGATTAAATGACACTGTTATTTCATATACAGAAAATGTTGTAAATATAAAATAACGAGTATTGTTAAAGATGACCATTGAAAACACGTCAGGATTATATACTGTAAAATTTTGTAAATATGAAGAACTGATAGCTTCTATGCCTGATTTTCGAAAGCTTTGTGAGTAATTATGGGACACTATTTTGTAAATATTGTATAATGTACATAATATGTGTAAAAACTCCAGAATCATGTGCTGAATGATTCCATGAAATGGTAGAAAAGGATTCAACAAAAGAGATTAAAAAAAGTCGATTGTATTTGACCATTGCCGTTGTTTCGAGTCCTGATGACGAAATAGTACGGTACTTTACGCCACCATATGACGTCACAGGTTTATAAAAATTGTCCTTGTTCAACATTTCAAAAGTAGAAAATTGAAGATCACTTATTCAAGTTCCTCTGATAAGATTTAATTCTGACACGGATTTAATCTTGTGTCTGTTGAAAACTATATAGCTGCAACCGAATTCGTAAATGAATTATTCTAATCTGATTCTCAATGTCATCATATAATACTTTTCTCACAATATGACGTCACATGAACGTCATATACTAATTTAACCCCATAATTTTCTTGTTTTGTACAGGAAATATCCCCTTTATCCCATTTTGGGACATTGCCGTCATTTCGAGTCCTGGTGACGTAATTTTACATCATTTCTACCATGTGACGTCATAGTTACCTCATATGGTGTTTTAAACACCATCACTTGTTTACTTGGTATCATTTTTTTCGATCCATGGGTTATACATTTGTAAGCGATAAAATCAACCTCCAAGGAGATACAGGTTCTCAAAGTTAAAAATGGCGGACATTTTGAATTTATGTAAATTACTCAAAACCCCAACACGTGTGCCTGGAGGCATTATTTCGCGATAATGAACACGTGATACACGATGGTTCTTGTAAACCTCACTGTACGTCTCATCTGAAGGATGATGGGACTGATAAGTCCCGAATGTGGTAAATGACTTTCACAGCAACCAGAGTTCTTAGAGGATCAAATGTATCGTTCATGGCCTGCGGAAGGCCGCGTAATGCAAATCAACACAGACAACTCATTTTATTGCAATATTCATTTTATTCTGAGGTTCTGCAGATTTTGCTCGAAATTTCGCAAGCTGTAAAAACTGATTGGTTTTCTGCCATAGTCTGGATTCTTACAGCTACAAAGATAGCCTTAAAATTAACCACAATAGACGTGGCCTTCGTGGTTTGTGTAAAAGTCTTAGATTAAATTTCATCTTCAATCGCATAGTTGTTCTCTTTTATTCGTTCCATGGCGCGGTATCCCAGACTGGAGATTTAATCATCTCATCGGTAGACGATGAATACGATACGAGGCAAGGTAGTTCAGATATGGGGTCATTCGCTCCGACAGTTGATCTGTTTATGCCCTAAATCATTACAAATCCTTGTCTGAATCCCCAATTTTTTGCTTCCTTTTTTGCCCGCTTAGCCCGCTATTCAATTCTTTAAATACTACATGTAAATCAGGACGAAACAGGGCACCGTACACTGTTGAGGAAATACTGCCCATCCCCTGTAAAAATTTTTCCTTCCGATCGACGTCGGTTTGTGGACAGCTTCTACGTCGGACAGACGTCCGCTGCGTTTCCGTTTGCAAATCCGTTTGAAGTCGTATCGATGTCGGCAAAGACCACCATCGGACGTTGTTTGGACTAAACCCCGACTGTTTATGTCCATTTAACGTCATTCCGACTTCAACAAAAGGCTTCAACATGTTTAGACCTCCATCTGTCCATCTGACGTCTTATTTAAGTCACAAATGGGTTGTTCTGTTCCTTACAGAAACGCCAGTCCGACATCGGAACTGGCCTCCATATATTACTACAAACTCGACCTTAATCCGACTAATTGGACCAAAAGCCGACGTCGGTCCGACGACAAATGTCTCCTGACATGGGCCACCTGTCCATGGCTCAAAAATTAGACATATTAGCAACGCTTTCACACGTGGAAGAGTTCTTTGTGGTCCTTCATGTCCTTCACGCCCTTTGAAGATAGTTAACTTGCTTCATTCTAATGCACGTAAGTTTTAAAACGGCTCAGAGCTTCCGGGGGCTTTCCCGCCTTATCCCCTACCGGGAAAGTTGCCTTGGACCCCACGCCCAGGGAGTATTTCCCATACTTAACTGGCTTTGGGCCATTCCTTGTTAATTCCTCCTAATAATTTATCTCCTCACCATTTACCCTCTACTTTAAAACTCTGTCCCCTTCACTGCATATGATGTCACCTGGACGGAAAGTATAACGTTAGACTTGGCCAAGTCTCTCGTGGTGTCATGATTCTCTCCGCATAGTTGTGTACCCTGTGCCGATTTTTTGGTCAACACGCCCTCTATAGGCTGCTAATTGAGTACCTCTATGCAGATGCCAATTAGCAGTCTGTAGACGGCGTGTTGATCAACAGATCACACGACTATGCGGAGAGAACAGATGACACCACGAGAGACTTGGCCGAGTCTAAATCCATGTACATCGTGTACATTATATAGAAACGATCTGACTTATCTACAAGATGGTTTCAAATAAATTAAAGGAAGTGACCGCAAACCGTGCCTTACACCGTTAGTTGGCATAATCGACCTTGGCAGACGGCAAAATTGGAACTTTATCACACCGTCTTGAAAAAGAGGTCCAGTTACACCCCTCGGTGTACTTTGTCATTATGTCAAAAAAAGCCATCTTGACTGGCGGGTATTCAAAGTGCAATCTATTTAACAAATTGGCAGCCGGGTCCATGGTGAGCCTGACAGTATACCTTATGTATTGAGGTAAGGGGAAAGAACTCCTCTTCTACCTTCTGTCAGCAGTCGTTACTTATCGTGTATAGCATGGCACGCGCGGATCTACGGGGTCCAGTGGGTCCGCCCCTTTAGTCAGTGAAAGAAATTCTACCACATCGGCTGTAGTCTTTCATTTTCGATAACAAATCGGTCGCATACTATCAAAATTTTCGCGAATCCTTCACAAACTATCAAAATTTTCTCGCGCTCCGCCTGATTTAACGTTCAGTTCAATTTTCTGGAATACCATCTCAAACGTATTCGTTCAAAGGTACGGATACTGATTTTTATTAAAGTTGTTATGCGGAATTTCTGTGCGCTTCGCACAATATTGCCACAGTTTCCACTCCATGTGTGATTACCATTATTAGGACGATATTGAATGGAATTATTCTTGCGAGAACTACTTTCCGAAAATACGAGGTTCAAGTCCAACTTCAGGCTTGCATCCGTCAAGAGGCGATTATGTTGCAATCTTACATTATTATACGTGATGTAGGCTTGCATGATTTGAAGTATATTATGCACTACAAAAGCTTTTCTAAAGGTCATTAAGTGCAGTTACAGAGGATTTACATTATGAAACAAGTTTATTAATCCTCTGCCTCTTGTGCAATACCTTTACTCTTCTTTCAGTCACCCCCCCCCCCCATTGGAAGTTGTTCAATTGGTGTTTGGATTCTCGTTCAAAATTTGTAAAACTACAATTTTACGAAGTAGTTGGTGTACTCTCCTATAGTGTCGTTGAAATGCCAGGGGTCTAGCGGAAGAGGGACCCCTTTAAGTTTGAGGAGTTTTCGTTCTTCGGCAATGGCTTAGACCCCTCCCGGAATGGCACCTCCGCAGTAGGTGACAAAGAAGGGTCCAAAGTATCGTAGATATGCATATGCACACTTGTATTGACTTTCTGGGTTTATCTGGCTGTCTGGGGTGAGATTACAACAGAATCTTCTGTGGTTCCCCCAGTGATCAAATCCTGGCGACACCTTTGGGACAATAGCTGAAAAGTTGCTGATTCTGTCTCTGAATGGGACATAATTACAGCCATTTTCATGTCAGTGATTTACCAATTTCACCAAATTGCACAATTTCATGCGAGTTTCAAAAATCCCCATGTCGGCCACCTCCCGAACCGTACCCTCATCGCCGCTTCGCGACTCACACTTTCCTTCGACCCTGGAGGGACCCCCTTTTTAAGTCCTGCATGTACTCCTATCGATGGGAACAGCAAACAAAAATGGCAAACTGACAAAACAGTATCCTCCTAGCTAGGAAGCTCAAAACAGGTAAATATGTTTTACTTTGGGCCCTCACCACACTACATATGACTATGTGCCTGGAGTCCGAAACTGTTTACAGTCGTTTTTACCGACTACCAGTTTCCTCCCAACTGAGTTTTTCGCAGGAAGCCAGTTCGCCCCAAGTGCTGACCAATTTGCTCCAAAGGACCTGCCAATTCGTCCCAAGTGCCGACCAGTCCCCCCCCCCCCAAATATGTTATCAACATACCCTACATGAAAAGTTGTTTATGAGGTTAAAAATACATTGATGATTGATCGAGAAGCTCAAATTTCGGCAAAATGAAATTTCTCTTCCCTTTTACCTATTTACTGCAGGATGCTCTCACAACTGATTTGGAATGTCAGTCTATGTTGCAAGCGAACTAAAACGACGTTTTTCATTTACAAACACCCAAGTTACGCTCATCCTTTGCACTTTATTCGCTGCAGATACTCCTTATGTTCAATTTTATTATTTCATATTTGTTATACCTTGTATTTGTTTACAATTATTGTATTTGTTTGTTGTACTTGTATTTGTTATAACTATGTAACTCCATACAATGAAATTCTGTTAAAAGCTTGGGAATCCTTTTGTTCGAAATGCGGCACATTCCCTCCTTCAGCATCGTTTGTCACCATCGTCCTCAGTCGCATTAATAATTGCAAACGCTCATAAATATGTAGTTTTTTATTGATTATTTTTTGCTTGTTTCTATTAACAGATTAACATGCTTCATACAATAAAATTCTGTTGCAAATTCCAGCAAATCTGCCGTTTTGTTCATGGAATTGTAGTGACTATCTTGGTAAATATGAAACTTTACAACTGCATCTTGTAATTTTGTGAAATCAACTAGTACCATGGAAGGGGAGAAGTGGTTGGTGCTTGGGGGAAAATGATAACATGCTGGGGAGAAACAGTAGAGGGCAAAATGACGTGGATGAATGGCTGGAGGCACACTAGAGGTACTTTTTTGCTTTACAACATTGGAATTTTTTTTTGTTTACTTTTTGCACACCCCTCGTGATTGCCACCCTTGGATTTGTGCTGGATGGAACAAAGGAAGCCCCAGAATCAAACCACCCTAGGCTATTAAATGGTGATTACTGGGAGTTCAACATTAAAGGCAGGTTCTCGCCACCCCAAGTATGACTTTTACTTGGGGTATGCAAAAGTCTATATTGGTGACTGCTCTTTGATTCACATCAGAGTTACAAAATTCAAAAGATGCAGAGTAGCTCATATTACACAGCATGCACAGAGTGTTTTGATTACACATTAGGGCTTTTTCTACTCACCAGGATATGGCCAAGAGCAATAAACTATGTATGTGTCTGCATAAGAAGCTAAAGACAGTTGTGGGCAGGGCTACAACTAACTCAGTTGGGAGAAGTGGAACTGTCTGGGATGAGATTTCCCCTTTAAAAGTAAATGAAAGTTACTACCAGTATAACAATATTTCAACAAAACAACAAACAGTCACAAAAAATTAATTTTGATATTACCAATCGTATTTTATTTCTTTTCCTTTTGTGTAATGTTATTCAAGCCATTTGTACACATTTTAAATACATTTACAAAAAGAAGCTATTATAGTTTTATAATTTAAAAACGTAACAGCTTACATTATCACTCAAAAGTTCTTTGTTAAATTCAATTGTTTTGTAACAGCTTATCAAATAAGGTTAAAACTATTAATGATGAAAACACAACCAAGATTTGGGCTCATTGCAGTCCTTTCATATCAATAATCATAACGTACCCTGAAATGACCTCACTTCTGAATTAAATAACTTCCATTAAATGTAGTTATCTCCAAACAATTCTACAGACATATGTAAAGAGGGGAGCCAGGGGGGAGACGGAGATAGGGGGGAGACGGAGATGGGAGGGGGGACGGAGATGGGAGGGGGGACAGAGATGGGAGGGGGAGATGGAGAGGGGAGGGAGAAAGGGAAGGGGTGGAAGGTGGGTTCAGTAGAGGGTAAGATCGCTAAACACTGCTTTAATGTTATTTGCAATGAAGACAAATTTCAAAAGGGCATCACTAGGTTCAGTATCAATGGTAATGATCGACAGATATTAAAATTATGTACTAAAGATGTATATAACATTTACTGAGATTTGTTCAAAGGGGGTATACCTTAGGGCCCATGTGGTTTGGGAATTGTAAGGTTCAAGAGTAGTTTAAGGAGGCAATACTGGGAAACAAAAATTTGACATATAAATGGTTAGGTTCCAATATGAGCAGGGAGTGTGGAAAAATGACAAAAATAATAATACTTTGATATAGTGCTGGTAGGTGCTTACAGTGCAAGGAATCAAAAATGAAGTGCTGATGGTACCCTGGAAGCTACAGCCCCAAAGCTTCCCTCAATAAACAATAAACCTCGTATTTCCTATGCTTAGAAGAAAGTGAGAAGAGTGAATTGGGAAGGGGGTAGGTTAAGGAGGGGGCCATAACTCCACATAAACACTTTCAAAATGTAAGTATTGTTAAAATAATATGTACACATTGGATTTAATAATACTATTTCGTGGCATTACTCCAGTACTCTGTCATGCACTCACCATTGTATCTACAGAAAGTTTTGGTGGAAAGAAATTGATCGAAATGTCTAGTGTAAGGATGTGGGGTTGTGGGAAACAATTGCATTTGAAGTAATGTAAGTTTGAGGCACAACAAAAGGTGAGGCACTCATCTCCTGCCTATTGTACTAAGTTACAAATCACTGCTCAGAGAGGAAACGAAATCCTACCTCCAATTGTCCATATCATTACAATTTGTAAAATGTATCGTGACATGAGCTCTGTATACATGTCACAGTGAACCAGGGTTATATTTAGTCCCCGTCCCCGGCCCTGTCCCTCCACACATTCACACACCACTTCTCCCACTAGACAGAATACACTACCACCCTTCCCAAGATTAAAATGTAAATTATGGAATACAGTGAAGAAAGATGACAAGAATTTAGCTAATTCAGGTCCATTGGGAGTAAATACTACATATCTGTTTTACACTGGTGAAAGGGGATGTTGATCAAACTGGTGGGGTACCACTTCAGCTGACAAAATAATTTGATAAAAAACAAGCTTGCAATATCTTTAAAAGGTAAATTACGGTGCATTGTACACCAAACAAGAATATGCAACACTATGTTGGAAACAAATGATACAAAAAGTGCTTCTAAATTTGAAAAAAATATTGAAATATAAATTCCGATACTTGTTTGATCACTTTGGATGATCATCTAAACAATTTCTTAGGACAAGATGTATTGTAAAAAAGAACAAACTTTGATGTGACCCAAACACTTGAAAATATGAGGACAACTTTTCAAAATGACTGGTAATGCTGATCTGTCAGTAGCTTAGACATTAGACCAGCAGCTTAGACACTAGGGGTACGTAGCAGCCCCTTAATCTCAGGGGCCTGCAACAAGATTTAGGAATGGCAGAAAATGCAAGATGGCGGAAGGAGGGTAAGGCTAGGGTACTGCCAATACTTGGTGCTTGAGGTGCCATATAGTGTCCTAACAGTTGGTTCAGACCAAACTTAAAACCCAGAAAAAGAAGGAATCTTTAACTCTAACTGAAAGAAATGAGTTTTCTGCATGGTTTCACTTAAAACTAACATTCTGCAAAGACATGAAATAGCATCTCATCCATACAAGTACATTACAAACATTTAACTCCAATCACAAGCCTCGAACAAGAACAATAGATTTCATTTTAACGAGATTCAAAGCTTAAAGAGCAAGCTGTGACTACTTTCCTATTGGATTAAATATGCAATGCATTTACAACAGACTAGCATTGGTACATAACCAGATGGTTAGAAGTTGTCACCCAAATGAAGATGTTCCATCCTCCTTGGTCATACCATGGAGCTAATACCCTTCAGAGGGTACTAGCTCTATGGTCACACCATGTGAACCTGTCAACCATATTTCCTTTATGAAAGAGCAAAATGGACAAATTTCATTCACAAATTTTGGAACAAACATAAGGAAGTATTCACATAATGAAATAAATAAAAGTCATCTTGTGATAATTTCAATGGACAAAAGTGGCAAATCCATATACACACCATTATTTAGCAGAATAAAATTCTGCACCGTTTAGCAAAAATCCCAGGGGCACTCTCATAAAGGTAGGTGGCTCTACATGAGGTAGCTTTCTCATTTATAGTTTTGACATTCCCAAGGATAACCAATATAAAAATGCAGTCACGAAAGGCAGAATGTATTCAATGCTCTATCAATGTTTCTGTGGGGATTGTGTACCACTGGTAATCTTCCCCGACATCTCTACCCACCCCAACCGGCTTTCACAACCACCTCAGAAACCTTCAAGACACATATCTGATGAGTAACAACAGTTGTTGGTTGAGCGGTGGTGGTATGCCATCCAAACAATACCCTAGCATCTCACCTTGGGGTTGAAACCTGAGTTAATGAAAGTGCAAACATCTTTTACTAATGGCTCTTAAAAATGGTTGGTTCGCGAAACCAATAAGAAAATACCTGGATTGTTGGATCAGACTTTTACAACTTGAACTAAAAAAAAATTACTTAATTCAAGGTCGATCAAGCTTTTACAAGAATTTAACCCACTTACACTAGTCACTGTATTATCTCATTAAGACAATTTTCTGAGAATTTTTCTCCTCTTGCCGCTCATTTATCTTCACAATTGGACAGTTCCCATCACCACTAATGAAGTTACTCATTCGGACATAAGAGATAGAAACCATTCATAAGGAATGTTATTTGTACAACTAAACAGAACACTTCTGTTGAGTGAATAAATAAAACAAAATAAAAACTATCTTTTAAATTCTCTAATATTCTGATACTTTGGGCAAGAGACATTACATATACTTAGACATAAGAACTATCATTGCCTTACATAATTAAAATCAAGTCAGTTTACACAGTGCATCAGAGAGCATTGATTTTGGTATTGCAGAGTATATACACAAAATACTGTAATATAGCCTATGAATTTTGAGTCCTCTGCGACTTATACAGATAACGTGATGTTTATGTATTTCGTAAATTTTAATATGGAAGCACAATTAATGTTTAAATCACAAGAAATATATACCAAATACCTTGTCCAGTTTCATAATAAAACAGACATATAGTTATACAAGAAATTAATTCAACATTAATAGGATTATGAACTAAATAAAAACAATTTGTGGAATTGAAATATACCAACTGTCCCGTTCCATAACACTCAGATATGTACAACTGCATTCCAAATTTGAAATGTATACACTTAACAGCCTTTCCATCAAATTGCCTAGAGTAAACAATACTACAAGTCATATGTAGTCTTCACGGTGATCCTAACTGGACTTACATAAGTTGCAGCCTTTCGGTAACTATTCTTCCCTATACATAAAACTAATTCAGGAGACATACAAGGACGAGTCTGGCAACCTTAAGTAACATAATAAAATGGGGCCCCTCCCCCCCAAAAAAACACATCGATTTGTGTAGCAGGTGTGATTCCACATAATCTGATGCTGTGATGCTTATCTGTGATTTATATCCAGAAGGTAGCACACAGCAATTACATAATACATTATGCATAAGATGACTGTACTGTAAGGACTGGTTGTAATCAAGGAGCTAATACCCTTCGGAAGGGTAACAATTACCAAATGTATTTAGACATTCATTATACATTTCATTTTCTAAATCTGTGAAGGGTATTAGCTCCATGTTGTAATCCAGGAAACTAAAACCTTGACCCTTTACAGTACCTTTCCCAACTCTGAATGCTAAGAAGAGGCAGCTCTTGAACTTTTTTTCTTCAGATGTTCACTTATCTAAAATGATATGTTTTATTAAGGCTGCTTCTCCTCTCAGTTTGAACCAAATGAGTCAATCCATAGGAATAACATACAACATACTAAAATAAAAAAATATCTCCACACCACACAACTGAAGGTAGTTTTCTGCTATTATGACCATGCACCCTTTCATTTGCTGTTAGCACAAAGAGAACTGCTTCAAACAAGACCTGTCTCTTTCAATTTATGAAGCTGTTGCCAGCCATTCAAATTTACAGGAACAGAGGTTTTGTTTTGAAAAGGGGGGAGGGGGTACCCCTAGGAGACTTTTACACACTATCTTTAGTATACTGAATGCATATCCTATGTGTCCACCACAATAAATGGATCATGATAAAACTCTTAAGTCATTTCAGTTTAATTTTTTTAAGACCCTAATTTTGAAGGCCAACCAACTGATACAACCATATTCTTTAAGGGTTAAACTTAGTATTTCTGAAGTATGAAATATCTCTTGTCCAGGTTGTTTTCTTTTTTCTCTAAAAAAAGTTGCCTGAGGCAGACATGTAGCCAAGGCATTAGTAAGCAATGTATCTCCCCATCTTTGAGATGACCAAACTGTAATGAAGACAGCCAAATTTTCACAGGACAGCCTAAGATAACCCAAAAACTTGCTAAGCACAGCTTTCCAAATTCAGCTCAGGTGTGAACTGAAAACTCACCACTATTACAAACCAAATGTTTCCCTCAAAAGAAAAAAAAACAGCAATAGTTTGCACTGGAGGAATCATGCAGACAACTCCTTTCAAAACATCTGTACCCCACCCCCCAGTGCCAGTGTGAATGGGGGCATTTCATACACAGTAAGTGAAACTACCAATTTCTGAATCCTGGATAAGATCCTCCTTGTCGTAAGTACATAATTGTATTCATGTTTGAGCATGTGTACTCGCACTTATGAGAAGAAATTTGTACTCAGATCCAGAGACACTACAACTGTACGGGTACTCACAGGACTCATACTACAAGCCTGGCCTTAAGAATTGAAACAGAAAAGCAAATACCAGTGGGACATTTAAAAGTAATGAAAGCCACCCAAAAATAAAGTTGCAAGGGTCAAGCAACATGTATATTAAACAAGGAAGAATGACTAATCAAAGTTAAATAAAAATTAGAAAAAAAAAAAAATAGCATAATATGCATTTTTAGCATTCATGGATAAAAATGGGTACAAACAAAGCAGATACTACTCTATGCTTTATTTTACTTTCATTTCTGGCAAGACATTTCGATAATTTGCCATAAATTTTAAGCTTTTTTGGAGTTTATACTCATTAATATAGACTTGCAAACTGAAAAGTGATATGATCATGATAATATATATATATATGTTATTGTAACTGTTAGCAAAACCATTCACACTACCACTTGATAACTCATGGTTACATACTGGTTTGCCTCAATCTAACACATTTTAACTTGCTTTTTAGTTCTTAAACTTTTAAAACTTTTTAAAGCAACAAGACTGAAGTAGTTCATTCTTTAACATGAGGTAGATAAATTGATTTTAAGGAAATAATACCGGTCTCTTGCCTTGGTGGTTTCAGGTGAGAAAAGACATGGACGAGAT
Organism: Holothuria leucospilota; assembly: GCA_029531755.1. Lineage (NCBI taxonomy): Eukaryota > Metazoa > Echinodermata > Holothuroidea > Aspidochirotida > Holothuriidae > Holothuria > Holothuria leucospilota. The sequence goes on from CM055966.1 coordinate 25,195,483, forward strand.
TCAGTAGGTGGATTATGCACCTATTGTATTACTTTACAGCAGATATGCCTTACATACTTAGACATCTTGTCAAAATAACAAACTTGTGGTTGTCTCAGCAAAGCTGCAGCATGGCTGCAATCCTTTGTTGCTACAAACATTACAATGGCAGGGTTAAATTAATCCTGCTAATGTAATTGCATAATGCAACAAAGCAGGGGAACTTTTAACATTACCATAGCAGAATTGAACTGCTCCTGCTACTGTAATGCATATAGCCCTAAACTATGGCTGCAGCCCCTGCAACCTGGCTGAGGCAGCTGCAGCCTAAAGTTTTGACATTACAACTTATCTGGGACTTCCAGAATAAAGCAGCAATGTGACAGCTGATGTAATGATTGCAGGCTCAGGTACCTCCAACTATTTTGATTTGAGTCCTTACTTGCAATCTCCAGAGTCTCTATTCAGTGTGGAGTAATAAATGCTACAAAACTGTAACTGACAAAGAAACACAGCAGCTATAAAAGGTAGAATACTAGAGTACCACTAAGTATTAATATACCAGTATGCCTACACTGTATGCTTTAAATGGATGAGGTGCTGATTTGCCAACGTCCAAGAACTGACAAGCTCCTCTGATGAGGAAACTTATGAATGAAAGAAGAAAGAGGCTAAAAGAGTCAATTTTGTTACAACACTTCATTAAAACATGCACTTTTTTCAATCATGTTTAAGGAATTATTAAAATTTCCATGGAGTCTGTAATTCCAAGGAAAGTGGAATCCCCTTCTTGACCCCTGGCCGAAGATCATGAATCAAGCGGATTTTTAGGTACGCTGCCCAAGACTACTTCAGATAAAAGGGTCTACTGCAACACCCTAAATTATTTAGGAATATAATCATATCTCTAAATACAATTGGTCACTGCACTTTGACATTAATTCAAACAGTAGCTTCACTCTTCTTGGTCAATTATGATTTGTGAGGCCAGTTGTGTTCCCAATTGAGCTCATGCACAATACTGTGTTGATATGGCCTTGAGCAATTTAAACCTGGTGTAGGCTACTGTAGTGTAAGTTTAAAGTTTGACAGGGAAGTGCACTTGAAAGGTGTTTTCTGTTTGAATTTCAGGAGGGGACAGAAGTAACCTTGGTGGGGAGACTTTTTGGGATGAGATTTAAAGCCATCATGCAGTAGACCAGAATACTTGATGAGTGACCTTTCATAGGTAAAATGGCATTGGCTTTATTAACCGTGTGACATTTCTGTACAATAGAGAGTTTCCTTGCAAATAGTTTCTGATGACACTTAAAGTTACATTGCGACACACATTTTCTAAGGTCACTGATAAGTGACTCCATAGATAACCCTTCAGGAATCTCTCTTTGGCTTCCTATGTTGTTCTAAACTGATTCTATACAATGAGTGTGCTGACCAGAGCCCATAATCACTCTTGTAACTTACAATGCTACTAATATTTTGTAAAGGTAATTGGCAACTGACTCCATAGGTTATCCCTCAAAAACCTGTCTTTGGCTTCGTGTATTGTTCTGAATTGATTAAACACAATGAGTGTGATGACCAGAGTCCTTGACAACACTTAAACTGACAATGCTACTGACATACTGCAAAGGTCATTGACAGGTAACTCCATAGATTACCCTTCAGAAACCTGTCTTTGGCTTCATATATTTTTCTGAATTGATTCCACACAATGAGTTTGCTGACCAGAGTCCTTAATGACACTTTAACTTATAATGCTACTGACATACTGCAAAGGTCATTGACAAGTGGCTCCACAGGTGATCCTTCAGAGACCTGTCTTTGGCTTCATATGTTGTTCTGAATTGATTTAAAAAACACAATGGGTCTGCTGAGCAGTCTTTGATGACACTTGCAATGCTCCTAACATTTTACAAAGGTCATTGACAAGTGACTCCTTACATTACCCTTCAGAAACCTGTCAATGGCTTCATATATATTGTTCTGAATTGATTAAACACAATGGGTGTGCTGAGCAGTCTTTTATGAAACTTGCAATGCTACTGCCACTTTTACAAAGTCACTAAAAGTTACACCACAGGTTACCACTTCAGCTCAAGAAGAAGTCAGAGTTTCGTATCAACACACCTAGCACTTTCTTAGTAAGGAAAAAGGTACCTCATACGTTCTACAATGTAAAAATCTGGAAGGTTCCCTCTTCAACTCAATATTCAATGACCCAAGCTGATAAGGTTTTCCTGGAAGACAATTCCTTCTACAGTGCCCTTTCAAATGTCACTAAGTAAATATGATGTTACCAAATTGATGCTCCTGAATTACAATATCCTTGGCAAAAGTATTGTATATCAAAATGGGTTGTTTCATTACTACTGGCAGATACCACACCTAAAATTTTAAAATGAGTAGTTTGGAATTTGCACCACACTTGTTATCATCCCTTCACCCCACCCCCCCTGCTAATCTTATTACGACCATCAGGTCATCTTTTGCTTTTTGTTTGTAAAGACTACAAAATGATGTGTAATGAAACAGTTATGACTGTAATAAGTTTGGTGCTACTTTGGCTGAAACAACATCAGAAAGCTTGTGATTACAGACAAACTCTTTCTGAATCTGGTATATCCTATGGTACAGTGTAGTACCTGTAGCTACAGCAACCTTATTATTGTGACTTGGGATATATATGCAAGAAGAACTTTCTCTCAAAAATATTAGCCACCCCCACCCACACACCCCCCAAAAAAAATATTTTCCTGTTTCTGGATAATAAAGTAATTATTTGGAGTGAACATTCAAAAGCAAGGCATCTTTGAGAAGCGGATCAAAGCAATGGCACGATATCCCAAAAAAATCTATCAAGATTAAACGATGACATTCATTTTGTGCATTCCATTTTGATTTCCTCTAGTTCAACTCCATGACCATACCGCTACACATACTGGTCTTACATGGTTCCATACCAACTGCGACTCCTGCTCCACTTCGACCAGAACTCATGTTTGTGATAATTGTCCACGTGCCTTCCTTTGGGTCATAACACTCAACAGTGGGCAGAAAATCTTCCCCATCATAGCCACCTGAGAAGATAAGAAACAGAGAACAAATACATTAGATGACAAACCCAGATATCTAAACCAACCACCTATCATTGCACTTTAAAACTAACAATCACCCTTAAGGGCATTTTTTACATCATGACAAGCAGAATAAAGACATGACGAAGTTTTCCTTTTAACCTACATCAAACAGGCTCGTTCTTTGGATGCTTCTGGCAGATTACTGTCTCTTTAAACAATTTTTTCTCAAATCTCTTAAGTGCAGATACTTTGACACCATGAGGTACAGTAAGTCTCCACACTTTACTGTCCACAAATCACGATTACCCAATTTTTTATTTTTTCTTTCTCCCTCAGTTTTAGTTGTGTAATCCATTCTATTTCTGTCCTATCAAGTCGTCCTTGCATTAACATCATACTTCCAAAAGATACTCGACAAATGTTTGTACTCCAAACAGGGACATGCTCTACTGCACAATAATAATATCTTTTGCAGCACTGGAGGGGGAAGTTGATACCATCAAATAATAATATTAAGCAAGAAACTAATTTTATCTAATGTCACCTCTTAGGCTACTTTCAAACAAGGAACAAATCCTTTGCATAAGCAACCATGTTGTCGATACTATGACATATTTAAACAGCAGCTTCTGTGTATTTAATCTTACAGCAGAATGCAGGAATTGTCTTCTTGTCAGGATATAGGTAAACTCTGAATCCAAGAATTTGAGTCTTACATGAAATTCTGCCAGACTGAGTTTTTTGCTTTAAAATCGATACAAAATTTTGTCAAGTATTTACTGTATCATAATTGTACCTTTCGTCCTGCTGTGTGCTGATATCTTTAACACACGTGGTTACTCAGGAGCTGCTGTATATAGCCAACTTTCAAAATTTAGTCTGTGATCAAGTGTGAAGAATAATTGTTTTGTAGAAATGTTCCTAAGATACCATTCAGAGTAAATTTCTCAATAGCCCCAATATCCCACCATTAACTAGTATTGCTTCTATGTGTTAAGATCCTTTGAACATTGTGAATGTTGATGTATTTTCACAAGTATTAAGAGTGGAGTCTCACCATCCAGAAATACATTCACAGCAACCTCTTTAAAATTTCATTGGTCACCAGTACTGTTGGTCACCAACAGTACTTTGGTTAACATAAAATAGTCTAAACTCAAACTATACTTCCAACCATAAGGCCATTCTGATTGGTCAATACTAAGTGCAGACCAGTGCCTAGCACTGTACTAGTACCTTGCACAGCTGAAAGGCTGTACACAGGGCAACACATTGAGAAAGATTCTTAGATTACAAGAGGGTGTAAATAAGATTGTTTGAAAAGGGTCAGTGAGATCATGGGAGGAAAAATCAGTAATCTAGGGAATTCCTTGATGGGGAATTATGTGAAGGGAAAATTTTGGACATAGCTGAAATTTTGTTTTTTTGTAAATGAGAAATTGTGGAAATCTGACTAGATTACTGGGAAATAGGCATCTGCCTTGAGCAAGCTACTGCAGGGTCTCCAGAACTACAAACTTGACCTAGGGACAGTTTTAGAGCTCAGGGGAGGGGCTAAAAGTAAAAATGTTTTGAAGAATTTGAACAATTTGTGATGAGCAAATTGGAAAGGTTTGTGAGAAACTAAGGAATACTCAATGGTAACAACAGCTGTACCCAGTTTAGCTTTTATGGGCTGAAAGTGGGGTTGATGACACTGATTGACAATACTATGGGAGGCATTGAATCTTTCCATGTGGCAGAGTTCTTTGTGGCATCTTACATTTTCTTCATAACAATGAAGAAAAGTACCAACCACTACTCCCACAATTTCTAGTTGTTATTTGCATGACTGATCCATTGTTCAACACCAAATACACAATTACACATGAACCTACAATATGCTACCCCTGTAATGACAAGCACTTTTTCCCTACAGTTGCTAAAATTAGATTGTCCTTGTTCAAAAGTTTGTGCACTTTAAACGAACAATTACACCTTAGAAAAGGGCATTCAGTTCAACCAATAGCCCAACTTCAGTTTATTCAGGTGCCGACAGCATTTGAATGAAGCCAGATAACAAAAGGATACTGTCGTCAGCACTACGCTATGTGGAATATGTAGACATATATGCAATCTGTATTAAAACTGAGATATATTGTAATCACATCCTCACTTAAACTGAGATCAAGCGTACAGTTTTCAAAACTTCACGAGATGGTGAAACGAAAGTACCCTGTGGTGCATTATCCTGGTATCTCTCTGGAATGTTGTGAATATTCAGTTCCTTTGTTCTGGCCAAGGCAGTATTTATTGAAAGAAAAATAGTCCTAGTAATTTATTTACATGCCCTTGTGCTGTATTTTGGTGGAAAGTGTAGTCACCTATCTTTACCCAGTGTAATGCTGTATAAATATTAGTAACTCCCATGTATTTAGGCCAAGAATTCCATTCATACTGCTTGTGTGCATGTTCTGTAATACTGGGCAGTGTGACTCAGTCGATAATTTCTTAGAGGAAACACAGTCTCCCATAGGTCGCTGAGTGACTTAACCTATTGGCTTGCTTTGGGAAAATTAAGTCTTTTACTCATGTAACCTCAGCAACTGCATTACGTGATATCACCCTTACTCAAATCGCCCACCAGTGAACAGTGCAAAACCCGACCTTCTGGGGGAAAAGTCGGGATTTTACATGATGTTCACACCAACAGGTTATAGCCTAAAACTTGAAAAAATCAATAAAAATATGATAAAACCTGATAAAGAGTCCCAAAGGCTGTAATCTGTAGGTGCGAACACCAAGTCAAATCCCGACTTTGCCCCCAGAAGGTTGGGTTTTCCACTGTTCAGTGAAAGGTGATTCGAGTAAGGGCGATACCACGTAATGTGATATCTGTGTCTTCTCTACCTGGTCTCCTTCCAATACTCAAGCGTGACACTGTATTAGTTTTTCTCAAACTTCCATTACAGAGAATATCCATTTCTGAATCTAACATCTTTGTTACACCTGAGCTGTGACATATTTTGGGAAGTTTTGTTAAAGGGAGAAGTCAGTTGCCCCTAGTTTATTTTCAAAAATCTGCTAAATCTTCATAAAAGCTTACTTCGCTCACAAGTAATCTTTCATTCATTTTCTGTATAAAAAACATTGAATAATGAAGGTAAACCAAAGAGTTATTCTGCAGGAATTTAAAAAATTAGAAACAAAAATACTGTCACATGACTGAAAGGAGCCAAACCTTGAATGAGGATGATGGGGTACCCTTATTCAATTTGGGGGTCTGCTTTTTCCCTTTAAGTATACTTGCCACCATGACAATAGTACTTAATACACAAAACATCTTGAAGACTTGATGTCAGGAAACAATCTTGTACAGTTTGCAGACCTTTAAATTAGTTTATCACATAATGTGGTTTCTGTTGGTTTGAATTCCCAACATGAAACAACTCTAGGGCAGGGGTTCTCCCATCTTTCAGGCTGAGGACCACTGCTACTTGAGTAGTTTTTAGTCTTAATGTATTGTTATGGCCAGGAATTCATTGAGCAGCTTTATTTCATACTAAAATTTGGCTCCTGAATCTTCTGCTGGAAATTTTAGTGCACATCAAGGGCCACAAATGGTCCATGCCCCCTCCCCCTCCCCCCCCCCCCCACTTTAGAACTTTGGCTATAGCACCTAGATAACTTCTGGCTTAGTAAATGTTAAGTTAAATTAGAACATTGATTTTCAAACTTCACATCTCAACAGCCATGGCCGACCAGCCCATGATACATGACCAGTTTCTATAGCAACATACAGGTCTATTTGACCTGCAACCTATAGAGCTGCCTAAGTATCAAAAGGCTGAGTTATTTGAAATGTGGGTTGCAATCCATTTAAGGTTATCAAAATCTTTCAGAAAAAAAAACTTTGGTATCAAAAGGACATGTCCAGCCATCTTGGAGGCCTATCTGGTAAAAATTTTCTTGGGAACCAAGTCAAAAGCTTGAAATACCACAATCTTAGGGATGGGAGATCTTACCTAGTGCGTATAACTTCCCACCGATGACGTCAACACTGAGGGCGCTTCTCCTTGAGTGCATAGGAGGCAGATCCTCCCACACATCATTTTCAATATCATAGCGCTCCACACTATTCAACTGATTCTTGCCATCATAACCACCTACTGCGAAGATGTAGTTACCAATACTGGCGACACCTGGTGGGCAAAAAAGCAATTCACATGGCATTATTGCGATTAACGCAATGCAAAAAAAAAAAAAAAGGACAAACTGAAAATAAAAACTGATCTTTGATTTAAGAATTATTCAAGTTCTGCTTAAAATGTCATTATTTTATGTGGGAGATACACACCTGAACATACAGATCTACAGAACATACACACATTCCTGAAGTTTTCATAGCATAATTTTACCATGAAACAATTTTGCAATAAATTTGATCTGAGGAAGAAAGAATACTATCAATATCACACAAAACATATAGTATCATCTCTTTTTATATTTTTTCATTACACAAACGAAACTCTGCTTTCTCTCCCATTTCTCATAAACAAGGGCAGGTTTTGCTGTTTGGACTTTTCACCAAAATGCAAAATATAGTCTTCAAATGACGGCACCAAAACACAGACCTACTGTTGAAAGTTTATACTGTGGCTACTTCAGGATAAGGCAGGTTTCCCCTTCTACAATGAGGAGGATAAGGGGCAGGGGGTAGAAAGAAAAATAAATGGTAGTATGTTACCTGCACCACTACGTTGAGTCTTCATCGGCCTCACCTCTAGCCATTCATTGTTCTCTGGATGGTAGCACTCTACTGATCTTAACCTGATTTGACCATCAAATCCTCCCACAGCATAAAGAAGCCTATTCACCACTGTGCAACCAACACCTATCCTTTTACTGTTCATGTTTGCAACCATCGTCCATTTATTTTCATCAACATTATACCTGAAAAAGCAAATTAGAAGTCTGAGTTACACTCTGAACTATACATGACAATGGGCAGTCCAGTGCTATGCAGTAATAAAGGTAACACATGCTCTTTTTACTGTACAATACAGTACATTACGTTGAAAAGAACAGTCGCCTATTTTAATGAATTATACCATATTTTCCTTCACAAATACTCCCCAATCCCCCGTATAAATCCTCCATGTGAATTTTTGTCAAAATCTGAGGCAGCCTATAGGCCCAGGATAGGCCTAATTTAAAGGCTTGACATTAGTTGACAACAGTACAGTGCCAAAAAAATGTACCTTTTCAGAAAGTTTGCAGTTTGATCCATGTGGAACTTCTAGTCAAAACACAAAATAATAGTCTCGAAGGAGCAATCCATTCCTAAAATAGTATACAGGTTGATTCCACACACACAACTAATACAAAGATACCCTCATATCAATGCCACCGCCCCCCCCCCCCCGACCTTCAGAATTTCAATTGCTGTACATAGCCCTAACTAAGGAACATACAATAATCTGGCAAAACAAATTGTCCAGGGGTAGCCTAGTTTCAAGCAGTGACAGTTTTCTTCACCACTTTATAAGGGTACATTAAAAAAAAACTTGACACTCAGCCAACTTTCCTAGTGAAGACAATGCTACTGTACAAGAGTGAGCCATTTTGAGTTTCATGGGAAATCCCCATCCACTGACATAGATGTGAAGGCTGTAACTCTTTCCAATCCATGATGTCATTGTTACACAATACAGTAAACAAACTACTGTAGCACTTGGTACCCTTAACCACAAACTAAAAGTAAACACCCTTACAAAGACCCTAATGTACTCAGCAAATGGTGATCTGTAAAAGGGGCACCACAAAGTAATGATGTATTAGCGTCAGACAATTCCGACAAAGAGAGATCAAAGGTCTTCATATGAAATACAAGAACTAACCTCAATTAAATTTTAAATAAATTTAGAGGCAATCATTTATGCTATGAAGCATGGCATCCCACAAGTAACTTAGTGTGGTTGTCCACAAGTGACATACCCCCTGCTACCAGGGAGTTGCTATTTGACAAATAGCAACTCCCTGCTGCTACTGTGCATCTATTTTGTAATTGGGAGGTCTCAAACACTTACTGTAAGAGCAATGTGGGGTCGAAGGAAAATGAAGATGGCAATTTTGTTCATACCAGGGATTAACTCCCTGGTTGTACTGGGGGAACTTTACTAAAGCGAACTCTGAACACCCTTCCCTGAAAGCCTTCCCTGAAAGTAATGCATAACAGGTACACAACCTCACCTTAACTACTTTATTCAGAAATATTGCATAATAGGTGTGATGATGGGTACTTCCTTTGGAAGTGGATCTGCATGTCTAATACCCAACTTATAACAAAACAATGGACTCACTTATCTGTTTAACAAGCAACTGAAGTACAGTACGCAAAAAAAAAAGTCCACAGCACACATAATAGGTAAATTTACTTTGTACTTGTATACTATCATTGAATCGGGGCCACTGCTAAAAGTAATTCTTGTTTCACTTCTGAAGCATTTTCTTTGCAATTCGTAAACTTTACCTTTGACCACAAGTATATTAAATATAATACAGTACTTCTAACAAGTCTGCTCTTGACATGCACATGTTTATATCATGATCATCACAAGGAGTCACTGCATTGTTTGGTGTAGACTATTAGACTGCCGACACTCATTGGTGTGTAGCGTACAGTATTAAGTACAGTTAATAGCGTACCAAATATACAGTACACAAGTTGTTGACCTGTTCAAACTTGCTAAGTCACTGAGCAAAAAGCCTCAAAAGTGCTGAATCATCCTACAACTGTTTAGTCCAGATCTGTACTGTACAATATAAGGCCAGACAAAATATGGCCTGGACAAGAATCCTGTAGTATACTGTATGCAGAGAATGCATTTGATTTTTGTCCAAAGGAGTTCTATTCAAACATTTTGGAGAAAAAACCAAACTCCCCCTACCTCTGAAGTCTGCAAGGGCTATACTGGGGTCTGCATGAGCTCCTTTTATTGTTTTGTTGGTTACATATACAGGGGGAGGGCAATTGAACACTGGCTGCTGGAGGGCACATCACCATATACATTCTACACTGGGTTTCCCCTGACATTCTTTTTGTGAGGCAGCCATGTCACAGTTTTTGGCCACCACCTCACAAAAATTTGCTACAGTTGCCATCTGTACTGTACTAGCTTTAGAAGTATGGATAGTTCTCCCTCACTGTTTGTGCTAATGCTGGCACCATATAACCCCCTGGACTAACACCACCTCACATTCTCTGAAACCCAGGGTAAACCCTGCCATATCCTGACTGTTCGTCATTTCAACAAGGCTTTGAGTGTTCAGAAACAAAATGCTAGCTGTTTATCATAGCACTAGTACCGGTAAATTTGCTCAAATACTCTTCCACTTTAAGCAAGATCCCTTATATAGGGTATCTACTGTAGGCTTTACTTAACCTCCTCCCCCCCCCCCCCCCATACACACACCACCATCAACAATCCGTACAGTAGTTGTATGGCAAATTTTTTTCAAGGGGCCAAGATACTTTCCCAGGGAAAAACCTTTAGTTTTTCCTATGCCCACAAAAACTGCCCAATTTCTCTACAAAATTCCTAGAATATAGCTTTTGCCATTATTCCAAAGAGGCAAGAGGCTGCAGCCCTCCCCCCTTTGGCATTCCTTCTACAATCCATGACTATGAAATATCAGTTGTACCTATCAAATCTCCTATTGTTCCATCCACAATTTTTAATTCAATAAATTGTTCCACTTAAGTACAACATAACACAGATAAACTCAAGAAGTTACACTGCACCTTCTAGTAATTCACTACCAACAAAGAATCTTTCAGGGAGAGAAAATATTCACATCTGATACTTGCACACTTGAATATATTTGACTAAAATTTTAGTGACTGCATTTTCTTTGTTTTCTATGAAGAGAAAAATAATACCAGAAAGCTCTATTTCACAATGGTAAACTGTAACTCTCTCATTAGAACTAGGTTCCATTATATATACAGTATCTTGATTAGTACAGGGCTGTGGCAAGATCTTCGTAAGTTATGTATGGTAGACATTAAGCATATAAGATGCAAATGCCCCAAAGCCATATGAAGCTACAGTATCACTTCACAACATTAAGTACTGTACATAAAACTGATTACACAATGGAATCAGAGGAAGAGGGGTTCCTTTTTTCCTTTTCTTGCCAAAAGTATAGGACAGGCATAACTGTCCCAGATGCCCCCTGATGCAACAGCTATGGACTGGGTACAAGTAATATCTTTAGTGCGGTGTTCTATACAAAACTATGGATAACTTTCTGAGATCGGACTTTCCATTTATAACTCCTAACTAGGTCCAAATTTACACATAGACCCTTTTCCAAATAGCAATTGCAATGGCTTGTGGGATAAAGTTCTGGTACATGATGTTTTTGTCAATGGCGTTTTGCTGTGGCAAAAAAAGATGCACACCAAATATCTATCCCACAATCCTTTGTAATTCCTATTTGGAAAAGAGTCTATAACATGGTTTATGATTTCCTACATTATCATTCTTAAGGATATCCTTATGACAGAGAGTTACGTCTAACTTGATATTTCATTACTGGATGACTATGCCGTATTTACTAGAACGATGGCTTCCTTATTAGTACTTCGCTGCCTACATTTCTGCCATTTCATTACCTACAGCTGCAATGAAAATTAGATTCCTTACCATATGTGGTAAAGAATAAGCCTACTGTATGTCTGTACTTTCACCAAAGCCTTAAAGGGGAATTGCAGTCACAGCAATTTGCATAAATTTGCATACATGGATATGCTTAATCACGAGGAGCAATATAAAACAAATATATAACAAACTTCATAAATTTTTAATTTGCTGAATTAAATATACTTAGATAATATTACAAGGTTTCTTTTCCATACAGGTCAGGGGAAGGTACCTACTACCAAAACATATTTCATCTACTTCCCCTCATCCCCCCCCCCCCCAAGGGTTTTTTGTTTTATCTTAAAAGTAGTGATCCACAATGTCCAGGAATTCAACTTGAACAAGAAACCAGTTCTAACAACTAAACATACTGTAACACCATTCTGCTATTAAACCACCCAAAATAGACAAACATTTTGATAGCACCACATGCAAGGGACAAAATAACCGGGGTTCGCATCGCAATTTGCTACCCAAAAATGACCAGTTGCGAATCATTTTCAATTTGGCCTTGCGGAAGTTGCGAATCAATATTTAAAGGGGGGTTGGCCAACTCTCCAAAAACTCAGTAACGTGTTCGCTTAACTAAAGTGCCCGGTAAGGGGTAGTAAGATGATAAAGTGAGCCCCTTGAGCTGTAATATAGGGTATGAAATGAGGGGTGGTGTAGCCTGAGTAATTTTGAGAAGAAATGGTATTATAATATTTATCAAGAAACCCTACGCGGGCTTGAATATGGGTTGATACAGAGTATTGTGACCTTGCATGATAGCAAGTTATAGCATGTGTGCTATCATTTCCCTGTCCTCTTTTATTAGTGAATTTCCTTAATTACTATTTCAGTTTTCAAGGGAAGTGAGTTAGTAGTTGGATTTCACTGCCGACATCCAAAATGAAAGCTGATTTTGAAACTGCTAACCAAGATGAAGTAATTGCTGGTCAATTCGGATTTTGATTAGCAATTACTGCTAATCAATTCGCTCACTCTACTTTGTCCCTTGCCATGCCAAGGAAAGCCTCCCCCCCCCCTCCCCCAAATCCCCCTTAAAAAACACCTGCACTTTTGTGAAACATCGAGGAGGATTCTTTGTGAGGGAACTACCAGATTTGATACCCTCAAATGGCATTTCATATCTGTATGCCCTGTTTTTCCACACCCAAGTAGCAAATTGTACATTTACACTGTACAGTAGATATCCCACTCATGTCAGTCACATATGACAATGACATGCTACCAAAATAGTGGAAAGCAAAAAACCCAAACCAGCGACACATTCTTTCACTTATGCACTTAACCAGCACTGCCAAACTGCGACATGGGTACACTGTAATTACATTCCCTGACTACGCATACAATTAATCTCTTCCAACAAACATTAAACTGAAAGCCTCAAAGCCTTTATGGCCGGTGCTCTTACTTGTGAATCTTCTCTCCCAGGATTGCACTTCACTTAACCAATAACCCCCTAGCCAAGGCTAATGTACCCACTTTCAGCTGAGGGGACTGGAACAGACAAGTTGAAGTGACTTGATCAGCAAAACACACAGTTACAACCCAGGAAGAACTAAGAACTCAACATCTTTGGATCCAAAGTCACAAGCACTGCCAGTACAGGCTACCCTGTCTGAGGCACCCACCCTACAGTACTTACATGTATACCCGCATACATTTAATCAAAACTATAGTCAACTCATTCTCTTATGTTGCACTACTTTCAAGATAGAACTGTCAATTGTTCTGCTTATTAGTCTCTGTGGCTAAATGCATTTTACATTATTTAACTAGTGTAAAATAAAAGGTCTACCCTTGATGTTTAATCCCAGGGTATGCCTTTAATGTTACATGCACATTTTAACAGCTAATTTACTTCATAAAATTCCTCTTCCAAAAATTTTATTTAAATGAAGCCGGCAGACAGTATGCAATGACACAGCAATTTATACATCTTCAGTTTCAACTGACAAGTCTCATATAGTACTGTAGCTTGTAAGAGACTGAACTTGAAATCTCAAACACACCAACTTTATATTATTAATGTGCCCCTTACAATGATTATATACTATCCTGATGATTTGAATATCAAAATATGTGTTCACCCCAATTTGAATCAGCACATCCAGTGAGAGTATGTATGCTATTAATTCATGTGAATGACTCCTTTAAAGGGGACATGGGATGCCCCAAACCATAGCAACTCCTTGCCCAAACATATTAGGAATAGCCCTAGAGTTCTACATACAGTTGGTAACTGCACTTTTGTTGGCATTCCTTCAAACAATACAGTTTCACTCTGGTTGGTCAACAATGACTTGTACACGTATCCAGTTGTATTCCCAATTAAAGGGCAAGAGCAGTCGTCCCAAACTCATTTTGAAGCAGCAGCTAAATCTCACAATTTTCTTCTTTTTTCTCTGCAAAGTATCTTTTACAATATTTTAGGACTTCAGTATTGCATATTCAAGGTAAACCAATCAGTTACTGTACTTCTAGTAAATTTCACATTTGAGGAGAAAAAATATTGTCACATGACTCTCAAGAGCCAATCATGAAACAGGACAGTCTACTACACTACTTCAAGTTGGGGTGACTGCATATCCCCTTTAAGCTCACACACTCTGTGTATGACAATATTGCCTCGAACAATTAAATTAAAACTGTGCAGGCTACTATGGCTGTCTGAGAGGTGTACTACACAAGAGGTTTGGTTTAAATTGGAGGAGCTAGAAGTTAACTTAGAAGGGAGAATTGTTAGTCTGGGTAGAGATTATGTTATGTCATTTTGATTTACTTTTGCTACTAAACTGTACTCATGTGAGATAACCACCTAAGGATAATGTCCTAGAACATCATGAAAGATATTTGAAATAATTAGGAGAAAATCAGAAAGATTTAAAGGGGAATTTTCATCATCCCAGTCAGTTCCAATTCTCCCAACTATGCAACTTCTAGCTCCTCCCATAACTGAATGAAGCTCTTCCTTGTGCAGGAACAAACCTGTTTTATTGCTTAATTAAGGCCATGTCCTGGTGAGAATATAAGGCTATAAAATGTAATAAAAGTACTCTCTCTGCCTTGTGTGGAATGTGATCTACTCTGTATCTTTCAAATTTTCAAACTTTGATGTCAATCAAAGAGCAGTCACCAACTGAGAATTTTCATACCCCTACACTAAAAATATACTTTGGGGTGATGCAGGGATGTAGCTACAGTGGGTGGGGCTGGGTGGTGACACCCAGCACTTGATATTCCCACCCGGCACTCCAGGCAAACATGTCTCCCCGCCCACAACAAATCTGCCTACCAAGACCTAAAACTAGCCCTAAATTTACTCCCTTAAGTAAAATGAGGGAAAAAGGAAAAATTAATGGCTGAAAAATGGAGTAGATGTGATGGAGGTGGGGTGAGGTGAGGTGCTTTCCCCAGATCAAACAATTACCCAGCACTCAAATTTGGCTAGCTACATCCCTGGGGTGATGACTGTCTGTCTTTAAATTCATAGCTGATTTTTCAAAATACGGATGGAGTGAATACTCATTCTCCTTACAGGGAAAATGAAGTTACCATCAATTCAATGTATACACCTATATCTTGTTCATGGATGGATACTTGACAGTATCTACACTGTCTTTGTTTCTGAATTATTTAATTCTTGAACACAACTCTGTCCTTTACCTTTTAATTTGCAATTTGCCTAAGAAAGTCACCAAAGCCATTCATCAAAATGATATGCTTTTTGGTCATTAGAAGAACATACCAGACTAACCACTGTTTCTTTTGGACCAATTAAACTCGTTAATTCGACATTTCCTTAATTGTAAAAAGGGCAACTCATTATCCAGATTTTCCCTGATTTCCAGGGTAGCTGGAAACCCTGTATACACTGAATACCTGAAGATGACTAAACAAAAAGCCAAACTACAGAAATTCTCTCACTAAAGATGAGAAATAATAAAATTGTTCCCAAACCTTCACAACCCCTTAGTGCTATGCAGGGAGTTGCTAGAGACTCCCTGTGCTATGCTCGCTTAAGAGGACCTCCCTGTATTCATCATTACTTAAAAAAAGAAGTGGCAGGTGAATTAAATTTGAATCACCTCAAAACTACCGTAGTCCTTGATATAACTGCTTCATAGCAGTTCCAGGGGCTTCCCTTACTTCCAGCTGTGTACAAATTTAAGTGCACACAATATGCTGACTCATGATTGACACTGTTCATAAATTTTCTCTATCACAGAGGTATTCATAAAACGTCCAGGCCTGCCTTACAAGGTTTTATTTATCCAAATGTAAGTATAGGTTCTTCATGACCATTTCAACGATCTATACAGAACATGCGATATTAAAATGTTATGTCCTAATAGTCACAGTTTGTTAAGTATATTCAGGGCCAAAATAATTCTCTAAACACTGATTATATACACCAGCTGACAAGAGATTCTTCGTATAGGACTTCAAACAGCTTTCCTTCAAATTTACAAAACCCCAACCAAAGAAACTAAGAGGTACTTGAATTACTTGAATCGTACTCAAAACTACTGCAGTCTGTGAGAAAACTATTGCATGGTAATTCCAGGGGGTTTCCTTGCTGTCTGTGTACAAGCTATCTCCCTACACAGTGCTGACTCACTGTTTATACATTCTATTTACAGTGCTTTGTAAATTCAGACTGTGGCAATATCTGCCACCTTGGCTAGCAACCGATCTAAGAAAAACCACTTGTCATTCGAAGAAAATGGGAAGGCTTGCAGCTATCTCAAAGGTCAGGTTTTTATTCAAAGAACTACACCACCTTCAGATGAGAAACTGTCGACAATAAGAGGATGCATAAATCTCAGTCTACATCAGTACAGTATAATCATCATGACAATCGGGTAAATTCCAAACTGGGAGCGACGATCAGGTAATTACCAAATTGGGAGGAACAATGTGTTGCCTTTTCTATATGAATGCTTTCCCCCATAAACATTAATTACTGTTTCCCCAGTGAACACTGTCCAACGTATGTTACATGCTGGATTTAAGACTACAGATCCTTTTAGAAAATTTTATTCCTTGGTCACCCAATTTCTACATGCTGCTCTTCCATGAAACTGTTTACCCCCACCCCCCACTCACTGAGTGTCCTCCTCCTCTTTCTGTACACCTCAGGAAGAGCAAAAATTCAAGCTGTAAGTGCAAATTTTTGCAGTTGTTTACTGAAGAATGGGAAGACAAAATTTGCTACTAGGAAGACCTTTCACAGATAATTATCATGCATAGACCCTTTTCCAAATAGCAACTACAAAGGATTATGGGATAGACTTTAAGTACGCATTTTTTTGTCCACAGTAAAATGCCATTGACGAAAACGACACACACACCAAAACTCGATCCCACAATCCTTTGTAATTGCTATTTGGAAAAGAGTCTATGTCAAAGATTCTGCTCCATCTGAACTGAGACTTCACCCTGCTTCAAGGGTCCAACTTCATCGACATATTTTTGGAAATTACAAACACAAATTTCCTGCAACTTTCTAATATAAGTTATTTTCTCTCCAAAAATTATGAAACAAGACTGAAGAAAGATGGCAAACCTGTTGTACCATTTTTTTCAAGTTATTAAGAATCAGAAATTATCAGTCCAAGCCTGCACCTTGTGATATCACTGCATCACAAATGGAAACAGTGAGAAGTATCAAAACTCATTTGGGATAAAAATATTGGTACTGCCAATGCCTAACATTCAAGGCTAAAATTTTTGTGGAATCTTGCAGTTCTAGTTAGAAAGTACACTACTACTTGTAGAAAATGAAGCAAAATCAGACGCCAAAACTAGTTTGATTTGTTCATGTTCCAGTCGCTGTTGCAGTGACTGAAAAGCTACGATCCCCACAGAATCCAAACTATGTGTGTATCCATCTAAAATACAAACTATGAGTTTTTCTTCAGACATCAAAATTTATATAGATGGGTAAAATGTTTAAAAGACAACTGCTCTTACCTTTCAGCCGAGTTATGAAGGTAACAACCCTGTGATCCTCCAACAGCATACAGCATGTCATCCAGAACAGCAACACCAACCCTGTTTCTGGATGCAATCATTGGGCTAAGCGTCCTCCAGGTGTTCTTCAGAGGGCAGTAGCAGTCCAGCTGGTTGGAATCTGTGTTTGCTTCTGCGGTATTATTACGTCCACCAACACAATAAAATTTGCCATGAATCGTGGCAGCACCAAGTCCGCTTCTTGCCTCTGGTAGACATGGCAGCGTGTGCCACATGTCTGCCATTGGATCGTAACACTCAAATGTTTTTAATGATTGTCGAAGATACCCTCCCGCAGTGTAAATTACCCTTGCCGTTGATGGGTGTCTAGGGGGTACCTTCCCTGGTTTGTGTAGTTTCAGCTGCTGAAAAATCTTAGATAAATAGTCCTTACATTTATGATCTGACCTCAAAAGTTCGCACTTGTCAAGTTGCCGCTTAAGAAAGCAAGGAGTTAAATGTTCAGCCCGTATTGCACCATCCCCTAAAAGTTTCTCAAAATCCTGCTTCCTTGACTTTTCATCATGCTTGACCCAACGTTTGCAAGCATCGTACACTTCACACTCACTCCAAACGTTAAGTTTATCTTGGTGAAGCACTCTGATTAACTGTGGCAATGGAAGGTTAAGAAATTCCTCGGAATGGGAGACCGCACAAAAATTTGTAAAAATAAAATGGCATGCCTTCTGATGGAGGCGTACTAGCCCATGTTCCTTTGCATATATAGAATATCCCAGACAATTCTGAGGGTCAAGCTGCCGCTCGAGAAACTCGCAGCAAGCTTCCACGATGTCGCTCACTTGGTACATCATGGCTTTTGGAAGGAGTTGCATTACGTTACTCTCACTGATCGAAATCTTGGAAGTGTACATGAACTCTATTATTGCTGAAAAGATGCAAGGGTGGACATCCTTCAGTTCAATCTTGTCCTTTTTACACTCTTTGAAACCTTTGGTTAACATTGCCTTGAAGTACGGACTGCAGGAGACTAGTACTGCCCGATGGGCGTAAAATTTGACGGTATCTACCACGAGCGTGATGTCACATAATTCTCGAGAATCTCGCAGTTCACTTAGGACTTCAAAAGCACTGCAGGGATGCTTTAAGCTCTTGTAGGTTACGCATCCCCCAAGTTCACTGCACTCAAATTCACACTTATCGTCGACTTTTTGTCTTGTACATGGTAACGGGATCTCTGGACATGCCATTTTAGCTATATGTGTCAAAGTTCGTCTAGCAAAGTAACTATAGTAGAGACACCCTTCCATTATGCTGGAGGGGTTGGACGTGTAATTGTCTCTGTCATGCTTCTGAATCTCATACTGGATGGACTTTTGAAATTTCATCACCTGGTTTCAGTTTTCCTCCAGAAATAAATCTCTTCTCCCTGTGATGCCTACATTTCCCGCAGGATGGGAGAGCACTTTCAAAAAGCTCTCCAACGGATATATGACTCCACAACCTGAAATGATAACCGAAAAGTCATTGCAACATCTAACATGATAAAATGCAATCTTCCTTAATTTCATCACTTTTGCTAAACAATAGGCATGCTGATTTGGGAACAATTAAAACAGCTTCTTCAACTACGAGAAAATTCTGTTGTTGACTTACTTTGTTACCTGTAAATGTGTAGTACCTGAAAGCAGAAAGGACAAAGTCTAAATAAAGTAAACTGCACGTCATGTACGGTACAGTACTGTACTATACTGTACTGTATTGCATTCAAACCTGTACTAAGAACAAAAGTTACAGAACAAATGCTGATACGACTGAAAACTGGTGCACTTTGTTATCGTTGCAAAGTCTTTGAATATACTGTAGATTACATGCGTCATGGAATAATTATTTACAAGGCAGGCATATCCCTTTTTGTTAAACAAGCACTGTTAGCATGCAAGAAATGAAATATTATAAATGAGGGTATGAAGTTTCAGACTAAGATCTTGTCACTGATGAAAAAAAAAAAGAAAAAAGAAAATTGCAGCACAAGTCAGAGAGGATACTTCAAGTATTCCAAATATATAGTACTCATTAACTACGGTACAATGCTTTTTGATGTTTGAAAAATTTGTGAGAAACAGGAGAGTATTGACCAGGCTAAGCTACAGCAACTGTATCAAGTTCTGACATGGCAAATGAACACTTGAATAAGGGCCCCCTCCACTAGAGGGCCTCTTCCACTAGACTATCTTTTCATTTGCCAGGTCCAACTCGGGGTAATAAAGGTTACCCGTATACAGGAGGTAGTGAGCAGCAAAGCATATATAACATTTTAAGTCTTTCCAATTTTGATGAAATGTTTACTTTATCAAAATATGAAAGCCGGAAAAGGAAACTGCAAATGTATTATACCATCGACAGGTATCCTAGCAACAGATGAAGATGCTTCCATAAAGTACTGACCTGTACTGCACACAAGCATGTGAACTTCAATGCAGAGAGGTTTCCTTTCAGAAGTACACTTAGTTTCATAAAATACCAAATACTTTTCTAACTTCTTTTGTGCACAACTAACTGTCTATACACCTCTCAAGCTGATGTTCTTCTACCAAATTTCAACCAATATCCACTGTAACTCTCTGCTTCAACTTTCAACCCTTGACAGGATGGGTCGAAAATTTAATTTGCTGCTTTGTGTAACAAACAATACAAGATGTGTGAGAAGGCCACGATGCTTTCCAACCAGTCACGATGAAGTCACAGCAACATGACTGGCCTTTTTAATTCTTGTAGATTTTCGACTCTCAACATTCCAATTACTGTCCGATCTTCTCCAAGGTGTGTATACTATGGTTCTCAATGGGAGGGGAAATCTCCCCAAGTAGCAATCGGAAATGAAATGACAAGAGGAACTGTAATCTGCGGTTTAGTCAAATTAATGTA
Source organism: Holothuria leucospilota (assembly GCA_029531755.1). Classification (NCBI taxonomy): domain Eukaryota; kingdom Metazoa; phylum Echinodermata; class Holothuroidea; order Aspidochirotida; family Holothuriidae; genus Holothuria; species Holothuria leucospilota. The sequence goes on from CM055966.1 coordinate 25,216,136, forward strand.
ATTTCCTTTGTAGGCATTACAATGCAGTTTTCAGATCTAAGCCGACGATGGACGATATAATATACCATGACATAGGCACTCATTTGGTATAATTACTCAGGATTTGGATTAAATCAGGATTTATGTATTAAACTTGTTTTATACCAGTCATGGGCTTCTCGCATCATTCAACTGAAAGGATGAACACTAAGTTCAACCTCTTTGTGAGGTTTTAACCAAACAAAGCCTTCCTTCTCCTTGTAAGAAGGAAACCTTTAATATGAATGCTGTATTCCCCAGACTTCCATTCTCGTATGTATCGCATCACATTCCAAGGGCAATAAAATTTGACAATGGATATATGCAATGAATTGAAATGTTTAGTAACTATAAAATGCCTTCTTAAATTTTAGGTACTTCAATATTGTTGTAACGTGTAGCCAAGGGTAGCTAACAATTTGGAAATTTTACTTTTACTATTTTTTTTTTTTTTTTTTGGATACATCTGAATTCTACTGAACTGTCTCTAGGTATCCCTCAGTTTAAATTGTAAAATACAGGACACGGGTTTCACAAAACAGAAGTGTTAGTGTGGTAGTATTTTATAATCATTGTTCCAATTGAGATGGTCAACAAAACAGAGAGAGTACAGTAAAACTGCAAATAGGGCATTTCAATAAAGTCTATAATAACTGCTCTTCCTAAAATAAAAATTCAATCATATATCCATTACAGTAGGAATGAGATGAGGTTATAAGATTGTACAGTATGAAGAACAGGCTGCTTTAAAAAGTCATTCTCTTACTGTAGTTCCCTTCTGCAATTTTATGGGCTGCTCAATAGAAAATAATAACAAATTTTGAAGATCTGAACACATAAACACATTACAGTAAAACAATAAAGTCATCCCTGCCACAACAATTTTAGTTCGCATATTTTCACAAATGGAATTTTTTATCACGATTTTTAAACTCTCCAGTCTACATCCCCTAGAGGAATTACGTAAGCTATAAGAATCCATCTCTTTCCATTTCAGTAGTGATGTAAGGTACAAAAGATATGAAGTTAAGGAAACATTATGACTTAAAAAGTACAGTGACATTCTGCTTCAGCTTCAGCATTCTTTGTCACCTAGCCTACCATACCTACTCTATTAAATACCCCTCTCTAAAAAATGCTGTCTCTAATTATTTTTTTTTTTTTTTTTTTATACACTGCTCAGTAAATGAACTTTTTTTCCCCAGGTGGAAAATATGAACCACACTACTCATCATGTACTGAACATTCTTTCCCAACTTCTTGTATACAACCTTCAGTTTAAGTTGTACTGTACGTAGTCAGTCTAGTGATATAAAAGAGCATGCCATTGTGCATGTTGTGGTGTGCAGTAAATGGTTAGAATTTGTAACAGTTCAACCCTGATTAATGACCCCTTCCCCATCCCCTTTTTGCAAAATTTCATGCCCCAGGGCCCTTTAACAGAGTTTTAAAGTCCAGTATGTGACGCTGATTCACAAGCACCATAAACTTGTTGTTATCATAGTACAGTAGTCTATATACAATTCTGAGTGTTCACAATTGACTTTCAAGTTTTGGATGGCAAGGGTATAGCCAGAGAACCCTCCAGCCATCACATGGACTGCCACCCCCCAACCCCTGAAAACCCCATACAAATCAGAGAGGCAGTAGTTACAGAATAACCTTCATCTCAGAGTTAGCATCAAATTTTGCACTATTTTGCAACTAAGAATTTTGTCAAAACTGAATGTTTTCATTGAGTGCCACCACTTGCCCTGAAATCTGCCTTCCCAAGGCAGTCCATTTTAGACTCCCTGATAAAAATCCTGGCCAATGTCTTTTTAAATCATTTAAAATGAAGGTAAAATTTGTTTGATGAAACCAAATTTACAAGAATGTGGCTTTCAAACATTCTCCACAACTTACCAGTATTAGTATTCATTTGCAAAGTACTGTACCTACTCCTTCCTACTGTACAAAAAATGCATTTAATTCTCTTTGCATCAAAATACAAAGGTTGTAGATATTGAGTCCTCTGAGATATTCAGGGAGATAATCCATGAGAGATATACATATTCAAGAGCTATTATCACAGCTGTGACAACCCCTCACAATATCACATGGTTCAAAGTCTGCAACCTTCACATTTTGGCTCAAAGAGGAGGATACCAAATTTTACAAAAGTGGTCACAGACACATGATAGTAAGGCGATTTTACAAGGTTTCATAGGTCCTACTGTAATTTTATAACAGATTTTATAGCACCAGGGATTGACATCAACTGCTACCACAGAAGTACTATCTTGGACTTCCATGCTGTTATACTGAGGACATGACCTGGCACCCTGACCTTTGCTATTGTACCACAATAAGATATCCTTCAAGCAAAACTTTTAAGTTGATTTCCATTCCTTCACCTCAGACTAACTTTTGCAGCATTATGTCATGTCCTTGAGGTCCAAAATCCCACACACTCTTTCAAAAGATTTTATAACCAACCAATTATAAAGACACAATTGTATAATTAAAACTTTCCATGAAATTAATGACCTACTAACAGTGTACAAATTGAAGTGGAATCGCCATATGCAGCAACCTTCAGCATTCTTTTAAGTGCTGGAAAGTTCTGTTCAAGTGAGAGGCCGCAAAGTACACAGTGGAGTTTCTTTACCCTACTTCACTTTGTGAGAAGGTCAAGGTTGTTTCTATAGTAAGAAGTTGACATCTGCAGCAAACAACTACTGTACAACTGTTTTATCATTATGCAAATATTTACAAGGTACAAAGAATATTTGCATTTTTCAGATTTCAACAATTCAGTGAGCTCTTTCAAATTCTTCAAGTAGCCTTTCTGAAAATCCATTGTAAGTCCATTCAATGGTCACAAAATTCTTTTCAAATTTTTGTCATTTCTACTGAAAAATGATTGAGATTAATTTGCAGAATCCTTGCTGTATACTGTAGCAATAATGTCTTTAACAATAATACTCCAGTGGTTTGCTAAACTGATGCTGCATTTCTCATTGAATTTGTCTACTTATTCAGGACCAGTCTGCACACAAAACTACAAATTAGAAAAGGCAAGTACAGATGAATCTGTCCTCTATGATGAGACAAAACTGAAATTTGGAAAGAATGATACTATGAAAACTAACTGAACTGAGGGAGCCCTCCACTTGAGGGTTCCGTTCCACTGGGCTTTCTTTTGCCACATCTAAGGGACAAGTAAAGTTTACAAATGTAAAAAGGAGATAAAGAGAGGTGACATAGATTGTAGGTATCCATTTCAAACTACTGATCACAAACAAAAATTGTTGAGTCCAAGAATATAATGTAAGTACTATGTTTATACTTTGTTAGCTGTTCACTAAATTAGCTGTCAATTCAATGCAAATAATTTATTAATTTTTTTACCTACTGGATCCAGGAACTGGACTGGATAAAATATCCTTCCCACTTTCGCAACCTTCACCCTGCCCAAGTCACCTTTCAAGGTGCTTTTGCACTAAAACACAGGTTCTGATTTTTTTTTTTATTATTTATGTATTGATTTATTTTCATTCATTTTATTTATTTTTTGCTGCAGGCCACTTTCACTTTTCACAGCACCCAATACAACATGAAACTTAGCGTCCGAAACATTACGTTGCCGAAATAACACTCTGCAACCAATTTCACATTTTTTCTGCATTGAGATGGAGAACTTTGCAAGCAGTGTTTACTCTAAGAAATTATCCACTAATTTACTTTGCAATGATTAGGAGATCCGATGCTGGCCAAAGAACACTCAATGTCTCCACAAATTTTAACAGAACTGTCGTCAAGACCTCAAATTGCATCACCCTGCACGGTCTACCACCACCCCCCCTCTACCACCCCCCCCCTCCCCAGGAAAAGAAAATTGTGAAAGAAATTTTGAGTTTCAGGGGAGAAAAGATCGGTACATACATCACAACTGTTACCTATGAATCTCATCCCCTCTTTAAAATTTAGCAACATTTGTTAAATTACACACACGTAATAATGCCTTCACAACTGCCTACTGTAACAATGAAAGAATCAAACTCCCTTTTCAGATTACCCACACTCATAATCTGTCCACTCATCACTTTAAATGGCCCACAACCAAAACATCACTAAATTTGCCAAAGTGATGTGCACTAATTGTGCAAATTTATAGGAATTAGTACCAAAATTTTCATAAAAAATGTGTACCTAGCAATCTAAGCCCTATTTTAGCTGCCAAGGAAATAAACGATAGCTTTGTATCCTTTCCGCTGTACACAGTTCGTTAAACTTGTTTCTTCCCCCAATTATCAACCTCTTCCTCCTACTACAAGTGGTGCAAATATTTGCTGACAGACATGACGCAGTTTCCCATAATACTGTCTCGTCTTGGCTAACAACACTGAAAGACAAGAGAATCTTTGTGATACTGATGGAACGAGAATGGCTAGAAGCGTGCATTAGTCATCACTCAGCATTCAACTGAACTATACACAGAGCTGGAAATTGTTCTGAACCTGCTTTTGAATAAATAATTTAAGCAATGAATGTTTCATTATATGCATTTTACAATTGTACCAATGCAATGAAGGGCTGATATGAATGTTTAGAAAAGTGAAAGAAACACATGAAAACCGCTGAAAATTTATCACTATGAATAGACTGATAACTCACACACAGTTTCAGTTTCGGTTCACCTCTCCACACATCTCTAGAGAGGTATAGGAGACACATACAACAGTATAAAAAAAATAAAAACAATATATGTAGATGGCAGTCTCATGAGAAATGTTCAACAGGCAGAACTACAGAATTCAAGATTCTGGTAAATGACTGAAACCTATGTAAATAAAATGGTGGCACCATGAGTCTAGGGAAGGGCATAAATTTCATCTGCCATTTCTCCTTTTTCCTTCTCTACATGACTGAAATTCCAACTTTCCTTAAGTGTCCCCCCCCCCCTTACCCCTATCACATCAAAAAATAAAGATCTACAATCTACCCCTGCATGTCTTACTGTTAGGTTTGCATCCAGATCTCATTAAGAATTGATATATATTGCATATTTGTTATGATCAAGTATGGTTCAATGATGTACTGCAATGAAAGAAATCATGAAGGGACAAAATAATCCAGTTCAAACTGCAAAATCCAAGACACCCCAGACGCGGATCGATTTTAACTTCAGTTTTTCAAAAGTTGTGAATCACTATTTTCTCATGCTCTACCTTCATGTCAGAGATTCTGCCAGAAATGCAAAAAAAAAAAGGGGGCGGGGGGGGATTAATTGCTCCTAAACCCCTAGTCCAAATTGAACGCTGTCCCTGGCTTAAGTTTCAAGTGGGTTCAGGGGGACAAAAGCTTGCTTCAAGACCCCTATAAGGTGCATTTTGAAGGGTTTTATAAAAGGCCATTTACTTATGAAAGTCCAAACATTGCTGCAAAGATGTCCTCTTCTTAAGTAAGAAACCAAGATATGGACAATTTTTTTAATTTTTATGGAAATGAAAAGGGGGGATTTTACCCACCTTCTTCTGGAAAGGGGGGGGGACAAATCCCCCTTTCCCCCCTTTGGCAGAAACCCTGCATGTGTATATGCTGTAAGTTATATAATAGTTTTGCTAATGAAGGCGGAGTACTAATTCAATTCTCTCTCACTTGAGTACTTCCTCCCTAAAAGAGCAGCATGTGAATGGAGCGTCTTTGACCTTTCCACTATGGAGGAAATGTTTCTGCAGGAATGGAAGACAAGTTTCATCAACAGTCCCTGAAAAGGCTTTAGCCAAAGAACCATCCAGTCCTCATTTGGATAGCCACCCTCACCCCTACTAAACTTTTCCCCTCCCCTGAAAAAAAAAAATTCTTTAACCAGTCAGATAACCAGGCTCTGAGGCAGAAATTTCAGTTGTGGGTGTCCAATTGAGAATAGTGGGTGTGCTAACATATTGGCCCAATATGATGCCGAAGGCATCATCATGATCGCGAAGCAATCACCTTCCTTGGCAGGAATTCAAGGGGGCCCTTGTGGGGGTTAAGGGGGCAAGTTTAGAATTTTGCATTTTAGAGGTTTCTGAGGGTATAATACAAGCTGTTTCAGCCTATTTTTGAGACTTCTTTGGACCTGAAATATGAGTTTGGCAATACAATTTCTGCCCCCTTCTTGTCTTCCGCCAAAATATTAGTCTTCTGACTCTGAGGCTGATGTTTACTAGAACAGGACATCAGGATTAGGGCTAGCTGCATTTTGTTTGGGGGGGGGCATTCCAACCATGTGAAATATTTGGAAAATTACTGTAGAAATGGTGTGAGGTATCGTCTATGCTACAAACTTACAAACCAAAAGTATCCAACCTCACGTACCCTTCCCTCAGTTTTGCCTAGCCATAGGCCTAATTGTAGCCAAGTATTAATCCTCAGCCTTCAGCTTTAACTTATAACCTTACTGTAACTGTAAAACTAAATCTTGAATTGCAGTGTTACTGATTCTAAACAATGGCACCGTCTGCTAGACTGTAGTTCCAATAGCCGTAGTCTGTAGATCTACAGAGAGCACAGCACTGGCTTCAAAGTCAAACAGAACTACTGTGATGTGGTTCCCTATGCAGCATACATGCTAAAGCATTCACCAAATAAACTTCATACATCTACAAAAAATGAAAAAATTCAGCAACTTTTATCATCGATGATAATGAGCAATTTCGTATGCTTCTAATATCCGGAGATTGTTGTCCAAACATTCCCGCCTACGATCACTCTTTTGGTCCTTACAAGTTTCATTTCTACTGTAGTACACACTAAATATGCAGTGCCACAGTCTGAGGGTAGAAATCTTTGATGTCAAACTTAAAGGCATCCAAAATTATCAAGAGTGACAAACATTTCATAAATTAATTATGAGGTATGTGTAAATCACTCTAACTAAGCCCCTCATAATATTTTCGGAACCTTTACTTCAGTAATTTTCTTGCACGATCCTTTATTATCCACAAACACCCACACTAGCTCATACGCTATCCTAACGTATTTATATATGGAGATATATCGAACCTAAGCTAGTGTCATGTTTGTGTGAGAACAGTCTGATCCTACGGACAGATTACATTGTAAAATGTATGGTATCAAGCGCTCGCAGCATAACATGCAACACGGCAGTTACGTTGTGAGCAATAGCACTAACCACATAATTCAGTTGACAGGATTTTCGTATGGCAAGTACATCGAACGTAGTTAAAGTCAACGCATTACTGCATTGACTCAATATGTGCTGCTATCAGAATTCCAAAGTACAAGAAGAGATGTGTATGCATGTTACTGGAATTTTGATTTGAACAAAATCATGCTAGTAGTCCTGCTGAAAACTAGAGAAGATGTAAAGGTCTTCCGGTTGGAGAAATGGTCGTCTCGGACGCTTATTTCAAACAGTCTTAATATGTATACTGGAAGCTTGGGAGAATTGGTGCACAGCTTCAAGTATATTCTGAAAGCCGTGTACGAAAATAAAGGCCATCATTTTGGGAAACTGGCCGTGCAAAGGATGGCTGGATGGCTGGCTGCCTAAATCACTGCATAACGATTCAATCACTCTTTGTTCAGTGTCATTGCTGTGGATGCAGTTTTGTGTCATTCTGAGCCCTTAAACATCAAAGAATAGAATGGATATGCGTATAGTGCCATCTACAGAGGGTACGAATTTCATTGCTAGTGATCATTCTATGGTATATGTACTTTCCAATAGCAGTGATAGGGGAGGTAACTAGAAGCGAAATAGATTTCCAGCACAGGAATGAGGAGGATACCCTCCATCACACTGCAAAATATGTAACTCCCTCCGATCTGAAATTCTGGCTAAAGCCCTACCCCTTGACGCAGATAATTAAAGGGGTTCATTGTTAAAGAGATAGTGAGGTGGGGGGCATGTGGTGCGTTACAAAGATAGTCCTAAGCTCCTTTCAAGGAAATTTTGGTGAACTATTTAACAAGAAATCTGGGCAACAGGAGAGGTGATCTAGTCCTCAATGATTACTAGTGCTATTCCTGTGACCAATAAGGTCATTGGCCAAACTAGCATATATATTCAAATTTACACTACTGAGGAACAGACACACCAATTTTATCATGCCCCTGACTTTCACAATTAAACTGAGTCAATATCCACAGTTTAGCTTCCTGTGCATCTTTTGACACAAATTTTAATCTAGGGCATCACAAATATACGACAAATGACACACAAGAATAAAACTATTCAAATTTTTGTGATGTTAGCAAAAAAAAAGAAAGAAAGAAAAAAAAAAAGAAAACATTTGCTTGTCATGTGTCAGTTTAAAAATAACAATGCAGCTTGGTGGTACAGTATGCATCTGGTTGCTATAGTGCAACAATGAAATGTGTATTTTAAATATTGCAAGAATGTGCTTAAAAACGGCAAACTATTGTAATTAAATACCTCAACCATAATGCAATCCTCAAAATATTTCTTGAATGATGACTGAGGAATGAAACAATAACTAATCACATTTTTGCTTTTGTTTTTGAATTTTTAACATTTTTAACAGGTAGAAATGCAAAACAATCAATTTTAAAACCAGTTCACCTTTGGACAAAGTGAGCACAAGTGAAATGCATTGTAAATTTTATTTTACGTGGGTAAAAACATTGCCTTGTAGCATTTAAGCAGTGCCCCCTGATATGGGTAAATTGTTAACATTGGGTATATAAACCCAATGTTAACAATTTTACTAAACTTTTTGCAGGCAATATAAGGAATACATTAATTAGATAAATATGCAGGTAGGGATGACTGTTGAACTGTTGACTGTTGAATCACACCTTTCTAGTTTACAACTCTTGTGTCAAGTAGACCTGACATGGCAAAACTTATGATGCAATGTGTACATACAGTGTGGTGAGCAGTGATAGCACTATTATGAGATGATCTACAAATAATGACTAATCCATGTTAAACATCTGAAAAAGACAGCTGAATCTTGAATCTTTGCTTATAATGATAATAAAAACAATAATTCAGGCCTTGAACGGCACCTATTTTATGACATTAAGCAGCCACAAATGTAGAAGCCAATGGCTTTATATGAACAACTTCACACTGAATGGGTAACAAACTCAACGATAAATCAAATTTGGTCTTCTTTTAAAAAGGCCAGTTCAGATGGAAAGACTGCAGATTACTCTCTTCAAGGATGGAAAACCCACCTTAATTTGACCCAGATGGGGATTGAACCCAAACCTCTCAGTTTCTAAGCTACATCAATTCAAATGCCACATCCTTTATCCACTTGGCCACAGCACCCTGGTGCATAGCCTAGATAATACTGAATGCAATTTCACAATGTCCTGCCTTTAATGAACTGCTAATATTTATATTACCAGTTTGCTGGTCCAAACAGAGGGCAGTATTACTCACAGCCTACAAATTTCATATGCCTACAAGAAACAAAAGTAATTCAGATCAGTTGGGTATCAGGGAACACTCTGCAACTAACTGGATTAACAAACACTTAGGGTGCGTCGGTATGAACAAAACCAGATACCGATATACCGGGTGGCAAATACGTGGTATTACCAGGTATACCGAGAAATTTCGCAGAACCAGTACTTCACACATTAATTGCACTATCGATCAAACGTTAGCATGCACTCTCCCCAAGGCCAACGAATATATTCACTCTTTCGTGAGGGCGATTTTTTTCCTATCTCTTTTCTCTTCTTTGCAGCAGAATATTTCCAAGATTTGAATAAAGTTTCATTAAAAAAATAAAGTATGAAAGACCCGAGTGCCTTACGTGTCTTTCATTTCCAGCTACTGTAGAACCCATTCAAAAGCAATGCAAGTATGGCGTGGCATGTACCGCAACCTGCCTGTTGTCTGTGCCAGCTAGCTGTACTGTATTCATGAATGCTACGTGTACAGTTCACAGCACTAGCTGGGTCGGTCTTAACACAGCTGTACTAAGTGCTAGTAGTAGCGTTGTAATCGGTATGCACTATGCATGGGATTTACCAGGTAAGAATTCCAGCCGCAATGCGCAGAATCGGTACTGGAACGAGCACCAGGTAAAGTTTATACACACTAAGAGGCCTTGTATGAGTAATCAGTATGCATAGCAGGATCTACAACTCCCTGTTCATGCCACCTACTAACAGTTACCAGGTACTAACGTATGTACTGCGCAGAATTGATTTCTGCCAAGTTTTCGGAGTATTTGACAAACTGTAAACAGTTACGTGCATGAAAGGATTCAAGATTGGAAACTTTGTGGGATAGTTCACTGCTCTTAGGGTAAAGTTTTTAAGCCATTAGTCATAGCATGTTATGGGTTAAATTTACCAACTTGTGGTTTTTCAGCACACGTGCTAAGATTGTGTACGTGGATAGCAGTTAGTGTCCGGGATTTTATAGTATAGTAATGAGTTTGTGTTCGGTACTTCTATCGTGTAAGATTTTTACCAGATACTTGGGCATGTTTTCTGCAATACCTGTTATTTTCGGTATATTCGTTTTCAACAAATTTCAATACCCCCGGTGTGAGTATGAGTGAAATACCAAGTATACCTGGTATATCGATATACCGACGCACCCTACAAACACTACCTACTGGTTGTGCACTCCTGGGACCCTGGTTGACGGTCTGTATGTCTCTTCAAAAATCTGACTTAACTATGTATGCAAAAAGCAAAGTCAGCTAGTAAACTGATCTGCGTAAGGGTGCTTCAGTCTGGCGCACAAAGGACTGTTGGCTGGACAACCGATTTTGATGGCAAGCTAATTGCCAAGTGGGAGGCAATCCAGAGAACCCATGAACAGAGCTGGATTTGAACCCACACATGTGTGAAACACATTGGTTCACAGCAGCTGGAATTAGACCACTCTGTCACTCAACACACAACTAATTTGGAGACTGACCTTTATATTCTTGCAGCTCATTGTTGATCCTAGAGCCCAATGGTCCATTTACACTATGAGTGTCCACGATCTATTTATAACCCTTGATTGTCTTGAAAAACCAAAACTCACATAAGTGCACTAGAAGGACCTTTTGAAACATGGTGACTAAGCAAAATGGGCACTGTGGACTCAGTTGCAAATCCTTGATTTAATAACACCATAAAGTTACCACCGATAATACTAGCTTCAAGTACTTAGGATACATTACCTAAGATGTTTTAACAATGGCAAAAGAGCTCATGAATAGAACTGACTCCACTAATCTGAAGGACTCCAGGATTCTTCCACCTTAATGAAAGAGAAACATCCAACTGACCATGAATACAAGCAAATACAGAGAGGAGGAACAGCACTGAAACTAAACTGGCAGACTGATCTAAGCCAAACAATGGTACCTCAATCATACAGTGGATGGAATAAAATAGCTGGCTATCCTGTGAAAAAATTCCTCCATTACACTAGTTATTAAGGTACTCTTACATGAGACAGCAGGATAATTTTAATCAGAAAATTGCTGGCAACACCCTCCTATACTGTATTACTGTAGCAAGGGACCAGTCAGCGGGTGAACACCATGATTAAGTGATTTTGATTTATGATTGAAGATTCAAGCATATTACAGAAATTCTAACACATAAAATATGTCAACTGAAAATGATAAGGGTCTATTTGTTCCATGCTGAAAAGATTGAAATGCACAGTAGTGTGTACCTTTTTACTGCTCATAGTTGGTTGCTGTTAAACAAATGATATGTCAAAAGCTTAAAGAAGCCATGGCATTCTCCCAAATACATTTAGATGTATCCCCATAGTTCTAAATCCAGTTGGTGACTGTACTTTGACTGGCATTCATTCAAACAATAACAGCACCACTCTGGTTGGTAATGATGACTTGAACAGTCAGTTGTGTGCCTATTGCCTAAGTAGGCTCGCAGTCACACAGTTTGTTTTTCAATATTACCTTGAAGCAATTGAAACTCAGTGCAGGCTACTGTGACTCTGTATTGGTTCAGTGTTTTACGAATTGTTTGTGTTTAAATTAGAGGCGGTGCTAGAAGTTAGTTGGGAGAATTTTTACTGTATGGGGTGAGTTTAGAGGGCCTTTAATGTACAGTATTGCTTCCCTGCTTACAGATTGTTGCTGTTAAACAAACGATACGGCAAAAGGGTAATGTATCCCTTCTAGTACTAATCCCTTTGTTGCTCATAGTTGGTTGCTGTTATATACAAATGATAAGACAAACGCTTTAATGTACAGTATTGCTTCACTGCTCACGGTTTGTTGCTGTTAAACAAATTATATGACAAAAGGTTAATCACAACTAAGAAACTTGTACTGATGACTTGGTACAGTATGTACAATAAATTAACATTTTTACTTAAGGTTACAAAGCATATGTTGAACCTCTAAAAGGAACCAAATTTTTCCCAAAATTTTCCATGCTAGTCACTTTCGTCATTTAGTGTCAACGTGCTCTATTATTAGGCCTACATCACAGATTGCAGTGTGATTACAATTTATCAGAAGTACAAATACTGTCTTGGATTGTAAGTTTGTCCATTCATATACTGTACATCACTTTTCACTGCTACTAAAACTGGTTTTTAAAACCATTGATGTTCTTTTGAAATGACTGAGTAGGAATTTTTATTGTACAAATCTATTCTACAAAACTTTGCAAGTACTCTGCAGGCATGGGTACATATGGGCTCACTACACATATGCACTATCATACCTGCAAGGATGTATAATACTGTAGACCTTATGCAATGATGTCACCAAAAGTCATTTCAGAGCCAAAACAATGAAGAACACTGCATGCATTACGTAGACTTCTTACGCACGCTTAGAAGACATATCCCACTGGTACACAAATCAGCTGTCTGCATTTGTTGGAGTAGGCTGCAATGATTCACGCTTCCCTCCGTCAGGGGAGGCAACTTTCTGTTCTGTGATGTCATATGCATAAAGTCTATACGTATTGGCAGTACATGGCACAATTAATAAAAAAAAAAAAGTGCAACTCACACTTTTCTTCCTATCTACAGTTAGTAGTCCACATGTAACATGTCCCTAATCTTACGTACATAACTTCACCCATTATCTGTCACTTCATGAACAGAGACCAAAGTTCAAGAGAAGGATAAAATAAATGCCACTTGCTGGTCACAAAGAAGTTGTAAGCCATTAAAATAATTGGCAGTATTGAAGAAAAAACGAAACCCTGCCTTTGGAATCATGAATTTCTCACACACTACCAGGGTGTGGACATATTCAAATTCAGTCCATACTGTACTCACTGACTTCATGCTAAGTGCAGGGTTTCTTTCCCCAAAGGCCAGCCAGGGTAGCGACACTCAAAATAGATTTCTATCCCACCCTGTGTAATTTTGCTAAAATTGTGGGATTGTCTGAATAAAAATATTTTTGAACTCTAGTTTGAGCTTTGCCAAAGATAACACTACTTTGCATGAAAGCCACCTTAGGTAAAAAAAAATCACTTAAAGGAAGCATGCCTCTCCCCTCCCCTGGAACATCTCCCTAAGACAATAAAAACCCATAGAAATAGTGAAGGCACAAGATGAACTCATATACAGTAAAGTGGAGGAACTGAGACAGCAAAGCTTATTTAAAGGTCAAAAGCAGTCGCCCCAAACTTATTTGAAACAAAAGCTAAATGTCACAAATTTCTTATTTCTCTTCCAAGTATCTTTCATACTATTTTAGGACTTAAATATTGCATATTCAAGGTAAACCAAGCAGTTGCTCCTTGAAAATTTTACAATTGAGTGAGAAAAATACTGTCACATGATTCTCAAGATCCATTCAGGAAATAAGATAGTCTACTATACAATTCTTTATTGGGGTGACTGCATCCTCCCTTTAAGATAGTTCCACCACTGACCAACAAAGAGAATGGAAAGAGCAAAAAAGAAAAGAACAAAAAAAAAAAATTAAGGAATATGATGTCATAAATATTTTGGAAGAGGGTAGTGAAAATGACAGAAACAGTTTACAAAAACAAGACCGGGGAGTGAACTTACGGGTTTTATTTACGAAGCTGTTAAATGCTGCATGTAATGTGTTAAAAGTGACTGGTTACAGCATCTTTTATTGGAGGTAAACAGAAAGTACATCAGCTTTATACAAGGATACCAAAAAAAGTTAAAAGTGCAAACCGAACTTCTGCTGTCTGAAAAATATTTTGATGTGTTTCCTGTGGTCAAAATTTTTGTAAGGACTGAAATGGCTCTAAACATTTTCACTGAAAATGTTATCTGCTGAAATGGAAACTAGTCACATTTAAGTTTAAAGTTGAACCAGAAAGCCAAAAGGCTTAGTGATTCCTTTCCTAATGGATATATAAAGTAACAAATATGAATCACCCACAAGACAAGCATGAGATCTCTCACAGTTATCCTACTTGAGATATCATGTAAATAAGGTTTTGATCTTTTGAAATCTTGTGACCCAAATAGACCTACTAGACCCGTTTAAATTTAATAGACTGAAATAGATTTAAATTTTCTACACAATCACATGCCACATGACATTATCTATTATCTATTATCCTCTCTTTCTGATCCTAATGATATCCATACAGCCACACAACAGCAATTATATTACATAAAGAAAACCATTTAAAAGCCACTACACACCTTTATAAGCAAACCTATTCACCTTTGTTTAAAGTACTCCTGTATTGCACCGTTGACAGGACAGTGAACTCACCTCTGTGTATACAGAACGCCCCCGTTGCTGCTTCTCAGTATCTGGAATGAATCCGTCCAACTGATGGTAACGTAGTTATCACAGAGCACGAAATCCACAGTGAATACAAAAACCCATTTTGCTGAATCACTGTCATAACGATGATCAATTCGGTTCAGCTTGTCAAGGTCAAAAACTAATTTCCTTGTTAGATTGTTCTATTCCTGAAATTGAAAGGAAGTAAGACCAACTGAAGCTATGGTGCTGACAATTATCAATGGAGAGGAAAACAATAGGAATAATAGTACTGCAGAGGCTGCTGGACTAAACGTCAAGAAAATCTGAATTTTGAGAGAAGCTCAAGAATGTGATGTGCTTAAATGCTCTTTCTGAGAGCCCTGCCAGTATCCGATAAGAAGAAGAATGTAACTAATGATGACAACGATCCATGGACACTTTATATTCAGAGACCCTCTCTCCACAAATGTAATCAACCCTGTGTACACACCATGCAACTGTAATTGGTAAACCACACTATTGATTACAAGATCAGCAGCGTGCAATGACTGTAAATTCACTAATTGTGTGAAATGCACTGTCATGGTGGATTTCTCAACACACTCTTTTATTACTGAGCTAATGCATAATCAAGAAACCTCCTTGGTGTTGTGTAGTACTACTGCGGACAATGATCACCTGTTTAGTGCTTTTCAAATAACCTTTAGCACACTAAACCACAACAAAGCCATAATACAGGTATAATAATAACATACCAAAAAATTTGTTTAATTCTTGCATGTAAAAGTAAGAACCAAAATTATGCTATGGACTGTATTTATTACCATTTCTCAGTCTTAACACATTTCAATATTTATAAACTAGTAATTTATTTTAACCCCCCCCCCCCCCAAATAAAAATAACACTCTTAAAAGAACTATACAGAAACTATTCACTGTTGTCACTCTATCATACAGTACCATGACTGTCTCACAGCAATCCATCCACCTTATGGCTGGTAGCACCTTATCAAACAAACAAACCATCACTAATTACCACATCTCAGAACTAGCAGAATGAGATGTAAATGATGCACGTACATAGTCACAGGGCGAGAAGTGATGAACAATACCGCACAATAGGATCGCTTCGCAACTGGGGGAGATACAAGTACAGGTAGCGCATGCAAAGGCACAAGGCTACACAGTAACGTACTTGGTAAACAATAGGCTAATAAGCCTAAGCTAAGTAAACGAAGCTCCACGAAGTTGGAAAAAGCTCTCCCCAAAAAACCAACAACCAAACCCCATGAGGAGATGGAAAGGGAGTATAACACAATGTAGTAATAACTGAAAGACACTCAGCGTGATATCCAAGCCGGTACAACTGTAAAGTTGCGTGACTTTGACGACCCAGCAAAAGGAGAATGAGGGTGAGCTGTTGGCCAAAATGGTAGATGTAGGGGGTGCAGCGACAGAACTTTTCTGAGCTGCATGCAGCGTGCCAGATTTATGCAAATAAGATGTAGCGAGGGGTAAGTCAGTGACGTAAATTGACCACATCTCAGAACTAGCAAAATGATATGTAAATGATACATGTACATAGCACTTTGTTTCAAATTATTTTACCATGTTTCCACACACAGCCAAAATACATGAAGTGTTCATGGAATTTCTCCATTCTTTTACTTTTTTTTTTTTTGGATCAAGGATCAAAATTACAATCTGAAAATTTTGCAATATTTACCACTTCCCTGTTTTAACATCTTGGAATGTAAATAACTTGAAAATGCTGGTTTTATCATTATTATTGACACTAGTTTAAAGGAGTTATACATAAAATATTCTGTGGAAACATAACATCATGACAGGCTCACTGCAAGTCACCTTGCCTGTAACTTTTGTCACGAAGTCAAACAAGCGAATAATGAAAATTGATGGAATCTCAATTTGCAGGTGACAATTTGGGTGTTTAGACTTGGTTTATAGTCCGTTGCTCTATCACTGATTTGTGTAACTTTTTTAGGTGAAACTGGATTACAACAGGAGTAGGCTGCTGGAATGTGGAATGTGGGGTGCAAAAAGGAAGTGGGGTAAACATCCCAGTGACTGAATACAGTATTGTGGGACAGAAGGAGAAAGCAGTGACATTCTCCATTTCAAATTCTACGTAGGAAAGGGTCACACAATTGTACAGTATACTGTAGTACCCAATATGATCTGTCAATGGAACCCTAACATACTGTATCTGACACATCACTGTATGAATTCTCATGGCTTTTATACAGTATTTGCAATAGGGGTATTGACTGAGTACAGAGATAAGGTCTACTACAGCTTTGTGCATACATTCATGTCAAAAATAAGTAGTGTGGAAGATGTGGCCAGCCAACTTTTTAGCCTGGAGTGTCCGAATTTCAGGTAATGCTGATATTCCCATCAAACATGTATGAAAATTAGAGTATTTGCATTCTCATATTCCAAGACGTGAAAACTAATCACTAAATTTTCAATTCATGATCACTGCAATCATGTATGTTTACCACGTAACATGACAACTTTACTGCAAATCAATTCAGTGTTCTTTACCCCAATTCACATTTAAATCAATGTTATTAAAGGATATATATTGTAAAGGTGGAGCCAGAGTTTGAAAAATGTGCACGAGCTCATACGTGAGGATGAATTGTGCATAATCAGGACAAAAACGTTTTCAGCATTTGCACTGGTGAAGAGTTCAAACTAAATTTTACTCTCAATTCGGAGACAATACGAAGGGGGGGGGGGGGGTTGGGCCAGTCTGTGCAGGTATTGTAACTATTTCCAAACTTAGCACATGTTGGTCATTGTAATGCATCCATACGATGACCGAATGTTAACACTCTCCAATACATTGTTTGATAGGCTTTTGCTCATAACAAAAAACCGCGTGTTTGGTCTAGCGGTAGAGCATCCGCCTCTCACGCGGAAGGCCCGGGTTCGATTCCCAGGTCGAGTCATACCAAAGACTCTAAAAATGGAACCTACTGCCATTGTGCGTGATGCTCCGCATAAGCAATGGAGTAGGGAAAACAAGCCAGTGAGCCACAACTGGAAAAAAGGCCGTGGCCAGCTCGACTTGAACCAATAGGTTGGAAACTGGGCCGTAAAACTCCATCTAACTAACTAACTGCTCATAACAAGGAGAACCCCTGTGTATTTACCGTAACTACTGTACTGTACAATGTTTTTCCTAATTACACATGTACACTATGGACAAGCAACTGCTGCCATAATGGGATTTCCCCTAAAGTCTGATGACCAAATAGTTTCCCAAACAAAAAGCTGTACTTGACCTGTATCGATGTATTAGTTTCACCACGTGCACAGTAAGAACGGGTAATTGTAGTACTGTACTGTATGTATGTTTGCACTGAAGGCGAGCTAAAGTCTACCGTTTCAAAGTACAAAAGTACAGGAATGGCTGACATATATGACTGATGACAAGCATTTTTTTTTAACCAACTACTGTACTCTGACGGTTTTATTTTTGGAAAAAACTTAAGAGACAGAAAAGTTAACTGTGGCTCCTAAAATCATCATGGAAAAATTGAAGACACTCTTTTTAATAATGCCCTCTGATTTAAAGTCTCCACAGGGAGGACTGTATAGAAGCAGCTTGTATTTATAAATTTACAAAGTCCTGCCACTGTGCCATGCGATTTTTACAGGTATCTCCGGGGGGTGGGGGGGTGGGATTTTTCTTCCTAGAGCAAATTATGGTTTTCTCATTAGAAATTGACCTCAACAATGAAAATGTTAAACTTTGATCAGATAATTAGACCAGTTTCTCATTCATGAGCAATTTATCATTTCCCATGCAGACTAACCTCAACAGTGAAAATGTCCAAATCTGACTAAAAACACGGAAAAATTGTAGTGTTTGCATTCCATCACTATGGTACAGACTGAAAATACTGTAGCTATAATTGTTATTAAAACATTTAGTATCACCAATTTACACTGGCAAGAACTTTAATTTTCCAAAAATATTATCTATTACAACACTTTCAAAAGTTGCATCAATCAAAAATTTGGGCCAATGAATTATTCATGAGCTAATGTACAAAGCAGTAAATTTCTTTCTGCAAGAACTGGCCCACCTGCTCCAGATTGCCTGTTATTCTACATCTAGAAAAATGGTTTTAAACACAAATGCACTTTTCTTCAAGCAAATTAACTTTAATACTAGACACTCAAAAAAGTTTCAAAATAACAGTCAGAGCCACAGGCACCCTCTACCTTGCAGTTTCTAAGAATCGGTTTAACTAGCCAACAAGCACAAACAACAGATAGCTATGGGCTCTTTTTCTTTTAGAGTGGGTAGATTGGCCGCAAAGCTGTTTGTGTGGCCAATTCATAGCGCAAAAGTGACTACAGTAAAACCCTGTTCATCCACACCAAGTTTATCCAGAACCCTGTGAATCTGAACTAGCTTGTCAACTTTACCAAAATCATATTCAACACGGTAGCATCCAACAAGTTTTCAGTGCATTACAAAGCAAAACTCTGCAGAAATTTTAGCAGGAATGCGTGACTTTTTCTCAGGTCTTTTACAATCACCGTAAGATGTTAGTATGACTAAAATAGCATGCATCAAGGCATTAAAGCAATTTGTAAAAACTCACTGTCAAATATGGATTTATGGATGATAAATCATATCCATTTGTTTTGAAATTCTCACTCGGAGTCACAAGTCAGTATGGGCTTGGTATCTCACATATAATATACATTAGGATAACATAAAACCTCGGGAATTAATGCATATCAGAATGCAGCAATGGGTAAGTACATGTCTGCGATGTGAATAATATACATTAGGATAGCAAAAAACCTACTTTAAGTAACTCTAAAAATTAAGTGTCGTAGTTGGCTTCTTACCTAAAAATAACGACAATACAACATACAAATATACTGCAAATTTGAGAGTCCTACTGCCTCACATGTGTCTCTAACGGTTTTGGAAATTTTGCTTAATTTATACTCTCGATAGCTCTCGAGATTGTTAGAGCTTTTCTTCAACATGGCATGCACACATTTCGTGAGTACTGTAGAAAGCATTGGTCATTCCAGAGACTGCAGGCTCCCATTTTGGGGGTAATATCTCTGGGTTTTAGAAGTTTTCAAAATCGTTTGTCATACCATCAGTCACAAAAGATAATCACTAAATATTTTGGACATTTTTTTTCTGTAATTTTGCTAGCCATTTCAAAATGATTTGGGAACTATTTTGGCACATTTACTACTAAGGACCCAATGTACCACACTTTAAGTCATACCTTGAAACCTTGTTTATCAGAACTTTTACTGTATGGTATCTATTAATCTAAATTAACTTCAGTCCCGATGTATAGAGATAAACAAATAAGTAGATGATGGCAAGATGGCCATCAATAAATGGTTCCTCCTAAGCTGACATACCATTGAGCTCTGTCTGGACTGTGTTACAAATTTATAATACAACCACTGAATGCCATAGATGTCAGTTGGCATTATCCTGACATTGTCTTGGCTGGCATTGGGTCAAAATGCCAAATATACTGTGAGACCATGTACCCTACATACCTTCAGTCTACATACTGTGCATATTCACAATTTTTGACTACAAAAAGCCTAAACTAGTAAAGTTCAGGGACCGTACTAGATATTGCTGACTCATCCAGCATGCAAGTTTTCTTTGTGCTAGACTGCCAGTATAATGAGAGTAAACAGTGATTCTGCACATCTTTGCTGAGTTTATTTACAGCATATCACCCTTACAAGATCAATTTGAACAGACTCCCAGGGCAGCCCTGGTCTCTCACTGTTGCTAAATAACTACTGTACAACAGTGACTTGGATTAAAAAAAACTGTTTGCTCAGACTGTAACTCTACATCTTAGCAAATAGGCTAAGAGTATAAATATTTCTTTACATTGCCTTGGAATGCTGGAAAAATATCAATATATTACACCAAGCTGATGGTTTATCAAATTTGAAGAAACATTCAAAACAGCCAAAATTTGTTAAGTCCTGAAGAATAGAAGTCCCATAATTCAATTTTTAAGAGAATTTCAAATTCTGAGGGAATTGAAAGTAACTTGGTTATAATAAAGAGATGGTGTATGTAAAAAGGTAAGAAGCAATATATGGGGAAAGAAGATTGTTACACAGGGTTTTATATCAAATTTATAAATGATCACATATAGTATTAAACCGTACTGAAAGCAGCATTAGAAACAGCAATACATTCCATGACACCCACATAGTCCCAGCCTGGCAAACTCCTTCTCAATGACCTCTTTACAATTCTCCCAGCCAGCAGTCCTCCCATAGTTACCATATTACACACTCTGCATGGCAACGTTTTCCATTGTCACCTCTGTAACAACCTGCTTTCTGTAACACATGTACTGAAGAAAACCTTTCAACAAATTCGTATTTAATTTGTGTATGAATTATTGGCATAACAACAAGGAAAGGAATTTACCTCTTTTATTCTTAGAAAACCTCTGACCTCAATAACTTTAGAGGTTGTGGTTATGTCCGAAGCTGCTGTATATGCCTACAATTGTAAGCATGAATATTATACATTAAAATAGTACAAGAATGCCACAAAGGACAGTGCAGTTAACACTTGTTGATGATTTGATGTCTTTCACACAAACATGTATCCAATAAGAGTGCTGTGATTCTAGAATCACAAATTTGTCCAAATTTATCCTCCAAAGAAGCCAAATTGTCAAAGAATATCTCACTCTCAGTGACACAACCTACGGGAAGATTCACACAGCACCACTGAGGGGTATCTGGTGTTATTGATTTTGCCAGGTAGCCTTCTCAGGAAATTTAGGGAAAGAGCATCAGTACACAAGTAGAAGGGGAAAAACATACAGTACTCCTCTACACAGAACATGTTTTAAAACATGATATACCCATGCTGTAGTAGGCTATCTAGCAATACAGGGGCAGACAACATAATGTCATAAAGGGACCCAAAATTTGAAGACTTACAGGCTGCCAGACCTCACTGATTTTTGCTGAATGCAATTTAAATAAATAACATCTATCATGGGACATCATGACATGTACACTTACAGAAAACTTCTGAAAAAGTTGATAAACTGGTTTTAAATCTTCCAGATAAGGGCAAGTGGGCCACGTAAATAGCATTTCAAAATATCTTGGCACGCTACAAAAAAAAAGGGCATTGGGCCACACTACACCCATCCATATTTTAATACATACTATTCTATCGTCCATCCCCCATTTTTCTTCCTACCCCCATGTTTAAATTGGAAAAAGATTTCCATATTAATAGTCTACCTCACACTTCAGTGTTACACCTAGTGAAAAGCAGCACTGTTGCAGAACAATCTGAACCCCTCCCCTTCCCCGGTCCCCTTCTTCTTCCCCCACACCACTGGGCTATAAATAATACTGCCAGCTGATATCAAACTCATTGCACTGTGCTGGATATTTAACCATCAACAGTTATATATGACTGGGCAACTGGCCTCATGTCTCAGTACCTGACACCTGACAACATCTGAATATTTAATGGAACAAACTAAACAGACTACTACAGAGTAAAAGGGGGGAAAAAAAGTATGAATCCAGTGGTATTGTGTACTGGCAATACTGTATGCATGTACTGCATTGCACACAAAATATTAGCGGAACATTTCTTTATGTACTGTACTCTAACCTCAAACTATTTGATGAAGATAACAGTGTTTAGACAACAAAACACAACAGGAACAACAAATCTAACTGTCAAGAGCTATTGAAATACATATGCCACTGATGGGACACAATTCATTATGGCTTTGGTCAGCCACTGCCACCCACTTCTCCAACCCCACCCCCAACACCCCTTTTTATTTCTTATTTAATACAAATCATTCAGGCAGTATGTCCAGTAGAATTCAGGATCACTATCAGTGAACTGTATTCAGAACTGAAGAGAGTCTAGAAAATCAATACAGAATGGCAAGATTTATGTGCCTCTCAAAGTTGAAGTTTGCACTTTTTCTTTTTTATTTTCACTTGTGTGTTTTCCATCGTCTAAAAAGGTCAAGTGATGTTTATTCTTGTGTGTGTCATTTCCGGATTCTGTTTCTCACTGTTTCAGTCTCACGCATTATTCTGATGAAGGAGTTCTGAAATATTTCACTTGAGGTGATACCATCACATTTTTTCCTTCTTGATTAATTTTAATTTCTTTCTACGTGAAAATATTATTCGCTCTGATTTTCTGTTTTTTCCATTTCTTTTTTTTTTCCCCTTGGCCCTTGTTTTTGACCTATCATGGAAAGCTTGCAGTTCAATTAACACTGTGTTATGAAGGCTTTATGCCAAATAAGCCTTACAGGGAAAATGCAGTCACCCAATTTGAATGAGTGTACCTGGGTTTCCTACTTCATGCATGGCTCATTTTAATCATGTGCAACTTTTGTTACTGAATTGTTAAATTCATGCAGAATAACTACTTACTTTACCTTAAATATTCAATGTATATGTTTAGAAACATCATGGAAGGTATTGTACTTGAAATGAGATAAGATTTAGCTGATGTTTCAGAATAAATTTGGGGTGACTGCTTAGTCCCTTTAAAGGATAATTTATGACACTTCCAGAACTTAAATTAAACACCCATTGAAGTTATAAAAGCATGGAGGAAATGATTTAATTAAGTGGGAAAAATAATGTTAGAACTGGCCAAAAACCAAGCACACTACTTCCACATGGAGCAATGTCCCTAGAAGGGACCCTTAACTGAACATGACCAAACACTTAGCTTTGGACATCTTAATCAAGAGTTTTTTCATTTCTGAAACAGTAAAACAGACTTTATACATTCTCTTAGTCACAGACCATGGGTGGAAAAAGCTGGGAAGATGGGAGGCTCTCTCTGGAAAAAATTGGGTATTTGGGGGAAAGTTTAGGCAATAAGTAAATCTGATAATTCAACTGTACTATGCGCACATCCTAAAAAGCATCAGGATAAACATTACACGGTCGTACCTACAAGTGTTCCAAAACGTGAGTTATTTTCTTAATTGTCAAATCATCCCTTATCCATCGCAAACATAAGGAGGTTTCTTACGCATGGTTTTGTGTTCTTGACTGCATATAAACTGCCCCTTATGGTGTTAAATTTGTATTTTAAGCTGCCATAAAGTAGGAGGGAGTCACCTATTTTCGTGCAATTGGGCTGTCCACACACAGATTTAGGCTAAATGAAGTATGTACTGCATGAAAATTGGGGACGCATGGAAATAGGGGAATGCAGTGTGCTACGTACTGAGCTCAGTTTGTTTATCCTGTGTGTATCCCACAATTCCATGCGGCATACAAATTATCGAAAATGCTTACTGGAGGAAATTTACCTTTTCACACATCATAAAAGAAATTCTGCAGAAAATATTCTTTCCAGCCTTGGCCACTGGCCACATCACAGTGCACATTCAAAGATTCCAAAGGATTAAACATTATATGCTACAGTATGTACTGAAACTGCAATCCCAGCTATTTCAGTGCCTAAATAGCAGCAGACTTAGCAAGACAATTGAACTGTGTCAACAGTTAGGTGTACATAAAAGATAAGGCTTCAAATTTTACAGTGGAAAATGCCAGGTACATAGAGGAATGACAAAGCAGAAATGAAACTAAATAACAGGTTGATAAACTTTGTAATAGCTAAGCTTTATCTTTTACAGTTTATGTGTGTAGCTACAGGTGTGTCCGTCCCTGACACCCAATCAGCAAGGATTTGATTGCACAAATTTACATAAAAAGTTTAACAGTTTTTGTGTGTGTGTGTATTAAATTATTGAAAAACTGAATTAATTGTTCAACTCTGCTTGTACTGTTGGTAAATATGCTATTGACAAATTGGAAATAGGAATTATTGCTTTAAACATTCAACTACTTTTGTGCATGTCAATGGGACTGTGAACTAATAGGAGAGGGGGCTGGGGTTGGCAATTCTATTTAAATATACCTCTGCAATTTTGGTACACAAGTCAATATAAATGTACACTGTTTGTACTGAATATTCATGAATGACATCCCTGAATGTTGGAAAAGACACAAAAACAATGTTTATATTTACTATTGACTTCTTGAGCTCTTTAGAGGTGTACACAATATTTTCAGTTTTTGGTGAGTATGAAGTGTCTTCCATGATCACATAAATTCTGCCATGTCATACCACATGCATATTCATTCCAACATATTTTACATATAAATTACTAAAACTTCTCCATTAATTTTTGCACTTGGGTGTCTTGTGGTAGGTTCTAGCAAAACATGTTTTCTTTGTTAAGCATTGCTATTCACTCTACCAACTATACTCCTGCTAATTCCAATTCAAAGCGCTACCCCTTACGGCCCTTACCACAAAACAATAGAAGAGCTATTAGTACACTGACACAGCCTTTTTTATCAATTCTCTATTGTATAGTTGTTCAAAGCTTCAAGCAATTAAATGCTTTCAGTACGATGGCTTTTGTTCTCTTTAATTTCCCATATTGAACAGGTCCATGGAGTGGCTTGCACATGACCTTTACAGACCAGATATAGTTTATAATACTGTAATCTGTCAATGTGAATCCAGCAATGACCACAATGCAGACCATTTGAGATCTCAACACATTTCAAACACAATCGCACACATACATGTTCAGTTAACCAGAGACCTATGATATAGAAAAAAAAAATATGTCGTACAAAGCATTTTCATTGATTCAGCACATTCTGTGAGTCTACAGTTTATATAGATGGCTGGTACATTTGTCATTTAATTAATATATGAAACCACATACTGTACACAACAACACCACTTGTTTTTCAGACAATATCAGTTTTGATGAAATTTTGTACTCTGCATCAAATACAGTACTTACATAATGCCTATTAAATGTCCCAGTACAAAATACAATGGCCATGCAAAGGTGAATTACAGATCTACTAAAATCAGTTTTGAAACATTCTACTATCCAAACCAACCAGCAAACATCAGAATCAATCATAACTGACAATACAAGTCTATAAAATACGGAATTTTACATCCACTAAGCAAAACTTTACCAATACAATTTTTTTCCTTCTGAATGGCTGGTAGCAAACTGTGCCTTACGCCAGAAAGTACACAGTATCCATGCCTTACATCTGTTCTGTAGTTCTATACACAGTTCAGTGAACTGAGTTCATGTGTACAAAAGAAAGTATAAAATCAATCCATTTCAAAGAAGGAAATGTTCATTTTGCTGAAATTGTGTATTCTACCATATTTCTTCATACATTTCTCAATTCTATCTGTTTCATGACAATTGCCAAACAGTTATCAGCCACAGAAATCAATATTACACTCGAACACACGTTATTCAGCTGGTATGAACGTAACCTTTGTCACACTTTTATTTCTCAGCTCAAGCAAAGGTATATTTAAGCACAGAATCTCTCGAATCCTCATTTACCATGACCTAAATAAATGTACACAAAGCCTTTAACCTCTTCCGGCTGAGAACGTCACAAGCAAATTGAGCAACTTTGTAATAGTAGGAAATGCACCAGTGTTCTTCCAAAAGGCTGGTGACCCAATTTCCTGCTTCAAAAACAACTTTGTAAAAATAACAAAGTGTGGTATTACAAAACTGTGCAGATACCACTGTTTTAATTTAAACTTCTTCCTGCCTGAAAAATAATTCTAATTATTCTACAAGAGGACTAACACATCTTACTCAGAACTAAGGAACTTTTTCATTCTTTACTCTGACAGTAACTTTACTTTTAGTTGTTCAGGGTAGGGTAAGTCCTCAAAATTTTGAGAAACAATTATGGATTCCAGAATTGTAATTCCTTACATATATAAATCAATTCCTAACAGTCTTTCTGTTTACTGATGATAACAATACTGTACATGAGCCTTTAAATACCTGACAAACATTTGGATTTTGTTTTTGTTCCCAGATAACAAATTCCCCCTCCCCTTGGCCAATGCCCACCTAGACAACCTTTCTGGAACAATTTCCACCTGGACAATTCTCACCCACAACTATTCAAAATTTCTGGTGACGGGTAATTGTCGGGGGGAGGGGGGTGTCCAATGGGAATTGTCCCTGGGGCATTTTCCAGATCTCAAAATATGTTCCACTACCAATACCCTACATGCTATAATGCAGCAGGATATACAAACTGTGATTAAAATATACCAATACCTGAAAGTGTTCCTATTAGGTTCAAATTCATGCTTGTTGTAAGGAAAAGGAAAGGCTTGTTTCTAATAAAGACCAGTCATAGAGATGGGTTCCCTGTAAAGAGTCTAAACTGCACAGACTACATAGCAAGCAAAGCCTCTTACTGAATTATTCTCTTGATCATGGATGGAAAAAATTCAGAAATCAGCGAAGCTCCTTGCTGCAAACTCTCTGTGCTTGGAGCTGGAGGGTAAGTTGGGCAGTGGGGTGGGAAGGGTGAAGGGGTTGCCTTCTTTTTGAAAATGAAAACTGGGAAAACATTTGCTACAAGAGAGAAGATTTAACCAAAGATATTTCAAACCCAATAAATACAGCAAATCATCTTTACTACATGTGGTGGGTCAACTTAGGGCTGAAGGTACTTAATTGACCATAAGTCCAAGGCACAAATTACCGATACCTGATGAGCTTCACCCTCCCCCTCTTAAACTTTCTGTTTATCATGAAAGAAGCCCGAAACACCGTAATGTAAGGACTGGCTTTCAGTCATGTGAAAAAGTCTCTCAATCAATTCTTGACCCAGAAATTCATACTTTAAACTTAAATGTAAAGTTCACACAAGCCCAGAGCTATTTTTTCTTTTTTCCTTCAATCAAAAAAAAAAAAACAGAGTCGATCTAGAACTCTGATCTGTGGTATCTTGTAATCTTTGGGAATTGGCAAAAACATTTTATAAAGAAGCTCAGAAACGACCTTTTCCATTTGTTTTTCTTTCTTGCTTTTTTTTTAAATGTTTGGCTCAAAATGTTTGAAAATCTTCAAGAGTTTCAAGTGCAAACAATTGCATTTGTGTAGAAATTTGATCAGCTTGTGGAGCAAAATGACATTTTGATAATGGATGAATCACAGGCTCATCACTGTATGACTGGACTGATCACATGACTTCCACTTCCACTATCACTATAAACTTCATGTCATGATACCAAAACCACAACCTGCCTCTACTGGATGGACAGGTTCACCACCAGCTTCCTATAAATAATGACCTATGCGTTCATGTCACGCCCACTCACAAATGGATCAAATCAACCACTGACAAAATACAACAGGAAAAATAGAGCACGTTTCACCATTACTGTATGTAACTTCCTAGGGATGCACCAGATATTCCTATTGCCTAGCCAGCACCAAGCCAAGTAAAATTAAAACTGCCTTGAGACAGGTTTCCTGCAAAACTTTGAAAACAAAGTTAGCTCCAAGGTTTCCTAAAAAACTTTGAAAGCAAAGTTAGCTCCAAGCTCTAACGAGAACACTGCCAAATTCCATCCCTTCTCTGCAAAAGGAAATGTTTCATTTGTGGAATCCCCATGAATGCTTTAATGTCACACTTTCCGAAGTTGACTTAAATGACTTACAGGTCACAAAGCAATCTTGAATTGATGTTACAACCTGGGGAGGTGCTACTCAGGTGAAGCTCTCAGATGGGACTGAATTAAGACTGGAAAAGCCAACCACATGAAACTTGTAGATGTTTGCATGTAGTACATAGAGTATTATTCCCATCAGTGGCATAAAGGCTACAGCAGATGTACAGATCATTTTACAGAGGGAAGAGCCCTGGCCCATACGGCAGAAACCAGCAGTTACTTCACATGGCACATTTTACTGTCTCATTTCCTTATTTAAGTACAAAGCTAGTATAGAGAACGTGCAGATAACATATTTTGTACCATGTGATTAATTTCGCTGGACAGCAAAACCGCCCCGTATTAAAATGACTTACCACGCAAGGCTGGTTCACAATGGGCCTTCAACCTCGCTGGTGTATAATATTTCTGGCCAAAATTGTTATTTATTGCTTATCATTTGTTGCACGTCTCCAAGAGATTTGGAAAGACAACAGAAGAAATAAGCAAACAGCAGTGTACGTAGCAGTTCTTTTTACCGTCCAAAATGAACGATGAACCCGTACAAAACATGTGCTATGAAGTCAATGCACGACCTCTATACCCTATCAATGACACTAAGCTTCTTTAAAATCTGTCTAACATCATTTTTTCTCCAATGAAAATCAGATTAGTAGTTCAAAAATATTGCACGCCCAACAACAAAGGACTTTTAAATCTTCTAAATTCTCAAAGACGAGGTGGTCCTGTCATTTTGACACCCACTGAGCCTCTGAGGGGCCTCCCACTCCCTGTATTATGCCAGTTACCAGCAGAGTTAAAATTCAGTATGCTTATATACTGTACAAATTTGCCACAACTTTGGGTGACCGATTTCAGCTTGCCTTTGACTTTATCACAAGTGCCGATGTTCCTAGCCTACAAGGAGCTTATACAGTCATCTTAGTCTTACCAAAAACTGATGATGTATCACTTGCTATTCATAAATTACTATTATTTTTTTTTTTTTCATCCTCTCATTTCTGGCACGAAATAGAAAGGTGGTATGTTTAATAAAAGTCTTTCCATTTTTTTGAAGTGGACATTAACAACTAGTGTCAGATATTTCACTGACTTGGGCATCCAGGTCCATGATGCATCACTTTCGACTTTGATGTATGAACCAAAACCTCTGGTATCAAAAGATGTACAGCTTATGAAACCCAGACATACTGACCAAGCCATTTTGCACAGAATGCAGTACATACAGCACCCATAATGAACTACCAATATCCTCAAAATATATGCGCTCATGTACTTTAAAAAAAGTTTCGTTTTAGCAATGTTTGTTTGCCTAAAGCATAAAGCCTTTGTAACGGCTTGCTTTCCATCCACCAGTTAAGGACAACTTCCCAAACTTTCCAACTAACCTACAGTACAAGCATGCATGCCAGCAGGCATTCTATAGTGCATAGCTCGTGTGCACACAGTACCAAGCTGGCGCTGAAGACATTTTGTCCATGCAAGGCTGCGACTCAAACTATTTGGACATACAAGAGAATACCGTTCTGACTCGTCGGTTTAAATTTTCAAACATTTGCTTGAAATGTTGTGAATGGCGAATGAGGTTTCACAGACAACTGGTTAATAAGACTCAATATACCTCAACCACAAGTTTTTTTCACAGGAAAAAGAGGAGAACAAACACTTGTCACATTTATCCCCAAATTACTTATTGGCTTTGTCAACGATATCGGTGAAAGTTCCTACACTTCTATAACCCAGAGGTTTTAGTCCCAATTTTGAGCATAAATTTCCAGTTGTTACCTCATATTTTACAGAAGTAACGGTAGGATGGTGTTAGCCTGAGGTAGCCATGATACTGCATTCAAATATTGCAGAATTCAAAGTATTTCCATATGTTAGTTAATTCTGTGGGAGATTGGTTAAGATGACATTCTAAACTGAGAAGAAATAAAAACAGGCTAGGGGTATGGACTATTTTTACTCTTCTTATTTTTCATCCTGCAAGTACTCATACAGGGTTCACAAAAAAGCATGACAGAGAAAAGATTCGTTGCCTATTCCTGACCTTGAAAATTCTAATAAGAGCAGGAAACTTGTATGGTAATTGTCTTAGGAAAAATATCGTGACTATCGAATTATTGCGATTTTTTGTTTTATTATCGCGATGATGGAGAGACTTCAGGCTAACAAAGCTGATGCCTCAGCATAACTTCAGCGTTGGCTTTATAAGGAATCATCCTGGGCCTTCAAAGGTATGTATATAGCCAGTCACGGACAGCTCCCTATACATCTGTAGTACTTACTACGGCCTATTGAAAATCTGGGGTCTTCGACCAGCACAGTGCTGGTCAAAATTGACTTTCTTATAGCAATGTTAGAACCTTAAGTTTCAATTTACTCCCATAGCCTTTGCTTTGGAAATCTTACACAAATACTGCACTTGTTTTTGAGAAACCTCTGAAAATGTCCAAAAACTTGAAATATTATCAACTTAAAATGTCACTTTGTAGAATTTACTGCAGCATTTGAAATATTGTTGTCATCAAAATATTACTGAGTGTAAGATTGTGACATCAGACAAAACATTTGAACTCTGTAGTTCCTATGTATCCACATGGTAAGATGCCTCTGCAAACGTTCTGCAGATGATGTGTCAACAATGTGACCCATTAGCAAACTGGTGAAAACAAAGTTCCTCGGCCATACAATATATTCTATGGCACAAAATAGTTGCCAATTTCATTTCAAATCTGTGATCCTTTCTATAACTCAGCGATCAAACACAACTAGGCCTACATGACTTCTGTAAAATTTGGAAAAGAAAAGTCATGGTAGTAAATTAAGATTTTAGGTCCAAAATTTGCTGTGAGCAGGTCAATCTTGACCATCATTCAAAGAGCCGATCACCCCACTATTTCCATAGGTCACAGTAAGGACTGCATACGGTGAGCTCTGGCAGAACAGCCATACACAGGCCCTTACTAAGGACTAGTCTAGCCTTAGTTCCCGGTCTACTGACCTAGTATTCCGGTGGCTTTGGGGCTTCCCACACTATGTCAGCAGCAATAACGGAGTCTATGTCATTGCAAAATTGGGCTACCTCATCTTAAAATATTTTGATGACTGGTCTGCTGGCTTTCTCAGATTCAAATATACTCCTAAATCATTGATCTGTACATTTCCTTTGCATTTTAAGGATACCTGTACTCTAGGGGTAAGAATACTCACATTTTTTTGTCCTAAACATGTCCAAAAATATGATTCACACAAGTGATCCTGTTTTGCTTTTTCAACATTCTACTAAGCTGCTAAATCTTGTTGCTAGGATGTTCTGGGTAACATGCAGTCAAAAACTGGACACTTCATAGCCTATGCCCAGTTCAGGGAATGAAGTGTACGTGAGAAACTATTATGCCTTGGGCTCTCCCAGCTTTGGTACCCTAGGTTAGCCAAGCCTGCTACATAGGCAACTGTCCTGGTTGGACCTTTTTAAGCTTTCCAAAGTAACTTCATCATTACATGAGGCCAAACTATCCAATGGGGGGACAGGATTCCAAGGGGGAAATTCCCTTTACGTAATGTGATGTCACCTTCAAGAAACCACTGTTGGCAACTGAGTACCGGTGAGTTTTTCTCCGAGAAATGATATTTTTTTGAAGACAAGTTTGATCCAAATGAATTATCATACTACTTAACTGATTGGAAAAAGAGAGAGGGGAAGATTTAGCAAGATGTCAGACGACACCTGAAAATGTTCAGGGTCTGAGAGTCATTTTCCTCATCGGTTAGCTTATTCCAGTCAAGTAAATTTTCGATGGGAAGAAAGAAGACCTACAGGGGTTCTGCAATAAATGTATGTAAGAGCTTTATTGTTATTACTGGTCTGATATTCAATTACATTAAAATAGGTGGAAATATGATATTGCTTAGGCTTGACCATGTTTGATTCATGTGTACTGAAAAGAGGTAAAGTTAAGAATGAGGCATAAAAATCATGATTCAGTTAGGCAAAGTTGGTGCCAAAACACTGTGAAGTGTGCTAACTTTTCTCTCAATATATAGGCTATGTTTACCATATAACACTAGGACTGAATTTGTCCAGTCTGCTGATGTAGTATTTGGGTCACCTTGGGCTTCCCATCTGGGTCAGCAATATATGCCATTTGCAAAACTCACAGAAACATGCGGGAAAAAATTGAACATCAGAGTACTTGCAGAGTACCAATACATGAAACCTCTGTTTGGGAAAACGCCACAGTGCATTCCATGTCAGGCACTCGCCGAAGTTACACCAAGAAAAACAATAGAAAACATAAGGAAAATGCCAGCTACACGCCGAAGATCTTCAGATCAGAGTGCATGGAATGCACCCTGGGGAAAACTTAATGCTACAGAATCCAGGCAACAAAATTTAATTTGAGGACTGATCTATGATTATTGTACCACGATTCTTAAGCTATATCTTGCTAGGTCACCTTTCAAGAGGCTACAACCTTGGACATGCAGTCAGTAGTTGATCTGTTTTTGTGAGAAGTCAATTGGATATGTGGCAAAATTTCAGTTCCCATCACTGGGATATGTTTTCATGAGGCTACTGTACAGAATATGCATGGCTCAAAAATAGACTGGCGCTCTGGAACAAAAGCGCCAGAGACTGCTGAAACTGCGCCAGAAAACAGAAAAGTGGGTGTAATTGCCTGGCGCTAAAAATAGCACCAGATGCATGAGGCAATTGCATTTATGAACTCCTGCGCCCACCCCGTCCCCCCACCTTGTCCACATTCAAGGTGCCATTGAGGTCAATCTAAACCTGCCATAAGCTATACATGTACCCAGCCCCTCTGGTCCCTTCCAAGTTTTTCAGAGATGGAGTGACCAGGGCCGTGCTTAGTACTGCCTGATGTTACACCAAAAAATGCTCTTTGTCTTCCCTGTCTCTGTTATTTTGAATTTCTTTTACTAAATGCAGAAGAAACATTTGAGAGATGATCAGAGAATGTTACATGCAGCCTGAGGGAACAGTGGTTTCTTTGAAAAACTGAAAACAGCTCCAGACAATAGGAAAAACAGCTCCAGAAAAACTTCAAAATGATGGTCGTCAGAAGCTGTTTTTAGCTGCAGACAGGAAAAGCTTATTTTCGAGCCCTGGAATATGAAGTAGATATTCTGACACAACATTCCGTTATCTAGCCCATGAAGTTTAAGTTGTATTTGAGAGGCTACCAGGATACACAGTCAGGATTCAAACTGTCTTGAATGAAGAGGCTGCCCATAGCCCAGCATGGAAAGTATGGCAATTGCACACCCGAGATTTTTTTTCTAGATTTTTATTGCACACTTGAAAATTCACACTACACACCAGATTTTTTAAGCCGACGGCGATTGCCTTGCATAACCCTAGGTAGCCTATATATATATTGACTTGGCCTAGGCCTATTGGATGATCATAAGTTGTGATCATGACGTGCTGATGACTTGATTGAATGACGTAT
Organism: Holothuria leucospilota; assembly: GCA_029531755.1. Classification (NCBI taxonomy): domain Eukaryota; kingdom Metazoa; phylum Echinodermata; class Holothuroidea; order Aspidochirotida; family Holothuriidae; genus Holothuria; species Holothuria leucospilota. The sequence continues at coordinate 25,249,936 of CM055966.1, forward strand.
GCAGTGTCGGCCATCACTCGGCTAAGACCCCTGGAGTGAGGCATATTTGGAACTTATGCACCAGT